>JARUPZ010000006.1:5450708-6650708 GCA_031213475.1 Nereocystis luetkeana
AGGACAATCTTGATTTCGAAAAAAACGTTTTGTAGACTCGGGCCATGGGATTACTCGCCGTGATGCAATATGATTTTTGCTGAAGCCAGTTTTCGGGCGAGGTATGAGGAGCCTCAGAAAATTTAGAATGGACCTCTATCGTAGAACGCCTCCGGGAAGGAGGGAGGGAGGGAGGGAGGAGAGAGGGAGGAGAGGGAGGGAGGGAGAGAAGCGGGAAGGAGGGAGGGATGGAGGAAAGCCTTTGCCACTGCTACGCTGCTGATCGCTCGTAGCGCAGTACTAAAAATAATTTCGTCCAACCTATTCCACTTGAAAATGGAGCTGATAAATAAATTTGCCGCTGGCCTCGGGCGAGCGATCACTGCTGCTCGTCCCGTCACCCCGTTTGGGATGCTTGAAGTCAACTCTGACAACTCCACACACAGAGCACTCGATAAGGTGTGGTTTGGACCATGACGATCGCCTCCACGAGGGCTTCGACCTGATTCGTGCGGCATGGGCGTAGCCGTGTCGAGAGAAGTTTGTCCGTAAGCGACCATGGAGTGACCTTGATGCAGACAGACACGCGGGCAGACAGACAGACCGACAGATAAACAGATAGACAGACAGACATACACTTTTTCTGAAACCGTTTGGGAGACCACAAGTGTGCCACATGTACAATATATTTTTGTTAGAGTGGTGATGCTACGGCAGGCAAAGGGGTATCTGAGCGAATTCATCTCCCCCCTCTTCTTTAGCGTATTGGGTTTTCTGCGCGCGGCCGGCCAGGCTACTAGCGAGCGCGTCACATCATCGTTCTATTCATTTTCCACTCCAGAATCACCCAAGCTTTTCTTGTGACCACGGGAGCGAAAAGGATAATCGGGATGAGTTAATCTCAGAACACCAGCTGCCATCGTAAAACTTGTTTCGTACCGTAAGAATTTTATTTTTTCCTTCGCGTTAGCGCCGCCGACGATTGGAGAATAATAATAATGAATACCAAGAAAACACGCAACGAACGAGCGGCATCTACCCCCCCATCAACAGCGAACAATACCGGACAAAACTCGAGCCGGGACCAAAACATAGCTACCCGTAGAGCTCAATCAATAATATAGAGCCCCGGCTCGTCCTCGTACGTGCTCGTACGTGCTATATCTATATCTATCATATACTGTAAGTAAAACCTAGTTTAAAATAACACCGCAGAAAAAGATGCGCGCGACAAAACACTTGACCTCGTGACACGACGAAGTTTTGTCGTTATAGCCGTTGATTCGCACCCCCCCCCCCCCCCCTGCTGTAAGCTTCACCGAAAACACGGAAAAAAAAAGGCGAGACACGCCAACCCAACGGTAATGGCGCCAATCCAACGGTAACGACGCCAATCCAACGGTAGCGCGCCAATCCAACGGTAAAGACGCAAAGACAACGGTAACGATGCCGCAATCCAACGGTAACGACGCCAATCCAACGGTATGAATAGTAATGCGTGCATTCTTTCCAAAACGAAACGGTGCTTTCGTCTCGGCAAAGCTGGAGGGGGGGGGGGGGGGTCAAAACAGACCCCCCCCGCGTTTGACGACGCTATACTACTCTGTACGCACTCTATGTGGTTCATGGCATTGTCGCATTGTACCTATCTGCAGCACCCTGCGTAAACAAAAATGGCGAGAGACTGAGCTTGTTGCTCTCACCCCTCGCCTACAACTCAGAAATAGAGATAAACTGTGCCCGCAGTTTCCCTCGAGTGTTGGTGTATAGGTCCACTGTTGTGAGCGCGTTGCTGCAGTAGCATCGACCTTCTCCCTCCGCGACACAGCACAGCAAATAAATTGAGTTGCACCTCCCTTCCTACCAGCACACGGAGAAAAAAAAAAACATCAGCCTGGATGGTACCGCCCCGAGCGCACACCCTCCCCCCTTCCCTCCACCCCCGTCCGTACCCTTCTCCCGCTGAGACACGCGGTATCTCTCTCTCTCGCTCTTCACGCAAAAAAACAAAAACAGCGACATAAACAAAACAAAACAAAACAAAATACAGCAGTGGCGGTGGTGGTTGGTGTTCAGCGGTTGCACCCTACCCGCAAGATACCCCCAGCACCGTCTGGACAACACGAAGAATTTGGTTTTCGGTCCTCCTGCCAAGGCTTCCGTCTTCCATCTTCTTCTCCATACCTTCGTAGCTGGATGGAGGCATAAAAGAAAAAAAGGTTGCAAGACTCCCCCCCCCCCCCCCCCCCCTTCCCTGCCTCCCTCCCCGCCCTTTCAAGGCCACTACAAACGCCAACATCTTCTACCGGTGCAATCGCGTCTAATCGCCGCCTATATACCTCAGCCTACCTACCTATACCCCCGCCTCGCCCCGTCGCCGTTCCACTGTCGCAGGGGTTGCTGTTGATCGCCCCCCCCATACGACTCGTCTGTAAACGCGGTATGGACCGGGTATGACACACCCACCCGCATGCACGCCACGCAAGCGAGTGAAACCCTGCACATCTCGCAAAAAAGCAGCAGTCCACGCGTTTGGGCTACAGGATATAATTGAAACCCTAAGGGTGACCAGTGAAACCCTGCACGCCCCGCAAGCAACAACAGCTACACGACAACGAGACAACGAGACCCAGCGGATAAGGCGCACTTCAGCGCTGCGTACCGTAGTTGTCCGTTCCAACACGATGTTTTCATCTTTCGTTTATGATACCAATGACCTACTTCTACTGCTGAAACGGTTATCGTATTAGACTCCAGACGTTCTTTCTCTCCTCCGGTGCATACGCTGAGCGACGGCCCTCCTAGCGACTACCGAGACGGAATCGCGCTTTTCTTGTTGGTGCACGTTATCGCAACGCACCGCGTTGGCTACCTTTGAAAATAATGTCATTCGTTGTGCCGGGTCGTGGATGACGCTGGCCGGGCGAGGGAACTACAGTAATTACAAACCATGGGGACCGTACGAGTAAAAACAACGCCGAAGATAAGTCCAGCACGGGCCTTCTCTTGAGCCGATGCGGGAGTGCTCGACGCCGCGGGGAACAAAATCCCCCCCGACACTACCTAACCTATCCATAATACACACGCACACTTATATATAGCCTTTAAACCCCATAATAGACAACGAAACGAACACGACGACAACAACTGAACCAACGACGGATAAATCAACCCCATTCCATTCCATTCCTTTCCGGGCGTGTGGGAGGGGCGGGGGGGGGGGGGTTGTACGCCGTGTACACACAACGGGCTCACCCGCGTTATCCTCAGATCACAAAACGCGTCCCCTCAGCTACCTCGGTCTCCTTCCTCTTTTTGCTCGTGCGTGTGTGCACCTCGCATATACACGCCCTCCTCAACAGGCGCTAAAGGCGGTGCTAAACGCGATGGCACCAAAGGCGATGGCACCAAAGGCGATGGCACCAGAGGCGATGGCACCAGAGGAGATGGTACCAAAGGCGATACCACTAAAGGGGATGGTACCACAGGCTCTGCCAAAGACGCCGCCACCAAAGGCGATGCCGCCGAAGATGGTGCCGAAGGCGATGCCACCAAAGACGCCCCCCCCCCAGGCGATGCCACCGAAGGCTCTGCAAAAGGCGGTACCGCAGGCGATACCAAAGGCGATACAACCGCCAACAAAGGCTCGGTCGGAGGCTTTGCCACCGAAGGTTCTGCCACCCAAGGCTCTGCCATCGAAGGCTCTGTCAGAGCCTCTGTCAAAGGCGATGTCACGAAAGGCTCCACCAAAGGCTGTACCAAACGTTCTATCAAAGGCGACACCAAAGGCTCCGCCGAAAGCGTGCGTTCTTCGTCCTCGTCCTCCTCCTCCTCTTCCCCCGGCTGTCCGGCCGGCCTTTTCTTCAGAAAATTCCGCGAAAAGAAACCCTCCGAAACATTCTCGAGGGCGGCGGCGTCTCTGCGGAGGAAATTCCGGAGACAGGCCATTTCCTGCCAATACTCTTTCGAGAAGCCTGCTTGCGCCGCCTCTACCAACACGCTAGCACAGCGATGGCTGTTGCTGCTGTAGCTGCCCCTCGTCCACGCCTCCGACCAACTTGTCCCCACAATCTTTGCTGCCACCGTCGCGAAAAGAACTGCTGCCACTGCTGCTGCCGCTGCTGCCGCTGTTGCTGTTTGTGCCGTTGTTGCTGCTGACACCGTTCGGACCTGTTCGGTGCTGGGCGTCCTGTGGCAACGCTCTCTTCTTCTCCTCCTCCTTGAACTCGGCGGTCTCCGTGAATCGCAAGAGTAGGTTGCTCTCCAGCATGAAGCGGACCTCCACGTAGGCCTCGCGGAAGACTCGCCTGGGGCACATACGCAGAGAGGGAGGGAGGAGGGGAGGGAGGGAGGAGGGGAGGGAGGGAGGAGGGGAGGGAGGCGGGAGGGAAGGGAGGGAGGGAGGAGGGGAGGGAGGGGGGAGGGAAGGGAAGGGAGGAGGGGAGGGAGGACGGGAGGGAAGGAGGAGGGGAGGGAGGGAGAGAGTTAAATGGTTAGAGAGACACGAGGGAACATCGTAATAAAGGCGAGCGTACCGGTACGGTTCTCGCAAGACATTTCCCCCTGCAAGCTTTGGATCGAGCCTCTTCGTATTACCTGGTACCTGGTATTGTTTACTGTATGTACCATCCTGCAATGTGGACTGCGAATTCAACCCAATACCAGTTGAATACTCGTACTCGCTCGTTGTTTTACTTCTAGTAGAGATCAAATAAACGAAAAATGGCGTCGATGGCGGGTATGGGCCGACAAGATGTATCACCTGCCGTGGCTGCGCCAACTGCGCGGGTTGCTTACCTTTTCTTGTCCTCGTCGAGCGCCTCGAATTTTATAGCGTCTCCGCGGCTTAGCTCAATTATCGCTTTTTTGTCCGACCCGCTGAATAAAAAGAGCAGGGAAGGGAAGGGAAGGGAAGGGGGGGGGAGGAAAGGGAAGGGAAGAAAGGAGGGAAGGGAAGAAAGGAGGGAAGGGAAGGTAGCGTCAAAATACACGCGAATCCGATTGAGACACTATGTGGAGAGAGAGAGACAAGCCGAGGAAAAGAAAACAACCGTTTCAAGATCTCTGCGGTCAGAGACGCGAACAACACCCAAGTTGACAACAAACAACTAAAGGGTTCACGTATATCGAACAAATGACCACATTTCACATTTGTTTTGCTGTCTGCATCGACAGCTTCGGATGCCCCTCCCCCCCCCCCCCCTCCCCCCCCCGCCCTCCCTTTTCTCTCGCCCCCACTGAAAAAAAAATGAATCCCCCCCCACCCCACCTCCGTCTCGAAAGGGATGCGTGGTCAACGGTCAAATGACTACTGTAGGGCAAGCTACAAATAAGTACCCCCCCCCCCCCCCCCCCCCCCACCCCTCCCCCCGCCCCACTGTTGTCTGACCATTTACTACTGTAAAAAAAATCTTGCTCTACCCCAAGCAATTTCCCCTCCAAAGAGGAGGATGGCAGCCGTTAAAGGAGCTTCGAAACCGTCTGTCTGTTTTTCCCTGAACCGTTTCTCGGCGCGTGCTACCAATAGCATTACCATGTGGGTAGCACGTTTTGGTCCTACAGTAGGCACCCACTGTAAGACCAAGTTGATCTCCCACAGGGGTGCGCGATCGCTTTTCAGAGCTCGTTTTCTTCTCGACGCCGGAAAATGGGTGCTACATAAAAGTAGAAACGTCATTATTTTCGGAAGGCTCCCTCGACCAGATATTTCCGAAAATATTTCTTCTTCTTCTGTTCGGTATTGACCGATGCGGCTTCTCAACTGAGGAACTATCCAATGAGGCATGCCTTATAAGCTGAGGAACTCCCCAATATGGCATGCCTTATCTACTGGAGGTCTACCCAACAAGGCATGCCTTATCAACTGAGGAGCTATCCCAATAAGGCATGCCTTATCAACCAAGGGACTACCCAACAAGCATGCCTTATTAACAGAGGAACTCCCCAATAAGACATACCTTATTGACTGAGGAACTATTCAATATGGTATGCCGTATCAACTGAGGAACTGTCTAATATGGCATGAACTTCAACCGAGAAGCGATCCGAGAAGGTATGCGTTATCAACTGAGTAAGGCATACGTTATCAACTGAGGAACTATCCAACAAGGCATGACTTTTCGTACTGAAGAAATACCCAGTAAGGCATGCCATACCCACTGAGGAACCATCCTGTAAGGCATGCCTTATCGACAGAGGAACTATCCAATAAGGCATGTCATATCAACTGAGGAACTCCTCAATAAGACGTGCCGTGTCGAGTGAGGAACGCCCCAACAAGACATATGCCTTAGTACCTGCAGAACTCCCCAATGAGGCATGCCTTATCATATAAGGGACTACCCAACAAGACATCCCTTACTAACCGAGGAACTCCCCAATAAGGCATGCCCTAACAATTGAGGAACTATCCAATAAGGCATGCCTCATTAACTGAGGAACTCCCCAACAAGGCAAATGCCTTATCAACTGAGCAGCTCCCCAGTGAGGCATGCCCTCATCTTTTTTACCGGTATGTTATACGACACCATTCGTTACAGGTCTAGTGTAGGCCATGGATGGGATTGGTTGGCTTATAAGTTATAACCCCTCTTGGGTCTACAGAGGGGAAAATTGACGGCGAAAAGTGACTATTAGTATGATTTCAGTAACCATCGCGGCCACTGCGTGATTCGGGGGATAATGCAATGGTTGGCGTCCGATTCTCAACGCAAGGAGTCGTGCGGCACGGGCCGCGTCGTGGTCCTACTCTAACCCGTACTGCTCGGGCGCTCACACCGCTCGTGCACGGCTGATATCACCAAAGTTACCAACCATTGTTCTCGTCCCGAACAACGGTGTCGAGCGAAAGCTTTTTTCTTCCAAGTCGGTTTCTAGGTGAGGCCAAGAGGGGTAAGAGCTCTTGTCAAAGGGAGAAACCTCAGAAAACAGCGGCGCACCTCTACTACCGTACTCAAGTACTGCATGCGCCTCTCTGTCTGCCTTTGCCTGAACCTTTTCTCTCCCTGTTCGTTTATTGTCGTTACTTCGACCGCTTCGTCTTTTTTTCGCCGTGACAGCGCGTCTCCGTCTTCGAACCATCTATATCTCTGCTTCTCGGCCTTCAATCGTCTGTTGACCCGTATCTACCTCTCTAATCTTCCCTACAGCCTCGAATCGCCTCTGGCGGCACGGCGTGCAGGCATGTTTCACGTGGACTGCCGCTACCGCTGCTGCTACCGCTGCTGCTACCGCTGCTGCTACTTCTACTTCTTGCTGCTACCGCTACTGCCACTACTGCCACTACCTCCACGGTTGTTGCCGCTACCGCTGCTACTGCTGCTGCTGCGCTGGTACCTGATGTTGACCTCATCCGGCGAGCCGGCGGTGATGAACCGAGACACCATCGCCAAGAAGGCCGCCTTCTGAGATCGGTCCTCCCCCGAACACATCGACGAGTAATCCCCGTTTTGATACCTGCGGGTGGTCGCATTCGTTCGCAAGGAATGGAAAATCCATGGTTCGACGGATGCCGAGGGCGGCGAAAAAACAAGCGGACCAACAGAAGCGCGGGAGAGACGGGGGGGTGACTACCACAGTATGAGCTACTGAAGATTAGAGTATCCATACAAACGTATTGCGTAATTGTTATTCCTCTTGCCATCTGACAATGTGCAGCATGGTCTTCAACATTGGTCACTCATAACTTTCCCGAAAGAAGAAAGCCTCGGAAACAAGAGGAATCCCACGCACCAAGGCATTGTATATAAAACAAGGGGTGAACAAACAATTTGTTCGAAATTCATCCAAACTTTTTCGGACATTCCTTAGATTTTCACCAATCATGTGTCCGAGGCACACGATCTACACAACCCTTCACGTACAGGGTAGGGGAAGGATGAACTTATTTCACTAATGACTTCAGCAAAGTGTGGACGATCAGTTTTGGCAATGTGTAGAGGGAAACGACATGATACACGATAAACACCTACTACTACTTGGAAGAGAAAAAAAGAAAACAGGCGTCGTGTTTTTAATTTCGCCGCTTTGGTAACGGGCGGCTCGACGGAGGCCCTGGGCGCCGAGGAAAATAGCGGGTCAACGGCGCGGGCGGGAAGGGGGGGGGGGTGACTATAGCCCCCTTCGTACATACCCTGGTACACTATTATACGAACCACAACCTACGTACCAGGTACGTACTTACAAGTTTCCCCCCCCAAAAAAGGGGGGTTTGCGGTTTTGGCCAGCGTAACCACACTCCATCCACGAGATTCATGGGTTCAAAGATGCATGGAGTCCTACTGCATGTTCATGAGATGGAGACAGAGAGCACCAGGCACCAGGTACCCAATAAAAACCCGTTTATATAGTTGGGACTAAATAAACGAAAGCATCGTGTTTTCAGTCTCGCCGCCTAATTCTCACACGAAGCGTAACGGCGATTCGACGGAGGCCGAGGGTGGGGGGGGGGTGTACTCGATAGGCGAGATGTACTCGATCTCATGCATGGCCGTAGTCGTATGACCATAGACCCTCGCATCCCTACAATGCCGGGACGGAGCATGTCGGGTTTTCACCGACCAGGCAGGCATTGCTTGCACCAAGCGCGAAGCGCCGAGAGGTGTCTGGCGAGTCGCATGAAGGGTGAGCTGCATCCTACTAAGAACCACTTTTGAGGCGGACTTGCGTATGGACGACAGCTTCAATGAGTTGATTTAATTTCCGGTGTAGGCATTTCCAGAGACAGCAGTGGGAATACTATGTAACTGCCTCTTGGGTGCCTTACCTTGAACGCTACGTGATACGATCATTCACAATTGTGCCAAGTAAAGGTTCTTCACCTCGCACAAATGATCTAACTCGACAACCGGCCGTGGGCGACCGCCAAAAAAAGAAAAAGCAAGCAAAAAACGGTACCCTGGTTGTGTAGCTCACGTAGTGAGCGGCATGTTTTACAGTGTTGTTGCCAACCGACGCCAACCCATCCTATATAAAATAGTGGGAAGGGGGGGGGGGGGGGAAGCGGGCCAGCAGCGCGGGAGGCGGGCGGGATGGGAGGGGGGGGGGTGCTTCACAAATTCCATCTATTAATATATGGTTCCCCGTGGTTTTCTTCTTTACTTGGTGGAAAGCTTATGAGCGATCAACGCTGAAGCTCATGCTTCGACACTTTGGCGGATGGCAAACGCAATACAACTATAGTGGTTTACTTCGTTTGAAAAAATGTGTTCCGTGTTTCGTTCGATGCTCCTTCAGTTTTGGAAGCGCGTAGGGATGGCGGGGGGAGACAATAATGTATTCATAGCTTAATAAATTCATACTGGTACGTAGCATAATAAATTACCAGTACTCAACTAACGTTGTTTGTCAGACTTGCGAGCCGGCACGACTCAAGTACTAACATGCCGCGAGGCTGGTTCAACTTTAAATACGGAAGTTCTCTAGCCCCCGAGGATGTCGGCAGCAGCATCTACTCGAACGGAACACAATTGGTATCATCGTACTGACCACCATAAAACAGCGGGAGAGGGTGGTATGGCTGTTTTTTTAGCTGAGATCCTAGCGCTGGCGATTGTGGTGAAAATATGTCGTGACCAAATACCGCCAGTTACAGGCAGGCGTTTCCATAGAGAGATACGTTTTTTTCTTCTTCATTTTTTTTGTCCAGACGGTTCGGTTCCAGGTACTCCAAGGCATTTCTGTACATTTTCGCGCACGAAATTGGAGATCTGACCTCCCTATATTCAATACTAAGCAAGACTTGGACGCCCATCATCGGTCCTGTACTGAAACTATAGAGATCACGAGACAATGCCTTCTGTTTGCACTCTTCCCGCACGAAAGTCCCTAACAATCCACGCCGGTTTTCAGAGATAGATCTCGAAACTTTTGTGCACGTGTTATTTACGTCCTTGCCGAAACGAACCTACGTTTTGTTTTTTGTCCTAGTTTTTTCACCGTTAATACTTGGTCTAAGGCGGTCCAAATCCGCCCCCCTCCCACAAAGCCTCCGAAAAAGTCAGGCAAAAAAACCAAGCATGACCCCACCGCATCAGGTGTTCTTAACGACTCATAAATCGAAGTAGAAGACGTGAGCGAATTTTCACGATCTGACTCAAAACAACGGCGTGGACTGTGGCCGAGGAATAATTTTCCGTCGTTTTGAACCAGCCTGTACCAGGTATATATACTCAGCTACTATTAATAAGTAGTTGGGCTGGCCTTCGTCCCTCGGAGATGCCAACCATCCAAGCCACGGTATTGGGTTTCCTTACTCGTAGCAAGGCTTTTTAAGTGCGGGATACGATGCAAAGTAGTGAAAAATTCGCCCCCGGCGGCGCCTGAACGCCTCCGATGGGCCCTCCGGGGGCGCCAACGGCCGGCCCCTCTCGGTCGATGGGGGCCTCCAGAGCCCCCCTCCCCCCCCCCCCCTCGGCTGGAGGGGGGTGATGTAGCTTTCGCTTCGCTCGCCTGACGTTAGTCACCTATTGATACATAGACGGCTGGCGTCAGCTGGTCGAGCCATCCGACTTGGTAGACTAAACGTCAGGTTGTTGGTTATACCGGGGCTTGGCGAATAATTATTCTGCAGCCGTAAAAAGTCCCTCCGACTTAAGAACGTACAGCTCCATTGCTTGTTTATATACTTCCAAGTATAGTTGGAAGAAACCAAGAACCACAAGCGGGGTGTCTTCAACTTCGCTTTTTTTTTGCCCGGCACGGCGTCAACCAAACGGGCGACGGAGGCGTGAGGGCGGCAGGAAAGACGACGCCCACCACCAGGTTACCAGGAGAGCCCCGGGAGCTCGGGATGGACGGGGGAAGGGGAAGGGGGGGGCGTGCCTATCAAGCCCCATAAAATGCGGCCGATCCATACTTGAAGAAAACTACTGCTTGTGAATACAAAACCGGAGCTCTGAGATCGAAACAGCACTAAAAAAACTAGTCTCAGCAAGGCTCGGTGTGATGATTCGATCCGTACATAAGACTAGGTTCGTGGATTCGTTTGCTCGTTTGATTACAGTGACAAAGGCAACGGTTTACAGCAGTAGTTGGGACCATGACGCAGAAAGGGCGGGTTTATTCTAGTTTTTTTTCCGCCCCAAAAACAATGTCATGATACACTGATAGTAAAATACTTCGAGTACGAGCCATGGGCCAAGTCCGCGCGAAACATGAACCGCGGCGTGTCTTTTCATTTCACCACCTTGTCGTCGCGAGCAGATATGATACACAACATTTTTCTAGAAACGTCCTAGCTTCCTCTGGTAAATAGATGAGTCAGCGCGCTCTTCGAAACGCCACGCCACGGACGGCTTTACTGCGGGGGTTTCACCATAGCACCCCACGGATGTTTCTGCAGAGGGGTAACAGCCCCCCCCGGCCCCCACCCGCACCCACTCGTGTTACCTCCCCCCCCCCAAAAAGAGAGTCACTTGAAGCTCGTCTCCCTATGGGCCCTCCGGCACAACCATCATCGCCCCCCATGAAAAAACATAAGCTATGGCCAGAGGAAGGAGGGAGGGCGGGGGGGGGGGTAGGGCTGTCTCATGACATACAACTGGTATGGCCGTAGTCGTAGGACCATAGACCCTCGCATCCGTACGATGCCGGGACGGGACGGGGACGGGGGGTGTACTCATTGCCATGCATGAACGTAGTCGTATGACCATAGGCCCCCGCATCCTTGCAATGCCGGGACGGGGCACGTCGGGTTTTCATCGACCAGGCAGACATTGCTTGCACCAAACGCGAAGCGAAACGAGAGGTGTTGGGCAAATCGCACGGGAGGACGAGCTGCATCCTACTAAAAGGCGGATTTTCTTGCCTATGGATGACAGCGTCAATGCAATGATTTTAATTTCTGGTATGGCTAGTTCCAGAGACAACAATGGGTCTACTATGTAACTGCCTGGTGTGTGCCTTACCGTATACACACTACGTGATACGATCATCCCACTTGTGCGGGAGGAAGGTTCTCCCCGCACAAAAATGATCTGACTCGACCGGCAGCCGTGGTAACCCACCCCCCCCCCAAAAAAAAAAAACGGTACCCTGGATATCTAGCTCACGTAGTGAGAGGCGTGTTTTACAGCGTCGTCGCCAACCGACGCCAACCCAACCTATATACCGGGTATATCACAGGGGGGGGGTATTCGTTTGAGGTCTAAATATAAAAAAAACGTACACCATGGGTTAGCTTCGGGTGAGATAATGCGATGAGGCAGTTTGGGGCGGACCTGACTGTGTTGTTATGCAGGTCCTCTTTTCGGCACAAACCAGTCAAATTCAAGTAGTTTGTCCCCAGAACGGGGCCGTAGTCCTGACTGAAACGGTCAATCTCTTCTTGCACCCTCGGGGCGACCCCCGCCAAGGAGAGAGAGAGAGGAGAGAGGGCAAGTGGGCAAGTACTTCCTGTCATTATTCAGAGGAAAAACCCAAGAGAGGGACAACAGTAACCCCTCCACGACGATAGAGAGGAAGCGGGGACACCCCAGCAGGAGGCGCACGGAGGCTCGAACACGCGCGTGTGGTCTCCCATCATGACATTGCACTCGTAGCCGTAACCCCCATGGCCTATAGATACACGAGACAGAGGGATCGACGCCGCTAAAGCTGTCCCTACTTTTCCAATAGTAGGTTAAAAGAGGCAAGGTTCCAGTCGAGACCCCCAGTTCCATTCGTCTCCAGAAAAAAAAAAAAGCCGCAGTACTCCCGTCCTACTTCTTCTCCACAACAAAATAACGTCAAGGCTTTCAACCGCGTCCGAAACCTTATAAACTCCATAACAACTCCGATCGCCCCCGGAAAAGTTATCGGGAAAATATGTGCGATGAGGAGTTGTTGGTGCATAGACCATCAGCCTTGCTGTAGAAGCCAAAGGTGTCAGGAGACGTGTCAAGCAAGGCAGAAAATCGTTCGCCGTCAGACGAGTGTAGGGCCGAGTGTTCCACACTAAAAACCTACCAGTTTGGTGTCAACTCAAGACACGCCAAGGCATATGCCAAGGCATGCCAAGGCAAAGTTGCTGTCTGCCAAGGGGTAAACACGCTGCCTCCTGACATCTTCGGTCGAACCTGGTCCAACCCACGTATAACGACTGAAGTGTTTACGGGGGAACACAGCAATCAGAGAACCAAACACGCTCTGTGAACATAGAGGGGGGGGGGGGGTGCACCGGCTATCGTGGGCATCGAGGATTCCGATCACGATGGCATATCCCCCCGTTAAATACGGGAGAGCTGTGCAGATGGGGCCAGAGCTTCGAAAAAGCGGCCGAAACAACCCTCGGCTTTTCCACCCTGTAACCCTCCACCCCTAGACTCTGCCGCAAAGAGCGTTCAAACTGGCACAGGGATGCCACCATCGCTTTTCATTCCAGAACGGGAAGGAAGTTTTGCGCCCATACGGAACATCAAGGTATTTCCGGAAAATATCAGGTCGCGAGCCTTCCGAAAACAAAAATGTTCGACTTTGCATAGCACCCTTATCTATATATACCCTGCCCATGTCGACCAAAACGATCGCTGAAAAATGGTTGCTCCCTCGTGTGCGGACTCAACGTTCTTTACGGAAAAAAAAAAAATCCCGAAGGCGAGGAAAAATTTGTCGGAAAATGAAGATGTGAAATGACACAGGCAAATTAAATATGTCGAGAGACATGTCAAGCAATGCAAAACGTGCGCTGTCAATCAAGGATGTAGGGCCGACTGTTCCGTGCTAAAACCCAGTAGTTTGGTGTCAGTCAAGACATGTCAAGGCGAACATGCCGTCTGTCAAGGGGGGAAAGTGTTGTCTCCTGACGTCTTTGGACACGGGCGGGCGACCCTCCCCATCCCCCCCTCCACGTCCCGGCATTGTAGGGGTGCCAGGGTCTATGGTCAGACGACTACGGCCATGCATGAGATCGAGTACGTCTCTCCTATCGAGTACACCCCCCCCCCTGCACGATGCGGGCGAGAAAATATATTTGTGGAGACATTGCAACATATTTGTGTAGCGAGCCCCGCAAGGTGTCAACAACCTCTCATCTCGGCGCGGTGTTCGTGGTTTGTTGTTCTATATTATACATATACGTGACACTGTTGTCCAATGTTTCCTCGAAGGACGTTTTTACGCTCATACAAGCAAAGTACCAGGAAACTCACAAGAAAAGTCGGTCTGAAAAAATGAAAGGGGAACGAAAAAACAAGAGAGCTCTCAACAGCCTAGGCAGTGCCTACTAAGCTCTGAAAAAGTTGATTCCTTCTCCTGTGGCTGACCTGGGCCCAAAGCAGAAGGCACCGTTCGTTGTGCACTACCAGAACAGTGGTAGGGGAAAGGTCCTCCCGGAGACCCAGGAAAGCGCGCTTTCGCTTCGCGCAGCGTCCATAGTAAGAAAGTCAGGCTAAGCCCGATTCCAGGTTTCTTGTGAGAGAGAGGACCGGTACTGGTGAATCGTGTCGGGCTAGTCGTGCAGCAGTTGAAAGGGTTGACAGGAGAAAAGCAGGGCTTGCGGCTCGGCCCGGCTTCGACAAGAATTGGGAGTCAACGGTACGTGCGTAACTCCCTCACTGAAGTCAACGGTACGTGCGTAACTCCCTCACTGCATTTTGATAATTCCGAGAAATTTCCCAGGGGAAATCGGGGAAAAGAGTTGGCTATGGATAGTCAACGTGAAATGAACAAACAGGTCTACAACTGCACTACCAGTGTTTATTATTAAAAACAGAAACAAAAAGGCTGCGAGAGTTCGAGGGTTTCGTCGAAAGTCACCTTTCTGCAAGCCATGCGTGACATTTCAACCATTGTGTAGACGATGGGCCAAACGAGGCACGAAGTACGAGCATCAGTAGAGAGTGCCACGGTGCCACTTCGCCCTTTTCGCACCGCAGTCCCGTTTTGGGGGCAAACTACTGAGAATTTGACTGATTTGTCTCCAAAACGGGAGGGCGCAGTTATAAGAGGATCAAGTACCGTGAAACCGTAGACGGACACTCTTGTGTACGAAGAGACGACTAATCCCGTGCATCCGTTGGTATGGCTGATTCGGGACACACTGGGTGCCCGCAGTCAAGAAACACCACCAGGCATGAGACTTCAGAAAAACAGGCTCAGATCGGCACCAGCAACAAGGAAATTGGTTAGTAAAACGCAGCTCAACAACAGCTAGTTTTAATGTATCACTAGTGGGGCCTTAGACCCTACATCCTTTGCAAGAGAGTTATGTCAAGGTCGGCTAGAAAAAAAAAAAAGAGTGACATTGAGCCTGGACACCAAATTGAAGTTTGTTAACACCGGGCGGGCACCGTAGTAGTAGGGTTTTTATATAGGGGTAGGGCTACAGCAGTGGTGTATACCCTTTTCTAAGGCCACCCGGGGTGTTGAAGGCCATAGAAACGATAAACCCCAGGCAAAATCGGCTCGTCACGAGAAAAAACTTACTTGGAAACGGCAGTATATACGAAGTACGGTGTGTGTTTTCCAAAAATGAAAAGGTGAGATGCTGACGGAGACACGGTAAGACCCTCCCCGTAAATTGGCGTGTCACGGGAGGGTTCTATCAACCCCTTCAGAACCGCAGTCCCGTTTCGGGGACAAACTACTCGGAATTTGAGTGGTGTGTCCCCGAACCAGAGACTGCAGTCCCAGAAGGGTTAAAATGGGCACACACTACTGCAGATGTCGTCCGAGTCCGAGCCCGAGTCATCGAGACTCAAGTCATTGACTCGCGAGTCCGGGTCTTGTCGCAAGTGCTGAGCCCCCGGGGTGCTAGAAGCTGAAGTGGCTGAGTCCTCGCGAGTCCCCAGGGTGCTACTGCTTTGGAAGCCGAAATGGCTGAGTCCTGGCGAGTCCCCAGAGTGCCTGAGGCTGGAATGACTGAGACCTCGCGAGTGCAGAGCGAACGGATCGAACTTGAACAAGAGCGTTTTTTTTTTTTTCGCTATCGAACTGCAAAATGGTCGTCAAAGCATACCAGTACCAGCACCAGTCATCGGGACTCAGCCATTGACTCGCGAGTCCGAGTCATTTTTGGGATGCTGAGTGCCCAGGGTACCTGGCGCTGAAATGACCGAGTCTTCGCGAGTTCCTAGGGTGCTCAAAGCTGAAATGGCCGAGTACTCAGGAGTCCTTAGGGTACTGAAAGCTAAAACGACTGAGTCCTCGCGATTCCCCAGGGTACTTGAAGCTGGAACGACTGGAGTCCTCGCGAGTCCCTAGGGTGCTCAAAGCTGAAATGGCCGAGTACTTACGAGTCCTTAGGGTACTGAAAGCTAAAACGGATTCCCCGGGGGTACTGAAAGCTGGAAAGACTGAGTCCTCGCGAGTCCCTAGGGTGCTGAAAGCGGGAATGACTGAGTACC
This sequence comes from Nereocystis luetkeana, assembly GCA_031213475.1. Taxonomy (NCBI): domain Eukaryota; class Phaeophyceae; order Laminariales; family Laminariaceae; genus Nereocystis; species Nereocystis luetkeana. Next base: position 5,467,010 of record JARUPZ010000006.1, read on the forward strand.
TGCGACTCCCTAGGGCGCCGAAAGCTGAAACGGCTGGTACTCGGAGGTACTGGTACTCTGAAGCCCTCTGCGCTACTGCTATGTTGTAGAATGTTAGGGCCATCGTATATAGGACTACACCTTACACCTATACGGTCTGTGACGACAGCAGTATAGTATTTTCGACTGTTATCGGACATACCCAGGTAGGAGTTTTCGCGCAGTGTCTGTCAACCATCTTCCCGAATAAATATTCTGGCCTGGGGAAGGAAATGAGTTTGAGAACTTATTGCTTGGGGACTTTGTGGGGCCGCTCGTTGCGAAACATCCTTGTATCCTTTGTGTAGTGAGTGGAGAGTGTATCGATGTGTTTCATGAGGGGGAACACAACTTGGATAGAGTCGTCAAATTTTTAGATTTGATTGCTATCAGAGGGCATAACCCTTTTAGAACCGCAGTTCCGTTGTGGGGACAAACCCGTCAAATTTTAAGTAGTTTGTCCCCAAAACGGGATTGCGGTTCTAACAAGCTAATGTCACCCTCTCGGATTTGATTGGTGAAACATCGGCTATTAATAGGAGTCAGTATTAATAGAGTCATTCAGGAAAGGGGGCCGAATTGTTGGTACAATCAAGCATTCGGGTCTGATCGATAGCACCTTCCATGTTCCAAGTCATTGATAGGATTCTCGTCATCCTCTAAAAATGTGGATGGCACATATAATATGATTGGAATGAGCGCCGTACACATTGGGCGACATTTTTGGTCTGGCGGCAAAAGGAACAATAATATGTACGACTACCAGCGGCAAGCCACGTACCCCGTCAAGGTGTATACACAGCCCTCGAGAACATGGTTGGAAACTCGTATGTAGGGGACTACCAGTAGATACGGCCATCGCTGAACTCCTCTGATTTCCGGAAAGAACCTCCACCAGACGCGTGCTGACGCCCGCAGGGTCGTACCTCGTACGGAAAATACTTATGTGAGCCTCCTTCCATACACTTGAAGAGCTTTGTACTACAACGGTATTAACAGTATGTTCTGGTATATCTCTCTTTACGCAAAACCTGACTGAGATAAAAACGAAAACTTAACCCTTCGAGGACTGCGGTCAGTCCCGTTTGGGGGACAAACCACTCAACATCCAAGTAGTTTCTCCCCAAAATGGAACTGCAACCGGGGACCATATTAAATAGGACCCACGGTACACACAAAAACCCATGTATATACCTTTTTTACAAACAATATTTGGTCCTGTTTACTATGCCCACCCGCAATAGCAGTCCTAAAAGGGTTGACCCGACGGACAATCCCGTGGCCTACTATGACGTTCGTATATACCAGTATAATGCGCATTTTGCGAAACATCTTGTACACGAAAAACGCCATTCCAATGATACGTAAGACATGTATCTCTCTACAGAGGATCGAAGAATCGGCACGGACACTGGTTGCGCTGGATGTCGACGATTTCATGTGAGGACAGACAACATGCCTTACTGGGCAGTTCCTCGGCGCCCTTGACCCTTTTAGAACCGCAGCCCCGTTTTCGGGGACAAACCAGTCAAATTCCAAGTACTTTGTCCCCAGAACGGGACTGCGGTCCTAAAACCCCGTAAGTCAGAAATATTTTGGCCAAAATGTGGTACCACACTATGTACTATACCTGGTATACCCCTCCCATAGCACGCCTCACCAGGGGACAGGGGACAGGGAACCACAGAGGCCGTCATATAGAACTGTTGTGATCTCGAGCTACGGCTGTAGATCCGCGTGCACACGGCATGTCAGACCTTTTCATTCCACGTGGCGAAAAATTGGGTTGGACTGTGGCCGTGCGCGCTTGCGTGCGTGCATGCGGCCGGGTGGAAAACGCATGTTTCTTTCTCGCTAAAAGAGCCCGCTCTCCACAGACAGCAGGGTCACACAGCAGTCAGGGAGTCAGCTTTGGAAAAGCGATAACTTGAGCACCGCAAAAAAACGACCCCATACGTAGTTGTGCCAATTCCCCCAAACGAGGGCGTATCGTTTGGATACCTGCGGGTTGTCGAACAGGGGTGCGGTCGTCCGTTTTTTTTTTCAAGCGCGGTACATAAGGGTGCTAAAGTCCGTACCGGGTACGCTAATTGTTTGGGGTGGCCCTCGACCAGGTCTTTCCGAAAACACCTTGCTGTTGTTCGGCATTGGCCGACCCTCCCTTAGTTCCGGACACCATCGAGCCCTGAAAAAACGAATCGCATGCCTGTGTGCGCTGTCATAACCCGCACGTCCGTGATTACGGTAATTTCAGTGGGGTCAATGTAAACCCTCTACGGGCATACTGATATTAACCCTTTTTGAAGCAAACTGCAGCCAGCCCCGTTTTGGGGACAAAACACGTGAATCGTAGGTACCGTAGTTTGCCCCCGAAAAAACGGGACTGCACGTCTGAAAGAGTTATTTAACCACTACATCTATGCATAGGCCTCTTGAAGGCTTCAGACGGAACTCCTCCCTCCCCCCCCCAAATAAATGGCGAGACTATACAGCAACCATCAGCCACGCGAAGACACGGAGCGGGCTGCCCCGAGAGTGCTACGGTACTTCTTCCCCCCTGTTGCGGCGTTATGATTTGCAGCAAGCGTCCCCTCATCACATATACCTGGCAGGCGTTTATCGTCTTATATGCCTCGATGCGGATTCTTTCGCCCCCTCATTCAGAAGACATCCGCCGAGCGAGCGAGCGAGCAAACAAGCAAGCAAGCAAGCAAGCAAGCAAGCAAGCAAGCAAGCAAGCAAGCAAGCAAGCAAGCAAGCAAGCAAGCAAGCAAGCAAGCAAGCAAGCAAGCAAGCAAGCAAGCAAGCAAGCAAGCAAGCAAGCAAGCAAGCAAGCAAGCAAGCAAGCAAGCAAGCAAGCAAGCAAGCAAGCAAGCAAGCAAGCAAGCGAGCAAGCAAGCAAGCAAGCAAACAAGCAAGCAACGATATACAGGAAACGATCATTTCCAGTAAGCATCCGTCAAGCACCTTGTGAGTGACCCGAGCAGAGCCAGAGGCACCCCTTCATCTCGCAGTAGTCGGCCCCCACAGTCCCATGCTGGACTGCGTTGAAGTGCGACACTGCGTCGGGGATAGCTGTGGTTTTAACGCCACAGGTCTCAACGCGAAAGGAGTCGAATTGCACATCTTTCGCCTGGTGAGATAAGAGGAACTATCGCTCGCTGCACAGGTGGTCACGCGACGCATGGCGACAAGACCGCACTTGTCTTAAAGTTTTGTTTTAAATCCCCATTGGCAGTCGCTCTACCAGTACTGTGTACGATACATCCAAGTATCACACATCGCTTGCAAAGATGAGTTTCGACGGAATTCTCGATCTCACGGCTGTTTTTTTTAAATTTTACAAATATACACATGCCCCCCCCCCCCCCCCCCAAAAAAAAAAAAAAAAAAAGGCTCATCGAGCGACACAGTTAGCACTTTCGGAAGAGACAGGTTTTCGCTCAGGTACTCTGGAAGTGAATTTTACCACTTTTTCGACACCAACTGCGGTTGTATACCGCAACTATTAATAGCGCACTGCCTGTGTTCGAGGCAAAGGGGACTACGTACCTACCAGGTACACACAAGAAATGATAGCCCAAGGTTGAGTGGGCCCACTCCGAAGAGGAGTCGGCCAGCTTTCGTCCGGATGGATCGTTTTCGGCCGCGGGTATAACATTCTTTAGTTCTACGTACGTACTTTGATGTGTGTGTGTGTTTTTTTCTCATCCCTTTTTACTTCTTTCGCCTTCTTATCTGCGTTCAGCTCCCTCCGTATTCGCGAGTCGTAACTTCAGATCCGGGGTGACACATACTTAGCGGGCAGCCCGCACCCCTCCCCCCCCCCCCCCACACCACGCCTTGCATTTTTTTCGCGAGGAGAAGGGGGGTTCAGCACTTTCTTCCGACGTCGTCGAACTCGCGTGGAATGGTAGTCGTATGCGTCCATCCCACAGCCAGTGAACTACTCGAAACCCGGACACATTTCCCACTATTGCGGGGCTCGTACATACGTACATATCGTGATTATACTCAGCGTGTCGAACGTATGCAACTGGCACCGACTGGCAAACCTGGCGTCCCCGGCGTCCTACTTATAGTCATGAACCTTGTAACCACCAAACACGAGCGGGGGGGGGGGGGAGGGGGTCGATTGCGCGACTTCGGGTTCCTCCCCGAGCCCCGAGGGGCTTTTTTCTTGTGCGAAAAAATGACGCAGAAAAAACGCCTACCAGGGTATATATCATACTACGAGTGTAACACCAGGTACGTACTTATAAATATACAGCAGCGGCGTGTGTACGGCGGTGTACGTACCAGGTATGTACGAAGTAAGAACAATCCGGCCCAAGAGTTGATGAGGGGAAGAAATAACAAATTGTGAACAAACTCTTTCTCGCGATAAAAAAATAAAAACGAAAAGGCAAATCATTGGAAGTGTGGTGAGCTTAAGCTTTATTTTGACCAATCCGCCGGAGGATTGAAAATAAAAAATAAAAATCATCACTCATGCACCGCCATTGTGAGAGAGGTGGGGGGGGGGGGGGGGGCTCATTGTCATGCATGCCCGTAGTCGTATGACCATAGACCCTCGCATCCCTACAAGGCCGGGGGGGGCACAGTGCCCGTGGTATAATTACATGTGAACCCGCGGATGGATTTAATATCTGAGTTGCGACAGGGAGGGAGCTGGAGAAAATACGAGTGAGTATGTACCTGGCACCACCGTAAAGAGAGCTGAATTCGCACTGGGAGTGCGTGCGCGATCGGTTTTCAGTGGTTGGTCTTTCCAGAATCACGAGGAAGTTTTTTTTGGGCCAAAAATGCCTAACATCGACGCGTGTTTTTATCGGATATATCTATTTTCGGACGTATCTGGTGGGAGAGCCTTTCTTTTTTTCATCGTTGTCGAGCGCCGAAAAGCGATCCCACACCGATGTGCGAACGAACTCGATGCTTCTCTACGGTATACCGGTATATAGCTACAGAGTCGGTGTCCCCGGTGGCTTGGTAGGTGGTCCGCGTGCCTATGAAGATCAATTTCGTGGGTTCAAGTCTCACCGGGTGCATGCTCGTGGCTTTTTCTTGCAAAAACGAAATTGATTAGCGGAAAGCGCGAGAGCGTGAGTTAGCTACATTCGATGAAAATCGACGAGCAGTGGGAATGCTGAACCCTATGCGCGACAAAAAATAAAGGCACGTACCGCGGGGGAGAAGGGTGGACATCTGTGACCACGGCTTGTCCAGAAGCTCGTTGAGGGTAAAAACCTCCAATGAGTAAGGCTGGAAGGTAAAAGTGATATTGAAAAAAGAAAAAGAAAAAAGAGTACCTGGTACCTGGTAGCTATTATCATTATGATTATGAATATTATTACTATTAATATTGATACTATTATCATCATCATACTATTATTTGTTGTTGAACGCTGACGTTCTGCGATTCTTACCCGGTGGATTTGTGAATCGCGACTGCTGTCAATCTTCCATGTTTTTGCACATGGAACATACATATCAGTAGGACCTGCGTGCGTGGCTGGTACTTCACACGCACTTTGAAACTGCGAATTGTGAATCTTGAAATGTTTGTTGTTTCCGCACGCAAAATCCAAGGCAAGCGCCGTACGTAGCGAAAAAAGGGAGAAACACTGCATGTTGCAGCAGCTCCCGGCAGAGGGGCGAGAGGTGAAAGCCGTTATGTGTCATATTTGGGGCTCCTGCGCGGATTTGAGAGGTTTGGTTGGTTGCCCACAAGCCGGCGGGGCAGGGGGGGGGAGAGCTCCCACGGCCTCACGCCAAAGAAAGGCCACAGGCCACAGGCCGCACGACACGTGATAAAACCAAGGGAGTGGGAAAATTGAAAATTGTTTCAAAACGAAATTTCGAAGTTTTGAATGTGTCGATATTTCAAATTTTCAAATTCAATTACAACAAGCAGCAGTATGTCAGTTCCAATTTCCAATTTCAAGTTCGATTTTTAGCACACAGGGGGTAGCAGGCGACTGGCCGTGTTCGCGGCAGTTTTTCATCTTGTATATTACTACCAGGTATTATTCTGCTTGCAGAACGGTCTCTTTTTGTTTCATGCCATCGCGGCGTCTCCGCACAACCCCGCAGTGCCCGGTGCGCGCGTTTGCCCTGTCCAATACCGCGCTTGTCGCGTAAAAAAATGCCCTGCTGCATACCGCTGCTGTGTCGCTGCTGCTGCCGCTGCTACTGCTGTCTGCTGCTGCTGCTGCTGCTGCTGCTTTTTTTTATGCTTTTGCTTTTATTTTTTTACTGCTGCTGCATGCTGTGCCGTAACGGACCGGGCCATTACACTGACTAGACATGGGGCGAGGGGAGGGCCGACCCTCTCTTTGCTCGCAAATGCAATGGTTATTGCAGTCCTACGGGCTGATGGATTGCGAGCACCTATATACCTACCAGGTACGTTTCTCACTTCTCCTTTTTACGTTTATACATGCATCAGAGACATGCAGGTCCTGCTGCATGCTGTAGACCAAAATAAAATGCGTGTGCGCGTCTCTCGGAGTATATTTACGTACCACAACAACAGAGGTATTATTACTTTCCCGCTCTGATCCTTGGCATTGCTGAGCTGTGGCCTTCATAGCGCTTCTTAGTACCCTCGGTACGCAAGGTGTTCAGTCTGCTGCTCAATCAGTCAACCGCGCGACGACAAAGCTCGCCCATGCTGCTGCTACGCACGTTTGAACTTTTTCAAGTAAATGAAAACCTCTTATTTTATACTCGTTCGTGAGTCCTTCGGGAAATTGTATTCCGGCACAGTACGTAAAATACAAGTGTATTATGCAATGTACCAGGTATGTATTTTCATAATTTCGCGACGCGTTGAGATACTTCACAGGGGAGGGAGGCGGGGAGGGGGGGGGGGGGGGGGGCGCACAGCTCGGGGCGCAGGAGACCAACTGGACAAATTCTTGGCAGACAAACAGTTTGCGGCATACCATACCGCATACCGCACAGACTGGCAGGGTGGTGGTCTCCAGCGCCATCACGCGCACTACAACTCCCGTCGTAAGCGACTCGCGTGCGTGGGCGATGTTGCGAGCTGTATGTTGTTGTTGTTGTTGTTGTTGTTGTTGTTGTTGTTGTTGTTGTTGTTGTTGTTGTTGTTGTTCTCACATTAACTCACAATACAATGCAGTCCGTGGTCGCAGGACAGGCTCCAATAACTCTGGAGTGGAAGAAATACCTCAAGTAAAACAGAGGCAAAAACAAAAAAACAAGCATATGTACATCATCCTATGCGAATTCCGTAATGTAACACGTACTTCCCCTCTCTCTGCTACCTTGGTATGCTTTAAAAAAAGAGAGTGGGAAGTGAAAAACCACCCGGTGGAAACTGCGATGAGGGCTATAATATATACCAGAATAGGCGAGGCCGATACAAGCACGATGGACGATTTGGGCCTATAGATCGTCCATCGTCGTGTTACCTATAGATCGTCCATCGTGTTAATACAACAGCAAATGCAATCTTGTGTTGCTGCATGTGGGGCATAGCAATGCAGCAACTGAATGAGTGAAACCGTACAGTTAGCTGCAGCAGGCGGGTTGGTGCAACCAACAACGCTTCTTATTATATGGGCTTTATTTGTTGTGGTGGGCGCTGAAGAAGCGCTCAAGCCCCTAGAAATAAATGTAGACTACGTCGACGAGTGAGTGCGTTGCCACAACAACAACAAACAGCAGCAGTCAGTATTTATTTACAGCAGTAGCACAGGGCGGGCTTGTTATTCCTTGCATACCACTCTGATCGACGATATAAGGAACAATTAGACACTAACACGGAGACGATGAAGTCCTTATATTTCCGACCAAATAGGTAACAGGTACTTGATACCTTATCGTACGTCGTGTATATTTTAACCCTTTTCTAGAACTGAATCCCGTTTTGGGGACAAACCAGTCAGATTTTAAGTCGTTCGTCCCCAAAACGGAACTAACTGCAGCCCCCGAAAGATCGAGGGAAAGATAGTAATCAGAACCAACTATGGTGTGTAAAACATAGAGGGATACCTTATTATTTATATCCCTCCTGGGTTCTGATTACTACTATTAACCCTTTTAGGACCGCAGTCGCGATTTGGGGACAACTTACTGAGAATTTGAGTGAATTGTCCCCAAAACGGGACTGCGGTTCTAAAAGGGTTAATATTAATATTAATATTTATTAGCTGGTACCTGGTACGTACTATTAATAGAACAGAGTATGCCCCCCCCTGCAGTATGGAATAATGTGCTGTGCTGCTAAAACCTTTTGGGTACTTCTGTACCAGATACAGCACCAGGTTACAGCAGCAGTGTCACACGTATACAGGTTTGATTCCAGCTAACCAGCCCAATCCCTTTTATTTGCCCACACAAGGCAAAGGCTCTATAAATAAATATGTACGTTTCATTGGCATTTCATGCTGCCCCCCTTTTTGCAAGGTCGCTTCGGGAGGGGGGGGGGCTTGCAATTTTCTGGCCTCTCTCCCTCTCTTCTTCTTTGGCAATCAACTCGGTCGCGGACATATATATGTATGTAAGTGTTTGCCGTTGTTCTCTCGGGGGTTTGCTACAACACGCAGCAAACAGCAATGAACAAGGGCAACAGCAGGAGCAGCAAGTTCAGCTGCACCAGCAATCTATAGCACACCAGACACAGGACTATAATAGGACACAGCACACAGCAGCACCAGCAGCAGCTGTATAGTAGCCATCGTGCCCAATGTTCCCAAAAATAAATGGAAAAAAAACACAAAAAAACACTTCAAACCGGTACGAAGTACCAGGTAAACACGAAAATAAATTGAAAAAACCCCTTTAAAAAAACATGTTTTTATATACTTTTTAACTCCACCCATCAAATTTTCGTCGTCGCAAGGCCCAGCACCCCCCATCCATCCCTCGCCCGCAGCCGCACCTTGTTATTTCCTCGAGAAAGAGCACGCTCTCCTGGCACAGCGCACGGAACGCGAAGGCTCGGAAGGCCGCCGCCATGTCCGGGATCGCCGCAAGGGTCTCGTAGCTCCACCGGCTGCGCTGCCTCTGGCCGCCGTTCATCTGCATCGCCGATAAGGTGTTGTTGTTGTCGTTGTTGTTTGTGTGCTGCGAATCTTGTTGACTCTGCTGCTGCTGCTGCTGCTGCTGCTGCTGTTGCTGCTGCGGCTGCGGCTGCGGCTGCGGCTGCGGCTGCGGCTGCGGCTGCTGCTGCTGCTGCTGCTGCTGCTGCTGCTGCTGCGGCGGCGGCGGCGTCTGCTGCTGCTGTGGGTGCTGCTGCTCGACGAACTGGCTGCTGCTGTCTGGTGTTTCCGTGAAGTCCGAATGGTTGTTCCCAAGTTTCAGAGCCCTGCGGGGCGTTTTTGTTTGAGGACGCGGGGGGGTCGTTGTTGGTGTTGTTGTTCGGGGGCGCAGGAGGCGGCGGGCTGGGTTCTTGATGGGATACCCTGTGGAAGGGTTCCAGAATTCAAACATTATGTGCATGGTGGTGGGTCTCCGATGATTGCTTCCCCCGAGTTGTTGCTGCACTCTGCGAAGAAGCAGCAGCAGGGCAGTGTTAGCACAAAGAGGCCGATTGCTGTTGTGCGCACTCTCTGTACGAGTCACCCCGCGCGTGCGTACAGCTTATATTACAAGCAACATCATTACGGGTGGCATTCATCAGCAGCAGCAGCAGACTCGTAATCAGCAGGCGGGCTTGTCTCGAGTTTCGATGGTTTCGGTCCTTCATTAGGATGGCTACGTAATAATTCGTTTTTACGACAGATAGTCACTCGCCGCAAAATGTTAAAACCTGGCTCAAAGTTGAAAAGATACGGCGTGTATACGCGGAGAAGATGCAGGTACTTTGGACATTGACGTGATATTATGCTCAAGTACGTATAGTTTCCAGCTTGAAAAAATCTACGACCACGTATATGCTATTAATAGTATACCTGTACCTCATCAATCAAAGTAAAAAAAGTGAGTACCAGGTACCAGGTATTAATTATTCAATCAAGACTAACTTTTCGTGGTACCCGAACTCGCAAATAGATAACCACGCTTTCATAATGAATTACATTCTCGCTTCGGGTACGAGTAAGTATATGCATACTTACGTACTCTTCGTATAAGTATACCCTGGTATACTTCTGTACTCGTGAGCCCGAACTCGGAAAGCATTTAATTTTAAGTCTATTTCCTAGACGAAACAGAGAAGAAGTTGGAAAAAATAATTGGTTTATTGTTTGTTTCAATCAGATTGCATCCATCCCCGAATCGAGTAATAAAATATTTCGACGTAAATCAAAGTAAATGATGCCAACTTCCCGCTTCTCTCCGCCCTCTTCGTATCATAAATACCTGGTACATAAATACTGGTACCACTCTGGTCGTCAATATAAGGGTGGCTTTTTACTTTGAAAAGGTACACCCGCTCTAGGCTATATTCAGACTGAGACAGAGAGGTGATTAATCAAGACAACAGCTCTATACATACTCAGCCGCAGTATAACAGTAGTACGGGTAGTTGGTGAAAGGATTTCATATTATTTAATAGTATTCCTCTCTTCTCGTTGAAGTGCAGCGGCCCCGTATACATACGCATACGTACACTTGTAGAGTCTCCGCGTGTACCCGTGCTGTGTATATCCGCAGGTTGTGTGCGCAGCTATTTCAGTTGAACGCTGAACATTGGTTGAAAAAACAAGCAGTCACAAGTCGCGAATGCAGCAGTTAGTTGTCGGGGAGTGTGGGAGGCCCTGCGAATTAACCCAGTGGGGGTGATGGGCGGGAAAAGGCAGAGGAGGATGGCCCACGATTTGACATTCCGTTTGCACACGGAACGAGGGGAAACGTGGGCGGTGGGGCCGTGCACAAGAAAGGGGGGGGAGCAGGCGCGCACGAAGCGGCGGTGCAAGGGCGAGACCGGGCAGCGCACGAAGCTGGGGGGGAGGGGGGGGGGCGAGTGATCGGGGCCGCGCGGCTACGTCTGTAGCTAAGCAAGCTGCATCTGAATGGGCAGGAGAAAACGGGGATAGGGGGGCGCAGTGGGAAGGGTTAGGAAGAAGGCAGAAGCTGGGAGTGACGAAGGAATTCGTAGAAGATGTGGAGTGGTGGACACGGGCCAGCAGGAGGGCCTGGTCGGGGAATGAGAGGGGTTGGCGACGCCGTCTTCATACTCAATTGTGAAGCAGACCCGCAAGAGGACCTGGGGGTCTCCGACGTTTCGTTGGAGGGGGTCGGGGAGCTGTGCCTGGAGACGGGGTTTACTGGAGACGAAGTTTGACAGCTCACAGGTGTAGGAAGGGCAGGGATGGGATCCGGTTGTACATCAATGCCTTGATGGTGGGATGGAGATAAAAGCCGATGCGATGGGAATGATCAGGAAGGATAGGTCAGTGAACGGAGGGGGGTCGGTGATGACGAGGGGGGGTGATTCGCCGGCGATGCAGTGGGCAATTAACTGGAGGGGGGGAGCGAGGGAGAGGAGAGATAGACCCAGCAGCTTGGAGTGGAACGGGCCGATATGTGTTCGTAGATGCACATGGCGCTACGCACTCGGACAAGTTAAGAAGTCAACCGGGAGGACTTATGCGCAAGGTTGGGGGATGTGGGTTTACTGGGAAGGTTTTTCGAGGGCAGGGGGATTGGTTGGGGGGAGAGTATGAACGAATAGGAGATGGTACACGAGCTGACCGGATTTATGGTCCACTGCTGCGCGGAGAAGAATACTAAGGAGGGGAAGTGGGTGTCGGTGAACGTTTACCCGGGCAGTGGGGTGAGACTGTCGCTGCCGTTGCAGTGCTTTAGGAGCAGGGCGGCGAGAAAAGGGACCAAGAGGGCGCTCATGGAGGCGAGCAACCAGACGCGGGTGAGGATCCCGTTAACCGGGGAGCTGATCACGTGAATGGGGTGTGTGGGGGGGAGGATAGCGTGGACCGGCTTGGCCTTGTCGTACCAGCTGCCCATGAGGGCGTCGGGAATTGTTCGCCGCGGCGGCGGCGGCGGCGGCGGCGGGGGGGGGTACTCGATATATAGTGCATGGCCGTAGTCGGCGGGGGGGAGGGTGCACCAGGCTGTTATTGCTTTAAGAAGGGGGCATAGCTCTGTTTTTTTATAAAGGTGGATAGCTGGGGCCAGAGAGGGGGAGGGCGACGGATACCGTGGACGCTCATTTCAAGGGAAGGAAATGATACCAGGGAAGGAAAAGGGCGATCATGGCAGGGACAAAGGGGCGCGGGGCGGGGGGCTGGAGAGGTATGTCGTAGACCTGTGCGTGGACCTAATCGAGTACTACCGAAGCAGTATCCCGGGGGGGGCGCGAACTCTCCGCTTTTGGCATAAAGGAGCGGTGGGAGGGGGTGTGGACGAGAGGGCAGGCGACGTGCTGCTAGATGCCGGAGCTGCAGAAGGTGAGGGAGACATGGAGACCGCAAGGAAAGGGAGCAGTGGCGGATCCGATACCGGAGGAGTTCGCGCTGCACTTTCGGGAAGGATAGGAGGATCAACGAGGTCTGCGGAGATTGAAATCCCACTTTGGGCGATCAATGGACAGGCGGAGACATGGGCGTCGCAGGAGTTTATGGGATACGCAAGGTCGAAGATGGGGGGATCAAGTTTGGGTTCCCAGGGGTGGGTGAGAAGGTAAAGGGGACGGGGTGGGGCAGGTAGGAGAACAGGGAGGCAGGGGCAGGCCGAGAACGCGGCTTCTGATATTGGCTGTTGAGGTTGCCTGTCTGTAGGAGTGGGGAGCGGACTCACCTCCCCCGTGAGTGGAAACGGAGAAGACGCCAGGAAGCAATACACGTGTTTTCATGAAGATTAGACCGAATACGAGCATGCTACGAAATGAAAAATACTAGGGGTACATATTACACGACACGTACGATGTATGGGAAAAATGAAATATATGAAAATGATTGACATTATTATATTTGTCATTTTTTTTGGGCATTTTCCGTACTGAGTCCAATAATACACCGTTCGACACACCCCGTTTTGCGTACTGGCCCTCGTCCCGTATGCATACATACGTGCACACCTGGTATGTCTACAAATACCAACAGAGATAGAGAACGAGATATTTTCAAATGAAATCGTTTATATACCTGGTATAGCACAACAAGCAGCGTTGCTTGCAGGATCACTCCCGACCCAAAAAAGTGTGTATGCACGACAGCACCCTAATGATATTAGTATAAAGGAAACGTCGCCACCACAAGTGCAGTAGATCAGCAGCAGTAACAACAGGCGTTGTAGCAGCAGTAGGAGCAGCGGCCACTTGAGACGAAACTTCAACCTTGTGTTAATAGTCTATAACAGTACCGACAAATTACGTAATGTTTTGTATGATATCAACTACGTATATTAGCAGGATCAAACGTATCGTTTCGGATACAACTGCAGCACTAGTACTTTAAAGAGATAAGGTGTCCAAAGTGCTATACGCTGGGTACCGTGGACTTATTTTCAGAAGTCATCAATATAACTTTCACTTTTCAGCTCAACTCGCCCCCCACCCCCTATCCCCCGTTTGGTGTTATGCGGCGTTCTGGACCGTCCGCAGGGCCGCGAGCCGCAAACAAAACATGTCCTTCTTCTCCCCGGTACTTTTCCTTTCGCTTCTCCCCCCCCTGCACCTTCGTGTTTAGTTCTATCACGAGGGAACACGAATTTCATTCAGCATTCCCACTGCTCGTCGATTTTATAGTCGTGTTACCGAATTCGAGCCTGCTCTCAGACTAACGGCGGCGGAAGACAACCCGGAAAAACGTGACGTGTGTGCACTCGTAATTACACGAGTCGGAGCGCAACCGCCAGCAGGTTGACAGGTTGCAGTTGACAGTCTACCTCTAGACCGCAGAGGCTACTGTTAGACCACAGAGACATCCACTTTCATATGGAGACCCCGCCCTTGAACTCTCGACAATTCATATCATGGTTCGACTCGAGGTGAAGCGAAAAAAAAACGGGCTGAGAAGAGCCTGCTATGTGATCCCGGATCTGAGTGACGGCTATTGGTAGGAGGCAGGGAGAACTGGAGGGCGAAGGTGATTATTGGGATGGAAAAAATAGGAAATAAAATGAAAACAGTGATACTATACACGTAATTTTGGCCGGAGGGTGCCGCATTGCCGTCAGCGAACTTCACGCTGTCTCACAACAGCGCCATGCTTGAGCCCCCCAAAGACATCGGCCAGCGCTCCGAGGTCAGTTCTCGTCGGACGACTTGAGGACCAGCAGTCATCACCAGACGACCGGAACCCCGAAAAAAATAGCAGCACCCCCACGCGATCCTGCCGGTCCTGCCCGCACTTACCCGATGGCCGCACAAAGACCCGACTGAGGTTCGCTTTGGAGATGAGCGGCGACACTATCTTTCTGCTTCCCCCCCCCCCCCCATGTCGCTGATGGCGGCGTAAACGTGGGCTAGAGGGGCACGCCGCAGCGGGATGCAGATGCCCCCCAAGACGCTGCAAGAGCAGGCGAAAGCCCGCACGTGCAATCGTCGGAGTTTCGTCACGCGAGGGAGGTGACCGTCGCAGCACGCACCCTTGTGTGCAGAGCCGTGCTCGGCGGGAAACGAGAAGGCGTGGGCCACGCTTGTGGCCAAATTCCCGCCCGAAGACCACACCACTATCGTTTCCGCGGGCAACGAGTACACCTCCCTGGTGCGCTTCGTCGATATTATTAGCTTCCGCAGCGCATATCGGACAGATTACGATTCACGCACCTCCAGGCCATCACCAACAACACCGGTATCGGGCGGTAGGCCGGGGTTAACGTTTTGGAGGTGATGGCGTCGACGAGCCGGGCTGCGTCCACGCTGGAGTTCTGGTAGCTCTACTTGCACCTCAGTCCCACCGTGTTGGGGGGAAAAGTGTCGTCCGGTCCTGCGTGGGCTGGCGTGGATGCAGCTCATCGCCGCAGGGGGGGCTATAGTATGCGACAGTAGTGGTAGCCGCGGCTGCAGGAGGTCAATCGCGAGGTGAAGCGGTCTGGGGTTGCGGTGCCCGGGGGGGTGAAGCACGTGGGGCTGAGGACACGAGCGATACACGAGCTGGGCAACTGGCTCGTTCTTATCGACTGCTCCTCCACCTTCAACGCGGTCACCATGCCGGCGGTGCCTGCGGAGATGGCCAACTGCGTGCCATCGCTCACGCGGCATGCGGCCAAGTGTTAAGGTGCGAGGACATCGGACATGTTAGCCAGGGTGGACTCTGGGGAGAACCAGACGATCGCTTGCTACCCAGCGGGGTCCAGCAGGTGGACTCTATGAAGCCGGCGATGTTCTGCGTGGCGTTGCGGCCGGGACGGAAGCGTTTTCAAGAGCTGTTCGAGGGAGAAGGGGTGAAAGCCTTCGCTTGCGTGAATGATGTCTCTCTCGGCCTAAAATGGGAATCGCGACCAACACGGTTGGAGATATTGCCATCTCTTCGGCCCGAGCAAGACGGCATCGGCAGGGTGTCGAGCCTCGCTAAAACCGCGGCATCACCCCGGAAAGGGCTCGCTCCCGACGGCGGAGGATATTTCATTCCCTGAAATATTCGACGTCTGCAATGCTGGAGATGGGGGGAGGGGGGGGTGACGGGGGCGGGCGTCGGGTACACCGTTGAGGGGTGGTGAGGGATGGAGGCGCCGACCGCCTCAGCGAGCTTCCTGGCCGAACATGCAGGGCGTGAGGTGTGAATTCCTCGATTCCATCGAATCTTTGGGGTATAGAGGAGGAAGAGCCTCAAGCGGAGTTCTGGATACGTCTTTTTGTCCCGGAAGAGGGTAAACAAAGGAGCGCAAGGGGGCAAATGGATAAAACCCTGGAGCTACCGGCGGCGAGGAGACCCAATGGTTCTTCTAGGGAGAGTGTTTTGGATGATTTGACATTGTTGGCTCGCCAGCAAAGCCCGAAACACGCCTTTTTTCGGGGGCGGGAGGATTGTGGGGTTGCCGTCGACGGAAGCGGGAGATTCTGCGAGAACATGGGTACCACCCGCCCGTTACGAGACGAACAAGTATGAGACTCCTTGAATCGAGCATCACCGTCCCACCTCGGAAACAGTCAGCACAATAATCGAGACACATGGGGGCTCCCAAAGGAAGAGATGGGTGGTATCGCGTCCCTGAATCTTGACTGGAATTGGGTCTCACCATAGGGGAGAACGCCGCCCCAAGGATCTCCAGAGGTGGGATTTCTGGCGGCGCGCGCCTCGGTCGCTACGCACTAACTCCTGGAAAGCTCCGTAGCTATTGGACAAGCTGGTCAATCGGGGCCGTCACGCTGCGCACACAGCTTCTCGGGACAGGCTGCCAGAGGCTGCACCCCGGCCGGGACCGGACGACCGAATAGGGGAGATTGAGAACGAGGATAAGGGCCTTCGCCAAGGGTCGCTACAGGAGTCTAGAGGGGGCTGGATAAACCTACCGCCTGCTTTCGGGCGAGGCCAAACGAAATCGATCGGAGTCATACCCCTCTGAAAGTTCGTCGGAACAGGCAGAAGCGCGATGGGGGATTGAGGAATACTTGGAGGCGAGGGGGGCCCTGCTGCGGTGCGGTCGATGTGTTCACGGGACGCCCACACACAGTCTGCCCCAGAGCCGGAACGCAGGTGAACCATCACCGGCAGTCGACATGGTCACGCGATTCGCACACACAGTCGGGCCCAGAGCCGAAGCGCAGGTAAACCAGCACCGGCGGCTTCTCCACGCGATCTCTCGCACACTTAAACGGCTTGGGGTCCCTGACATAGTGGAAACTGAGGAGCTAATCACGGCAGATCGGAACTGGAAGGTGAACATCGTCAACGGGGCATGAGGTCTCTGGGATGTGTCGAACCCAGTACCGCGACATGGTCATCCTAATAAATGTAACCAACGCAGACTCGAAAAAACGTGGGTACACCTGCGTGGCGGCAGCGCTGACCAGGACGGATCAACGGCCTCAATCAATATCTCCGAGGTTTGCAAGTGTCAACACTACGGTCGTCCGAAGAACAAGCTTCGTTCGACGAGCGGAGCCTCAACGATTGGCCACTTTCACAGTGGGAATCCTTTAGGTATTCGGGATAGAAGTTAAACAGCTTCATCGACCAGCTGCGGCAAGTGTAGTGGGCGAAAAGGGATGGAGACTCCCTCACTTGAAAGAGCAATGCCACGGCATACAGGGGTGATGGCTTACTGCTTTCTGGGCTCCTCCTCGCGTGAGGCTGTATTTCCTATGCGGTTCGATTTCGAGCTTCTTATTCGTATTTTTCGATCCCAAAAATGAAAGCATCCGCTGATGCAGTTCAAATATGCACAACCCGACCGGAAAAAAAATCGGTTTGAGAGATCCGATGGGCCAAGGCGTCGGACTGGCTTGGCCAATCAGATCTTCGAATCGAAAAATGGCATGGTCTCCAAATTCAAGATGTTATCCACGACAACAAGCAGCAGCACAACGGTCAATGAGTCGGACGGTGGCGCAGCTTTATAGCGACGTTGCTTCGCACCCGACACGCAGTCGGCGGGCGGCGCGTCTCTCCGTAGCCAGACTACAGTCGGCTGGCGCGGGATCGAGCCTAGAGACCAAGAGAAGCGCATTCGGCGCGCACCTCTCCGTGGATACATAGTTGTAGATTACAGCAGAAGCAGTCAGTCACATTGAAAAACACATAATACCAAGACAGGTTGACTCTATATACGTAGCGCACTCGGCATGTCTCTGCGCCGCCAGACCTGAGGCATTCAGCGTGGGTTCGGACTCCTGGGCCCTGCGCGCAGAGTAACGCACTCGGCGCGTCTTTTTGCGGCACCAGACCATATCAACAGCAGTTTGTCTCGGCGTTTGCTCGAAGCTCTGCACGCACAATAAATTCGATTTTTTCCGCAGGGGAAAACTGTTTCGATTTGCGAACTGTAACAGCTGAAAGGACCCGATCGGGTTAAGATCTGAAAATAAAATAGTTGAACCTCATAGCAAACAGCTTGTGGAGCTTGATATCCAAGAACTTTTTTTTTTCAGCGCACCTCCGACCAACGTTTGCATGCGCTGTATATGCGCTCGTCCTAAAACTATTTTTTACTATCAATAGTGAAAAGGTAGCATACTCATCGGTCGCTGTTCGCACGAGGAGCTCGACCGGCCAGACAACTTCGGGCCCAACAGTGGTGCTCCTGCCGTGGGATTTGCTCGAAGGGGGGTCTGCAAGGAGCGTCTCTTGCAGATAGTCTCGGTTAGCACACAGGTCCGCCCCATCTCGTGGAGGGGTGGGGGGGCGTCTCGGTTTAAACTCCAACAGCGGGGTCGCCAAAATAGGCCAGGAGATGTGCGTGTGGGACAGACTACCGCCCATGGCGTGGGGGTGGAGCCTGGATGTTGCGTAGGATGCTAATACATGAGGTAGACGCATACACCTCGGATGGATCGGGATTTAGATCATCTACTTCCTCGACGGTCGTTCTGAGAGAGTGTGCAATATACGCGTAGTGCAGATTGACCCCAGGAGACATGTGTTAGATCACACGCAGATATATTATACGTGTCCCACCCATCAACGTGTGCTACGTACGTCGTTGCAACATCGGAAGCATATGATCTATCTGCCTTGAAAGATATAGATCATGAACTGTGGAACTGATCTGTAGATAATCTGTCTGAGGATGCGTGAGTAACGCGGCACCAATTGCGGGTATTGGTGTGCTGTTCCCCAGCGTACTGTTTTTTTATTCATGATCGGACGGCCGGACGAGGAACGTACCAGAGTATCATCAATACACGCACTAATACCATATCACACGTGTGATAAGATGCCACACACACCCTTGGACGAGTTGTCTAACCGGTTTTCTCCAAAAACAAGGTGGCGGCGGACAGTCAGGAAGGGTGGCATTGGAAAGAGCTCGTGGAGGCCTTTCCATGAGCGCATGGCTCGGCGTTTGTACTCTTCCCGTTACGGGGCATTGGTCCGAGAGGGTGTGTCATCTTGCGTGTTGTACGTGCCGTACGCGTTTTTGAAGGAACACAAACAGGGCGTTTCAAGGTGTAAACTACGGTGTGCCAGGTATATTTTCACGTTAGCCTGCAACATCTGTGTTTAGGATTGCATACGAAAACGAACTTGAAAAAACATGGAACCAAAATCGCAGCAGCCAGCGGGTATGGATGCCCCGAAGAACACAATCTCAAAGGCGTGGCTGAACATGAGTAGGCAGCAAGAGGAGGTCCCTGAACGGCAAACACCATTAACCAGACGATAGAGATGGCATAGCCGAGACGACCGTCCCGCCGCGGCCGCTCGCTCGATTCACCTGAAATCAAGCTCCCCGCCGTCTCTCTCTCTTTCTCTCTCTCTCACACACGGAGACTCACACCGCGTGCGCAAGAGCCACTGAGCATCGCAACATTCGCTTCGATCATTCCACCCTGAGGTTGAAAAAAAAAACAACCGAAAACATGCGAAGAAAACATGCGAAAAAACGGATTTTTGCCACCGGAACACAACCCCGAAGCTCTTTTCTTCGGTCACTGCTTGTGGGATGCCACCCCTTCCCTTCGACAATCCTTGCGTACCAGCCTGGCGCTAGACCAAGCGCGTCGACTCTTCTTTGCCCCCTTATCCCCGCGTGCGCCCCGCGAAAACCCGTGTGGCGGCGGCAACGCCCTTTTCCGTATTAAGGACCCTCTTTCGGGCCTCGAAGATGATGCCTTGAGCCCCACGTCGTCAGTTCGACGTATTTGTCGGAAGGTTGCGCCGCCATATTCATGAATAAATAAAAAAAAACGTCAGATGTGAGATCGACGATTCGTCGAAAATCATCTTGGTAAGCTGTGTGTGATGCTTCGATGGCGCGTTCTACGGGTTTTCTAAGACTTTATACGAAGTAGGTGCTCTGGCGTGGAAGGACACAACGGTTTCTCCCTTGATCATGTGCCAATTCCCCCCCCCCCCCCCCCCCCCCCCCCCCCCCAACAAGCAGCCTTGTCTCGAGCGGAAACCCCTTTCCGGGCAATGTTGCGTGCGGCCGCTACCTTGTTCGGAGCAGAGGCTCACTTCCGAGCGCCGCTGCGTGCTGCTGGCGGTTGGTGGTTCGATGCCTGCTGCTTGCTGTGGTGCGTGCGTTCTTCTTGTTCTTCCAAGTATATACATCTCCTGTTTACAAAAAAAAACAAAGTACTTGCTTTGTTGTTGAATCATGTTTTACGTATTACACCTGGTATAGCTTACATCCGCCTTTTCTTTTCTGTTTTTGTATTTAGCTTGATTAAAGTGTTTGTGGTGCATATTCCAGTGTTTAGTGATATTTTCAATGTGGTCATAGCGTGCTCTGTTTGGACAAAAGGCTTGTGAAATCAAACGGTGTACCGGTTTGTGTTTCACGCCGGCCGGTTGGCGGTAGAGGGGGGAAACCAATCACATCATATACCTTTTGCCTGCAAAGGCAGAGTTCAATTCGACGCGAGGTCGACGAGGGAAGAAACAAAGAAAGGAAGTGCTGCACCCTTTTCGTTATAAAATGGGGGGCACGAATATACCGTGGGTGGCATGGTAAGGCCGTGGATTGCCTGGAAAGGCCGGGTTAGGGGGAAGAAGAGCGTACTATTACGGGGGACCATAGCAAATAGGACCAATATTGTTAGTAAAAATATGTGAATACATACCTGGTAGGTTTTTGTGTGTACCGTACCCCCGTAATACGTGACCCCGGATCTGAGGTACGACTATTAATAGGAGGGAGGCAGACAAAGAAAGGCGAAGAAAATACAGGGGATGGCGATAAAAAAACCCCAAGAAAAACGTGACCAATGTTGTGAGGATTAGATTGGGTAGGCGATTGGTTATCCTTTTACGTTTAGCCCTACGGACAAAGACCCTCACAAATGGCGTCGTCGGCAGGACATGGGTCGTTGGTCGTGAGTTCGAATCTCACGTCCACCATGAAATCGCTTTTTACAGAAAAGTGAGTTTCCTCAAGAATCTGAAAAATGCTTCTGGATCCCCAGAAATTGGAACCGCGTGTGGTGGCGCGTCGACCCGTAAAATCTGCTCGGTTCCAGGAGGGGAGAGTGTTTTGAGGCTTAGATTGGGTAGACGATTGGTTAGCCTTTTACCTTTAGCCCTACGGACTAAGACCCTCACACCAAGGTACCGCTGTTACTGCAACGGTGAAAGCTAGCCTGAGTGAGGATTTGGAGGTCGCCGGTGTGCCGTAAGGTTTGTTGCGCCTAGAGCTGCCGATGTAAGAAAATGCTTTCCGTGGCGGATTCCCCCCATAATGTACCGTTAAATGGCGAAAACGATCCCGACGTACCGTTTTCTGTCATATAGAGAATCTGACAGACACGTTGCGGAATTCCCGCCATGCGAGAGGACCGCAGTGGACCGAGGAACTGGTACTGGTACAGTTGAGGCCCTTCTATAGTGCCGGTTGAGTCGTGCCGGTTGCCCGCTATTATAGTGCCTGTGGAGTCGCTGGACACATATGGGATTAACCTGCGTGGCAGTGTGCGGAGTAGTTAGTGCCGATTGCCGCTATATACGTGTACAGTAGTACCGGTATTTATTGCGGGCTGGCGCATACTGGTACTGCTGCATGCCATGGATATGAACGTGATGAGAAGGAAGGAGCAAGGACAGCAAATGGAGTAGACAAGCCGAAAGTTGGCACAGAAGGGAGTCAGACTTGGTGCGTAGGTTTCCTTTTGTTTCCGAGGTTTTTCTTATTTCGGGAAAGCTATGAGTGATCAATGTTTTTGAAGATCATGCTGAACATTTTCGGATGGCAAGAGAAATAATAATAGTAATAAATGAGAAGAAAAAAAAGGTTGAAATTTAGGGAAATCTTGGGAAAATACTCGTAAGGTTAATACAAAGGGCAGCGGGAGAAGTGTAGATCGATTTTAGGTCGGAGACAGGTAGATAAAGCGAATTACTGTACCAGAGATCACATGTAAGCCGCTCCAGACGACCCAGAAGGTTATGATAGTAACGCCTCCACGACAGTAGAGGGGGAACGGGGATACCACGACACTATGTAACTTACTACTGATAAAAGTAAGGTGCCCCTCTGGTACTTTATGTCATTGTTGTTGTTCTCGTGATAAAATATCGCCGAAAAACTAGGCCGTGGTCACAGGACAAGGCTCCAAATATTTCTGGAGTGTGGGTGCGTACGAGTATAGCTTCCTTGTTTGGACTATGTACCCCGGTGTGGATCCATTTATGTCTTGTAGTGAGTGTCAGTTGGCTCTAGTCTTTAGAGCTATTCATATTACGGGGGGTCATAGCAGATAGGACCAGATATTGTTAGTAAAAATATGGAGATATAGAGGTTTTGGTATGTACCGTAGGTCCTATTTACTCTGGTCCCGCGTAGTAGTAGAATATGAGAGAGGGGTTTATCTTTGAGATGGACATGGCCGGAGACCAAATTATATATTACTGCTGTTGTTGATAAAATGATGGGTATGCTGTAGATCGTATTGTGCTCGATCGTAAATCGCCACATCGTTAAATCCCGATTTAATGAATAGATAGGTACGTGGCACGTAGCGTGTAGCGACGTGTAAGTTCTGTCTGTTGGGACCCACCTGGAGTATCGCGACGGCACAGCTACTACTACCAGCTACTATTTATTGATAGCCTGCCCACAAACGTGAGGACCGTGCGGTTATTCATTATAAGAACCAATCGGTCCTAACAACAGGGTGGCCACGTACGACCGAACGAACTAAACAGCAAGTGCGATCTTCGGTCGAATCTGTTCGTCAGAATGGGCAAACCTCTTGGGCTACATATATATATATGCGTATATAGACAAACTTGAGTATCAACCACTCCACCGGTCTAACTCACAGCTGGCGTATATTCGCACAGCTAAGCAGTCAGGTGGTGTACCCATTTTACAAGACTAACCCATGACAGGTGACATGTCTCGTCTCTCCGTTCAGGTCTTATCATTTACCACTGCAACAACATGTTACAAGGATTGCCCTGGGCTGGGTAATCGATCCATCCTTCACCCGTGTGGCTAGCCGTTATAAACCAGCCATTTTGATGGACAGCGAGCGGGTTTTTGGTAGATAGATGCTTCTTAGGGGGTGCTTAAGGAGGGGAGTAGTCGTTTTTTGGTGGATGAGACATAAGGGTGGTTGCAGTAGTCTTCATGAGCGTCACATCAGTTTTGATCTGTCGTATGATAGTGCCGCGCTTTTGTTCTGGAGTCTTCTTCACTTTCTGTTAGTCTTTTTTTAGAACTACACTACACATTGTCCGATGGCAAGCATGATCATGCGTGGGTTTCCTTTTGTTTCCGAGTTTTTCTTCTTTCGGGAAAGTTATGAGTGGTCAATGTTGAAGATCACGCTGTACATCGTCGGATGGCAAGAGAAATAATAACAATAATAATAGTAATAATAATAATAATAATAATAATAGGGAACACCTTCACATTTGGCGTCGCCGGCAGGACACGGGTTCGAATCTCACCTTATTATACCAGCGGGACGCTTATTTTATAGAGACGCTTGTTCGTGCGTCCCTAAAAACACATCTCCCTGGTTCCCCACAGGTTTCGAAACGAAGCGGGTAGGCCAGCGTACGGCCGAATACGGTACCGACGCCCCCAAATATCCCGCCGTTCAGACGGGGGGGGCGGGAGAGTGTTACAAGGATTACCCTGGGCTGGGCAATCGATCGATATTTTACCCCTTTTAGCTCAGTAAATAGGCGACACCTTCACAAGCACTGAAAAAAGGATCCCATGCTAGTTCCAAGTATTTTTCTTCTCGTGGCAAGTCGATTTACCCGGTTTTATCTCTACTATCACGGGGGACCATAGTAAATAGGACCAAATATGGTTAGTAAAAATCAGGAAACATATAGGTTTTGTGTGTACCGTAGATCCTATTTACTGTGGTCCCCCGTAATATGTTCTTAAGCCGGGGGGGCCTTACAGTGGGTGCGCCACTGCCGCTGTACTCTTGACTCGTTACAATTTTATAAACTGTAAAGTGCCACCTGGAATATATGATACATCCTTGTTTGGACCCCAACGGATCGTTCCTCCTCGAAAAATAAATACATACCTGGTATATATATACCCTGGTATATTTTTCTCATCCCATTCATTATCTTCGCACATCTTCTTCTCTCTCCTTCCAACTCGTAACTCAGATCCGGGGTCACATATCAGGCTCTTCTCCGCCCTTCCCGCTACGGTACGTGCCTTCATTTTTATCGCGAGAAGATTTCAGCCTTTTCTTCCCTCGTCGACTCGCATCGAATTGAATTGTGCCTACCCACGCTGCAAGGCGCTCTCAACAATTGAATCCTTTTTTATTTTTGCAAATCAAGTCAAAGTCCGACCCACCTGGGGCTCGAACCCAGGACTCAAACAAGTAGAATTCGAGGTTAACCACTTGATTGAACCACCGGGGCGATACCTGGTATGTACATATTACATATAATATACCTACTACTGCTGCTCTTGTACCTGTGTACGTGCACTGCAGAGCACGTTCCTCCGATATATATACCAGGTATATCAATATATATATATATATGTAAAGTCATTTCGCGACTAAACTGCAGGAAACGTCCAACCCTACCGGCAATTTCACGCGTTTTGGCCAACCATCTGGTTCAAGGGAATCGCCGAATTATGCCTAGGTATAGAATAAACCTTAACCCGTTTAGGACCGCGGTCCCGTTTTGGGGACAAGCTCCTTTGAATTTGAGTGGATTGCCCCCAAAAGGGGACTGCAGTCTTAAAAAGGGTTCATGCTGTACTACTGCTGTACGTGCACTCCGAGCCTGCCGCCCGGAGAAAAGGGTTTACATTTCGTACAGGTATTTATTCATCTCACATCATGTGATATCGTTTTCGTACGAATAATACCAGTAGGGTTCAAGTCGGACTGACTGGAACATGTACCGCATGCGTATGGGATACATTTTCGGAGTACGAAATAAGTACCAACAATAATGTGAATCATAATAATATAATAACAAGATCATGTTGCACATTGTCGGATGGCAAGGGAAATAATAACAATATAGATATATATTATGCTGCACATTGTCGGATGGCAAAAGAAATAATAATAATATATGGGTCATTCTTATCGGAGAGCTTTTTTTCCAATTTTTCGACATTTTTTTCGCGCACTTTTTCAATCTTCCATATTTTCCTGTTTTTTTTTCCCCAAATATTGGAACGTTAACGAACTTGATGTTTTTGGTTCTGAAAAAAATCGCGAATAGTGACAGAACGCCTCCGTATATTGATACATACATCTCCAACTATTTCCAAACGTTGGAAATTATGGAAAAAAACGCTCTCCGAAGAATGAACCTGATAACAAGCTCGTTGTATTGTACTAAGACATCGCCCCTTCAGGGGCGACAGCCGGCCATTGAGCTGAGACGCAAAAAACATTCCTCCAACGGGACACTTTTTTAATGACAATACGTACCAGGTATAATACAAGCCTGTGTGAGAACATTATCAAGAATGATATGATTAATATCGCCATCACGAGGTCGGGGCTGCAAGACGCACACACGCCCGAGAAACAAGCGAAACCGCACCTGCAGTAGTAGTACATCGGACAGCTCACCGATCTTCACTTCATCATGAACTAATACTGCCGCTTGCTGCGGACATTTGTGTGCAGATAAACTCCTGACCTGTGTATGATCTGTATGATCTGTATGATCTGGCTCATGTTGCGGGCGGGAGTCGTACAAAATCTGCATGGTCTCGAAGATGCTTCCTGGGTTGGATCTGTGCACCACGACAGCATTAGTAGTACAGCAGTACACTACAGCGGAAATCCTTTGCACCTACGTACAACATCTGCCCCCTAACGGCAAGTTATGGTCTGTATGATCTGTAGATAGATTGCGATCTGCCCGACGTGGTGAAGTATAGAGGAGAAGTAGTAGAGCGCGAGGTACATAGCTACCAGCGTTCCAAGGCCCTTCAAAGCAACACCCTGACAATAGGTCGAACACGAGCCGTCTCCCAACCAAGAAACCTATAAATAAATGTGATACGCATATATATACATACCGGGTGTATACAAGCATAATATATACTTCATATATATATATTATATATACAGCCCCTCGTTGCTACTCGCTGCCAAACACAACGAACCACGCGACATTCTTCCAGAATACTTCGAGATCTCTTCAGGCACAACACCACTCCGGCGCGCAAACACGGGCAACCTGTTTGGCGTTTTACAGTATAGTAAAATGGCGATTCAATCGATGGGCTAAAGTTCGGCACGAACAATGGAACCACCGATGATATCGAAAATGTCTCGGAATTTGTATCGCAACGAGGTCACTTCTTCTTCTCGCTCCCGAAACCTCGGGAGTAGAGTTGGTCGCAACATTTCTTGAGACCGTCCCACCCACCCGGCAGCAGGGCTGAGTAGTTCCTCGAACTGAGAAGCTCCATCCTTCGGTGCGAGTCGACGAGGTCATTGACCCTTTTAGGACTGCAGTCTCGTTTTGGGGACAATTGGGGACAAATTACTTGGGGTTTGACTGCCTTGTCCCCCAAACGGGACTGGGGTTCTAAAGGGGTTAAGGGCCGAAATATTCTTGTGGCGACAACAATGCAAGATACGAGCGGTAGTGGTGAGGAGGGAGAAGAGGGGCTACTGCTTTGTGACCCCGGATTTGAGATACGACTACACAAGTATAGGAGGGAGAGAGAGGAGGAGGGCGAGGATAGTGAATGGGCTAAACAAATACGACTTGTACCAGAACATGAACCACATAATAACGCCTAATTCCCTCCACAACAACAAGCTGCAGATTATTATCATATCGGTTCCCGATCCCTAATAATACTTTCCCAACACAAACAAAACAAACAAACGAACGAAAAAGAACAAACACATAATAATCAACCAAACAAATCAAACAAACAAAACAAGCAAACAAACAAACAAGCGGATTAAAAAACAGCCAGAAATGTTTCGGTCAAATAAAGGGCTACCTGCTATCTTGTTGTCGTACCAGGTACGTACGTAGAACGCGTCAAACTTTTACAAGAATATTATCAGCCGTCTTCGAAGAGCGTGAGCGCCCAGCACACACAGCAGCACGCACGGAGTGTATAGGATCATGCCGTACCCCGCGTGCCGCACGACTGCTCTCCTCCTTACATCGCAACGCGGACACCTACATCTGCACCCCCCTGCTCCCCTCACTCCGGCAGCGCCCGCCGTTTCTCTCGTATTACGGGGGACCATGTAAATAGGACCAAATATTGCTAGTAAAAATAGCGAAATGTGTAAGTTTTTGTGCGTACCGTAGGTCCTACCTGGTATTTAATACGCCCCCCCCCCCCCGTAACAGTCGTCACTTTTTGTCCTCGTCACGCTTCCCCTCTGGAGCAGTGAACATCCACTGGGGTCAGTGCAGCCCCCATTTCGAAGTGCAACCATCCCAATTTTTCCGGGAGATTACTCGAAACTGGAGGGGAATATTTTTGGAGTAGAAAAAAGGGCTAACTATCGAATACCTCTTCCCTGTTGTTGTAGTAGTACTGACTCTGTTTCGAAAAACAAGAAAAAAATCGTCTTATAATAGGAAATGTTGAACCCTATGCGCGACAAAAAAAAAAGAGGCACGTACCGGGGGGGGGGGGGGGGGAGAAGGGTATAGACACCTGTGACCACGGCTTGTCCAGAAGCTCGTTGAGGGCAAAACCTCGTACGAGTTAGGCTGGAAGGTAAAAGAGATCATATATACTAGGTATATGAATATGTACAGGTGTTAGTGCTCCCGCTATATTGCCGGTGTGTGCCAGCCAACGATAATAATAAAGCCGGCACTATTATAGCTCGGCAACCGGCATTACTCTCCGCACGCCGCCAAGCTTGGTCGATCCCATATATCCCAAGCGATTTTAAGACGCTATATATAGCGGGCGGCCGGCACTATAGAGGGACCGCTGTACGGCACTCCAAACGGTCTCAATACTTCGAGACAGAGTGATACTACTGCTGTAAACTATTACCAGGGTATTAAATAGATTGTGCTAACTACTACTGTACCTATGTACGAGTTGAAGAAGGAATAAAAACGCCCAATCATCTATATATGTGTGTTGTGGTGTCATTGTTGTTATGCTTGCCTTCCGACAATGTAGCGTAGATGCCCGTTCCGATATAAACCGAATATCCTTCTGTAAATCAGCAGTATCTCTCATACGCTTCTCTGCCAACCGTTTCCCAATCTCCATTCCCCACATATTAGTATACACCATAGCTCACATGTTCCGCATCATCAGTATCTGCCAGGAACAGGACAGAACGTGGTCCGCATAGCCGTGGAGATGCCGGCGAAACATGTGCTTGATTCTCACACCTCGCATGTGTGACAGCATGGCGCCACGTGCTCGTATGAGAGAACCGCCACGTACTTGTAGGAAGAGCGCCACGTACTCGTGTGTGTGTGGGGGGGTTGCGCCACGTACTGGTGGGAGATACACCGGGCGGTACCGCAGGCGCTCGGGCGTCTCTTGGGGGACCTATTCGGATGTGTGTGTACGGCGGCTGCAAGGTCGTGGTTGTAGGAAGAGGGTAAGGGTAAGGGTAGGGGTAGGGGTAAGGGTAAGGGCGAGGGTAAGAGTGACAAGGGTAGGGGTAAGGGTAAGGGTAGGAGTAACAAGGATAAGGAATAGGGTCGGGGTAGGGAAGGGTAAATGTGAGGGTAAGAGCAAGGGTGACGGGAAGGGTAAGAGTAAGGGTAAGGGTAAGAGTAATGGTAGAGGCAAGGGCACGAGTAACAAGGTTAAGGGTAAGGGTAGGGGTAAGGGTAAGGGAAAGCGGAAGGGTCAGGGTGATGCGCGTACGTTTATGTATAGTCTAGTGTAGTTAGTAACCAAGGTTTTGTCCCGAGCCTTCCTCTCTATTTCTCTCTATCTCTATCCCTAATAATCCCTCCCTCCATGAGCCCTAGCGAACACGGGCACCCATCCGTGTACGGTCTCAATCCACCCTCCCACTCAGGTGGCACCCTCTGCCCATCTCTTCCCCTCCGCCCCCCCCTGTCTCTACACTCCTATTGGCGCAACCGTTTGGACAAAGCAACGTCCCCGGGGATCGAAGATGGGCACCGCGTTGCGCGCTTGGGACTCGATCGGCTTCGAATACCGGGGTAGGGGAGAGGCGGGAGGGATGCGGGGGCGTACGCCCTCGTTGCTTTCCTCAGTCATTTGACCATTGACCACACGCATCCCTTTTCGAGACGGAGCGCCGTTCCTACTCCTGTAATGGAGACAAAATTCAACGGTTGGGCGCTCACTTTTTTTTTTTTTGGTTCTCCAAAGGCAGTATTACATAAAACACTTTTCGCTCATCCTAATCCCTCTTCCTGTTTCGCCGCCGCCTGTTGTGCCACCGCCACCATCGGTCTCCTAGGATAGCGGTCGTTTTTTTCGGCACTAATCCGGTGTGCCAAAGTCAAATTCCTCTATGTTTCTCATATATATCCTGAGACAGATACCGCCTTCTTCCCTTGAAGGAAAACCCCATCGCCATATATATCACCGGCGGTGGTCACAAAAAGGAGTGCATTTAGCTCGATTTTTGTCAGATCTCGGTTACGTTTTTTTTTCATATCGACTGCGCCTCGTGTTTCCATGGTGTATATATACGATACGTATACGTATCTATCTGAAGAACGGTGGTCAAGAATGAGGTGTCTTTCGTCTCGATCGCGTCGATCTCTCGATGAAGGTGTCGTGCCTCGACTGTTGTTGCGCCTCTCGTGTCCCAATGGTGCGCACGCATCTGAAAAACGTGCGCACGTGCGCAGCCCCAGAGGACGCGAGCTTACGGAAGTAAGGGTATAGAACGGCGGAAGCACCCTAGAGCATTTCTGGAGACCCTTCCTCGGACAAGGCGCTCTCTCTCTCTCTCTCTCTATCTCTCTCTCTCTTTCTCTCTCCCTTTCTCTCTCTCTCGTACCTTACCCGAAGACAATCGACTTCCGACAGACTGATGCAAGGTTTGACCCTTCAAGGGCAGACTTCACTCCCGTTTCTTGGGGACAAACTACTTAGAATTTTAATGGCGTGCCCTCTAGACGGGACTGCAGATTAAGGCCCAAAGAGGGTTGCCTCTCGGGGACTTTTGAGTAGGGGGGAAACAAAAAATGACGACTAAAAATTAACGATTATAGCAAAACGGCCGCAGCGTGATTGGACGATGGTGTGATACAAATCGTTGTCCTGTTAATAGAGACAATGTAAGGAGGCGTGTGTACGGCGCGGGGGTTCCCCAACATGATCCTGTGATATCTGAAGTGGTGGGAGCTCACGCGGTTCGTAGACGGTTGGCAACCACGCTAGCGTTGTCGTTGTCTCGATCGATATCTCGGGGTCCCACGCCGGGGGTGATCAGCCAGATGGAGAACTCCCTACAAGCAATGGCCTTACTGTAGGTGCAGTGCCGCCCCCCCGCTCATGCGAAAGCAACTCGAAAAAGAAAAGGAAGGCAGCCTGGAGAATTGAAAAAAAAAACAAAAAAAACAAGAAAGCTCCGGGCCTGTAGCGTAGCCGGTGCCGAGTCTTTTTTTCATAAGAAAGCTGACATCCTCTACCCGTGGCTATCCTGGGCTCAAGGCACCGTTCCTCATGTACTACCGGGAAATACGCCTTCTCGGGAGACCAAAATCAAGAAAGTGCAACACATGAAAAAAGCGTGCAATCGCGCGCACCCAGAGAACAACAAAAGACAGTCAACCTGACAAGCCGGAGTTCAGATTTCCTTGTGAGAGGGTCGGGTATACGGTGTAAATAAAACTGGAAACATTTGTGAAACACAAAAAAAAAAAATAGGATCCCAGCGAGAATACAGGAGTAACTACCACGGAGAGGGGGGAGGGCACAGTAATCAGGACCCGTCGTACACACAAAAACCTGCATATCTTAGTGTTTTACCAGACATAGTTTGGTCCTGATTTCGCACTATGTCCCCCCGTATATAATGGCCTCTGAGAAGTGAAATAATAAGGAAAACGGGTTATTACTTGGTTGGCAGCGATCGAAAGAGGGGCTACTGCTTTACTGCGGCATTAGAAGATATTCTATTCAAGTTGAAGTGGAATACTTCGAAGTATGTATGTACAAATACACTGTCGGAGGGGGGATTGAAAAAATAGTGATGAGAATGGGAGTATCTGGCATATAAACACACAGAGTACGAGCACTTCCTCGACTAAGGAGCCGCCCTCGGGGTCAGAAAGAAACGCCTCACTTCAGCCGAAAAAAAAAAAGCATCGTCACCTCCCCCCCCCGCCCCTTCTTCCTTCATGGTAATCGTCTTTGTTTGAAAGTTGCGTACAAAGCGATTACAGTATCACGGGGGATCATAGTAAATAGGACCAAAAATTATTGGTAAAAAATAGGGAAAAAATTACAGGTTTTTGTCTGTACCGTAGATCCTATTTTACTATGCCCCCCCGTAAATAGTCTCCCCTATGGACGTGCGTGGCTTCCTCGTTCGTTGTCCGAGACAACTCGAGCGATTTTTACATCTCGGTCTATCAATAGTACACTGCGTTAGCTTCCTTTAATGTATCGATAGAGGCGTGTGTCTTATAAATATCGTTTGTGTCTGCTGCACGTCTTGCTTGCGTCTGATCTCGTTCGTTTGCGTTTTTGTTTTTTTATTCGCTCTCCGTTTCGCGTCTGTCTCGATTGTGTTACGTAATGAACCTTTCCTTACCTAACCTGGGCCCCGCGCAAGAGGAGCGTTTGCGTGAAATCCTACAGCAGCAGTAACTAAATGTATCCTGATGATTCGGTAAAATCGTCGAATGTAACACTGTAAAAAATGACCCCCCCCTCCCACAACTTCGCTTGGACCCGCGGGACGAGAGGCCTTTAGCCCTTTTAGGACGGACGGCTGCAGTCCCGTTTTGGGGACAAGCGACCCTGATTTTTCAATTATTTGACCCGAAGACGGGACTGCAGACTTGAAAAAAAAGTTACGTCGTACCCCCCCCCCCCCCCCACCCCCCCCCCCCCCCCCCCTCCCGCTCCCCCCCGAAACAAATGACCGCATTTTTTTTCTAAAGGTCTTGAGCAGCACCGAAATGCAACACACACGAAAGACGACGACAACAACAGCAACAACAACAACAACAATAGCAACAACGTTTTTGTCGAATAAAAAAGTTAATCAGGCCGCGCAAGCAAAAAAGAAGAAGGTTACCTGTCAGGACAGCGCTAGCAGTACTTCGTAGGCCGTAGTCGGTGGAGTATATAGCTGACAAGAGCGCAGAGAGAGGAAGCTCGGCCTCTCGTTCCCGTTTTTTTTTTTCGTCCGCCTGCCGCCGTTGCGTCCCGTGATTGTTCGCGCTGCCGATTCTTCGAGATGAAACAAAACCGACCGATATGGCAGCGGCAATAAGACGCGAGGCGAGGAGGGTGCAGGGCGAGAAGTCAGGCCTATTTATATCTGCTGCGCGAACGGACTGTGGAGTCGCGGGCGTTCTTGGCACAGTGTATCTTCGGTACGACGAGAAGATGCAACAAAAAAAGTGTGGTGTGGATTGAAATGTATGTACGTATGCAAGCAAGCCCGCATCCACTTCCATCCGCGTGCGTGCATGCGTGCGTGCGTGCGTGCATGCGTGCGTGCGTGCGTGCGTGCGTGCGTGTGCGATTCGTAACTTAGGGCACGCAGCTTGCAAGTCGGCTGATGGGTGTAAACTAAAAAATAAGTCGATTGGTAGAACTCACAGCTGACGACGTGAATTGCACGAGTGAACTTTGTTCGGAGGTTGTGCTGCCCTCTCTTCTGTGGACAGCTGCTGAGGGACGGGCGGGCGGCGGCGGGGGGGGGGGGGGGGGGTCGGGGGGAGGGGGGGCAGAGGGGGGCGGGGGGGGCTAGGGCGAGTCACTTTTTTTTTTTTCACCGCCGTCTATCATATAATGTCTGGGGATGGAGGGGGGCGAACCCCATCGAGAGCTAATCCACCATAGTAGTGCCTACCGTACGTTTTTGTTATCCCAGGCTCCAGAACATTTTGTACGTGCAGCATCAACAGCAGCAGCAACGCACAGTAGCAGCACCAGCAGCACCAGCAGCAGGAGCACCAGCAGCACCAGCAGCAGGAGCACCAGCAGCATCAGCAGCAGCAGAGAGGCGGCACAGCAGCAGCAAGCAGCAGTAGCAGCAGCAGCAGCAGCAGCAGCAGCAACAACAACAACAACAACAACAACAACACAATACGAGGAGAGTTCGTTCTGCTTTTTTTTCCCTTTACATTGTTTTTGTTTTCCCGTGCAAAGATCTTTTCCATAATAAACAGACCCGTCGCTGGGCGTTTCCACTGTTTCTTGTCGCTATTGTTGTCTTCGATGTCTAGAAGGTAGGCAGCGCGTTGACGTTCGTCCGGGGGGGGGCTTCGGAGTGTTTTCTAGCGCGTGATACGGTGGAAAAGTAGTGTCGTCGTCTGCTACTGCAAATATGACGAAGCATCTCACATTCTCCGTTCTATTGTACTGCCACATTCACAGCTAAGGTCCGAGGTCCCTTTACTTTTCGATCTCACGGCAGTAGTGTCGCTATTTTCTTCTTTACCGTATACCGGCATCCCAGATCAGGGCCGACACCGACCCCTTACCGCCAACAGTGGGCAAAACCGGTGCCCAGTAAAAGAAGAGGTCCCTTATTTACCGTTTTCCCTAGTTAGTTGCGAGGTCCTCTAAAAAGGGGCCATACCTATTACCTACGGGGGACCATAGTTAATAGGACCTATGGTACACATACAAACCTATATATTTATCCATTTTTACTCACAATATTTGTTCCGATTAACTATGCCCCCCCGTATTACAGGGGAATGTTGCGCGGGTACTGCTGTAGTGCTATGTCTGTCCATGCTCCAACCGGCGGCGCCGCGGAATGCAGTTTCAACGATAGGTCTCTCCTCTCGTGTGTACGTACGTAATGCAGTGCGCACGCGTTTTTTTTTTTCTCTTCTTACGAACACTTGGGGGGATTTTTGGGAGCCGAGAAATGTTGGCTTGTAAATATGTTCGAGAAACTTGTTCACAAAACATGAGAAAATCGCTTTTTTTTTTTGTACTCCTGGGTAGGGACACACCCTACAGCACTTACAGCATCACACCAAAAAATCTGAGACATCAGGCACTGGTGTCGTGTATCATGATGTACTTAGAGTGCTGCTAATAAATACCAGTATCCAATAGGTTACGAAGTCGCGCGGCTTGACCCTTTTAGAACCGCAGTTCCGTTGTGGGGACAATCCAGTCACTTTATAAGTAATTTGTCCCCAAAACGGGACTGCGGTTCTAAAAGGGTTAAATAGCTGGGGCGGGTAGACCATCCGCTTATTCATACGCATGGTGTGCGTGGGTTCGATTCCCGGCATTGTTATAAAGTTTCTCTGTTGATAGGTTAAAGGCTCGCACGTTCATCCACGTGCGGTGGTAGTAAAATCAGTAGCAGTGTATATTATACCTGGTTATATATGTAGGGGCGGGGGGGGGGGGGGGGGGGGATCAACGCTCAGGAATAACGTGATTACGTGGGGGGGTATAGCTTGGTGCGTAGATCGTCCGCTTCTGAGCATGGCATGCATGTGCATGCGTGCGTTCGATTCCCAGCATGGTGGATCATTTTTTTCTATTACAGTAGTAGTAGGGGGAATCATAGTAAATAGGACAAAGTATTGTTATTAATGGTAACAATGGCAAAATACATGGGGTTTTGTGTGTACCGTAGGTCCTACTTATTATGGTCCCCCGTAATAGGGTGAAAACGGCTTGGAGGTGCATCTACCAAAAGTATCACTACTACTACTACTGCTCGTCGTATTGATGTTATTTTTACTCCAATTGCCAGCCGAAAATGTGAAGGTGTTACGGGGGACCATAGTAAATAGGACCCCGATTACGGGCAAAATCTATATATTTACCTATTTTTCCAAACAATATTTTTGATCCTATTTACTATGGCCCTCCGTAATAGCGCTCATTCCAAGCATACCACCCACCCACCTACCACTAACTGTAACTATTTAAAGGGTGACCAGAGTCCAATGACCTCCAACAAAAGGGATGCTATCAGCCAGACCCGAGTACTTGATCCAAGCATACAAAAACGAAGTGGAGCCCCCCCTCATCGATATAGATGTGGCGAGGGGAGTGAGAGTGCCCTGGAGATCACCATCAGTTGATAACCACACCGTTGGCGACAGAGGACTGGAGCCCGAATTGAACGAGTTCGTTCGCTAGATACGGCGACAGAAGGAGCTATCACCTTTCGGATAACCAAACTATATATAATTCGACTTGTAAGTAGGCTACAACAAAGAGGGCAGTTTTGTTTCTGCAAAGTATAGGGCTACAGTAAGATCACGCACTACCGCTGCACGCGTCGTAAAATACATCAGTATTACGGGGGAACCATAGTTAATAGGACCTGTGTTGTGCATAAAAACCTATATATTTAACCATTTTTACTAACAATATTTGGTTCTATTAACTATGGTCCCATGTACTAGCGGTTTATTATCTCAGGCGCGATTCTATAGTTTTGGTCGTAGGTAGACCGTCCACTCCTTCTGAGCATGGCATGCATGCGAGCATGCGTGCATGCGTGCATGCGTGCACGCATGCACGTGTTCGGTTCCCACGGCATGGTGGTCACTATTCCTAGGGCGTGGAACTGGCTCCAATAAGGTTCTTAAGGAGAGGAGTTGTTGTTTTTTCTGGTGGGTGAGATGGAAGGATGTTGGTTGTGTGGTAGTCTTCATGTGCGTCACATCGGTTTTGATTTGTCGCATGACACTGCCGCGCTTTTGTTCTCTGGAGAGTCATTCACTTTCTGTTCCTTCGTCTTTTTTAGAACAACGCTGTTATTACGGGGGGCCATAGTTAACAGGACCAAATATTGTTAGTAAAAATGGTTAAACATATAGGTTTTTATGTATACCATAGGTCCTGTTAACTATGGTCCCCCGTAATAGTACACATTGATTTGTCGGATAATAATACGGTTCATCTACCCAAAGTAGTGTCCGGTATGGTACTACATGTACGCGGCACGGGGAGTGAGTGAGTGAGTGAGTGAGTGAGTGAGTGCCCCGGAGATCGTCAGTCAATCAGTGCTATGACGAGAGGGAAGACTCAAACCTAAACGGAATTGGGGGGTTTTGATAATTCCTTGGGGGCGAAAAGTCGCACGTGACCAAAAAGGCTAGGAGAGTCCTGTGTGGATGGGCAACATCACGCACTGCTGTACGGGCGGTAACACTAGCTTACTAAGCCACGTGACTGCAGCGGGTGTGCCCCAGAGGACACGCTAAGAGAATAGCACAGCCAAGAGAGGCCCGAGCGGCTGGACCCGCCTGCGCTATACAGCCATATATTTCCCACTGCTTGTGCGTAAGAAGAGAGAAGGCTACAGTATTGCGGGGGACCATAGTTATTAGGACCAAATGTTGCTAGTAGAAAAGGTTAAATATATGCCAGGTACCTGGTAGGCTTTTAAGTATACCACAGGTCCTATTAACTATGCCCCCCCGTAGTAGTTACGAGAGGTGCCTCCCGCGTTTACCACAGACACCTCTCAAGTCGGGGTACCCATCGTATATAGCTTGTTGGGAGATGTACTATATTACGGGGGACCCTAGTTAATAGGGCCTATGGTATACATGAAAACCTATATATTTAACCATTTTTACTGTCAATATTTGGTCCTATTAACTATGGTCCCCCGTACTACTGTCGGATCGTCCGCTTCTCTGCCTGGGCGTGTCATATAAGCGTGCGTATTCGATGTCCAGCATGATGAATTTTCCAGGGCGAAACAGGGCTAATATTGTTACACACCTCGGTCAGATCATCTACAGATCATCTACAGATAATCTAAAGATGGATGTATCATGATCTAGTACGGGGGGCCATAGTTAATAGGACCTATGGTGTACATAAAAACCTATATATTTAACCATTTTTAGTAACAGTATTTGGTCCTATTAACTATGATCCCCCGTAATAGATGATTCATTTTCTCACCTGCCGTCGTGAGAGGCCGTGCAGGATCTGCATTATATAGGGGAGATTGTCCAACCCAGGAAACATACGCTATCACTATTACGGGGGACCATAGTTAATAGGACCAAATATTGTTAGTAAAAAGGGTGAAATATATAGGTTTTTATATATACCATAGGTCCTATTAACTATGGCCCCCCGTAATAGTACAAGATCGTGCAGAATACACGGTTCCCACCGGGCAACATGAGCTATGATACTATACCAACGCAGATCATGCAGACAGACGAGGAATATTGAACTATCTGCCCGGAAAGATCCGTACAGCATAGATCATCTTAGCGGAAATGATCTATCTGATCTGTTCGAGGTGTGTATTTACCGATACGCAGCGAGCGGGCGGGCGGGCGGTCGGCGGACAGACGGACCGCTGTGATGACAACAGGCGGACAGATTATAGAAGGCTGGATACACGGACGGCCGGCGGTAACACGCGAGACGACATCAAGAAAAAAAAAACTACCAGGTACTACACTGTGAGGACGACGACGACGAACAGACAGAAAAACTAAACGTTACTACACGTTGATAATTGTCGCAGCCAAGCTTTTTGTTTGCGACTGATTATTCTTCCTCCGAGAGTCTTGGATGCAACACGTGCGATCGACATATCACACGAAAGCTCAAGGTACAGCTTACTAACCTGAGTTTCGACGATTTTTTCGATCTTACAGCTAGCTGTGGGGTTAATGTAGTTACGCTTGTTTTTTTTCTTTTTTCTTTTTTTTGCACAAAGACGCGCTTAATAGACGTACTTCCCACAAATTTGAAAAAAACAGGAGAATCAGAGCTCATCTGATCACTAGTATTAATTACCCACGAAAGAAACGGCCTCAAACTGTGGCGAGGGGCTGTATCAACATGGACGTGTGCAGGTAGACTTTTTTGGCCAAAATATTAAAAACAATAGCGTTGACAGATGAAAAAATTAAAATCCCACTATTACCCTAACCCCTTTAGGACTGCACTCCCGTTGTGGGGACAATTTACTTCGAATTATCGTCACGTTTAGGTGCATGTACACTGCAGGACCAAAGGGCCAACCAAGCCAAACCCCGATCGCCTCGGAAATTTCTCGGAAAACGGCGTTGTAATGAGGGGCTATTAATCGTAGTGTTGGCCATCAACCATTGTTAGTTCACACACTATAACCACGAGGGTGATACTATTATTATGCAAGTACAGCGCGTATATAGTACCAGGTGCTCGTAGAGGGCCGTTGGAGACCTGTTTTTCGTTGAGACTGCTTCCGAAGTCTGCAAAAAGAAATGCTATCGTATAGATAGAATTTGGCATATTTTGAAGCGTCAGAACAGAACTAAACGCGATGGAAACCGGCAGCCCTAAAAATAAACGATCCTTGTAAAGACACACGACGTCACGATGGACATCCTTCCGCATTCTATCCGCTTGCGACCCCATGTGTGCTTCAAACGAGCTGTAGGAGGTCGCGGTTTGACCCCCTTGACTGACCGCCCTCCACCATTAAAATGTGCTATATATAGAGGAGACCGCGGTTTGACCGCTTGACTGACCGCCCCCCGACACTAGAATACACTACCTGGTATGCTTCAAACGAGCTGTAGGAGGTCGCGGTTTGACCCCTTTGACTGACCGCCCTCCACCATTAAAATGTGCTATATATAGGGGAGACCGCGGTTTGACCCCTCGACTGACCGCCCCCCGACACTAGAATACACTACCTGGTATGCTTCAAACGATCTGTAGGAGGTCGCGGTTTGACCCCCTTGACTGACCGCCCTCCACCATTAAAATGTGTTATATAGAGAGGAGACCGCGGTTTGACCGCTTGACTGACCGCCCCCCGACACTAAGAATACACTACCTGGTATGTATGACAGGCCGCGGTGTGACCCCTAGGCCGGCCGCCCCCTACATTAAAGTAGGCTGCATATAGAGGAGACCGCGGTTTGACCGCTTGACTGACTGCCCCTGCACAAATTATGCTATGTATAGAAGAGACCGCGGTTTGGCTCCTTGACTGACCGCTCCTTGACTGACCGCCCCTTGACTGACCGCCCTCATACTAACTCTAGTATATTGAGGCCCAAAGATAACCAGACGCGTCCGAAAAGACCAATCTTCTCTTTTTTTGTATTAATAGCGCCTGCAGCAAGTGTGCCTTGGAGGGCCGCGGCTTGGCCCGTTGACCGACCACCTTTCTACACCACAATATACCGATAATAATTGCCGAAGAGAGCAGAGGGCCTTCACGAACCCAAGAAAAGGGAAGCAGTCTGCTCTTCTTACCTCCCTTAGGGGTCCCACGGTAGCGACCAAGAGTACGGCTATTACATATATATATGTATTATACCTGATATCTATATTATTGTTTCTCTTGCCATCCGACAATGTGCAGCATGATATTCAACACTCATCGCTCATAACTTTCCCGAAAGAAGAAAACCTCGGAAGCAAGAGGAAACCCACGCACCAAGTCTACCTCCCTTCTTCTGTGCCAACTTTCGGCACGTCTACTCCGCTTGCTGTATTATACCTGACATTTGTCCTCTGTTGTAGGAACATCTTTGTGCCCGTGCCCTATGTACAAGTCCTCTTTGCGTTGTAACTTAGGACCGACACGCGTGCTACGCACGATACAGCGGGTCGCGGCATTTTTTGGGCTCTCTACACGAAATCCGACTGACTGCCTAGGCGGGCCTCTCCTTGACCGAGGCACTCTCTACCCAAAATGGACGCATGCTACCACCGTAGAAGTGCACCTACTTTTTTTTTTTCCCTTCTGAAGCTTCTTCCTCGCTTGAGGGTCGTTGTCCTACTATTACGGGGGACCATAGTTAACAGGACCTATGGTTTACATAAAAACCTATATATTTAAGCATTTTTACTAAACATATTTGGTCCTATTAACTATGGTCCCCCGTAATAGGGAGTCATTGGCAAGTCACCCAGGAACTGCCTTTAACAACAAGAATAAAACTGCAGCCCGTTAGAAAAAAAAACTTAAATCTCATGGCCCCCAGCACACGAAAAAAAACATTTTTTTGCGACACAAAGAATGGCATTCCGACGGTTTTAGGTTGTGAGGAGCCCCGTCATCCGCTAAAAAATAAAATAAAATAGCCGACACGTGCTACGCCTCTATGGTGGCTCACGTCTGGTCATAGGAGGACCGCTTATTATTATTTCTCTTGCCCTCCGACAATGTGCAGCATGATCTTCAACGTGGATCACTCACAACTTTCCCGAATTTGTGCTTTATACATATACTGGTAGGTCGTTCGGGCTCACCCGACGCACGGGAGGCGTTTCGCACTTGATGGCTCTGTAGGCATCAGGCTCGAAGATACGTTTTGACCGGTTGGCCTCTTCTTTTCAGTTGAGCAACCGCGGGTCAGTCAGCATGTGATACTTTGACTCGAACACTTGGTTCGGGCTGGTTACAGCGAACTGAACTTCTTCGGATCCATCTTGTTTCGGGTGAGATATTTAAACAGTAAGCCACCTCCCCTGCATGCCGTGGCTTTTGCTCTTCGTTACACACCTCAAGGCCATACGCTTTGTTTTGCACTTTCATTTTTTTCTCATCGAAGTCAAGAGTTTCGGGGTAAAAGGGATAGAGCTCCTCAGGCCAGGACCCCCGGAAGGCAAAAAAAAGGTGCCATCAGTACTTCAAAGGACTACAGAGTACCCCTATATATCGTAGTAGCATGTGTCGGACACCAAATAAATTCGTATCCCCCCCCGCCCCCCAATTACGCAGTGAGTGGTGACCGCTCGCTGCTTGCTGTCAAAAATCGTTTCTTTTTTTTTTCAAGATATTTTTTCCCCCGTCTCGAGCCCCCGAGAGGATTTTAATCATAATGGCATCTTTGCTACAGGAGAGACCAACGTAGGGTTTGGCCCCTTGACTGTGACCGCCCCCCTGCACCAAAAACTACCGGTAACACTATCGCTGGGGACCATAGTTAATAGGACCTGTGGTGTACATAAAACCTATATATTTAGCCATTTCTACAGACAACATTTGGTCCTATTAACTATGGCCCCCCGTAATAAGTATGCGTGCCGCATATAACACGCTATTATATATAGCGGTATAAAACGATAACACGCCACCCCCTCGGACGAATTTTCGAAGCGGGTTTCCTCGACAAAAATGACGGAGAAGAAGGAGGCGCGGACGCCGAGCGATGGATGCGTCTAAGGTGGAAACATCTCGTCGAGGTCTATTAAAATATCTTCCAAATTTTAAGCCACCTTGCTACTGCTTTGGGGAAACCTTCGCTCGGGAAACTCATCCCAGATGCGGCGTGTTTGGTGGCTTGCGTGCTTGCAGTATCACTGTGGGCGTAAATACAAGCAACCGGTTTTTTCTATTCGTATTGATGCATAACTGATCCTTGTATTTCCGTCCAGGGCGGTACACGTATTTATCAACCCCTTTCAAGGCCGCAGTCCCGTTTTCGGGGCAAATTACTTAGAATTAGAGTGATTAGTACCCGCAAACGGGACTGCGGTCCAAAAAGGGTTACGAGGGGCTTGCTGTATACGATTGGGCGATATACGTAGCACTCGTTTGGGCCATTTTTTTTGTTCTTTGACTAAAAAACGGAGATCCCCAACCGAGGAAACTAACCCAAGATAAATCGTTTTCGTTTTTTGAACATTTTTTTTTGCTCATCGTCAGTATGTACTATTTTCACCCAAGGCCACGTGGCTCGTCTGCTTGACTTTTTTTTTTTTTTTTCTTCTCGAAGGTAGCGAGCTTCCTACCTCGAGTGAGGAGGAGCCTCCGGAAAATAAATCCCGCTGCCTTTCCCCGACCGTTGCATGCGTCTTTTAATGTGGACCCTCTCAGGCCTGCAGTCACGTGTAGGGGACAATGCCATGGTATCCATGAGCAACGCGCTACATACCGTAGAATTTGAGTGGGTTTGCCGCCAAA
Organism: Nereocystis luetkeana; assembly: GCA_031213475.1. Lineage (NCBI taxonomy): Eukaryota > Phaeophyceae > Laminariales > Laminariaceae > Nereocystis > Nereocystis luetkeana. Next base: position 5,509,029 of record JARUPZ010000006.1, read on the forward strand.
TTTACGGGGCTGTAGTTCCTAACCCTTTGAGAACCGCAGTCCCGCTGTGGGGACAAACCAGTCAAATTTCAAGTACTTTGTCCCCAAAACGGGACTGCGGTTCTATGTAATGGGTGTTTGCCCTGATGTGGCTCTCTGCATCGCGCATGCATGTATGCATGTATGAGTGCGTAGAACAGCCCTGACAGATACACGGCTACACGACAATATACCTCGGACAGGTCATCGGTTTCCGTTTGATGATCTACATCTTTCAGGGCAGAGGATCTGCATGATCTGCATGATCTGTATGATATGTACGATCTGTATGATCTGGCTCGAGTTGCCGGGTGGGACCCGTATCCTCTGCATCCTTTTGTATATTGCTCACGTTTCCTGTGGTTGGGTTTGGGATCTGCATTTACGCAGCACCTGCACAAAACCTCTCGTTCGTTTGGTCTCTTTAAATGACGGCTACCTACCAGTTGGTACCACTGCCTTTTGTGGATGGTGTGACTTCTTCACGTCTGAGGTTGTAAGTGGTGACGCACGAGGCTCACTTTCTTCTTTGCCCTTACCTATTACGGGGGACCATATTAAATAGGACCTACGGTACACACAAAAACCTATATATTTCGATATTTTTACTTACAATATTTGGTCCTATTTACTATGGTCCCCCGTAATAGTGGGAGGCCAATAATACACGACCTGAAAGTTCCATCCATAGACTGCCAGATGCATTCTGGGCTACCCTTGCCTGAGGCTACGAACATCCTACCTGAGGCTATACGAACACCTCTCACGACGGCAGGTAAATGAGGAACTTGAGGATCTAGATGACCTACAGATCATGATCTAGATGACCTACAGATCATGATTTAGATGACCTACAGATCATGATATAGGTGTCTGTCTCTGTCCGAGGTGTGCAGGCTTAATTAGGCTCACCCTGGTGGGGTAATTGGCTGGTTTGAAACCGATTGCAACCAGCAGCTCCGGAATCATGCCGCTCTGTACCGCAATGTAAGGACGCTGTGTATATCAACAGTTCATACGAACGATGCTCATTTTTAGGGACACAGCGGTGGTATGTATCAGCGCAGCCAGTCCTCGTTCAAGTATACGGGCGCATCTCAAAGGCTGCGACGGCCAGAAATCGATAGTCCATCACGAATTATATTGCAGTAGGCTACAGAGGCAGACGAGACTACTTCGTCATGAAATATCACGCGCACCGCTCGACTCTGCCCCACATTTCCACCAAACGCACAGGCACGTGCAGCGTCCCGCCTCCGTCTGCTCCCGGGCGCGAGTGCCGCGGATATCACTCCTTGGGCTTACTCGCCCGGACGCTGCAAATAGAACTGCGCGCACGCAGATTTTGGGGGCAATCTGCCCGGGGTTTAGCCAATGTGGGATTTTTTAGGAGCAGGAAAAGGGTTGTGTTACCACCCACCCCTCTACAAGCTGTCTCTATTTTTGAGAATTAGACTGGTTTGTCCCCAGAAAAGCCCTTTTAGGGCCGCAGTCCCGTTTTGGGGACAAAACACTTGGAATTAGAATGGTTGTCCCCAAAACGGGACTGCGGTCCTGAAATTGTTAAGCACGTTTGGGGGACAACGTACTTGAAGTTAATGGTGTACCCTGGTATGTAAAACACGTTTTCGAGTATAATGGTTGTAAGTACGAAAGTGGTTTTAATATCAGCATAGGCATTCTGGATGATGACATTGTGAGAGCTGCACAAAGAGGGGTTGGGAACAAGGTCGGGCGAAACACCTGCTCAAGGTACCACTCTGTCCCTAAATGTAAGTACCGTTTGTATATAATATTATTGAACAAAATTTCCCTATATTTCGGAACAAAGTGGTAGAGACGCACCATTTCCCCTCTATGGTTCGTGAGGAGCTCTGATTAGTAGTAGGAGTAGTATAATAATAGTAGTGGTCGCACACTTCTTTTACCGACATTTTATCTGGATGACGGGGATCCTCAACCCTTTTAGGTCCGCAGTCCCGTTTTAGGGACAAATCATTCAAATTTCAAGTATTTTGTCCTCAAAACGGGACTGCAGTCCTAAAAAGGTTGACCAAAATCGTCAGAAGAGGTCTCTCGTTTTTTCGGTATACCTGGTACAGCAGTAAGTCACCCAACAAAACTGATTTTCGAGAAAAATGAAAGTGCACCTCGATGAAAAATCCCATGGCCTACTCGTATAGGTACACAAAAAAATAATACCGAAAAAAACGAGAGATCTCTTCTGACGATTTTGGGTCAACCTTTGTAGGACTGCAGTCCCGTTTTGGGGACAAAATACTTGAAATTTGAATGGTTTGCCCCGAAAACGGGACTGCGGTCCTAAAAGGTTTTGAAGATCCCCATCATCCAGATAAAATGTCAGTAAAAAAAGTGCGACCACTACTACTACTACTACTACTACTACTACTACTACTACTACTACTACTACTACTACTACTACTACTACTACTACTACTACTACTACTACTACTACTACTACTACTACTACTACTACTACTACTACTACTACTACTACTACTACTACTACTACTACTACTACTACTACTACTACTACTACTACTACTACTACTACTACTACTACTACTACTACTACTACTACTACTACTACTACTACTACTACTACTACTACTACTACTACTACTACTACTACTACTACTACTACTACTACTACTACTACTACTACTACTACTACTACTACTGCTACTACTGCTACTACTACTACTACTACTACTACTACTACTACTACTACTACTACTACTACTACTACTACTACTACTACTACTACTACTACTACTACTACTACTACTACTACTACTACTACTACTACTACTACTACTACTACTACTACTACTACTACTACTACTACTACTACTACTACTACTACTACTACTACTACTACTACTACTACTACTACTACTACTACTGCTAACAAAAACCATGTACCCCCCTATGTTTCAACACCATCAGCAAGTGGTAATGATTATTGAGTTCTCCCGAAATTAAAGTATGGGACGTAGATATGGGGTAGAATCACAGCTCTCGTTATTTACAGTAACCCGTCGAGCTAGTTGGTACTTTTTTTTTGTAACTGTCTCTCGTCAAAAGGTGGCGGACAAGAAAGCAGCACACAGATACAACAAACAACACGTCTAACGTTACTTCTTCGAACCGGACCGCGGCTCAGATTTTTGCACACAAGAGTTTCAGTATATATCTGCACAGGATCTCCGGCTCCACATCATCCGGCTCAAAACCAAAAGGCACGCCCTAAGTTTATAAGTTATATACCAGGTACCTGGTATACTTTAACTCGTTTGGAATCCCGAGATATCGGCTACTAATAGAATAACGATATCACTCTGGCGTCATCAACCGTCTACGATCAGCGTGAGCCGCCCAGCGCTGTAACCCTTTGAGCGCTGCAGTCCCATCTTGGGGGACAAACCACTCAAATTTCAAGTACGAGTAGTTTGCCCTCAAAACGTTCGTTTCTCTATTTCATAGAATGTGTATGTCGTGCCGGTCGTATCTAGTATGATGACATGGCTTTGCATTGCCCACTGCTGTGCATACTGCATACGTGACAGCGTTCTAGTATCTCTGTGGCGTAGCTTTGTGCCCCACAGAACTTGTATCTCTTCTAGGATTGAAGAATCGGCACGGGCACTGGTTGTGCTGGATGTCGACGGGTAGAAAGAACCGTAAACTGTGAAGAACACACACACAAAACGGGACTGACTGCGGTCCTGAACGGGACAAAAGGGTAGGATCGTTTTGCGCCCGCGTGCCGCACGACTCCCTTCAACCATGGTGTAACTCGAGCACCAACCGTTGCATCATATCAACCCTCTTTCGAGCAGTGGCCGTTGCTGTAAATCATCGTGTTTTCATCGTCGATGTTCCTCTCTGTAAAGTTCCCGGAAGTTTTCAAAGTAGCAGGCGATCCTGTGGACTATTACTTACGGGGGGCCATATTAAATAGGACCTACGGTACACACTAAAACCTATATGTTTCGATATTTTTACTAACGATATTTGGTCCTATATTTACTATGGTCCCCCGCAATAATAATAGCAGCTCGCGGGAAGAGCGCAAGCTATAATAACAATCGCTGCTACATACACGACGAGAACGTACCCATCGACAGGAAGGATGATTTCGTGATTCAATCTGCGGGGTGGGGGGGGGGGGAGGAGCGAAGGGGAGAATGTGAGGGGGGGGGAGGGGGATGTAATTATATACCATCCACGGCCGTAGTCGTATGACCATATAGACCATCGCATCCCTGCAATGCCGGAACGGGTACACTCATTCGTTGCTTGTCTCACAGTCTTTTGACCTTTCACCGCGTATAGCATCCCTTTTTCGAGGCGGAGGGGGGGGGGCGGGCGGTACGGGGCTACATGAATGTACGATACGTACGGTGCAACGGCGGGGTCTTTTAGGGTTCGAACGATCTCGTGGCATTTTGTCAGGCATGCATGTATCTGTGTGCATGATATCAGGTTCGAATACGTGATACAGATATACAGATAGATAGATGCAGAAACCGCAAGGCAGGTGGATCAATGAGACACCATATTCAAATACTCCAGGTGCCAGAGATTCGTAGACGTCGGGCGGGTGGGGTGTGGGGTGAGGGGCATGGGACAGGGTCGTCTCGGAAAAACGAAACTGCTAGCGATTCAATTGGACACCACACACACACGAGTATCACATACATACAGAAAAGAGCAGCCACGCGGACTGACGGTCGCGGAAATGAACCACCTTATTATACAAATCTTGATGCCACGAATCACGAACTGAAACACGAAGCCACACGGCACGGAACCACGAAGAAAACAGAAAGCCTATACTGACAAAACCATAAATCTGCACCATAAACCTGAACCACGAATCGAAGCCACGAAACGGAACCACGAAACGGAACGACGAAACAAAACCACGAAACGGAACCACGAAACGGAACCACGAAACGGAACCACGAAACGGAACCACGACAAACGGATGCATGCACGAAACGCGAAGTGGACGGAAAACCATCCGCGAACCGAGCGCCCGACACGGAACAACGGGACAACGGGACCCCCCGAAACCTTTAACAACATTCCTCACGCCGAGGAAAACGTCGAAACCAAGCTATACTGTAATATTACCAGGTACCAGGTATGTAATAATAAGCGAATTCGGGAAACGGATGCCAGCGTGAAACGGAGAAGCATGCGGAAAACGGAAGGAAAGGAGAACGGGCGGCTAGTGGTTCCTGTGTGGCGTTGCACACTTTACGGTATAAACGCTGTTGGAGTATACCGTATACTTGTGGCTTATCGATGTAAAGAGCGCACGAAACACAAGTGCTATTTATTGTATACTGTAGTACCATACGTTTTGCTTGACAATTACAAAGGGTTCACGAGAAATGTAACCCTTCTGATTTTGTTGTATGCGTACAATATAATCCAGTATTTACTCCTTGACAACCGCTTTTAGGACCCCAGTCCCGTTTCGGGGACACACTACTTATTATTTGAGTGCTTTTTCCCCACATATGGGGCTGCGGTGCTAAAAGGGTTAAGGGCCGTCATTATCGGTAGGGGTTTGTTTCCAGATTTTCCAATATTTGGAAATTTTGGAAATTTGTATCAAGATAGGGGAGGCGTTCTGTCGCGATTTGTGAAATTTAACAGGGGGCAGAATGCGAGGAAAGTTTAATTTTACATATTATTTTACATATTATTTGGAAAGAAAAAACGCGGGAACATATGCGAAGGAGATAAAAAAAATACGCGGGAACCTTCCATCTGGAAATTCTGGAAAAAACGCTCTCTCATAATAAAGGCCGCTCCTTTAATATATCGGGGTTTTTTTCCAGAATTTACGACAATGGAATTTTTGGAAATTTTGTATCAAGATTAAAAGGGAGGCCTTCTGTGTCGCGATTTGTGAAATTTAAAAGAGAGGGTAAATGTAAGGGAAAAAGTTATAAAGCACAATATTTGGAACGAAAAATCAGGAATATCTGGGCCCTCCAACAGCTAGCAGTAGTATTAATAGTACATAATAAACACAGACATAATATCAAAACGGCACCTACCTACCTACCTGGTATTATTTTTTACGTGGAGTGGCAGCCCGTGATCGTCGCAATGCAAAATACGCAGGGGTAACAACCAGTGTCCGAGGACGCGGCGGGGTTGAAGCGTTCCCGCGAAATAGAGTTGATAGAGGCGGGCGTCTTTTATTACCACGGTCCGGGCAGTGTGCACGCTTATTATACACACAGCGTTCCCACAGGACAATCGAAGCCGAACCCACTAGAGGCCACAACGTACGTAGCAGTTTCGGTATATTAAGCACAACCACGGAATCCGCGGCAAAAGGAGGCTAATAAGATACCTGGTATATATATTGAGGAAATAAATAAATGCAAAGATACAACAAGTAAGTATGTACCTGGTGTGTGCGTGTGATATCATGCCGTCTAGTTGAGAGGCCTCGTTAATCCCAAACTACTGTTGTATCATATTTCGGGGGACCATAGTTAATAGGACCAAATATTGTAAGTAAAAATTGTCAAATATATAGGTTTTTAAGTATACCATAGGTCCTATTAACTATGGTCCCCCGTAATAGTATATTTTATACGAATTAGAGCGACAACGAAATGTTACTTGACCCCTTTAGAACCGCAGTAGTCCCGTTTTGGGGATAAACTACTTGAAATTTGAGAGGTTTGCCCCCAAAACGGGACTGCGGTTCTAAAAGCTCTCTGCGACGAGGTGTCGCGTTGATTGCCATCGAATCAACGCGGGGGTATACTAGCCCTGGGTGAGAGTCCGGCTGGTCGCAGCAGAGCTAGGGGCCTCATTAATCCCAAACGACTACTCTCGTATGTACGAATTAACCCCTTTAGAACTCCATTCCCGTTTTGGGGTCAAACCATTCTAATTCCAAGTACTGTAGTGTGCCCCCAATTTTGTCCCCAAAAAAAGGAGACTGCAGTAGTCCTAAAAAAAGGGTTTAAAGCGACGGCGAAATGTTACTGTAATACTATACTACTACTGCAGAAAAATCAACGTGCCTACAAAAGTACCGGTCGTTGACGGCGAGTCTATATGCGAGGTCTATTTTATAAGAAACTTAGGTCTATTTATGATATGATACTGTTACACTTGTTGCTTGCTGTTGTTGTTACGTAGCTGCCCACATATTATATATAGCCTCTACAGGCAGTAAAGTAAGTAAGTGCTGCTTATTACTGTGGACCTCGACCCACAAACAATATTACTTGCTGCGTGTACAGGCGAAGTGCTGCGTATGATGCATCACATAAAGTATAGGCATAGGTATACACCGACAGCTAGCTGTTGCGTGCCCTTACGTACGGTAGTGTATAGTATTACGGGGCACCATAGTAAGTAAGACCAAATAAATATTGTTACTATTAATATAAATAGTAAAAACAGGGAAATATATATAGGTTTTTGTTTGCACCTTACCAGGTAGGTCCTATGTTTCTATGGTCCCTCGTCTTGATACGTGCCGCGCTACGTGCCGCGCTATATCCCTACACAAAAAAACAAAGTAGGTGCCGCGCTGTGTCCCTACTCCCAAAAGTGCTGGCCATTCGGTGGTGACGTGGTGACAGCCATCATCGTCGTTTTCAGTGAACAGTGGCGATAGACCCCGCGTTCAATCAGTTTCTAGGTATACACCGACAGCAAAAGTGTATGTATGTGCTCGTGTACGTAGTATAGGTGCCGCGCTGTTCCTAATCCAAAAAGTGCGGGTCATTCGGTGGTGACAGCAGTCACGTCGTCGTTTTCTTTGGCGATAGACTCCGCGTTCAAATCAGTTTCTACTGCTTGCTGTAGGTATACACCGACAGCAAGTATAATACCAGTATGTATTACGGGGGACCATAGTTAATAGGACCAAATATTGTGAGTAAAAATGGTTAAATATATAGGTTTTTATGTATACCATAGGTCCTATTAACCATGGCCCCCCGTAATAGTATGCCACGCTGCTGTCTCTATACCAAAAAAGTTCGGGCCGTTCGGTGGGGTCGCGGTGACAGCCATCGGTGCTTTCATTGGCGATAGATTGCGTTCAATCAGTTTCCGAAATGACCAAAAAGTACTTGGTAGGGGAACTACTGTTGAGCCTGCTTGAGCTATCAAAATCAGTATTCATAGGGTAGATTGACAATCTTCGACAAAAAAAGAGGGAGACGATGTTCGACATATACAGCAGTACCGGGAGTAGTGTACTAATATTAATAGTACAGGTGTTGGAATACAAACGACGGACCAGTTTTCTCAAAGGAAGGTGGTTCGTCCGTTCGTTGTACATACTGAAAGACTGAAGCTGTTTGTTGCTGCTGTCTATCTCATATCCAACGGACGCCGAATACACAGCAAGTAAGTAGTCAGTACCGTTATAATGTGAATTTGATTCTGGGTACGGACGTAACCCATACACAAGCTGTGAAACCAAGGTATGATGATGGCGGTGACATATACGGGAGGCGTGACAGCGACGTCTATATATTCACCACACGGGGCAGTTGATTGACTACGGTAATTTGTACCTGGAAGCTTGTAGCTTACCACATCTTTCAGGTGATGGTATTCTAGAAGGTGGTTGAGGGTCACTGCTGTGTACGATACGATAAGTAACCCTAACCATAATCCTAACCCAATCAGATCCCATCAACCATTTGGTTAGCCTTGTTCCTTTTGTCTCGTACACCGTTGTGTGCCAATATTTTTGTCGGAAAAGCGGTTTGCACGTACCACGATTGACCACCGATAAGCTTGATTGAGACCTCGTTGTAGTACATACAGCAGCAGAACAGGACAGGCTACCACTATTAAGACACCGCGCAATGAGACAGGCAGGCTGAGATTCGCAGAAAAATGAGAAACTCGGTAACCGTCATTCGTCACACTGAGTGTACTTCAGAGCCCGCCCATCCTCAAATAAGAAATCCGGCCTCGGCTTGCTGTTTCTTATCATTAGTCTGTGTCCTGTGCTCTATGGTACATCACGAATTAACCACGATTGGCGTAACGTATGCCAAGTCGTACATTGAATCGGACACATTTGAATCTGAAGGATACACTTATTATTTGTATTTTCCAACACAAAGAACCCCATTAAACTGGGAAACAATATGTTTTTAAGTCGATGGAAAACCGGGGACACAAAAATGTAACCCCGGGTGAGCGACATGATCCCTCTTTCATGCGTCTCGAGGCAATCGAGTAACAAGACGAGCCCCGCCCGAACAACAGGTTCGAACTACAAGACACGACAGCGAAGCATCTTCTGTACGACAAGGGACGCCAAAATCTCGTCGTCCCGGGGGGTTTCACAACATGATCCCCGCCTCACAGATCTCGAGGCAACACGATCAGCTCTGAATGACAAGATAAAAAGAGCGAGATGTCTTCCAGAACGACGTCTACAGCAGCACCCGCTCGCCGACATATTCGTTCATATTTTATCGCCTGATACAACGCAGACAACACTATAACTTGTTTGTTGGAGAGCTACGGAGTTCACGCGATTGCTCTCAAACGAACGACAGCGCCCCCCTCGCCTCTCCGTAAAACAAAAAAACGAAACAAAACACCGACCAGCCGCGGCGCAACTACGGCGTGCTTCAAGCGGGTGAAACCCGTGAAGATAACAACGAACGAACGAACCAACCAATCACCACAGAGAACGCGCGCCCTGAGCATCTCGCCACCGTCGTGCCGATTTGGGGAAGACGTAGGACGAAAAAGGGGAGAATCCCTACAGCCGCCACGTGCAACAGCCAGCAGCAGCAGCAGCAGCAGCAGCAGCAGCAGAGCGCCATGCACACAGGTTTGTTTCGCCCCGTTCTTTCAGCGATCGCGAAACAGCACCGTCGTCTGATAAGGGGCCGCATCGAAGCCTTGCCTCCGCCCTCCGCGCGATGCGAAGGGATCAGCCTGGAATGCACCGCCACCCCCTGTACCCTCCCCCGCCCCCGTCGACGCCCCCGTCGACGCTCGCCTGCGCAACACCGTCCTACCGCCAACGCGGCCAGCGGCGCTCTTTCTTCGTTCACCCTTGCTCCCGTCCCTCTCAGGCGCGTGCGAGCCAGCAGCCGCGGCACGTGCGGTCCGTCCCGTCGGCATCGGCGCCGAGGTAGTCGAAGCGGAGGCCGCAGCAGCACCGCGGGCGGCTCTAATCGGCGGGGAATGCCGCCGTCTGCGCTGCCGCGGAGCACCGACGGAGGCCGCCGCTGTCGTCGCCGCTGCTCGTGGAAGGCCGACAGGCAGGTGTTGGGACCCCCGGCAGTCCTCTTCCCCGGCTGACGCCGACAGCGCCGCTAGCTGTCTGTAGCGGCGAGAAGAGGGTGGGCAAGAGGAGGAAGAAAAGGACGAGGAGAATGCGGGCGCCCGCGACAACAGATGCTGCTGCCGCCGTTGCTGCAGCAACTCCATCTCGCTGTGTTTATCTGCCCTCGGCGCCGGGAGAGTCGACGTCGGCGATGGCTGACAACAGAGCTGCTCGGCAGGAGGGGCGAGGAAAGGTGAAGATGGCGTCATTGAAGCACCAGTGGCGTGTGCTATACCGTTCAGATCGCCGCCCCTGTCCCCCCCACTTCCGCCGTCACCACCGCCACCACCACCGCCGCCATTATCGCCAGTACCCAGAGGTATTCTCTCCATGGTGGAAGGGATCGCACTTGCCGCGCCATCAGATGCCGACGGTGCTTCTGCTGCGTGCATTGTCGTCGTACCTCTGGGCGTCACGATCGTTGGTATTCGACTTGGCGTGCTCCCGGTCAAGGCGACTTTCGATCGTTCGGCCTGGCGGGACCGGGCGAGGGCAATGAACATAAAAAAAACGGCGTCAGCGAAGAACCGAAAGGAGATTTATTTTTGCCTTTTCCCCCCTTATTTTCCCTTTTTTCTCCACGTGCTGGCTGCTGATCGCTCTAGCGGGTCCGTCGGCTGGCGTTTGGAAGAGGAAACATTAGCGAAATAGTGTTTTTGTTCGGTACGCTCTCGTCGTGCGTGCGTGCGGGGGTGGGAGAGGGGGTTTCACGGAAGGGAGAGACACGAGAATGTCATGCTGCCGAAGCGAAAATACAAGGAATAGGTGTGGCACACTCCGGACTTCGTTTGCTGTATCATGCGTCGAGCTCATCGGAAGGCGAGGGTAAAACGCTCTCGTTTCCCTGCGGCACCACCTCACCTCTTCTCGACGTCTTCGAAGCAACGCCCACTTCAGCCGTGAAAAATCAAGTTCGATCTCCTCTTCACCTCTCGCCTGCGCGCTCTCCCGCCGCCCCCGTCGCCCGTCATCACCATACGCATCCAACACCCCTCCAACGCCGACATCAGACTTCCCTTCTCTAGACACTGCTGCCGGCGCAGAGAACCCCTTTCCACGACGGCGGAGGCCGCCTGAGTACCTCTCGGCGCCGCTACCCGACCCGCTCGTTGTCTCAGACGAGAGGCGGATTCCTCCATCTGAGGGCTGCGAACATAGTGGGGGTTTTGGAGCTGGGGCCGCTGCGCCCCTCGTTAGAATTAGCGTTTCTCCTCGCGCCCTGTGGCTGCCGGGTGGCAGCTGCGGGAGCGGCAGGGAACTGCTGTTCGGTAACGGTGTCTCGCCCCCGGTGCTTCCGCTGTTGCTGCTTCTATTGCTGTTGCTGTTCCTGCTGTTACTAATGCCACCGGCAACCGCGCCACCGCCGTCTTCCTCGTCCTCTTCCCCCTTTCCGGGGGCGTTGGCGCGACCATCGTTCGCCTTCCGACGGCCAAGAATAAACACAGCAAATAGGCGAGGGAAACGGGGGGAGGGAACTTTGAACACGGGTGCTCGTAAGAGGGGCAGCCTATTTTCGATGCCTGAGCGATGTTGGTTGCACATGGTGAAATACAGACCTTTCCACATACCGGCATGCATTCGATGCGGCGCACCATTGCATAATTGCGTACCTTCTGCTATTGTTATACATGACTCACCAGGCGCCATTCGGTGGCTAACGCCGCGTGCTCCCGTCGAATGTGCGCGAGTTCCGCTTCCGGGTAGACGCCGAGGTCGGACAGCCGCCGCAGCTCCAGGGTGACCTCCTTTTCCGCTCGTAACACCTAGTGTGGTGTGAGGTCATTGATATTTTGGCGAGTCATCGCCGTCAGTGGCAGTTTTGGGTGTTTTTCGTTTCTTTGCTTATCTGGAGCCTGCAGCCTCGCGCAGCAAGTGTACGCCCGCGCCGCCATGGGCGCCGAAACAACTACAGACACAAAAAAGACCCACCGCCTTCTGTTCGTCGGTTTCGTACCCGGCTAACTGGCGTCTGAGTTCTGAGTTCGCCCTAAAGTGTCGTACAATAGGGCTGGAGCCGTCAACTTTAACGACAGCTCATGCTCTACTTCCCGTAAAATAGTTACCAGAATGTTTGTCTCTATCTCTCTTCTCTAGTCAGCAAGACCTCGTGCGCGAACAATTTTTTGACAGCGCGTGCTGTAAGCATACCTGCTCCGCCCAACGCATGTCCGCTGCCATCTTGCGATCAACAGCATCAGTTTCCTCCGGATTAGCCCACCTGGCCCACTCTGGGGTCTGGAGCAAAACACGCGAGACAAGGTCATTAGGGTTTCATACAGAGTTTACGTAGGGTGAAAACATGCAGGGGCGGGTCTGTGCCTACTTCCATCGGCAGTCAAAGCCACCCCGTAAGGTCCAATCACGCAAACAAACGCCCAACGACACGTCATTCCATATAAACTCCCCACGATGCTTTCCCGTACAGAAAAACCCACGACACTCCCCTCTACAAAGACGCTCCACGACACCTCCCTCAAACATATCCGCGGATGGATGGAAGGTAAGGCAAGAACGGAAGCAAATACGCCTGGCCTGCTTCCCGATGCACACCTACCTCTATAGGCGCCCGATCGGACGTATGTCGTTCCACCGTCCGGCGGGCCTTCCCTCCGATTTCCAGTTCGTCGCCTGCCTTGCTGTTCGCCCGCCGCCCCCTTATCAATCGCGGAGAAAGACGGAGGGGGGAGGGAGTGGAAATATGGGCGGGCTGGGGTTACGAGGCGTTCAGTCCCGCGGCCGTAGGTTCTTACCGGGTGCGTACTCTGATCGATCTCTGAAGGGAGGTGTGTGCCACGTTTCGAGGCTCTATCGTCCGAGGTATACTGCCGCAGGCGAGAAATAAAACCCAAGCAGTCTCCCGCAGGTAAAACTGAGAAATAAACATACCAGGTACGGGTCAGCCAGCCGCCGTGCAATCGAACCCGAAACCTCACCCAAGCCGCAACGCCAACCCCTAATCCCAACCCCGGCTACCTCTCGCGAAAAACGAACCAACACGCGAATAAAACTTACCCCAGCCGCCGCGTCTTCGCTTCCGCCGCCGCCCGCTGGCAGAACATTGCGATCGTCGTCCCGAGCTTGCCGTTCAGCAGCTCGGACAGGAGCGGCGACATGGACCGCAACGCGATCAGTTCCCCCTCGCCGCCGCCGCTACCGGCGCTCGAATCGACGCCGGTGGAGGCGGCGGCGGCGGCGGCGCTAGTAGATGACCACGACGGGTTGCTAGCTGTCGCGCGTCTCTTTCTCACGGACGAGCGCCGCTTCGGTCCTGATCCTGGCGGGAGAAAACGAAACGAGTCGCTCACACAGCCGGCCTACCAGGGGCGGTCGTAGGGCCGTGAGTCCCGGGGATTAGGACAGCGGCCGTCGTGAGTGACGGGGTGGGCGAGGGGAAAACGGGAGGAGAGAGGGGGCGTTAGCATGAAAAAAATCACGGTTTCGTCTCCTGGGCGGCGCAGTTGGCCACAGGAAATAAGGGCAGTAAACATAGCAGGGTTGCCGGAGAAACGGCCGAAATATGGCGTGTTAAGTTGGCTCGAGATGGGGAAGGTCAAATTCCCGGCCACCCTATCACCGCAAACGAGCCAACCGAATCGCTTCAACGCTTGTTACAAGCAGGCCGCCGCACGCGCGAGTCCGTCTTTTTGCCGCGTTTAAGCAGGACACGCGTGTTGACGTGGCAAACGACTTTTGTTTTACGCTGACTGCCGCCTGAGTCACCTTCGCCGCCTTGCCGTCCAGAAAGTCTTTGACTTGTTCGTGCGCCGAGCAGAGCGACCTGCCCGGCCGTTGCATGGCGGGATGAGGGAGAGGGAAGGAAACAGCACCAAGGTACGTTGGATGAGACGGCCGACTTTTACTGCAGGAGTACATCATTTGAGCACAAGGCACAATTAGACGTCAGTCGACGAGGGAAGAAAGTGTTCGGCCCTTTTCGCGAAAAAATGCAAGGCGCGCCCCGTAGGTGGGGGGGGGGGGTCAGAGCCTACGATGTGACTTCGAATCTGAGTTACAACTACTAATAGGGAGGAAGCAGGATGAAGAAGGGCGAAGATAATACATGGAACATAAATAAATTGTTGGTAAGCATCTCTCGGTCGTGGCGCCTATCAGTAAACACGAAACAAAATCGAGGCCGTTGGTCCATGCATCCACACCAGGGGGGGGAGTGTCCTAGCCGCTTGCTGGTGGTCACCCATTTTGGCCGGAGCACGCACCCACCCACGTGCACGTCGACCGCGACGTCCCCCCTCTCGCACAGCAACTCGACAGCAGCACAGAAGACAACGTATTACGGTGCGTGCAATCGCAAGCGGTGACGAGGTACATTCGCCTTCGGGGCCGCAAACGGCTGTGCAACACGGTTGGGGAAATGTATCATACCCGCGGCCCGAACTATAACCAACAACACCCCAATTGCGTACGAAACGGCAAGGATCAAGGCGCCTCCGCCTCGACGAGGGTCGGCTCTCAGATAGAGGCCATCACGGCCTACTATTCAACCGTTGCATCGCTACTTTCACAGGGGAGAAATGATCAAGGTCGACCCTGGTTCATCGCCAGCGTCCTTGGTACGCCCCTTACCTCCAGGAAAAGTACAGACAGCAAGAGAGCAATCATTCTGCTGCAGTTGTGGTTCTTATGGTCCTCATTCCTCCTACCATCGCTAAGGAGTTTGTCGTTTACAAGAACAAACGCCTCTGCGCGAGAAAAGCCTTGTGTCGGTATGAAAACACCCGACAGCCAGTCAGCCAGTTACCCATCAGCTAATCTCACCCTGCGGCGGCGTCCGCGAGACAGGCCCTCCACCCGCACACCCTCGGCTGCATTTCGCGTGCTCCTTGTTGCCCTCTCGTGCCCCCCATCACCACCACCTCATCGCACCCCCCGTTTCCATTCCCACTCGCACTGGTCGTATCCGCCCCCCCCGTTTTACCGCAGCCACCACTTCCCAACGCATCGCACCGTGGTGGCTCGCGCACTCGTCGTTCCACTTGCAAAATGAGCGCCGACGCGCTCGAGAAAGGGTCGATGCTGTCGCCCGCGGCCGCCACCATAGAGCCGTTACCGGCATTATTGGCGTTATTACCGTTGCCATCACTGTTACCGCTGTTGGTGATATTGCCGTTGCCGATGCCGGTGACGCCACCGTCGCCGGCGCCGTTAATCTCCGCCGACGGCGGCGGCGGGGCAAGCACGGCAACGTACGTGTAGTGGTAGGGTGCCTCGAGCGAGGAAGATATCGCCGCGCCCTCCGCCGCCCCGGGTACGGCTACAACGGCGCGCGAGGAGACCCCGCGGCCGGCCCCGGCCATCGCAGCAGCGCTTGTTCGGGCCCGCCATCCATCGGCCGAATTTAGGCTCTTCAAATCGTCACCAGTGACGGTACCATCGATGAAATTATCTGGGCTGCCGTTGCGGAACGGAGCTTGTCGGTCTGCCACCCTATCGGGCGGTCCCAACGCAGATCGTTCATTTCTTCCTATGGGGGATAGCGATGAGCCGTCGGTCGCGCGATCTTCGGAGCTCGGAGTATCTGGGAGCACGTCGACTGCCGATGGGGGCGTCGCGGCGATGCAAAGCCACCCCGCCACTCCCTTCAAGCCGTCGTCGCCGCGTTTCTCTAGAAGACCCTCAGGCCTTTTCTCTATCGACGCCTCACCACCAGGCACCGCTCTCCACCCGCCTGGTCCGCTTTTTCTCCGACCACCATCCTTGACGTTATCATCCTCCTTGTCGACGTTAACTCCGGCGCCTCGGACAGCGGCAGCGGCGTGGTCTCGGGCCAAGAGCGGCGGCAGTGGCAGCGGCGGCGGCAGCACCAACAGTCCTGATGTGCGCCGGCGAACTCCCACTCCTTCATCGGCCGCGACCCCCCCGACGCTGATCACTCCGACCGCGCGAGTGGTGGCCAGATAAACTTGCAGCAGCTCGCGCACTGCTTGCGCCGGGAGAGTATGCACGAGCGCCCCGAGCAGGGCCGGGGCTGTCCCGGACGCAGGAGGTGGGAGGTTGCTCACGGCCACGTTGGCGCCGATCTCTGCAGCGGCTGAAACGGGCCGCGCCCCACCACCGTCTTCTCGGTATCTTGGCACACTCTCTCCTCCCGGCCGCGATCTGTATTCTCCTTCCCGTAGTCCGTGAGTACGGCGCCACTCACGGGAGGGCGTTCCCATTCCGGCCGACGAAAGCGGCGCTCGCGAGCCGGCAGACGCGAGGGGAACGTACAGGTGGCCGACGGGTGGAGTATTGCCAGGAAACCCTTCGTACAGAGCGAGGACGCGCGCGCGCGCCGTGGGAGGCAGCGCTTCCACAAACTCGCGACAGTGCGCGGTCCCCAGGAGCTGCAGCACCCCGGCCGGAGCAAAGTGCAAGGACGCGTTGACTGGAGTTGCTGGGGTCCGGGCACCCCTACGCCAACCATCTGATTCCGCCGGCGGTCTGCGCCGACCGTTTGACTTTCGGGCGCCCGATGCGACGGCGGAATCCAGGCTGTCCGGCGACGATTCCGCGGCCCGACTCCAGTTTCCCGCGAGCTTCGGTTCTGCCGCTCCGACCTCCGCGACAAGAACGTCTGGGATGGCATCGAGGGCTTCCAATAGGCGCCACTCCTCGACCGCGTCATCATCGTTGACGGCAAGACAAGGGTGATTTCGGTGCCCGTCGGCGATCTCGCTTACCACCAAACTCGCCACCGCTGTTCCAACAGGTGCGGGGGGGGATTCTGCCAAGGAACCCCACGCGCGGCTTTTCCTCGCGCCGTTGCCCAACCTGGCTGCCGCCCCTTCCCTACAGCTTTCCCCCTCTCTTTCCTCCTGGAATTCCACCTTGTCCGCGCCGGGGCGTGTTTTTTCGCCGCGGCCGAGGTGCGCTTCAGCGAGCATTTCAGACACGCTTCTTGCGAAGACCATCGCGGCCGCCTCCTTCCGTGCATCAGCGTCGGTGGCGTTCTGCCGCCGCCACTCCCCCCTTGGGACCCCACCGGCTCTACCCTCCACCTCGGCTCGGTTGTGACCTGGTCCCGACTTGGCGGTGTCGGGTCCGATCAGAGACGAAACCTTTTCCCTCGACCGCTCTCGCTGCTCATCAGCCGCGGTATCTCCCGGAGGCTCAGAGCCCATCGGTCGCCGCCGTGACTTGCGTCGTTGGGCCCTGCACCCCGAGATCCCGCGCCGCACTGAGTTCTTCCAACGCGAAGCCTCCCATTCGGCTTCCTCCAGACAGTAGTACACGCGGGACCCCACGGGCGCTGCGCCGAGCCACGCCAAGTCCAGAGCGAGGTGTTGCCGGCGGCTACCACCGCGGGCAGCGGCCGACTCAACTCTCGCCTGCCCCCCCGGACCGTCCCATGCATGCATACCCCCGGCTGCCGGCCCCGCCTCAGTATCGCCTTTTCGTCGGGGTGAGCTGCTGATAGCGTCGCCCATGTCACCACGGTTTCCACAATCGCCACCACCACCGCCTTTGCCACCGCTGCTGCTGCCATCCGTTTTGTCGTCTCTGGCCATCAATAACCGGGCGCCGTCGGTTGCGCCGAAAGGGGGTTGGAGCGTCCACAGGACGTGAGACGAGCTCAAAAGCAACCCGGGCGCCGATCCGACTACCGTGCAATGGTCGTCGCTGCCGCCATTGTCATCCCCGTCGTCGTTTCCTTTGCAAAGGGACGCCTGAAGGGGTTCCTCCAACTCGCCCTCGCTAAGCGATCCGCTGCCACCACATCCGTCCCCTTTCCTGCCGTCGACCACCCCGTTCCCGGCGCCGCTATGTCCGACGCTAAATATCGACGATCTGCGCCATCCCGTAGCAGCCCTCGGACGAGCAAGACTGCCTGTGCTGGCACTGCCACCACTGCTGCGCCTCCGGTGGATGGGGGCGGCGTCGTCACTGCGAGACAGCGCGGCGACCAAGCCGGGGTTCCCGCAAAGCACGGCTTGTCGAAAGGCGTCGGCAACACCGAGCCTCGAGTTTTCGGCAACCACGGATACCGCGGAAGCGGCGCGGCCGTTCCCGAGTAGCGCCACCTCAACGCCACCCGCGCCGGCCTGTTTCCGGCGGCTGCCACGCCCGCACCCAAACAGTCCCTTCGCCGCCAAGTTGGCGCGTTGCTCTGAGTTCCTCAAACGCAGATCACTGCCACCGTCGCCGGCTTTCGAGGCGATGTCACTGCTTTCGGTAACGCTATCGCTGCACGGACAAAGGGCCACGACGCGCAGAATGCGCGAGTCGCTCAGACCACGGCTTTTGAGGAGAGGATTCAGAAGCGAAGCTACCGATCTCGCCTCAGCGTCATCGGCGGCGAGGGCGGAGGAAACGCCGCCGCGCCGCAATCGGGAACCGCGGTGTTGGGCTGGTCCCGCTGGAATTCCCATGTCGTACGCTTTAACAAGCCCGAGCGCGTCGTCCTCCAGCCGAGAGCAGAAGCGCGACCATCTGCGGAACGTTCGTGTTGCAGCGAATTACAAAAGTATTATCATACATATACATACCAGGTACCAGGTATGCTATGTATTATATCGGCGCAGGAGACGGGTTGCGATCGTTCATCACACGGCATTCGCTTCCCACACGAGAAATTAGTTGGATCCAAAATACGGGGAGAGATACGCTCATACCCATACCGGGGTGTGAAACTACTACTACTACTACTACTACTACTACTACTACTACTACTACTACTACTACTACTACTACTACTACTACTACTACTACTACTACTACTACTACTACCTACTACTACCTACTACTACTACTACTACTGCTACTGCTACTACTACTACTACTACTACTACTACTACTACTACTACTACTACTACTACTACTACTACTACTACTACTACTACTACTACTACTACTACTACTACTACTACTACTACTACTACTACTACTACTACTACTACTACTACTACTACTACTACTACTACTACTACTACTACTACTACTACTACTACTACTACTACTACTACTACTACTACTACTACTACTACTACTACTACTACTACTACTACTACTACTACTACTACTACTACTACTACTACTACTACTACTACTACTACTACTACTACTACTACTGCTACTACTACTACTACTACTACTACTACTACTACTACTACTACTACTACTACTACTACTACTACTACTACTACTACTACTACTACTACTACTACTACTACTACTACTACTACTACTACTACTACTACTACTACTACTACTACTACTACTACTACTACTACTACTACTACTACTACTACTACTACTACTACTACTACTACTACTACCTACTACTACAGCTCCTACCTAAGATCGAGGATCTTGCCGCGGAGGACGGCTTCACCAGCCTCCGCCGACAACCTTCGACTTCTCGCTCCGCGCAACCTAGCCTTTTCGTACTCGCCAATGCACTCGTGAAGAAGTTCTTGGAGGCGACGAGTCGCGTCCGTGCCTTGCAACAAGAGTCTTCGTGTCTCAGTCAGAGAAAATGAGACGAGGTCGGCGAGGGGGGGGGAGCGAGTTGTAGATAATGTGTCAGTCAGAGACAATGAGTCGAGATCGGAAAGGGGGGGGGGGGGGGGCGTTCTCATTTGTTGCTTGCTTTCGTCATTTGACCACTGACCACGCATCCCTTCCGAGATGGGGCGGGGAAGTTGTAGATACTGTGTCATCATGCGTCGCATTGAACGGCTGAGTTTTTGTTCCACACGGGGGGCTCTGCGTGCCGAGGAAGCCCGTCGACTGTGCAGTTACTGGCTGGTATCACGCGCTTCTCTCGCGCCCCAAACGCTTATGCACCTTTCACAACCAACACCAGAGAACAGGGTTTTCCTCAGGTACCAGGTACCTGGTATGTGTCAACGCAGGGTGGTGACGCCAGGAGACAAACACAGAGGCACTCCAGACACACACATGCGAACATGCTGCGTTCGCTGGGCAGGCATGACACCCAAAACAGCGGTATACCCCCCCTCCCCTTCCCTCGCCCACCCACCCGCCTCCGCGCGCCCCTCCGACTAGTGCCTGCCTGCAAGCCCAGCTCGCACCTTCGGGATTTGACCAGCCCCTGCGCGCGTGCCTGCGCCAGTCTGCACTTGGCCGAGTGAGCGAACGCAGCGCTTCGTGAGGCCGTGCGCGCCAAAGCCGTCTGCCGGGCCAGTGCCGCACGCCGTCGTCGCTCGCGCAGGTTCCGAAGGGCTGCGTTGGCGTTTTCCTGGTGGACGTTGTCGGGAGGAACAGGGGCCGGTTAGGGCACCATCCGGCAAAGCAAGCATTTCAAGGGTGTTTTAAGTAGGGTATGCACGGCGCTTCGCGAAGTGGGCGGTTCCGCCCGCTACTCTCGCTCACGAGGAATAATTGAACGGAACAGAGGGTCCAAACAATTAGGCGCAAACAGGCGACTTGCTAGTACCAAGAACTCAATGCTCCATCCAGGGAACAACCCGCTCGCCGTATGCATGTACGTACGTACACCCTTCTTTTCACTCGTACGTACGAGAGATCGAGTACAACAGCAGTACGTACAGCAGTAGTACCAGGGGTAAGGTATACTGCTGTAGTCGCAGTGTCGCAGCAGTACCCGCCCTGATGGTTTACCCAGCACTGACGGGCATTGATCATCGAATGCTGCACAGATGGAACAGAGGGAATGGTTATCGACTCATATACCTGGTACATATCACTGAGCAATAATCTCTTTTACCTGGTATGTTGATAGCCTCGAAGTAGCATCAGTTTTGAAACCTAGCCTTGACGTAGCATCAGTTTTTTCCATTTTTTTCGTTTCTTGTAAGCACCAGGCACACACCGATATGATAAATCAAGTCAAGTACCGTGCAGCGTGGTACAGCAGTACAGAGTACCGGTACTACTGCTGGTGTCTGGTGTTCGTACCTGGTACATCGACATACCCTGGTACCAGTACCACAGCATTCCAAAGAGAGCAATACCGTAGGCAGGGTGCGTAATTGTACGCACAGGCACTGGTACAAGTACTTGAGCTAATTAGCGCGCAAGAAGGCAGGACGTGCATCCGGGCGACCAAGAACCACGAAACCACCTTCCAACAATATCCGCGCGAACGAAGCCTACCTCAATCACGAGTTGCAGAGCCCTCTCATGACGGTCTCCGAGTTGCTCGTTTACGTCTCCTTCTCCTCCGGCACCCTCTCCAGTAGTATCTGGTCCCGTTACCAAAACTGCCTGCAACAACGCTTGGTCCGCCTCACACAACCCGAGACCGAGCGCTGACGATCGCCCAACTCCTGGGACCACATTACCCCCACCAGCAGTGACGGGCAACACCGCTTCACGATCGTCTGGTGCAACAGTTGCCAGCGGTGCTTTCTCGGTATGTTTGGATATGGTCGGCGACAGAGCCTGGTGAAGGTAAGGGCGAGTCGTTACAGCATCAGCATTAGCAGCAGAAGAGCTGCACTGCTGGATGGATTCCTTACCCAACGCGTGCTGCACAGCGGCGAACAGGTTCGCGATGAGGTCGTCGTCGGAATGAGTCCCATGGTCGGGATCCATGTACCCGTGGGCGCCCCGGACCTGCCAACTATTGCTGTGAAGCAACGAGGCACACCAGCAACGGCAGCGCGGTCACGAAATGGTAGAAATTGGAGTTCATAAGATGTGCAAGGCGTGCTTGAGAAAGTAGCGTGCCAAAATACCCCTCCCCGCAATCCTTGGACCACCTACTTCTCACCACCACCAAGCACACACCTCACGACGCTGGTTCATACAGGTAGGCCAAGGAGTATTCCAGAGCCTATCGAGGCCCCCATAGGAGAAAGTCTGTGGCAAAATGTGGCCCGGCTGTTTGTAGTCTCTGCTGTCGATTTTTTTGAATTTCGTACTGGTATTTGTTTTTGTTTTTTTCCCTCCGATACACGGCCGTTCTCCCCCGAGGGAGCGCACTTCGACCGCGCTGGCGCACACATTAGCCTTGGCGTTCACTGCTCGCCTGTGTACGTATTTATGGGATGTTAGAGGTGGCTTCGTGCGCTACGAGCCAGGCCAGCATGGTCTACTCGCTGTGTCTAGAATATGCTCGACTTGTTCCTGCACGAAACGGCATCGCCGAAATCCAACTACGCCATGAACCATGTACAGAGAGTATCATTCCTCAAAGCAAACGGGCGGTCCCAGGTCCCAGGGGCTGATACTGCGTACAGAAAAAGCGCGGCTGGTGGTTGCCACGGTTAAATTCAGTACTGGTACCAGTTGGGTATGCTACTACTGCTGAGCATCAGCAGTAAGCCCACTCCGTTAAGTCTACCTTGTATACGATTATAGTACTACTGTAGCGCCAAACCAAACACATTCCTGCGACACGTTGCCTTTTTGTCATGGTTTCGTCCCTCTCGTTTCTGCCTGTACGAGTAGTAATGCCGGCATTGTACATAACGCGCCATGCTCGCTGTGTTCAGTCGCCCTTCCTCATTCATTGTGAGATGTGGCTGGCTCCATTCTCCACCCTCTCTCTATATGCCCCTATTAATAGCACCCTCCTCCTGTAGGAAGTCTCCAGCAAAGGATAGGGAAGGGGGGGGGGGGGGGGGGGGGTCGGCTTATCCTCATTGTATACTCGTACATATAAGCATTCGTATCGTTCTGCTGAGCAGCGCCAAAATCGTCTGATCGTGGGGCGGGGGTAGACTTCACTTAATTGTCTGAAAATGTACACTACTATTAATAATACCGGTGGACACACATGTAGATTTTGTGAAATACCGACGGCCATAGTACGATACACGCAGCCCGTCCGCGTTTGCGGATCATTCTCAGCGGATTGTCCTCAGTGACAGCCACACGTTTGCCTGGGTATTTAGCGCGCGCGAGAGAGGGAAAGGGGCGGAGAGCGATAGCGAGCGAGCGAGACATGGCGCGACAACTCGTCTTGTTCCTCTCAGACGGTGGTGTACATATGTAACACACGTCCAATCCTACGCAAAGGACCTACATCAAGGGGGAAAGGGGGAAGGGGGGCAACTAACGGCCGCGGCTACATATGTACCAGGCGTATACGAGTACGTACGTAAGACCCGGAGAGCCAGGAACGGCAGAAAAAACGCAAAAAAAATCCTGCCGCTGGGGAGAGCCAGAAATATATACCGGTTCCCCCCACCCTATTCTACCTCAACTTGTCCGTTCGCATATTACAGCTGTCGTGGCGGGGTCAAACGCAAGTGCGGGCAAGCGAAGGACAACCCACCCCTCGTCGCCCAGGAGGGGTCAGGGGATACCAGACGGAGAGCAGGCAGGCGGAGCGGAGCGTGTCGGGGGGGGGGGGTGGTCGAGATGAACGTCCTCGCGTCCTGCTCGGATGTGGTGAAGTGCTGGGAGACGGGGGAGGGGGCGGGGGGAGGCCTGAAGCTGCTCAGCACGGTGAACACGAAGGCTACGATGACCACCTCCTGCAGTTGGATCAACAACGGTAAGGGCCGACATGCGCACCGGTGCAGCTCTAGAGCTACCTCCGCAGGAGTAGATAGCATAGTAGTAGTACGCACTAGCAGCTGTAGTTGTAGTGCTAACATATGTATGCATAGGAATGAAATAGTAGTAGTAGTAGTAGTAGTAGTAGCGGTAGGGGTGGTAGTTGTATTGATAGTGATGGTGCCAGGTAGTGTTCAAAAGTAGTGTTAGTCGTAGTCGTAGTCGTGGTGGTGGTAGTATAGTAAAATTATATTATCAGTAGTATAGTAGTAGATAAGTATTAGGAGTAGCAGTGGTGGTAATGCCACCACGAAACCAAGGTGTATTCTGCTGCCGTGGCCGCGTCAAAACGAGAACCCCACCCGCGTGCCTGTTACATTGAGGAGCGCTTGTCACCTTTCCGCCCCCCCCCCCCCCCCCTCTTCTCCTCCTCTCCGCCTCCCCTCCTCTCGTGCCCCCCCCCCCCCCCCCCCACCCCCCGTGATATAGTAGGATAATTTTAAATGTGCAAAGAGGAACGGGATGTGTCAAAAGAGATGAGGGAAATAGACTAATGTGATATGAGGAGTTTGGTACACTACATAGCTGCGAGGAAACGATCGCTATCATAGGAGATGCGTTGTTGCCACAGGCGACGCAACAGGAAGGGGATAAGAATAGCAAAAACGTTCGATGTAACTTATGGGAACAACCGAATGAGCGCCCAACTGTTGGAGGTGTCTCTGTTAGGAGTAGGAACGGTGCCCCGTCTTGAAAGGGATGCGTGGTCGATGGTCAAATGACTAGGGGAAGCAACAAATGAGTACCCCCCTCCCCCCGTGATGTAAATTTCGATGATCACATCTCCCGTTTATATTTCCTCCCTACTGCCCCATTCCCTTCTCTCATCCTCTGCCCCTACCCTCCTCTCATGAAAACCTTTTGCCCGCTCCCCCTTGCCCCCTGTTATTTCGATTTATGTGGTGCATCTGATGACCGCTGCGGTGAGAAGGCCACGCGCTAGCCACGGCGGGCGACGATGGGTTTATCGGCATGACCAAACCTGACGGGGGCAAGGTGTCGCTCAATATGACCTGCGCGAACGTGGTAAGTACACACATGCACGCCTCGGATAGATCATCTACATATCATCGATTCCCCCTCGATGATCTAGATCTTTCAGGGCAGATATATGTGTATGGTCTGGATGATCTGGATGATCTGGATGATTTAGCTCATGTTGCCGGGTGAGAGCAGCAGTATCTGCATGATCTACCACGCGTTTCCTTGTTTGGGCATGTACTACCTGGTACTGTATACAGATCCTGCACTACCTTATCCTTTTACAACGGCAGGTGAGGAACTAGATGATTTATCTGTAGAAGTATCAGATATATCATGATCTGTATGATCTGTCCGAGGTGTGTATATATCTTTTTTTTTTTCCCCGTGTACGTATAATACTATGGCTAGTTTCGTCGCATGTTTTGGTTTGCAATCTATACCGGGTTGGTATACCCACAACCCTTACCCCTTGGCACCGTTCCTTGGCGTACTGGTACATTGCTGCACGTGTAGTTTTGTGCCCGTTCTTGCTCCCACCCGGACGTTTTTTTTTCCTGTTTTTTTGTGAATCACGCGCTAGATTTTGTTTGGGGAAACGAGCTGATGCGAGAATATCGTAATATTCATCACATACGCATAAGCAGTGCGTGTATCCCATTCGAACAGCGTCGAGCGAGCGTGTACTTTACTGCTGTGGCATTAGCCCTACGAGCCCAGATCGGTTTTCTGGTGAGTTTTTCTCTAGTTTTTCCGTGCTCGTTGTTGTTGCTGCTCGTCGATGTTGGTGTTGGCGTCGGTGGCGTTGGTGGTGGGTGTTGGTGTCGGTGGGTGCTGGTGTTTGCGTTGGTGTTAGTGTTAGTGTTGGCGTTTTTTTTTTTTTCTTCTGTGGCCGTCGTCGTTGTCGCTGTCGTTGTCACCATCCTTGCCGTCTGCTCGCTTACCATGGCCCACCTCACTGGCCCGGGGTCCCATCACAGCACACGGGATACCTACGCCCTCTTTTCCCTGTCACCCCGCCCAATCCCTCCGCTATTGACGCATCGCGGTGCGCTCTCTTCACTCGGAGCAGAAACCGCTGCACGCCATAAAGTTGTGCACCAGGTCGCGGCTACTGGCGGCTGCGGGAGACGCGGGCATCGTCGAGGTATGCGGAAAAGGGCGAATCGCGGTGACCAAAAGTGCGGCGTGATTTGTCCCCTTCCGGTGTAAGTATATGGCGGGGCTGTTTTTTTTTTTTGTCATGATCCATGATCGCAGGTTATTGTTTTGAGCTCCAATGTACTTTATAAGAGCATGCGTCGAAAATTTTAATGGTGTGTTTCTTATTAGTAGGGCGTATATCCTGAGGATCCCCGGGTGCTTACCTGTACGAGGTACTTCGTGATATCCCGGAGTATTACCAAACCAACCATGTTTCGTACCCGTGTATGCCCTAGAGTATGCACCCCACTATGCACTCCCTTGTAACACATTATGTTGTTACGATAACGCCGTCTCTTGTCGGCATGCTATTGTACGCAAGGAAAAGTTCTAGACAGACAACTATTTTGTGACCTTTTTTTCACCCCGTACCCTTCTTTTTTTTTTTTTGCGCACCTGTGTGTCGTCTCAAAAGACGGGCCCGTCAGTCAGTGCCTGTTGTTTTCCGTCGTGGCGGTGGGTGTGACTTTCGAGCTTTGCTTGTGCTGCCTCGTGGGCTCGCGAGTGCTGTGGGTGCGAGTGGGGGCACGGGCGCCAGCGGGGGGGCCGTCGCCCTCGTTTTTGCATGCTGCGCAAGCTTAACTTGGTACGGACTGGAAGACGCCGCCGTATGAGACATGAGGAATAAGAGAGAGAGAGGGGGAGAGACACCCAGAGAGGGGGGGAGAGACGAAGAGAGAGCGAGAGAGAGAGAGAGAAGGGGGGGGGGCTTGGCTTGAAAATGGTACCTGGTAGTAATTACGTGGAAGAAACACGACAACACAATAAACTAGGAAAAGCACAACGAAAACATGACGTATAAAAACAGAGTCGCGAACAGAAATACCAGAGCACAGGTCTCGTTCGCGGCGTGCGTGCACAGGCGGGCTTAGAACGCCTTGCTCCGGCAGGGCGACAATCACAGGTGCTACATAGGAGCCCGCGGTCCGGCCCCTTCACTGACTACCCCCTACACGAGAGTTAGTATATTAAGGCTATACGAAGCATTGACCCGCCCCAAAAGGCCTTTTTCTTATTATTACAGTAGTATGAATAGCACCTGGTAGCGTAGCGTTTGTGGCGACTACCGCCCCGGCGTTATAATATGGTTGGCGATGTGTGGCGGGAGGGGTGCCAGCGGCAAGTGCCCTTGTTGGAGACTAACTTTAACGGCTAGCCTAGCCTCCGTTGTTGTTATTGGCGTTGGTGGTGGTAGTGGTGGTGTTGTTGTTGTTGTTGTTGTTGTTGTTGTTGTTGTTGTTGGTGGTGGTGGTGGTACTGCTGCTAGCCGTTTGTGTCTGCTGTTGTATCTGTTTCTTGGCGTCTTCTGGCTGATACAATATCAACGAGTATGCTGTTATCGGTTTTCGTATTTCGGTGGCTTGCTGGTGATATCGACGTCTGGAATACCCCCCCCCCAACCCCTCCTCCCTCTCTCTTCACCCCGCTTCCACTCTCAGATTTGGAACCTGCGTGATACCAGGTCCAGGATGACCAAGCGCGGTCACCGCAGACCTGTGACGTGCCTGACATTTTTCGACCGCGATACCTGCTTGGCGGCGGGAGACGAAGGCGGGAGGGTGCTGCTTCATCGCGTGGCGGACGCCGCTGCGGACGAGGTGATTCAATGAATTGATTACTGCCTCTTGCGGCTTGCGGCTATTGATAGTGGCTTGCCCGATAGGCCTGTCGCAAAAAAAAAAGACGGGCGTCCCACGTACACACCCTCGTATGGATCAGAGGCGTGTAGATCTGCGCTTTGGGTTTTGTTCGTTTTCTGCTTTTGGCACTGGTGCGTGTACCACGTATACTTGTATAAACATACTTACGTTTATCCTTTTCTTAAAATCACTTAAGAACCTGCCTCGCGCTTAGCGAGTCTCCCACGGTTTTTTGTGGCTTCTACGATATTTCCTTTCTTGGCGTTCTTTGGTTTCTTTGCGAGCTTGCTTATCGTGCGACACTTTTTTTTTTCCCCGGAAGAAGAGCAAAAAAATCTCGGAAAAAAGAAAAAAGTCGATTTTGTTTTTTCAGCGGTTTTGGTAGGCTCTCTTTCGCTTTTTTTCACCCGCTCGTTGGAATTTCTTTAGCACTTTCAGTTATTTCCCCCCCCTTTTTTCTTCATTCGTTTCGTGTGCGTGCGTGTACTCGGAGCACCGCACCGCGGGCGAGCCCGGCGCCGTCGCGGGTGTCGGCGGATGCTGGCGGGTAGAGGGGGGGTTGCAGGGAGCGCGGCCGCCGTTTTCGTGGCTTGGCGTCGTGTGTGCCTCGAGACACGAGGGAAGAAGCATGAATGAGCTCTGTCTGGCCTCCATCTGAAAAATTAGACTGATTATGTACGAGTCCTTAAGCGTCGTTCGGGATTGCTAGGTAACAGTCAAGGGGGGCTTATTTCTGCGACGTAAGCTGAACTAAACTGAGAGACGTACGGAGTCTGATCACCAACATTGTTTTGGCTGGCGAGCGAGGGTCACGGTGAGCACCGGGCTTCACGCGGAGCGGGCGACGGGGCTCTCTGTGACAGAGAGGGAGGAAAGCGTTACACCCGGACCGAATCGGTGGCGAGGTGGTCGCGAGAGGGGCGGGCGGCGTACGAGGCTGAGAGAGAGGCTCTGCTGTTCATATTTTTTTTTTCGACTAGTAGTGCAAGGTGTTCCAACCAGGCAGAAATTATTTCCTGGTACATGGGAGGGGACGAGGATTCTTCGTTCTTTCCGATTTTTTTTGTTTCGTTTTCATTGTTTGTGCGGTGCTGCTGTGCCGTGCTGTTGCTGCTGTGCCGTGCTGTGCCTTTTCTTTCATTTCGTGCATACCATGTATACATACAGCACATCAAAAGAACAAAATAGTAACCCTACCTATTACGGGGGACCATAGTTAACAGGACCTATGGTGTACATAAAAACCTATATATTTAACCATTTTTACTAACAATATTTGGTCCTATTAACTATGGGCCCCCGTAATAGGGGATTTACGTGCTTACGGCATGTGACTCTTGGCATTTGCAAGCCGCCTGTTTGCAACTACAACATTTTTTTTGTTTTTGTTTCAATCATTGACCCTCTGTCCGCTTCGCGTAATTTGATGTACTTTTCCTTCCTGAGCGAGCGTAGCGGGCGGCGTAGGCCGCCCGCGGAGCGAAGCGCCTTTGTACATACTACAGTAGTTAATTTACAGTATATATACCTGGTACGGTGTTGGGATCCAATTACTTGGTGTTTGTGTGGGATTATTTTTGAAGCTGTAAACGGGTTACTACGGTGCTACCAGTACCAGGTACATATATACAAGAAAAAACGGGTGCAGGGTATTCCCTGGCTAGCAGGTCTGCGCTTTGCCTTGATCGCTACAATAGGGAAAGCGGGCGTAGTACGTATGAGGTACCAGGTACACACCAAGGATGTTGTTTACTGTAGTGGGGAATACACTCTGTATATATCTACCCGGGTATTTAGCGAAAGCGGGCGAAGTACGTATCGGGTACATGCCAAGGGTGTTGTTTATAGTAGTGGGGAATACACTCTGTATATATCTACCCGGGTATTTAACGAAAGCGGGCGCAGTGCGTATCAGGTACATACCAAGGGTGCGCTTATATTAGCAGGGAATATACTCTTACACATATTCTTGCACGTGTGTACCCGCGTATTTACCCGGTTGTGTCCAATAAAATCGGGGTTGGTACCCTGGTGCTGGAGAATATGTATACACCCTACGGAACACAGCCTTGCTGGTATACACCCGGGTATATAGAGCGACTATAGCATTCGGGCTGTAGGGCTGCGCTTTGCGTTGAAGCGAAAACGTGCGTAGCATATGTATACCTACGGGTTCAAACCATGGCGGCGACCCCTGCATAAACGAAAGGCTTGTGTATAGGCCCTGCGCTTCGACTGGATCGGTCAAAAGGTGGGAGTAGCGCACACCCTGACGGGGACTACTGGAGCACCAGGCTTTAAAGGTCTTGCGCTGTACGTTGTTCGCCGAAACAGTGAATACGGGGGTTGCTTGTACGTACAGTAGACTGGTTGCCACTACAGTATATAACACGAGGCTTGTACGTATAGGTCTGCGCTTGTCTTTTAACACCTGAGGGAGCGAACACGGGAGAGTAGTACGCGAGGCGTTCTACGATAGAGGTTCACCCTAATTTTTATGAGGCCCCTCACTTAAGGAGCTCCATACCTCATCCGAAAACTGATTTCAGCAGAAATAAAAAATGTATCGCGGCGAATACTCCCATGGCCCGAGTCTACAAAAACTTTTTTTTCGGGATCAAGATTGACATTCCGACGATTTCGGGTCGAGGAACACCCGTCTTTCAGAAACAATATACCTGGTAGCGGGAATGTGCTAACTCTATCGTAGAACGGGTTACGCCACACTGGTACCGACGAAGAGGCTCGCAGGGCTGCGCTCTGCATGGATCGTTGGCGACGCTCGCGTGTCGGCGAAAGCCTCGAGGTTGAAATGTGAGGGACGCGGGGTTTTCTGCTGCTGTTGCTGCCGCGGTGGCAGCAGGTATCCTATCCCAGGAAGCTGCCGTTTCTTGCCGCTGGGTTGGGCTAAGTTCTACTCGTTGAGTTGGGTTGGGGTGAGTTCAAGAGACGGGCGAGCATGCTATGCGCTGAAATACGCTTGAGACCCTGCACCGGGCAGAGCGATCAAAGGCATGTGATCTCCTTTGGGATGCCTCGTGGGTACTGTGCGCGCTGGATCTGGGCCAGGCGCCGACCGTTTGCTCTGATTTTTTGTTTTTCCTTTTCGTCCATGGAACCGTGCTAGCTGCCGCGAAGGTGTAGGGGAGGCTCTTAATCCCCCTTCCCCCCCGCCCACCCCCTCTTCCTCTCCTCTATCACTTCCCTCCCCTCCCCCCCCCCCCCGCTCCTGTCCAGGCCCTTGGCAGGAATGCTACTATTATAGAGTGCAATCGGTTGGTGCTGGTACTTGATCTTGATCGAGCGGACAGGGTTTGTTGGTCCTTGTTTGCCATAAAAAACAAACGAGGATTTGTTTAGGCGCCGAAAGCGGTGGTAGAAACAAACCTGTGAAAAGGAGTGATGTCATCGCTTTGCTGCTGCTGCTGCTGCTGCTGCTGCTGCTGCTTTTCTTCTGTTTTTTGTTCGTTTCGTAAATTTATCTTTTCCGCCATTTTGCGAAACTTTGTGTTGATCGCTGCTGCTGCCGTCGGTGTTGTTATTGGTTGGTGTTGGTGCCGATGCCGATGGTGTTGGTGGTGTTGCTGCTGCTTGTGCTGTTGCTGTTGCTGGTGTTGATGTTGTTGCTGCTGCTGTTGCAGGGTACGCTCATCCGATCAGTCTCCCGCTGGACAACGTTAATGTTATTTTAGTAATCTACACCCGCTCCACTCCGACAGTCCACCCACCCGCCCATCGACTCACCCGCCGTCCCACTGACCCACCCACTCACACACGCACGCAACCACTCACCCACCGTCAAGCTTTGACCCCCCCCCCCCCCCCCTCTTCCCTGCCGCCCTCGTTCCCATTCAACGACGTGAAACCGCCCGTCCCCTGTCCCCTCGCTGATGCGCCGAAAACCAGCCGATGGCGTTTTTGCCTGCCGCCGGAGGGCACGCGAGCGTGACAGCAGTGTCATCGCCTCTCATAAGGTCCTCTAAGGTAGCGGCTTCTCACTCGGATGGCGCAGTTCGGCTGTGGGACACGGGTAGCAGGGCCTGTGTACGGGATATGAAAGCACAGGTGAAGGGTTTCGCATGCAGGGTTTCGTTTTCGTGTACGTGCATCGGAGTATCGGAGTACAAATTTGACAAGATTACAGGGTTTCCCCTTCGGGTGGCGTTCAGACGTGGGGGTGACGCAAGGTGAAACAGTCCGATGATGGTTTTGTTATGTGCGGCTGGGGGGGAAAAAAAAAAACGGAACGCCTGACGTACCAGCTTTTGGATTGTTTGCGAAGTCTGTACAGTCCCGAAAGGTGCAAGGTATAACGGCCAGCGAAAGGGTTTATACGAAGCGAAAGGCGCAAGGTATAACGGCCAGCGAAAGGGTTCATACGAAGTATACACCTGGTACGCATATATAAGAGTGTTCTGCGACATTCCAACTCGGTTAGGTTCATTTGTCTTGTGAGACCGACGAACATGGGAAGCTGATCGGTTAAACAGGCGAACCAGAAGTCGCTCTGTTTGCTTACCGACCCGAAGAGTTATTAATAGCTGCCCAGCCCAAGAATATTCGTGGGTAAAACGTCATCTCAGTCATTTTTTTTTTTTCCCCCCACAGCAATTTTTTTTTCGTGTGGTTGGGATTTGCTATTATGTAGCAAACTGAATGCTGCAAGACCCCCAACCCAACCATTGTTTTCGCTGACACCCTGTTTAACGAGCGGATGCGAGTTTCTAGTCACCACACGGGGAAAAAAACTAGGGGGACTCCTTTCGAGAAGGCCTGAAGCCCGTATACATTGCTTGATGGTGAGGAGAAGTCAGTAGTGGTCCCTCTATAGTGCCGGTAGGAGCCAGGCAACAATGCCGGCACTATATGTACCGGCGACCGGCCCTACTCAGCGCAACTATTACGGGGAACCGTATTAAATAGGACCTACGGTTCACACAAACACCTATATGTATCGCTGTTTTTTCCAACAATATTGGGTCCTATTAACAATGGCCCCCCGTAATACCACACTGGTGGATCCCATCTGGTGCCAAGCGATCCCGCAAGCACTACAGCGGGCAGCCGGCACTATAGAGGGACCACTGCTGCATTGGGATTGACGATCGCAGAAATTCGTCACTTGGCATTTAGAGAGATGTGTCACTACCGTCGAAAAGAGCCGAGAAAAGCAGGACCGTTACCGTCCCTGCCGTCCACCAACGGACACGGAGATGTCGCCAGCTGAACGTTGAAGATGCTCCGCTGCGCGAGTTTCTAATTTGTAGCGACCTACCGGGTGTACTCTGTCTTAACAAATACGACAGCTATAAGAGTCCCCTTTTGAGCGGGTGATACTCAGCTCGCCGTGCTGCGTGGCTTTGTGTTGGCCCCCGTTTTTCTGTTTTCTCTTCATACTCACCCTCGTAGAACAAGTAAAAAGGGAGCATTATTCAGGAAGCACCACCGCCTTTTTTGGTTGGGTAGAGAGGTCCCTGTTGCGTGTTTTTTCTTTTTTTTCCGGCGCCACGAACAGGAAGAAGCTTCCGAAGGTGACGGTTCGGTTCGGTTCGGTTCGCTTCAGTAGTTCGATTCAGTTCGATTCGGATCTTGTGCTGCACTCGCCCCCCCCCCCCCCCCCACCCGCCCGCCCGCCCCCTCCATTCTCCCCTCCTTACCTTTGTCGCCGTACGACCTCACCGTACTGTTCAGCATCGAGGGTCCGCTGCAAGCGTAGAATTCCACCCGCTTAATCCCAACCTTCTGGTGACGGCGGGGCACGACGGCATTATGTGGTGCGTCGACATCAGGGTTGGGCAAAGAAGTGGCGGCGGCGGCGGCGGGGGCGTTGGGGGGGTGCTGAAGAGTATGGAGATCGGCGTTCCGCTAACGTGTACGTCTTTCCACCACGAGGTAAGGGGGAAAGGGGCGGGGAAGGGGAGGGGTGGGGGTGGTGGGAGGAGGGTGGGGGGGGGGGGGGGGACCAGCTGATGCGAGAGGGAAGGGGGATGGGAGAGGAGAGGGAGGGTAGAGTACCGGCTGGTGTGGAACGCTCGAGAAGCGCAGGGGTTCGGCAAAGCGAGAGATGGGAGGGAGGGAGGGGGGGGGGGGGGGGGGGGGGGGGGGGCGCCACGCGTCTTCTCCCCTCCCCTCATGGCCAAAGATGTTTCGTAGGAGACCACGGTTCGACCCCTTCACTGACCGCCCCCTAGCCTAAAACTGGTATGTTTAATAAGCCAAATTAGGCCTTGGCGCGCCCACTAAGACCGGTGTCCTACGTGGCCTACTTTTCCTTGCTCAGAGCGAACCAGGATGCAGCAATACTCCCGTCTTGAGATCGCTGTTCCTGTGTTTTTTTGGGGGTCTGGCCCGCCCTTGAGCATAGGCTTATTTTTGGGGCTCGTGAGGCAGGGCAGGGACCCCGGTAAAACTCGCCCGCGCTCACGCTTGGCGACCGCCAAACCTGAACGCGCGCCCATCACAACTCTGTGGGGGTTGTGGATGGCTCGAACCCAGCCGACTTAATGCGCTGTGCAGCCGGTTTGTGGTGGCGCCAGTGAACACACAGGCTTCGGATGCCCTTGGTTAGCACACGAAGTAGCCCCAAGGGAATGAGCGTGCTCCCGTCTCCGCCTTCCTCGCGTGCAAGCCCAGTACTTTAAATGGTTTGACCCTTTCCATAGTTTGGCCCTGTAAGTAGTTTGGTCGACTCCTTTTCAGCTGCAACATACCCCACCCCACCCCCCCCCCGCTCCTCCTCACCCCACCCCTCACACCCACTCCCGCTCCCTCACCCACACCTCCCAATCCCTTGACTCTTCCACCCCTCCACCCCCTCCTCCACCCCCCCCCCCACTACCCAACACCCCTACTCCGACCCCCGCATCCGCACCCGTACCCCCACTCCCACCGCCGTCCTCACCCCCACCCGACCACCCCCGCCCGCACCCTCACCCCTATCCCGCCGCCGCCCTCACCCCCATTCCCTCACCCCCACCGCCACCCTCGCGGCCATCACCCCCCCCCCATCCCAATCCCAACCCACGCCCCCACCCGGATCGCTGAAACCGTAAGGGCCTCACGCTAGCGGTGGGCGCGTCGGACGGTACCGTTCGGCTGCTCGACCTTCGCGGGGGTCGGGGGGCCGGGCCACCCGAAAAGGCGTTCGCCGGGCCAACTCCCCCCCCGGGCGGTGTCCGCGCCGTAGCCTTCCCTCGGGTTTATATCAGGTCTAGTGAGAAAGTCTCCGCTGAGGGGGTCGCCGCAGCAGCAGCCATCGGGGGCGACCGCGCCGGCGGCGGCGGTAGTGGTGGCGGTGGTGGAGATGGTGGGGGCGGTGGCGGTGTCGGTGACGGTGGCCGTGGCCGTGGTGGCAGCAGTTTGGGCCCAAGAAAGAGCTCCTCCAGAAGCGTCTCCGCTCGTCACGAACCTCTGACAATAAACACGGGGGCGGGGGCGAAAGCGGGGGAAGGGGCGATGGCGGAAGGAGTGGAGTTGTCGGCTCCGGATTCGCACTCGGCCCGTTCCCACCCTGCCGGCGCCCCTGCTGCCGGCTCCGCTGCGGCTGGATCCTACTCTTCCTCGGCGCAGAGTAGGTCCTCTTCGGCGCCGATTTCGCGACGGTCTGAGCGGATGCCGGGCGCCGCTACGGCAACCACCGCTGCCGGTGTAGCGGGGAGGGCCAGGAGAGGGGAGAGCCGCAGCAACGGTGGGACGGGCGCTCCAACGCGTACATCGCGCGGACTGACTACGTCCGAGTCGGAGTTGGAGTCGTCGTCGCGGTCGACAGCGGGCGTTCATCCCGCGCACCGGTCCAACGGGAAGGGTACTTCGGCGTCGGCGGCATCGGCGGCATCGGCGGCAGCGGCGGCAGCGGCGAGATCCGAGAGGTTGACCACCCAGGCGGCACCGGAGGGCGCCACCAGTAACGGGGAAAACGCCTCCGGTGGTGTTGGCAGTGGTGTTGGTCGTGGCGTGGGGAAAGGGGGGAGCAAGTCAAGACCATCAGGGGAGTTAGCAGAGGTGGAGGCGGAGGCAGCGGCGGCGGCGGCGGAGGCGAGGGCGGCGGCGGCGGAGAAGGGTTTGCGTCGGCTTGGGTCGGGTGGAGCCGCCGGGCGGTACGGGGACGCGAGGGGGGAGGGGCGTGGTGACGCGAACGGAGGCCATCGGCGCGTGCAGAGCGATCGGAGCTTCCGGAGCAACCGGGGCGGCGAGTCGGCGGGCGGGGAGGGGAGGTCGCGCGGCAGCCCCTCCGCGGCGCGCCGAGAACCCCGCTCTGGCGGGCCCGAAAGGGAACACGCGGCGAGTCCAGATCGACGACGGTTGGAGGGCGATGGCAGTGGTAGCGGCGGTGGTGGTGGTGGCGGTATTGGTGATAATGAGATGGTGGCGGGCGAAGAGGACGAGTGGGGACATCCCCAACCGGAGGTGCTGCGGACTCCGTCTTTCTCAAGAAGTGGCGGGGCGGCGGCGGCGGCGGCAGCGGTGCGGGCTCCGTCGTCTTCGAGATTTGACCGAGAGTCGGCGTCGTATTCACGGTCGCAGTCGATGTCGGGACGGCAGCGGCTGGCGAACGAGGGCTACGACGAAGGTGAACAACTGTACAGTGTTTCGTCCACTCCAGGAGCCGGTTCGAGGGAAATGGTGCAGGAAGACGGCGGCGGTGGCGGCATCGGCGGCTTCGATGGCGAGAACAACAGGTCGCCGGACCGTCCGGCGTCTCCCTCCCGCTCGCCGAGAAAACCGCCCCTAGTCGGGCTTCACACGCCCCCAACGGATCCCGCGCCGGCAGTAGCAGCGGCAGTGGAGGCGAGGAGCGGGCGCGAGATAGCGTCTGCCACAGCGGGGGGACGCTTGATATCGGTGGACAGGTGGGGGCGGCGCTCGAGAGATAGGGAGTGGTTTAGGTTGGTTTCCGCGAGCGGCGGTCGAGTGGTTAGGTTTGGGTTTTGTCCATGTTTCCCCGGTGTGGGTTCCGGTGTGCGGTTGGCTTGTTGGAGCGGGCACGACGAACGGCGCGGCGAGCAGCGAGCGGTGTGCAGTGGGAGTCGTTTCGGGCGAGGATTAGTCGTGGTCTCGGATAGGTCCCAACCCTTTCGAGTCTATTTTTTTGTTTGGCCAATGTATATACCTGGTATATTGTGTTTTTTTGCTTCCTTTCTCTTCTGTTTTCCCTTTCTTTCTTTCTTTTCCTTTTTTTTTTGCACTCTTTACGGCTCTCACAAGCCCTTTCGCGCTATATCTCTGTCTCTCCCGCCCCTCTGCACCTCCTCACCTATGTATCTTTCTCTATCTCTCTTCCTCTCTGTCACTGTCTGTTCCCCACCCTCTCTCTTCTCCGCCTTGGTCGGTTGCTTGCTTGCCTTGCTCTCCCCCCCACCCCTTTCTCTGGTCGCGCCTTTTTTGGTGTGTGTTTTGTGTTGCGTTTGGGGCGGGCATCGGCGCTTTCGGCAGGTCCGTCCTGGAGCAGGTGCTGTCGAGCCATGTCTCTGCCCTGAGGGAAGAGCTTAGGCACGAGATGCGCAATCTGCACGTCGACATGCTCCGCCAGTTCCACTCCCTCCAGGCATGTGCGCTGGTGCTTGGCGTTTTTTTGCAGGGTTGGTATCAAGAATCAAGCGCGTTCCCCAGAACGTTTCGTGCGCAAGTTCAAAAAGAAAAAAAAAAACTTCCAAGCACCGTTTGGAACGTAGTAAATGACGCAAACCCTACAGAAACGGCAGTCAAATTCAACGTAACGTGATATGAACCTTCGCCTACTCAGCGTATCACTTGATGTTAGCGTGGCTGACCTCCCCCCGGGGGGCGGAATCTGAAAAGTGGGGAGTGTTGGTCATGGGTTTTTGTTTTTACGGCTGCCCCAGGCACGGGTGGGATCACCGTACGAGGTACACAGCCGACCCTGCGTTCCTGACAAATTTCTACAAGGCTGCCGATAAAACCATTCGGACTTGCCCGGGTCCTTAGAGGACGTATTGGAATCCCCCCAAAAGCCTTCCAAGCGCCTGCTAGAAAATTAAAAAGCACCCAAACATCACAGAACGTATACGTACCTCGTAGACAAATCCGCTCCATGCGTTATTGTTTTTCGTTCCAAAAATTGCTTGGAAAGTCTGTCTTTTGCCAGTGGGAGCTCGACATGGGGAGGGTGTCGTCCACCGGTGGTGCAGGCTAAAGCTTGACTCGTTTCGATTGAGGCGACGGCACTAGCCTAGACGTCTCGGCACAAGCGCGCCGGAAGCAAGAGAGGTGGAGGGAAAGAGGGAGGGCGAGGGAGAGGGAGCTTGTGCTGTTGCTGCTGCTACTGCTGCTGCTTCTGCTACTACTACTACTACTACTACTACTACTACTACTACTACTACTACTACTACTACTACTCCTACTACTACTACTACTACTACTACTACTACTACTACTACTACTACTACTACTACTACTACTACTACTACTACTACTACTACTACTACTACTACTACTACTACTACTACTACTGCTACTACTACTACTACTACTACTACTACTACTACTACTACTACTACTACTACTACTACTACTACTACTACTACTACTACTACTACTACTACTACTACTACTACTACTACTACTACTACTACTACTACTACTACTACTACTACTACTACTACTACTACTACTACTACTACTACTACTACTACTACTACTACTACTACTACTACTACTACTACTACTACTACTACTACTACTACTGTAACGCATCCGCCAACGGACGCCACATGCAACATACTTTAGCAGCCCACGATAAGTTCTTCGTGTAGCTATCCCGTCCCCCCAAGACGAAATCGGGCTTTGCTTCCGTCCCCCCTCCGCGGCCCGCTTTACCTAACAAGACCCGGTGCCGTCCGCCTACCTTTCCTGCCCCGCCGTTCTTCTCTGCGCAGGACGAGCAATCGTCGGCGATGTCGGGCTTCGAGGAGCGCTTGGGCGGTCTTGTAGCGGAGAATCAGGCGTTAAGGGCCGAAAACGACAGACTCCGAAGAGTGTATTAGTGATGGTGTTGATGTATACCTGGTACGAGTACCGTTAACAGCATTTATGCTGTGTATTGGTGTTAGTGTATTGGATTAGTATTTATGCGACAGCAGTAACAGCCGTACAGAGAGACTCCCTGTGCAACAGCAGCAGTGCCGTACATAGAGACTCCCTGCGCGTACTCGTAGCTAGCTTCTTCGATCGATTGCGACGCCGTTTAAGACGCCAATATAAACCGTGTGCGTACGTGCAGCGGCATGTTTTTGCTTTTTTGGCCCACCGAGAGGGCCCATGGGAGGGGGGAGGGGCAGACAAACGCGCAACACTAAGGCGCGACTGCTTTGTAATTATACGACCGCTCGGTGACTGTTGGGTGACTACCAGTGACTCCTTTCGACTTTGGCTCCGCTGAAATTGTAGTGCCCATTTGCTAACGGGCACCAGAAATCAACTAGAGGGAACCCCTCGCAGGGTCTACAACGCCGTGTCGGCGTCTCGTTTGGTTCTGGCTTAACATTATTAGTACCTTCTTGCACCACATACTTTTCTCTGGGCGGACGCCAAGAAGACAGCAGGAGGCAGACTGGGACTGATTGCACTGAGGCGGCGGTTTCAAGTGTTGCCTTCGGCTACGAAGCCTATTCGTTTTTTGTTGTATTTTGCCCTTCTCTAGAAGGCCTCGCCGTTGCGGAGTGTTCAAAGGCTTCCATTGCTTAGTTTGGCTGAGTTTGTGGGTGTGTCTGTCTTGTACAGCTTTAATAGCAAGACCTGTGCACAACCGATTTCGCCCAACCCGGTGTCTTACTCGGAACGCACACTGCAGTGTACCCGCAGGTTTGACGCACTCTTGCCTCATTGCCACCATACTACTGCTGTAGGGCCTGATACGAGCACGTACACACCAAGAATACAGCAATACTACGTACGTCAAGGTACGAAGGATTACGTTGAGCTGAACGTTTTTCGCGAGGACAGTAGGCGTGCTTCCGACAGCACATCACGCCACAGCAACGGTCAGTGCCCAACCAGTGAAAATGACGGAGCAACCCGCGAAGAAGGTGGTAGAGCTCCAAGGGGCAAGGCAAGATGCTCGCACTATCAATAGGAGACATGTGCTAAGGAGGGAGCCCGTGGGTCTCGTACGGGGACGGGGCTTTATGCCGAACCAGACCTGGCGTGTGTTTTCCTATCCCCATCTCCTGGTCACGACCATATATATATGCATGCCACGGGTCACGGGGGAGCTTGTGCCGTGTACCTCGGTCAGAAACTGATTCCATGTCTGTCCCCGTTTGTTGTTGGCTTTGACGCCCCTCAGCGTCTTGGCGAGCTCGTCGATAACGCCTCCGACTTGCAGCCTATTCATAAAGACAAGACAAGACGGCAATACGTACGATATATATTTTAATTCAATCGTCCCCTTCACTCTTTTTGCTTGCCAGCTCAACTCGCCGGAGCCTTTACACTCACCGACCATCGGGAACAAACTGTGGTCACAGGTGTCTTCCCTTCTACGTAGCTATATACATTCAATCCGTTCACGCACACTGTGTCTTCTCTCCTCTGGTAAACTCGTACCACAAACCAAACTACTCTCTCCTCTGCTACACCGGGAACGATGCAACATGACCCCGCCCGTCCCTTTCACAGCGATAACCCCCCCCCCCCCCCCTCAAAGACCGCAGTGCAACAGGCCCCACGGCAACACTAGTACCCCCCCTAAACCCGTCTAGCCCGCCCCTAGGTCGGACCGGTCGACACTGCCGCCGCGATCCCATTCTACCTTCCCGCCTCTCAAAATCGCCACCGCCCTTCCATTCGCGCAAAACTCGACCCGGTCTAGGCTGACGGGCCACGCGAGCCCCAGCGCCGACTCTAGTCGGGACTCGGACGGCGGCCGCCCGAGCATGGCCTCTCCAAACTTGACAACCTTGAGGCCCGAGGGCCACACTACCGCGCGCAGCGAGCGACGGAAGTTTCTTCCAAGGGTGAGGTGGACCAGGGCG
Source organism: Nereocystis luetkeana (assembly GCA_031213475.1). Taxonomy (NCBI): domain Eukaryota; class Phaeophyceae; order Laminariales; family Laminariaceae; genus Nereocystis; species Nereocystis luetkeana. The sequence continues at coordinate 5,549,738 of JARUPZ010000006.1, forward strand.
GCCGGTAGCCTTTCCGGGAGCGGCTTGTTGAACTGCTTGCCGAACGTGAGCTCCACGAGGCTGTCAGGGAGCTTGCAGGCGACCCCCGCCCCAACCCCCGCTCTCGCTCCTGCGCCGGCTATGTCGCGGTTGAATTTGGACCCGAACGTCACCCGCTCCAGCTTCGGCGGCCACCTGAAGCCGTCCAGCTTCTTGTTGAACTCCCGGCCGAACGTGAGGTCTCTCAGGCCTTCCGGCAGGAGGCTGCCGTCGCCTAGTTGTATCGCGGGGCGCTCCCAGACCAGGCTTGATATTTGAATGGGTGGAAGCCGAGACGCGCTGTTGCTGTTGATCGCGCCTCCGGTGCCGTCCCTCGCGCAATTTCTTCCCCCGCCGCTGCCGCGGCTGCCACCGTTACCGCCGCTGCCGCCGCTATAGCGGTCGCGGGGACTTCCGCCGCCCTCCCCATTGTTCCCGCGGCTGTCGGTCTTCCCCCCCCGCCGGCCATGAGTCCTTCTGTCGTCGTGCGCCCACAGATAGCTCGGGGTCTCCTTGACGACTCGGACCTTAGCGGGGATGCAGCCGCGGCATGCTTCGCAGACCGCGAGGGACGCGCGTTGTAGCTCGGCCGCTTCACTCCAGGAGGCGACGAGGCCGGACTGGACGAGGAGCCGAAGGATTGCCTCCGTGGCTGCCAGGCTCTCCGGCCTGGGCTTTGCTGCGGTTGGCAAACGCGACCCTGACACGCAGCGGTGTATGAAAATATACGTGTGGGCGGCGGGAATAATTCATTGCAAAGGTTAGAGGTTGAACGAGTTGATTGCCGGTCATAAAGAGTAGACTGAGTACGTATGTGCTCGTAATGTCAACACAAACTTGCCCACATTAAGCCAGGTGAGGCAATGACAACGCACGGCACCCTCAGCGAACTACACCAGCACCATCATTCCGTTGTCCTTTACTGGCGTTTACGCCGTACGTACGCAAATACTTCCACGGCAAGTGCAATGTGAGTCATTTATCGGCACCAGTATCTGGTATCTTGGCGAGTCAAGAGCTCGAGTAAAATGTCGCCCTTCGTCTCAGTTGGAGGCTCACGGTTTTCGGCGCAAGCCGACAGGCACATGGTTATTACCGTCGGCTTGAATATAGGTACCAAGCCAAGATGCGAGTTGTTTGGGCTGTGGTCATGATTGCGTAGAGCTATATACCGGTACTTCTGCGAGTACGTTCAGGCGGGTGTTCTAAATAAGCCGCGCGCTCGGCGTCTCGTGCTAGAAGGGTGCGGAGCGAAGACGCCCAAAGCTGGTCCCAATGCCGCTCGCACATTCACACGGCCAGCTGAGGCTGTGTGGCCAATCCAGTAAATACGCTCTTGAAACGAACCAGGGCGCATGGCAGGACTCACACAGACGGTCAGGGTCGAGATGCAGCAGCTCTCCGCAATGCAAACATAAACCATGGACCAGGTTTATTATTGTCGTCGCTCCGTACTCGAACCAGCCCGGCGCAGGGCGAGTCAAAGCACAGGGAATAATGAGTGGACGGTCGGGGCATTGTAATTCAAATCCCGACATATCAATACCCCGCCACCATTCATCTCAATACCAATGGAACTCCACAATATCCCCAGTGACTTTAGGCACTGGGCTCTTACACAGAACATATTTGAATCCCCAAATCCCCTTAAACCCGATCTCGAGGTCTAATTCCATTTGTTTTTTTTAACCCCCTTCCCTGCTTATCCACGTCAAAACACGCCTGGCATACTACTTCAATTTGAACATCCTGTACCGGTACAAGCCGAAAAATTCGTACCCTCTGTGCTGAATACTGAACATTTAGCACTCTGTCCCGTTCTGCCAACTGTCATAATAGCCCACATAGGCCACCAAACGTCACCCTGTCAGGAAGGCGCGGCTATGCGGAGCGGTTAGGGGCGCAGCGCCCCATCCCGCTGACATAAAATGACCATGCGTCTGGGCCTATATGAGCCTATGCTTCAGTTTTAAAACGACCAGGAGTACAAACGAGCCGAAAAATGACAAGTGCAGCTATTAACGGGACGCTGGCACGCTCAGGATTGCGTCGTCAAGTACCCGCGCGTAGGCATTTCGGCAACATATACTTAATACTTGGAAGTAGAGTAGGGCATTTGCGACCAAGATCCGTATTTCGTGGTTATGGAATGGTTGACGCAAATATACAAGAATCCTGAGCTTTTTAGCCCATTTTTTTTTTTCTTCATTTTTTGGGGTCCAATAACCTAATATCCATCATGGGGGCGTAGTTTTGCGCCCAGCGGCATCTTCGACGACGACTGCCTAAGGGATATATCATCCGCCTGGAGAACAGCAATCTTCTAGTGAAGGTCATTTCTTGATCGTTGATATAGCCTTGCTTGGAGTGGATCATTTTAGCGTTTTTGCGAGCGTTTCGTGCTGCTCGCTCGCAACCTCGAATACACACGGAAACACCTCGTGAGTCGTTTCTCGCTGCCTACGACTGCCGCCTGGCACACCCGACGCCCTCACAGATCCCATCGTGAGCTTCCCTCAGTTCCGCGGGCTGTAGTTTCCTATGAAGAGCTGTAGCTGTCCGCAAGTGAAGCGCAAACCTTCAGCTGGGGGTTGTTTTTTGTCTCATTTTGAGCACCTCAAATTTCGACCGATTTCGACCAATGGAGCACCTACCTGTTAGTCGAGGTGCAGGCCTCTGTCGAGAACCTGCGGGGGATCAATCTCGAGAGAAACGCAAGCTGCTGTGATGAACCTCTAACAAGTCGCCGTCGCTCTCCCGTTAGCACGAACCAGCGGAAGTTCTAAACGAAGCGTGTTAAGATAACGATGCTTTTTTTTCTGTTCCGATAAAACACCAAGAAATTAGAGTGACCGGAAACCCGGGAACCAGGGGACGCTTGGGTGCCAGCGTCCCCTAAATAGTTACCAGGTATACACCACACACTAATTGGCGGGGGTTATGATACTTCTGTCAGATGGCAGTGAACCAGCAGTTCCCCAGCTTGATGCCCACGCTGTACCCGGGAGTTTTGGCTACGGTATCGAGGTCGTTTGGTACTTTGCACGCCATGTGGTTGGCTTTTGAGACTCTCGCCAATAATAAGACACCTGCCATCAACGGCGAAACATATTTTTCTTTGCCTGCTTCTTCGACGGGTGTGCGGTCATCCGCCCCGTCGGGGCCCCGGCCCGCCAGTAATGGTCGCAGCCAGGGCCGGACGCTTCCCCAGTCACCTGTTTGGCAGACGGAGTCGCGCAAAAATCCGCTTGTGAGGAACGTCCACAAATCCATCCCAGACTGCCTCGACCCGTGGCTTGACACCGTTTCCAACTGCTGGCCCCTAGAAAAACACCACTATGCCGAAGTTCACGCGGTTTGCATGCCCATCCAGACCGAGGACCCTCCCCTCTGGAGCGGTCTACTTTAATCGTCCGCCCGCGCGGCCGCCCTCAGCGAAAACCGAGGCCGATGTTTGAACTGCCACGAGGACTCACACTCCCTTAGGCAGTGTAGGCATCCCTTTCAAAACCTTAGCGGTATTCTAAACCCCGACTTCGGAACGCTGGGCGACGACGGCGCGGCGTTCCGTCGTTGGCAAGAACGCATGACCAGATACCGCCGGGAAAATATCTCACGGCCGAAAAAGCACGACACCACAAGAAAACAGGTGTCGTTCCGGCCATTCGCGGGGCAGCATCACGGCCAGGGTCAACAGAACAGACAAAGTGACGGCTACAACACACACAGAACGAGGGCACCAACAGTCAAACTCTGGCTATAACGGTGGTGGTTCGACCACCCCTGCCTCTTCCACCCCGGCTCCCGCCTCGGGGGTTCGCTACGGTACCTCGCATAATTCGGACGGTAACCCCAACGGTCGCCAGCAAGGCACCTTTCGCGCCGGTAACTGACAGGTCGACGGCGGTTCGGCTCTTCCTGCCCGCCCGCCACCAGCATTGCCGGGAGAAAATACATGATTTCACAAGATGCTCGCGTACCAGGCTCGCTCAGCACTCAGCGCCGACCTGCGCCGCTCCCCCCCCGCGCGTTGCTCCGTACTACGGACCGACGTAGCGACTCACCTCCACCGGTTTTATCGGGGAGTCCCCGGGCGTCTTCGCCGACGTCGGGAGCCCGCGCCTCGAACGCCGCTCCCCTCACCCTGGGCACGGGAGCAGGCGCGATAAACACCGCTCTCCCGAACCACGCACCGCGCAGCACGACGCGTGTCACGCCGTCGCGTCGGTTTTTTCATCGAGGGTGTCCCCCTCCTTCACCTCCCGGCCATGCGGTGGCGGTCGGTTTGAGGTGCGGGAAGGCAAAACACCGAAACCCCGAGATCTCGGTTGAAGCTCGACTCGGCGTTTCCTCGCAATAACGGTGGCCGCTCCACCCTTTTTCCTATCAAGGAAGAGTCGACAAAACTAGCTACCTCGTCCCCCTTCCCCACCAGGTCTACCGGACAGAAGCCCTTTCCGGTGGACCCTTCGTTGCCCCCCACCGGAGCACCGTTCTCGAAGTCGTCTACAGGGTCTGCAGGCCCTCTTTCGTCTTTGCGCATGCCACTCCACATGCGCCGCACTCCTTCGGCTCCGGTGGAACAGGAAAAACCTGGTACTGCCCGTCGAGCCAGTGGTGACTCCACAGCCTCCGGTCAGATCAACCGGACAGCATACCCGTTAAATTCTGAAGAATCGCAGCTCTCGTCAAGCAGAACGGGCTCGGAGCCCCCTGCCCCCTTTGATCCAGGACAGAGATAATCGGGCACAGTAAGAGAACCTTCTAGCGATTCTTTGCCTACGGGCAATGGTGACAACGAGCCAATATACGTGGGACCGGACTCGCCTCGTGCACCAGAGGCTCAGTGTTCTCAGAGAAGCACACTTACCCCCTTCCACACCGCAACGGCGGCCACCGACGAGTCGACACCTTCGGTCTTGGGCCCTACTCTCGAGTATTCAACGGAGCGGGTGGGACTTTTCTGGCAGCCCCCCTCTTATTTTTTGCAGTGGTCCCCCTCGGTTTTTGGCATTGACGGTGTCCCATATTCCTGCGCGGCGCAGTATATGATGGCTGAAAAGGCTCGCTTTTTTCTGGACCACGACACAGCGGAGCGGATTGTGGCCTCGCCAGACCCTCGCGAGCACAAACGCCTCGGTCGAGGCGTGCATAAGCTGCCTGGGACCGCGTTCGGGAAAACGCCGTCCTTGCTGGTTCCTTTGCCAAATTCACGCAGGACACGGTCATGAAGCAGCACCTATTGAGCACCGGCACCAAAATTTTGGCTGAAGCCAGCCCCTTTGACCCCGTGTGGGGCATCGGTCTCTGGGCAGACGACCCCGAGGCTCAAGACCCTTCTCGGTGGCGTGGAAAAAACTTGCTCGGGAAAACTCTTTCCGCCGTTCGCTACACCCTTCGTTCAAATGAGGCCGGGTTGGCACAACAAACCTCCACTCATCAATTTTGCACTCCGACCACGACTGACAGAATTCATGAGATTTCACCAGCGCCGCCCCGCCCTTTGGCCGTGGCCGGCGTTGCCCAGGTCCTCCCTTGGAGTTTTCGACCTATTATTCTGACGCGCCAGCTGATCACAGCCCCGAGGTTTTGGCTGTCGCACCTCGTGTCGACCCTTCCCTCGCGCTGCCAGAACACGGCCCCTGCCTCGTCGAGGGCACCATTACGCTCGATGACGCCTCTTTTACAACCAAAATCGCGATTCACAGCGGAGCTGGCGCTCTTGCACCTTTTGGTTGCGTGGCGCTTCTTGACACTGGCTCCCCACAGACTTTCATTCGACGAGATGTTTTGGATCGCATGCTCTCGGTTGGTGCGGCATCCATCGCGTGCGAGCAGAAATGCACCCCTCGTTCCTGGGGGGTTTTGGCGCATCGGCCCCTCTGAAGACATCGACGAGTGTGCGCCTGAGCGTCCAATTTTTTTGAAGAAATCAACCTACGTGCTCCCTCGCAGTTTGGGCCTGCGTGGTTCCCCCCTCAGTGATGCAGCATGCAATACTGCTGGGTCGCGACAGCTGGATGCGTTTTAATAGCCGCTCCTACCGCTCTCTGCCACCTCGCCCGTCAGACCAACGCGTTTCTGGGGAGCTGGAGTTACTTCATCGACCCCGCCGCTTCGGGTGGAGGCTTCCATCTCCGCTACGAGGGCGTGGCAGGCGTCACCCTGTCCGACGATTCTCAACCACTTGCGGTTAACTTGGTTCGAAGCGGTGGCTCCCCGGCACTCACTGGACACTACTCGGTCGACATGATGCCTCAGTCCGACCTGCCCTCGGTTGAGGAGCACTTCGTCGCCTCCGGGCGACAGGTTCTTCCCTCGTTGGAGTGGCGGCCCTCGAGCCAGGGGATATCCTCGGCGTCGCGCGCGCCCCACTGCTGAGTGTTCCGCTGGACGTTTTGCAGCAGGACAACCGAGCCCCCAGCCCTCCCTCAGGACTATCTAAGGTGTCTCCGGTCTCAGCAGTTACAGCTTCCCCCCTCGCAGCGCCAGCCTCGCCCTCGCCTGCACTGCTTGAGCGTTTGAGCCCAGACCAGCGCGCTTCGTTCCTGCGCGTCTGGGCACGTTTGCCGCTGCATCTGCGGGAGGTGGCTTTTGACCTTCACCGCACGGACTGGACCCTTGAGGCCATCGAACAGCTGGGGGATGTTCTCTGCGAAGTTCCGGACGTTTTCTCGAAGTCCAAGTCTGATTTTGGTTCCTGCTCGTTGATGCCTTTCGTGATTTCGGTCCCGGAAGGAAGCGCTCCTGTCACGTCCAGGCCGCACCGCATCAATCCCATCCTGGGCAAGGAAGTGGAGGCCACCTTGGATCAGTATCTAGCGGCAGGTCTGATCCAGCATTCGACCTCTCCGTACTCGAGCCCGCTGGTGGTCATCCCGAAGAAGTCTGGAGGCGTTCGGATCAGGGTGAACTACAAGAAACTCAACCAGATCAGCAACCTCAGCCAGCTGTCTATTCCTCGCGTGGATCAAGTTCTCGACTCCCTGGGGAAGGGACGGGTGTTTTCTCTCTTCGATTTGGTCTCCTCGTTCCACCAAATTACCGCGCACAAAGACACCGTCCCCCTCACGGCGCTTTGCACTCCTACGGGACTCTACAAGTGGCTCGTCATGCCCAAAGCAGCAGTGCTTCGCCCGGCTGGTTCGTCAAAGTGATTAACGAAGTCATCAAAGGCCTGGCACAGGTGGCGGCCTACCTCGATGATGTGATCGTCTTCGACTCTGATCCGACGGCCCGCGTCAAGACGATACGAGCCCTCTTCGGACGCCTGCGCAGACACAACCTCAAGCTCTTCCCCTTGAAGGCTCGCCTCGGCGCCACGGACGCTAATTTTCTGAGCCACTCCATTTCGCCGGCGGGTATACGCCCCAACGCGGAAAAAGTTTCGGCTTTGATGAAAATGCCCATGCTAAAGAACCTCAAGCAGGTCCGTGCGCTGATGGGCGGCGTGGGATATTGTCGCAAATTCCTGCCCGACCTGTCTAAAAGGATCCGTCCTCTCACCCCTCCGGAAGGGGATTAAGGACGTCTTTACGCCGGCCATGGAAGTTATCGTTCGCCAGATCCTCGCCGAGCTCGCTGCCCTGCCAATTTTGGTCTTCCCGGACTGGGACGCTGTAGCCGACGGCTCCCGCCCCTTTCGCGTGTACTGTGACGCCTGCATCGACGGTTTTGGTGCCGCGCTCGAACAAGAACAACTGGACGGCTCGGTACGGCCCATTGCTTATATCAGCCGCGCTACCCTCGATTCCGAGAGGCACTGGACCCCGTTGGACCTGGAAGCAGGCAGCATTGTCTGCGCTATCAAGCGACTCCGAGGCTACCTATGGAGGCCAAAGTTTCACATTTTTCCGGACCACAAAGCACTTGAGAGCATCGGCAAAGTAGGGGACCACAACGCGCGAATCCAGCGGTGGCTCGAGTTCCTCACCGCCTTCGACTACACCCTCGAGTACCGCACGGGCAGCCCCAACGGAAATGCTGATTTTCTCTCCCGCTTGCCAGAGCCCGCCACAGAACACGACCGCAGTGGGTCAAGCAGCCTCACCCCCGTCGAGGACGGGGTTATCTTCCTCATCCGAGCCTGCGGGCTTCGCACTCGCTCTTCCCCGACCCCCGGTGTAGGTTTGGATGGGCTGGTGCCCCGCACCGAAAGTGCCGTCTCGGGTGGGCTGCCTTTCGCCTCTTCGGATTTTCGCGATTCTCGCGCACACGGGCCACGTACGAGGATGGACAACCTCTCTGTTCCTCTGGGGAGATTCGTCGCTCGTGTATCTGCTTCCGTCACCCCCGTCGAGCGCCGTCCTGGTCTGCGGGGTTTTTTACCCGCCGCCAGCGCCGCTTTCGCTTCGGTTTTTGTCGTACCCCGCGGGGGCGACCAGGGATCTGTAAAAGCCCCCGCTGCAGCGAGGATTGTCGCCCAGCGCGCTCCTCCCCTGACGAGCATTTTCCAGGGAGAAGATTCCACCGTGAGCACTGCTCCGCCCGCGTCTGCCCCTTGGGACCAGGGCTCTACGAGCACTTTACAGGGAGAAGATTCTGCCGCAAGCACTGCTCCGGCCGGGTCTGCCCCTTCAGGTCAGGGCTCTGCAGCAGCCCCCGCTGGGGCGACGAATGTCGCCCAGCGCGCTCCTCCCCCGACGAGCACTTTACAGGGAGAAGATTCCGCCGTGATCACTGATCCGGCCGCGTCTGCCCCATCGCCGCCTGGCAACCTGGCGCCTCTATATGTTTTGCCGCCTTCAGGCCGCATCTCCACTCGGACACGCCGGCGAACAGCCGCCACCGCTGGCTCCGCGCCGCCTGAAGTTGATAATGGCTTCGGGCCCGGTGGGGCCCCTAGACCATCAGCCCGGCGTGCTATCACCCCGCCGCGAGCCCCACGGCCGCGGCCTCCCGCACCAGTCGTGTTGGCCCCGGCGCTTCGTTGGTCCCGACGGTATCCATCCCGTCCAAATGCGACCGCGCCGAGCCCGAGGGAACCCCTCTTTTACGGCTTCCGCTGCCAACTGACGCACCGCCCGTCCCCACGACTGACTTGGACGCCCTCGGCGCAGCTGCCGAATTCCAGTTCGGTGATTCTGCAGCGCGCTATTCGCACGCCGATTGGGCTCGGGAACAACAGGCCGAGCCCGCGTGCATCGCCGCCATGCGCTACATAGCCCTTGGCCGGCCGGAAGTTTTGCCAGCCGACTTTTTGTAGTGTTTCCCTTCCCACCAGCGCCCTCCTTTTTCGGAGGTTCAGGAGCTGGCTACCAAAGGCCGTTTGCACACCACCGACGCGGGCATCGTTCTACTCGTCCGGCAGCCGTCCCCCCCCCCTGCGTCAGACACGCAACGCCCGGTGGGTCGTACGGCCTGTTTATTGAACGACGAGCCTATTCGAATTGATGTGCCGCTACTCATGCGCCCCTGGGTCATGCAGGCTTGCCATTCCACGGCTTCCTGCCGCCTAGGAACCGCGCGCACCCTACGTATGCTCGAACGCTTCTACTGGTGGATCGGTATGAGCATCTGCACCCGGTGGTGCATACGCAACTGCTTCAAGTGCCAAGCACGGAAAATGTAGCGGCCGACGGTCCGGTGGCCCACCATCACATTGCCCTTGCCAGAAGGGCCCGGCATCGCCGTCAGCATCGACTATTTCGGCCCTCTCCCGGTGATGTCTCGAGGAAATACCTACATCTTGCTTTTCACAGATCGTTTGAGCCGCCAAGCCGACATGTACGTCGTCACAGCGGCTGAGTTCACTGCTGAGGGTACGGCTAACATTCTCATCAACCGGTATATTCCTCTCTGGGGGTGCCCGCGCAGCATCCTCTCGGACAACGGCCTCCAGTTCTGCTCCAAGCTTTCGCACGCCGTATATCAGCTTCTCGGGGTTAAACACATTGCCACCAGCTCCTACCACCCAAACAGCAACGGTGGGGTGGAACGTGTAAACCACACGATGGCCCAGATGCTGGCAATGGTCGTCAACGAGCTCCAAAACAACGGTGATGAACAGCTTCCTCATGTCGAATTTGCGTACAACAATTCGGTCAGTTTGGCTCCCAACGAGGAACATATGGGTCGGCTGCCATGCTTCCCACTCACGATTTTCGAGCGTGCTGGAGTCGCGGCCACAAAAGCTTGGCCCGCACCACCTCGCCTATTGCGACTTGGCGACGGACCGCCAGCAGCGCGCGTACGATATCGTTCGCGAAAACCACGCCCTCACTGTTGCCCGCGTAAACCGCCGCAACTCCGCCCTCGCCGACGCTCTGCGTCCAGTCCCCAAATTTGACGTTGGCGGCTGGGTGTGGGTGTACAATACGGCGGCCACCATCCGCCAGGGCGCGAAGCCCGACACGGACGCCAAGGTCCTCAAGGCCAAACTTTCACTCAACTAGACACGCCCCTATAAAGTCCTCGCAGTTGGCCCCTGCTCCTCAGCGGACACCCAAGACGGATCTCCTCTTGGGGCAAAGCTCCTGTATTTGGATCTTCCTTCCGATATGCCCGGCGCGGGTGCTCGTCGGCGCGTTTCAGTTCAACGCTGCAAGCCCTGTTCCAACCCCCACGACCTTGGCGACATGCCGGAGTATTTGCCAGCGGGGTTGACGCAGTACGTGCTCAACAATTTCTCCAAGAAATCTCGCCCGTACCACGTCACCCAGGACGATGTTTCGACACCTCTTCACCGACTCGAAGTGGAAAATATTACCAGACACCAATCGGTTCGAGGTCGTGGTGGCGTCATCGCAGTGATGTACGAGACTCACTGGACAGGATTATCCCGTCCATCCCGGGAACGGGAAATGGACCTTCTGCTTTCTCGCCACGCAATTTTGCGCTACTGGGTCGGCACCCCGAACCAGCACCGCCAAACCAACCGCCTGTACCGTCGAATGAGAATCGGCGCGGCGCAACGGGAGTTTTTCTCGTAGTAACGGCGAGCGGTTTTTGGCACCCAGCTATGGCTGCGTCTCGCACGCCGACTGGCCCCGCCGATACTGCAACACCGTGCTTCCCAACGGGGTCCATTTTTGGTACTGGGGCGACGACGGTCTGTGGTGGTTCGATAAAATCAGTGCGACTACGCCAACGGATGAAGTATATTTGGTTCGATTTTTGGACGACCCGGGGCCGATCAAGCTTCCTCTTTCTCCGTCGCGCTACACGACTTCGACGAGAGCTGTACGAGGCTCTTGGTGCCTACAAATTCACTTGGCTAGCGCATTTGCACGGGGGGTCCAGCGTAGCGTAGACGGATCTCGAGGCGCCGCCGTGGATAGCTGACTTTCGCTTCTCGGCTGTCATCGATATTTTTTGCTTGACGTTTTCCTGGACTCTGGGGGTGGTTTTTCAACTTATTGACGTTTTCCGAGTTTTCGAGTCGGGGTTTTTCTGGCAGGTGTGTTCCTGTTTTTTTTTTTTTTTTTCTTGGGCTTGGTTGGGGATGGTTTTCGCGTATTTTGTCCTGCCTACCCCCCCCACTCAGTGTCGGGGCTGATCTGGGTAATTGGGCCACTCATTTGTGGCACAGGACACGTTTCCCGGTTTTTAGGCTGGGTTTTCGGTGTTTCTTGACATCTTCCGTGATATTTTTTCTTCTCGTTTTTATATATTCACTTTTCACTTTTCCATGCATCTTCCTCGCGCCCCCCCGTCGCGGGTGACATGGCGATGATTTTTCGTTGACGATTGCTTCCTGGTCCTTAGGGCTACGTCTTCATTTCATTTTTTCTTAACGTACTTTGCCGGCTTCGTTGCCTTGCCGTTTAAAGGTGTGGGAGTGGGTGTTGAGGAGCCGCATGTTCGACTCATGTTCTAGTTCGTGGAATCGGGGTTTCCATGATTTCCCATAATTGTGCATGTACGGCTCATCAGAGTGGGCTAGTGTTATAATACTGCGTTGTATGAGGTTGAAAGCCCGATAAGGGCCGGTCTTGACGAGGGCAAAAAAAACGAAAAAAAACGAAATAAAACGAACAGACTTTCGTTTTTCGCAAAAAACTGCAGGTTGAGTCCTAACGAGAAAAAAAAACGAAAAAAAAAACGAAACAAAAATAAGAAGCCGAGTCGAACTTTAACGCGGTGCATTTTTTTGGAATGACTCAACCGCCACAGCACGTGATTCCCTGCCATAGTGCTCGACAGCGACGGTGGATAGACATAACTCGCACACGTGAGGCACCCTCCACAGCAGGTGGTTCTCGTGGTCCTACCCGCTCCCTACGGAGTGCTCTAGAACTTGTGTATCGGCCATCGTTGTTCGATGGCAGACGTTTGAATGTTGAGTGGTACTCATGTCGAAAAAATTACCGCCACAGCCACTTCCTGATCCCCCGGTTTCTTGCGAGGGCACCCCATGGTGATTCCCTACCCATATGTGCTCGCGCCGTCAGCAGACAAGCCGAGTGGCAGCCACATGCACTACCTCGGCCATCGTGCGCTTGCCAACCGGTCGTAGAAACTTTATCGGAACTTCATCCCAACGCTTCGAGCTCCTCCTATGTTCTTCTTCGACCCTGGGTATCCCATATTTCGTTTATTTGGCACCCATTTCGTTTTTTTGTAAGTCCTCTGGGACTTTAAAAAAAACGAAATGTGAAAACGGAGGTATCGGGTTCTCCACTTCTATTTTTTTTTAATTGACCAATAAAACTCACGTGATCTTCAGTTCTGTTTTTCGTTTTTTCATTTCTTATTTTTTTTCGTTTATTTTGCCCTCGTTAAGACCGGCCCTAATTATCTAGGTTTAGGCACTGGGATCGTATTTGGAGTACTTGGAAGGCGTATTTTAGGTGGCAAACGAGGGGTTTTCCAGAGAGACACGGGCGTGGTCTCAGCCTCCGTCGCGCACGAAATAAATAAAGCCGCTCTTCTAGCTCTAAGCAAACAACAACGTGAGTACCAACGAGTACCGACTTAATAATCAGACCTGTCCAGGGTTACAGAGTCTCCCACTGTCCGTGATCTTAACACGGGGCGCCTCCCCGCCCCGCTGACAAGCTCCGTATTTGCCAGTGATGGCCGCTTTGACTTCGTGGATTATTCAATCATCTTTAATGGGATGGATTCGCATGAAACCAACACGAAAAGCGAAAAAAAACACGAATTTAGTACGAGTACGTACCGCAGTAGTAGTTTATACTGGTACCTTACTGCCGCACAACACGCAGCACAACTGTACGAGGCAGAGCTCTATTAAGAACGAAAATGAGGCGCGCGAGTGCGAAGCGCGAGCCTTTTTTTTTCTGGTTTTCCAAGGGGGAAAAAGCCTCTTCATAGCGGATCGTACGAGGGTAGGGTGCCTCGCTTTGAGTTTCTCTGTCTGTGTGTGTGTGATTCAACATTGGTTTTGGGCCACGTTTGGCCACCGCACTCAACGCACACTGCACCAATTCCAGCCCCGGGGGGCTCTGTGCACGCATACACAAAAAATAAGTTTCCCGTGCTGGTACGGTGGTAAATCGTTCACAGTTGGTCGAGCTAGGTGCAGCAACTTGTGTAGCGAGATGGCTGGGCCATGGCTTAAAAAACAAAATCGTAACGGTCTTATGTGTCGTGCCTGCCCACAGCAGGCAGTCTGGGCCTGCCCACAGCAGGCAGATTGGGCCTCCACAGCAGTCCACAGCAGGCAGACTAGGCCTGTCCACGGCAGGCAGACTGGGCCTGCCCACAGCAGGTAGGCTGGGTCTGTCGACAGCAGGCAGGCAGGCTGGGCCTGTCCACAGCAGTCCACAGCAGGCAGGCTCGGCCTGTCCACTGCAGGCAGGCTGGGCCTATCCACAGCAGGCAGACTGGGCCTGTCCACAGCAGGCAAATTGGGCCTGTCCACAGCAGGCAGATTGGGCCTTCACGGCATTCCACAGCAGGCAGACTGGGCCTGTCCACAGCAGGTAAACTGTACCCATCTACAGCAACATTCGGGAAAAAACACGCTGCAGGTTGTATCATCAGGTCCACTCTCCTACTCATGAGAGAACGGGAAAAGACGAGAGGCTTTGCTGTAGGTGTCCACTTTTTTCTCTTCAAAATCTATTCTGTTTTTTTTTAATATTTTTATAATAAACAAAGAGGATTCTGCCGATTAATACGCAAGCGCCAAGGGCGTGCGGGAGTGTGGAGAGGTGACACCCTTCGCGTTCTGAACAACGCTCGCCGACAAGCCAACCGAGCGTCGAACCGAGCCAGACGAGAGGGAGAGACCTCGGAGGAGGCAGAGGCTCGCCGAGAAGCCAACCGAGCGTCTAACCGAGCCAGACGAGAGGGAGAGACGCCGGCGGAGGCAGAGGCTCGGAGGGATGCCAACCGGGCGTCTAACCGCGCACGCAGAGAGGGAGGGACAGCGGAGGAGGGCGACGCTCGCAGGGCTGGCAACCGCGCGTATACTCGGGCCAGACGAGAGGAAGAGAAAAAGGAGGAGGGCATCCTCGGGCTACCAGTTCGATTGTCGTATCTAATCGACACCAATGCAACAGGAACGGCTTGAGGACGGTACAAACTCACCAACCGAGGCGCTATGGACGGCACTGCCATCGGTACTACTTCAAAAGAACTCGCCATGAGAAAGTAGCTGTCCTCGCAGTGCTCTGCAGTCGTGGACGAACCAGGACAAGACTATACGCATAGGCTGGATGTAACCTTCTCATGGCGGCGTACCCTTCTACTTATGAGGGGACGCTTAAACACGAGAGGCTTTGCTGTAGATGTCTATTTATTTATCTTCAAAATCTATTCGTTTTTTTTGTTTTGTTTTTTCAGTAGACAAGAAGAGGATTCTGCCGATTAATACGCAAGCGCCAAGGGCGTGCGGGAGTGTGAAGAGGTGACACCCTTCGCGTTCTGAACAACAAATACACAGTCACTTCGCAACGAAAAAGGCATAAGTGGCGATGTCCAACTTCCCTGAGTTCGAATCGAGGGGCGATTCGCTTGGTGACCTTGCCAACCCAGACTCGTGGCCACGCCGCGTCAACGCCCTGGAGAGCACTCTAAAAACAAATGAATCCGGAGACTATCTACAGAAGAAGCATTGGTTTCGGAACGCACTGGGCTCTTCGAACCTGGACGGCGGAAGTGACCGATGGAAGGAGATCACGTCGGCAGCTACCGCCCAGCACAACGTAGCAGAGCAGTACATCCTCGGGCTACCTGTCCGATTGTCGTCTCTAATCGACACCCATGCAAAAGGAAAGGCTTGCGGACGGTACAAACTCGCCAACCGCGGCGCTATGGACGGCACTGCCATCGGTACCACTTTAAAAGAACTCGCCATGAGGAAGTGGCTGTCCTCGCAGTGCTCTGCAGTCGTGGATGAAATCATCTCCGACCGGGGGGCCAGTTTGGGCGGCGCCGGTCCCCGTCTGCGGGTCATGCACGCCATTTATACGTGTATGATCCGCAGACGGGGACCGGCGCCGCCCAAACTGGCCCCCCGGTCGGAGATGATTCCGTCCACGACTGCAGAGCACTGCGAAGACAGCCACTTCCTCATGACGAGTTTTTTTTAAGTGGTACCGATGGCAGTGCCGTCCATAGTGCCGCGGTTGGCGAGTTTGTACCATTCGCAAGCCTTTCCTGTTGCATGGGTGTCGATTAGAGACGACAATCGGACAGGTAGCCCGAGGATGTGCTGCTCTGCTACGTTGTGCGGGGCGGTAGCTGCCGACGTGATCTCCTTCCATCGGTCACTTCCGCCGTCCAGGTTCGAAAAGCCAAGTGCGTTCCGAAACCAATTGCTTCTTCTGTAGATAGTCTCCGGATTCATTTTCTTTAGAAGTGCTCTCCAGGGCGTTGACGCGGCGTGGCCACGAGTCTGGGTTGGCAAGGTCACCAAGCGAATCGCCCCTCGATTCGAATTCAGGGAAGTTGGACATCGCCACTTGAGCCTTTTTCGTTGCGCGAAGTGACTGTGTATTTGTTGTTCAGAACGCGAAGGGTGTCACCTCTTCACACTCCCCCACGCCCTTGGCGCTTGCTTATTAATCGGCAGAATCCTCTTCTTGTCTCCTGAAAAAACAAAACAAAAAAAACGAATAGATTTTGAAGATAAATAAATGGACATCTACAGCAAAGCCTCTCGTGTTTAAGCGTCCCCTCATAAGTAGAAGGGTACGCCGTCATGAGAAGGTTACATCCAACCTATACGTATAGTCTTGTTCTGATCACCTCCTTATTTTATCCACGACACACGAGCACGCGTGAGGACGAACCTTCGGCGGAAACCTCCTGCTATTATCAAATCCTACCTGTCCTGCTTCGAGATTGACACGTGGCTGCAGTTATACGGTTCAGGTCGGCAGATTCAGCGGCAGCACACTTTGTGTATGGGGCATGAGAAGCACTGCCGCCTTACTGGCCGCCGTCGTCGCCCTCTTTGTGCTGTGGCGGCGGGCGTTCATGGATGAAGGGCGAGACGCTAAAGTAAAGGTTTTGTCATCTTCCGCTTGTCTTGTGGCCCCCGACTCTTCTCCCTGTTTCCTTCCCCTACGGTTGCGTCTGGACTAGACTCATAGCCCGGTTTCGAGTTGGGTGCACCTAAGATCGAGATGGCGTCGGGAACGAGTGAAGTCAGAGAGACAGGAAGGACACAGGCCAATGTTTGTCATGATCCACAAAGTTCTGCTGTTGTGCGCCTACTGCTGTGCGGTACATGCTCCTATCCATTAAGCTACAGCACAGCATCCGTGCCGGTGTTTTGTTGGTACTGAAAAAAAAACGTACATAGATAGGTCTTTTGTTTCCGTAAAGCATCAACCTCGCACCTCGTCACGTTTCCGTTCGCTTTCTTCCCGCATGCGACTTCAAGTACGGCGCCAGAATCCTCACGACGTACAAGTCGTCGCAGGGTGACTCCAGCGCGGTTTCGAAACGAACCAAGCGAGTCTCATGACGATGAAGCCGGACGAGGTCCAGGGAGGGGGGGAACAAAATGCCGGAGGGCGAAACGGAGGACGGGCACGTGCAGGCCGCGCAAGACGGGGGTCCGAGGAGGATAGAGAGCATCGCAGGGATGCTGCTCGTGCGAACTACCGGGCCCGAAGAAACAGAGAATTAACGACAGAGGACGCCAACTCTCGCAGAGATGCAGTTCGCGCGTATAACCGCGCCAGACGACAGGGAGAGACCCCGGAGGGCGCAGGGGCTCGCCGACAAGCCATCCGAGCAACCGAGCCAAACGAGAGGGAGAGATGTCGGAGGAGGTCGAGGCTCGCCGAGAAGCCAACCGAGCGTCTAACCGAGCCAGACGAGAGGGAGAGACGCCGGAGGAGGTGGGGGCTCGGAGGGATGCCAACCGGGCGTCTAATCGCATACACAGAGAGGGAGAGATGACGGAGGAGGGCGACGCTTGCAGGGCTGGCAACCGCGCGTATACTCGCGCCAGCCGAGAGGAAGAGACAACGCAGGAGGGCAACGCTCGCAGGGCTGTCAACCGCACGTCTTTCCGCGCTAGCTGAGAGGGAGAGTCTGAGGAAGAGGCCGAGGCCCGCAGGGCTGCCGCTAGAACCCATGCGGCATCTACACGAGAGCTGGAGTTCCCGTATCACAGGGATGCACGCCGACGCCGCGATGCACATTCGCGGCGTGGGGGATTGGGTTCTGTTCCGCGCTTACAATTTGACTCAAGCGGCGAAGGGAGACATCAGGGGGGGGCACGTGAGGAAGGGGATAACGGTGACGGAAGAGGTGCCAGCGGAGGTGATCGAGGCGACGGGGCAGGCGGGCACGGAGATATACGCGATCGGTTCGACATTGGCAGAGGGGAGGTTCGTGGCAAAACACAGTGTAGTCGCGTTGTGTCCAATACTGTACTTCCAGTCGTTCATTGATATGGGTCCTTCGTTGAAACACTGCTCACGTAAGTGACAGGAGCCAATAGTGACTGGAGCTAACGACTGTGCGCTCGACGTATCGAAACACGGGTTAGGAGACGAGTCCAAACATTCTACGATTCCATATAAGGGAACAACCAGAGACTCTGCGGTGAGTGCCACGAGCATTGGCCTACCGACGAAATCTTCCCGCCACAAGACGGACCTCTTCCGCCCGTCTACCTTTGCACAAGGTGCGCTATCTATTGTTATTATTTTCCTGGTACCTGTTTAGGTTTACTTATCTGCACTTTGTTTCCACACCCTTTTTTTTACGACTCTTTACTACTGGTAGGTGTTGCTGATAGGACGTTCCGCACCTCGAGGCCGATGATCCCTCAAGTCGGCAGGTTCAGCGCGGGTAACTACATGGTGCCTATTGCCGTGCCACCGCCCCTTCAAAACCTACGCCTGCTAGAGAAACAGCTAATCACCTTGGCTCATCCCATTGCTAGAGTTGTTCGCCTCAAAGGCGGTGCTCAGTACGGTTATCGCGGCCACATACTCAACGTGGCTAGGGACGTCACGACCTTCGCCACGCCTCTTCCGTGGAACGCCAACTCCGACGACGTTCCCATCATCCTCATTGTCCCCCCCGGAGGTGGAAGTTGGGAAGGCAGCGAGTTCGAATGCTCCCGGGTAGCCGTGGAGAACGCCCTCCTGTGGTTGACTGATAACCACCCCGCTTACGCCAACGTAGCCCTCGATATTAGGCAGCTGGATGCTCTTGGTGTCCGCGGAGGTAAGACGATAGGCGTGACATGAGACATGAGGGACCGGTTTTACACCGCCCAAGAGGAGGGCTACGGTAACAACGGCAACAACAGCGGCAGCGACAGCAACGCCGGTTCGTGAGGTTTGACCTGACCCGCGAAAACCCCTGCTATTAATACGACTCGTCATCTATGCATGGTTGCGGTAACAATCCATGCGAACTCGAACAAAGTGTCACTGGGACCCGCCTTCAGAGCAATCCCTCTGCAAGTTATGATATCTGTGACCGTCCTCACGTCGTTGTTCAAAGCAAGCACAATCAACGAAAACATAGGAGAAGGGCCGAGGCTTACCATTGCTATCGCTTGGGGTTCTCGGAGATTGGTTGTCGTCGCATATCCGGTGTCGTTCTGTAGCTTCTGGTGATGGCGAGGCGATTCTCGCCCGTTTCCTCCCCCTGCGTTTGGTCATGGTAGATACTAACACCAACCCGCAGAAAGCAGCAGGCCTGCTGTATTCACTTCTTATCGCCGCCGTGGATGGTTCCCCCCGGTGTAACTCCAAATACCCCACTACAGCTGCTGCTGCATGAAGGCAGAAGGCAGTCACAACACAATAAGTGACAGTCTCGTCGAAACCAAAACGCCTAGAAAAACACCGAAACCCACATTTTCCCCACACAAGTTCAGTGAACAGCCCACAGAAAAACAACATATTTGGCAAGTGCCTCCGGACTTTGCCGACAGATGTCGCCTATCGCGGCTCTTGTTCGGCTGCTGCGTCGGTTGTGGCCACTATTGCGTCAGCTTCTTCTGGTGACCAGCCTGAGCCTGCCTCCTGCGTTAGCGTTTGCTCTCAGAAAACTTATTGGCGCAAGAAGGTGAGGGTATTTGTTTCACAAGGAATGCAACCACAATTACGCGATCACAGGTCACAGGCCAAACTCCCGTTGTTGTATCGCTAGGAGGTGAGCAGAGCGGAACCGCCGGTCGAACGTTTAACGTGACTGAAGGCGCGATGACGTCGTAATTTGACGAACATCTGCCCTTACTCGATTGAACTCACACCTACCGCCCGAAATCAGTCCTCTGCCATCACGGAGGCGACCTCCCTGTGGACCAGGCCGGTGTTGTTTCGGGGTTGCAACGACACCTTAGAAGTTGAAGGACCATTGGGGTAACCACGGGGCTGTGCACGGGCGACCAACGCGTCATGTATCGCGGTCAGTGGCTGGTGCGGTGCCATGCCACCTTGCCTGTAACCCTTGCCGGTTCAGTCGAGGTACGATCCGCAGGTTTTGCTTGTCCCCTGTAAGTGTACAATCTTGATCTTATCCGCCGTGTCAACCAAAATTGCAACAATCCATCAACGGAACCGGCCTGATCCAACGAGCGGAGATCAGGCCGGTTTCGTGGATGGCTGGTTGCAGTTTCGGTTGACTACGCTTGCTTTGACATCCGGCGAGGGGAAAACTGTACACAATGAACCAACTAACTCCGCGAATCAGCACTTGACCGACCGCGCAAGGCTTGTACAGGTGAGGTGGCATGATATGTAGTGGTGTACCAGTACAGCACCAGTCGCAGACCGCGACACACGACGCGTTGACCGCCCGTGCACATACCCCGCTGTTGTCCTTCTCATCCATCAACCTTGTTGGAAAGTGTTGTTGCAACCCAAAGCGACGAACACTCATGCAACACTCTGCGGGGGAGGGTGGACGTACAACAAACCCCTAGTACGCGGGGTTACGAAAATCAAAATTGACACCCACCGCAGCTGACTGGGCACGTCAGGAACGTCGCACACGGGATTGTGCCATGACGAATTACGGTAGGCATGGTATGTTACAAGTATTCCGGGGGACCATAGTTAATAGGACCAAATAGTGTTGGTAAAAATGGTTAAATATATAGTTTTTTATGCATACCACAGGTCCTATTAACTATGGTTCCCCCGTAATAGTGGTAGCTCTCGCTGGTAATAGTAATGATTGATTTCGCGCTACCTGCAGTGGACATTTGTATCTATTTTCAGGTGCTGTGTGCGCTGATGGGAATAAGGAGAAACGCCGAACACGATGCAAGCAGTACTGTAGTCTGTAGTCACACCAAGTTAAAAAAAAAATACTTTTTCTTGTTCCCACCCCCCCGTCATAGGCAGAAACAACCCTGGACACGGAACGCTAAGCCCACCGCTCTTGCGTACGTCTCGCTATTAATAGTTGCCTGAGCCTAGCCTCCGCAAGGCCGGACGGGGCATGGAGATTTGGGCAAGCGGGGGCGGAAAGGGTGCCCTTGTTTGTTTGGCGCCATCGAAAGTTAGAAACTCGCTCCGCTCGCAATAACAACGACGGATCACACCGGCAAGGATAGCTCAGACGCTTGTCGGGGGAGGCGTCGGTGGACACGTGCCCGTCGCAGCCCCTGAAGGCCGAGCGACAGACGCGAAAGACGCTGCGCAGCTTTTCTGACGTTCTGCGTCGTTGCCTGACCCCACACTTCGTCGAGTTACCCTCAAGCTCTTTCCGACCTTTGGGACACCACAACACGATGCTCTTGCAATACGTGGCTCGAAGGCACTACCACCACCAGCGGGAGGAACCACGGCTTAATTCAAGCACCGGAAGCGTCGTCGTGCATCCGTCTGTTCGCCTCCCATGCAGTTCATGTGTTCCATCTATTTCCACTGGCTGCTAAGGGTCCTGGTTGATGCAACTACGACGGTTTATATTTGGACATTTGATCCCTGGGTAATCCGGGCAACAACTCCGGGACGGCGAACGCTCGGCGTACGCGGCGCGCGCGCGGTCACGGCCTCCAGCCTCGCGCTTGGGGAGGTCAGGGGTTCGAGCCCCCGAATTTTCGTCGGGAGGCGATGTTTTTCTCTCGGAAGTACCCTAGGTGCGATTTGGAGAATGCTGGACTGTGAGGGGTCGACCGCGGAAATATATATGTGTTTACAAGGGGTGCCTGCCGGCACCCGTGCTCCGGATAGGGAAATATACGTCAGGGCCAATTCGTGATTACTTTTTTTAAGCAACTTGAAGGAATGGTTCGATCTTAGTACGGGCAGGATCAGGTCAACGCCAAGTGGTGCAGGAAAAAGGAATTTCCGAGTTTCAGTTCTTAGTTTTTATATCTGTCCCACTCGCATCATTATAGACCAACTTTTATGACATTTTTTTGCGACGTAATTTCGGGTCTTTTTCAGCTATCTCTGAAGCCGAAAAATCAGAGCAGTCTATTGTCGGGGCAGGAAGTCATCGATATTTGTGATCTCAGTTCCTGGAGGGGGCAAAACTCCGCTCAGTTCTGAGAGGTTTCTCCCCTTTCTCAGAAGTAAGATGACTTGAATTATGCGTATTTTAGTACTGCTGCCCTTTATCTACCCAGCTGCCAAGTACGCCATACCCACGCAGAAGTATCACACCTACCTACGGCGAGCTGTACCTACTGCCAACGGTGCTTGTGCAGGAGAGATGGCCTCTCCTTTCCACATGAAAGCGTTAGCAGCAGCAGCACAGCAACACCACTGCTGCTGCTGTGTGCAGCCACAGTCTCTACACCAGCGACAGTACTACAGAAGCAGCAGCAGTAGCAGCATCGCAACAGACAAAATGTTTGCGTGCAGTATCCGCCCAAATTACTGCGAGTACAGGACGCGTTACGCGTACTGTATGTACCAGTATACGCGCATTATATATATGAAACCCTCAATCATGACTACAGGCAGTAATCGCAGTACACGTATAACCCGAGATGCTGCGGGTATGAGCAGTATCGAACACCTGATACCTTGATTCCTGGTACCTGATATCGATTGGCAATACAGAACAACAATCTGACAACCGCAACGTACACTGCTAAGGGTCGATCTTTAACGACACGTATTACTGTACATTTCGTTTTTTCCCTGAAATTTCTGCATTTCACTAAATTCAGCGAGGGTTCATTTTTATCGAGTGCGTTCCTCAGTCGGCTCGCGAAAGAATCTTCCACCCGGCACGGAACCGTCACTACAGCAGCTGCGCTCGCGGAACCCATCCGTGCGGTGGCCCCACTGTCGCCGGCCTGATCCGGAGGCAGGTGTCGGTGCCTTGGGGGGTGACATCAATCACCAACTCGCCCAACGCGGCAGACTCTCAGCTGTTGCCCTCACAGAGCTCAGTCGGTCGGCCACGTCGGTGCGGTCACCTTGTGAACTCGGCCACGAAAACCCAGAAAGCTATTGCGCCTTCTGCGTTCGGCCATGACTCAAGAATGACCTTAGGAACGACCCCTGTCAGCCCGGTGCGCTCGCGAGTGGTGGCACAGCTCGAGCGGTGGGGCTGCCCGATGCTCTACAGTGTTGTACCTAAAATTCCTGAAAAACCTCAAAAAAATCTCAAGAGGTCGTTTTTCGGGGTCGGAGTTTCTCGGCTTTTCCCGGAAATATTCCGGTGAAAATACTGAAAAACCCCCCTGAAAAACACTCTTCGTTAAGATCGACCCAAACATGGGCAGAATTCTCAGTGTGGACCGCGAAATATTCAGGTTGGATATACGTGAAGCACACACAGCACAATACCTACAGCAGCAGCACAGAACCCCGACATCCTGCGAGTACTCCCAGAGGGAACAAGCAGTCTCGAACCCTCGATTACCTCCAGTAGTGCTCGCCGAAATAACTTGACGCATTTTTCGTCAGAAAATGGTATCATATGGCGAATATCTTATCTTACAGTATGCCGGTGCCTGGTACGAAGGATCGTATCTTAAAAGCGGGACCGTACATCTCCATTTTCTTTAGAGTAGATACCTGGCATTTGTTCACGTTTTTTTTATCAAAGTGAAAAACGTCTGCTGTGAGTACGACCGATTGATTGAGCGGTTGAATCTCAGCTTTGGAAGCTGCGTGACCCCCTTGGAACGAACCAAATAATATGGCATTTGCCGCATGAATCGGTGCTGATTGGTTGTGGGAAATGAATAGTTTCAGTGGAGCCCGAGAAAACAGTATACCTGGTATCTAGGAAGAGGAAGAAGTGTTGCACCCCTTTTTCTTGTTTGCGAGGACCGAACGGGCCGACTGAACAGCAACAAATAGCAGATTATTTGATGTAGATGGTAGGTGGACACCACCGAAGATGGATGTGAACATCAATTTCTGTGGCATGTGCGAAATATACCGTTCGTGCCGATTCGGCTGGCGAGGCCCAGGATTCTGCACGTGACCAAACACGTTTTTTCAGATGGGAACAAAACGAATGCCCTCGAGCAGCCTCTTTCCGTTCCGCTCGTTCCCATGTTCCTTGGAGGGAGTTGAGACACGCTCTCTGATACGCCAGACACGCTCATCGGGCGCGCTTGTTATGGATATTTGGTTGTGCTTTGTACATATTCGAAATAGAACACCTCTGAACTACTGTACTGCTGCTGCTGCTGTAGTAGTACCCGAGTCTCAATGCCCCCCCAGAGATCAGACCTTGCAGCAGTAGACAGTTCGAGCATGTAGGACCACGTATGATATCTGTACTCCCGATCTATAGCATATCCTTCGATGCGATTGGTCGGGTTTTCTTATCTAACTCACGACACTCGGCCGAATTAATACTACATACTATGAATTGTACTTTCCAACAACCTCCATTCAATTCGACCGGCGAAAAGAAAGCTTTGGACGTACATATTCGGAGCAGAACGCCTCTGAACTACTACTGTTGTACAGCTGCTGCTGTAGTAGTACTCGTACTTCAAAGCGCCTCCAGAGATCAGACCTTGCAGCAGCAATAGACAGTCCGAGCATGTAGGACCACTTTGTGTGATATCCTCCGATGTGATTGGTCGGTTTTTCTTATCGAACTCACAACACTCGGCCCAATTCATACTCTTCAACAACCTCTGTTCAATTCGACCGGCGAAAACAAAGCTTTGTACGTATGTATTCGAAGTCGTAGGACGTCCCTGAGCTACTGTTGCGTACAGCTTCTGCTGTTGTAGTAGTTTTCAAGGCGCCTCCAGAGATCAGATCTTGCAGCAGCAGTAGACAGTCCGAGCATGCACGACCACCTTGTATTATTTCCTCCGATGTGATTGGTCAGTTTTTCTTATCGAACTCACAACACTCGGCCGAATTCAGACTCTCCAACAACCTTCATCCCAGTCCACCGGCGAACAAAATGACATGACGAATTATAAAACACCAAATCACCGAGATATCCAACCATCTGGTAACAAGAACGGCGCGATACCCCGAGAAGGCGCGTGTAGTCGACCTGCGAAGAGGGAGGGGCAAGGGAAGGCAGCCACCGAGTGAGGCACGACCGAGGGGTTCGAACAGGCCGATGGCGGCCCGCAAAGCATAGGAGTCAATAGAAAGCGGTAGCATCAGCAAGGCCGAGAGATCGAACCTCGCAGAGAAAAAAGCTAATATCGAGTCTGTCACGAAAAAAAAACTCTTCGCGGAGCAACAACAGCGAAACAAATCTCCAGTACCGAAGGAAATAGAACCTCCGTGTCTCCTGGCCCCAGCGAAGATCCTTCGAGTTCGGGATCGCCGCGCTCGTCGGTGGCGCGAGACTCCGAGACGCGCATACGGGAGAACACCGGTCGGAGCCCGGCGAGCGCGACCCTCGAGGAAAGCCGTCGAAAAAGCAAGCACGAAGCCAGGAAAGCGAAGGCGTCTGGAGTCCCAGCCTAGTTTCAAGACGGAATCGGAAGCGAAGGCTTCGCTCACGGCCGTCGCGAAGGATTTTATGTATATCTATACACCTGGTGTCACACATCGCAAGACATAAACACCATCGATATACACGATGAGAGAAAGCAAAGAAACATACGATCGGTAATCGTGCAGAGATATCTGAAGCCCATGCTCGCAGTCCGTCCGAACCATGACGCCAATTATATCATATGTAGGTACGCAATACCCATACAAGTCACGCCACTCGTCCTGTACCGTCAATTGGCTGACAACATTTTGGCGGCTACTGACCATCGATACATAGATCTCTAAGTACTTGGTACCTACTCTAACACGACCCCTCGATGGAGAAAGGTACCGCAGTGTACGTATTCGTTGACAGCGGCTCGTTGGACCACGACTTCTGTGACACGATTATTCCGGGGTTGGAGATAGCCCAATGCCTAACGTCGATATCATTCTGGGCGGAAATATAAGGAACGTTTATACATCAATATGAATACACAACGGTCTTTACGTGTCCGTCCAGAGTGGTAAGCTGGAGACAGGACGACGGAGAATAGACACACTACTTTTGTCGAGAACAGGCCGCACAAACGTCACGGGCCTGACGAATGAGCTGTCACCGACAGGACGTTTATGACTATGTACGCTTCTTCGCTACACTCGCCGACGACCACCATCGACACTACCAGTAGCAACTTCGAGATGAATTGCCTCCTGCTGCAACTGAATGAGCTCTCGGGAAATGGCGGTATCGGCACCAACAGCGATGCCATTGTTACTCGCCATCGATTAAATCGATCACTGCATACACATAGTATACGGCGCGACTGTTATTATCAGTCGACAAAAACTGAGGAACAGAATGTGAGGCTTTCCTGACGACCACCCTGCTCTGCGTTTGATACCCATTCCGAATAATATAATGCCTCCCGCTTCCAAATTCCCACGTGTTCCCCGTTTTGTTTTTTGCTCACGCTGCTACCCTGTCAGGAGAGCGCTCCCGGAGTTACCCTTCAGCGATTTTTGGAGAGACGCTAACAGTGGGCGCCTCTCTGAGGTGAAGCGATCACGCAACATAGTGCCCACGAGCGGTTATTTTTATCGAGATACCCCCCTATAGAGCTCTAGCTACACCTGCTAGATACTGTTGTTGCTGTCGTGGTTGTTGTTGTTGTTGTTGTTGTTGTTGTTGTTGTTGTTGTTGTTGTTGTTGTTGTTGCTGTTGTTCTTGTTGTTCTTGTTGTTCTTGTTCTTGTCCTTGTTGTTATTGTTGCTTTTGCTATACGTTTAGGTTGTTGTTGATGTTGTTATCTTGTCATTTTTAGTAGTAGGAGTGGTGGAAGCGCACGAGCGCCAGGACCGGGAGGAAATAGGCGGCGCACGACCCGCCGCAAAATCAAGCATCCCCGTGTTGATGCCACACTATCAGACCCCCACGCTTCCCCCCCCCCCTCCCCGCTCACGCTTCCTCGCGTTTTACCTATGATAGTCACCCATTACCAATGCTCACAGGTTCTGATCTCGGACAACCACGTGGATGTTAAGCTGAGGGGCGGGTTTCTAGTGGGGGACAGGGGCGGCGGTGCGGCGGGACCGGCTTCTGCTGCTGCCGTAGCTGCTGCGGCGGCGTCGGTCGCGGGAGGGGGTGGGGGGGTTACCCGTTACCGGGCGCGCCTTTTGCCGCACGTGGACGGGGGGGAGTTGGTCGATCTCTTGGCGGGACAAGAGACGGTGAGACGGGGACAGGGACACGGTGCGAGTGGGCAGCGGGGATGTTGTTCTTACATATCCCCTTCACAAACTGCGCGCACGATTTTCGGAAACGACCTGCGGTGTAGCTTCGGTAGGATAACCCTAAGAGCAGTGCAAGGATTGAGGGGTCGGGGGATGTACTCGATATCATGCACGACCGTAGTCGCTTGAAGACAGACCCTCGAATCCCTACAATCCCGGGACGGAGCCCGTCGGGTTTTCACCGACCAGGTGCAGACATTGCCTGCACCGAGCGCTCGGGTGGGGCCTTTTGGGGGATTATTGAAGACTTGAATACCAGAAGGTGTTTTGTTGGCATCTGCATGTTGTTGTCGTTGTTGCCGTCGTTGGTGGCGGTGACGCTGGTTTCTGCTCGGACTGAGATCGTTGCCAACCGGCAGGACGCGCCGCTCCGTCCCACCCCACCCTCAGCGTGGCGATGCCGAGACAGCCCCCCTTTCATGCACTCGGACAATGCGTGGCGCATGCAGTGTCGTGGTACAACGGAGTAATCGTTCGTTTGGGGTGGGTATATTCAGTTGCTGGGAGAACCACCGACGTGGTCGGTTCGTTGCG
Organism: Nereocystis luetkeana; assembly: GCA_031213475.1. Classification (NCBI taxonomy): domain Eukaryota; class Phaeophyceae; order Laminariales; family Laminariaceae; genus Nereocystis; species Nereocystis luetkeana. The sequence continues at coordinate 5,577,352 of JARUPZ010000006.1, forward strand.
ATAGCTCGCGGCGGCCAAACCTATAGACGAAAAGGAGAGCGGGTGCCGCCGTACGACGTGAGCGTTGGAATCCATGCATTGGGTGTTGCTGCACAAGACGTTCCGTCGCACCTACCCCATGCGGCGGGGGGAACATATGTCTATCCCGCTCGCCGTTGGGTGGCCGCAGCGGGTCCGCACCGTCACACACTCTGGCCTCAAGTAGCGCAGGTGGCCTCTGTTCCTCATCTCCCTCCTCCCGCCCCTCCTCGTCCTCCTCCTTCTCCTCCTCCTCCCCCCCCCCCCCTACCCTGCCTCTTGTCCTCCTTGTCCTCCTCCTCAAATCCCTCCTTCTCCTCCTCCTTCTCGTGTCACCCTCCCCCTCCCCTGCGACCGTCCTCTTCCTCCCTACCTCCCCCCGCCGCTCCTCCGTCATCTGCCCCCCTCCCCACACACACTGGCGACGTCGTCTGCGGTTTCCCACTCGAGCAGGCGTTTGGCGCCAAGAAACCCCCGTGGGGTCCGCACCTCATGACCGCTCTGCTCACGGTCCTCCCCTTCGCTTACATCGGGCTTGCAGCGAGGGTGCTGACTAGGTCCAACCGGCTCGGCAAGGATGACGATCGAGTCGGACGAGCTGTAGCGCAAGGGGGGGAGCTTATTCGGTGCGTCTGAACCTCGTGGAAAAAACGCCCTCTTTTTTAAGGGACGGACTATGATACGCTGTCACACCTCGGACAGATCATGATCTACGTAGACCATCTAGTTCTTCATCTGCCGGTGTAAGAGGTTGTGGGGGATTTGCATAGTGCAGATCTAACCCAGGAAATGTGTGCTAGATCACGCAGATTTTGCGGGTCCCATCCGGAAACATGAGCTAGATCATACAACATCGAGAACATATCCACCTTAAAAGTACGTACTCCAGATCATCAAGTCACGCGATTTATGACGGAGGTAGCACATTCTCGCTGGTTTGTTTTTCTGAATGACGGGCGCTCCTTAGCTCAAAGTCGCCGTAATGCCAATCTTGTTTCTAAAACAAAACGTTTTTGTATACTTGGGCCATGGGATTACTCAACGGGATGCAATTTGATTTTTGCAGAAGTTAAGGTTTTGGGTGAGGCGTGGAGCTCCTCAAGTGAGGAGCCTGAGAAAATCTAGGGTGAACCTCTATCGTAAAACGCCTCAAGAGCGACAATCGGTGATCTGTCCGAGGTGCATACCAGGTATGCTTTACGGTAAATTTGTGCTCGAGTAGTACATCGATTCTTTTTGCAGTGTATGGGGACAGGCTTAGCGAAAGAATTTCGATGAAGAGACGAGCGTACGTACAGGTACGTGCCTGGTAGGCGGTGGAGCGAGGGGGGGAGCTCACACGGCGTGTTTGTAAATAATAACCCTTCTCACTAGTTGTATCCACTTTTTGCGGAAGCACTTCTCGAGTTCAGAGTTGGATCCTCCTTGCGGCAGTAGAACGGTCGACTCAGTTTTTTGTATCAATGGAATTATGATGGTTCGTATCATACGAGGAAACCCACACGGGGAATATCTTACGTTGGGGTGAAGTTAGAAAATAGTATATAGGCTTTTCTCGTAGCGTGAGCGGTGGGGAGGGGGGGGGGGGTCAGATAGAAACGAACTGGCGTATCGCGCGATTTGCGCGCTGTTGCTGTCGTGTCGCATTTTAGGGGTTTCGTGCGATTGCCCTTGACTGACGGCACGCGCATATTTGCTGAAAGCAGAACAAGGGTGGGAGTTGAGGGAAGGACGGTAGCCCTTAGAACCAAGGCATGCCTTAGCTGCCGCTCGAGTTCTATTCCGTGAATCACCCAGACGGGGGTAGTCCGAACATCGCTGCCGCGCGACGGCTTCGGAAGCGGGCGGTCCTCTGCTCCCGTCTCTGCTCTTGCGAAGCAAAACTTGCACAAAAAAAAACAACTCTACGTATACGTACAATAGCAACATCGGCGATGTACCATAAACATCTAACCTTGCAGAGTGTAGTGCACACTCCGGTAGCAGAAACTACTCCTATCGGACCACCACTATACCACTTCCCCCCCCGTGTTTCAGGTCTGTGTCTTTCGCCGACATCGCCGGAGCCGAGGAGGCGAAGGCCGAGCTCGCAGAGCTCGTCGACTTCCTGGGGGAAGGCGCCGCGCGGTACGCGGACGTCGGCGCCCGGCTCCCCAGGGGGGTCTTGCTGTCGGGGCCGTCCGGAACGGGGAAGACGCTGCTGGCGAGGGCCATGGCGGCCGAAGCCGGGGTGCCGTTTTTCTCGTGCTCGGCGAGCGACTTCGTCGAGATGCTTGTCGGCCGCGGAGGTGCGTATGCGCGTGTGTCCTTTTTCAACCCCCCTTTTTGACCCGCACCCCCACGTGTTTTGGGTAGAACAATAGTTCGAACTACAGTAGAGTCGGATGATTTGTACAGCGTGAGGATGTAGGGGTCAAGTCTGCGTGTCGGCAGAGGGGAGGGGGGAGGGGGTGTGTTCTCATGTCGTGCATGGCCGAAGTCATATGGCCGTAGGGGGACGGTGTAAGGTGAGGGGTACGTAGGGGAGGGGGGCGCTTGTTTTGGATACCTCCCGATACGTGGGCGAAGTAGACTTACTCGTGCGATCACGGGGCAGGACAGTTTCGGGGAGGGTGTGGAAGCGGTACGGGGGGAGAGTAAGAGGGTTGGGTGAGATGATCGCGGCCGCTCACCATTTTTCGAAAATGACGTGATGTGGTATGGGCTGGGTACAGGGTAGGGAGAGGAAGAAATAATTACTTGATGCGCGGCCAAGCAACGCTTGCTTTTTGTTTGCCGCGTGCGTCGCCTATCCCGAAAGTTTTGTTTGTCGGTCGTGTTACGTACGCAGTCTGACGCGTTCCGCAATGGAGGTAGCAGTTCGTAGTTACACTCTTCGGCCAAAACGTTTCTGCGTGGTCGATGGGGCTTCTCAATTGAGGAACTACCCGATATCGATTGTTTTTTTTTCGATATATAACCTCGCAGGCCATGGAATTTCTCGTCCGGGTTAAGCGCACGCTTGTTTCTTGAAGCGGTATTTGGGCGATACATAGGGCTTTTCAAACGAGGGCCCTCTCAGAAAATATTGTGTGAAACCATATTGTAGCTTGCATCGTCTGTCGGTTGCCGGTACATAGCCCCTAAGCGCCACTCGCCGAGGTTAAGGAGTATCTTCTACCAAGCAAGCGCACAACATGGTCCCATTTCACTTCTGAAAATGGCACGCGGTGGTGGTGCTCTCGAACGCTTTTGCGGCGCGAACGTCCACTGCATCTTACGCGTTTTGCGGAATCCCCTCCTGCGCCCCCCTCCCCCCTCACCTCGCCGCCGCTCGTTCATCGGACTACTTACCATGCTAATCGCCTCTTCTCCTGCTGCGGTATGTGTCTGCCGTGTTCGTAGCGGCCAGGGTCCGAGACTTGTTCCAGCGCGGCGTTGCGTCGCAGCCGTCGATCATCTTCATCGACGAGCTCGACGCCCTCGCTAAGGTGCGCGGGGGCATCAATTCCAACGACGAGCGGGAGCAAACTTTAAATCAGCTCCTGACCGAGATGGACGGTTTCGATAGCGAGGTATGCACCGGTACTGTGTTCGGTCCATAATCGGTACTGCCGGTCGATACAGCTGGTTGGGTATTCTTACTGATATCGGTCAGTACCTTCGGTCGGTGCCGTCGGTCGGTACCTTCGGTTGGTAGTTTTGGTCGATAGATTCGGTCGGTAGTTTTGGTCGGTAGTTTCGGTCGGTAGATTCGGTCGGTATTTTCATTCGGTAGTCTCGGCTGATGCTGCATCAGTTCTTTCGGTTGGTGCTGCCGATCAATACTTTCAGTCGTTTCTGCGATCGGTAGTTTTGGTCGGTGCTGCCGCGTGGTACTACTGCTGGTCGGTGCTGTCAGTCGGTCGTGCTGGTCGGCACCTTCGGTTGGTGCTCTCGGTAGGTGGTTTTTGGCGGGCGCTGTCGGTCCGTCGGGGTCGTTCGTGCTGCCAGTCCGTTACTTTCGGTTGGTGCTGCAGATCGGTACTGCCGGCAGGTACCTTCGGTCGGTACTTTCGGTCGATGTTGTCGGTCGGTGCTGTCGATTGGTATTGCAGCCGCCACTATCTACCGATCGGTACTATAGTCGGCGTACGGCATCAAACAGAAGCAAGACACGCCTGCCCACCCTCGACAATAAGCGAGGCACGCGCGAAGGTCAACTGTACACACGCGGGGCACGGGTGTTACACAGTTTTTTATTTACATAAAGCGTTGTAAAATTCGTCAGCTGCGGGTGAAAACAAAACTACCTGGTAGGCGATACTCAGCTTAGTGTAAGACGTTCAAGCGTAAGGTTTGCAGGTGCCTGGTGCGGCCCCCGAACGGAACCCGGAGCGGGTTTCCCATCGAACGGGAATGTTCGCTCACGAGACCGAGAGTTGGCACGGATCGCCCTCTCCAAAGTCGCCATAAAGGGCGCATCACGTGTGCTAGACTCTTATGTACGGTTCAAGAGTTCAGCTGCAGGAGCTAGTAGAGCGAGGGCTGGCGCGATGAGGCGAGGCCGCGCAAACCGGCTGCTTGGAAACGGCGACAACGAAATGCCGAAGTTTAGTCTGTGGCTTATTCGCCCGAGGGAGACGCCACCGCTCCACCGCAAATTTTAGTCTCGACAGGAATCTCTGTATCTCTATTTCATACCGAATAAAAGAGAGACGGCGGTACTACTAGAAGTATACTGATTCTCATTGCGGCTCTACAAAAAACTCACCAACAGAAAACGCAAGGTTGAGTGCTTCTTCGACCTGGAAAAAAAAACACCTCAGCTGTTACGTACATATAACAAATCCTGAAAAATCCCTCAAAACTCATCTTTTCGAGCTTAATGGAATACTTCGATTGTATTGTTTGTCGTAGTATTGATGTTGTTTGGCAACGCACCCGTACCCCCCCCCCCTTCGCACAAGGGGGATGATCGTGTCACGTAGCGTGTATATGGTGAGGCACCCACGAGGCAGTTACATAGTGAACCCATTGCTGCCTCTGGAAGTAGCCACACCACAAAACAAATCAATTCATTGACGCTGTCATCACATGCAAGAAAATCCGCCTCAAAGGCGGTTCTTTCTTAGCAGGATGCAGCTCACCCTTCATGCGACTCGCCCAACGCCTCACGGCGCTTCGCGCTTGGTGCAAGCAATGTATGCCTGGTCGGTGAAAGTCCGACGTGCTCCTTCCCGGCAATGGAGGGATGCGAGGGTCTATGGTCATACGACTACGGCCATGCATGATATTGAGTACACCCCCCCCATCCCCCCCACCTCTCCTCGCTGTTCGGTCTGTTCTCACAATGCATACACGTGTCACACCTGTTACCTGGCATAACCGAACGGGAACGGAACCACTGCTGCTTTCAACACAAATGTGTAGGGACGGAGCGTGCTCGTTGTGGCAGCTACGAACAGGCCCGAGGTGCTAGACCCCGCGCTCACTCGACCCGGGAGGTTCGACCGACACGTCACCGTCGGCCTGCCCAACACTCCCGGGAGACGCGCAATTTTGGAGGTGCCTTCCTCTGCTATCATGATTTTTATAAGTATTGTTTGAAACTCGGTTGTTGATGATGGTCTAGGTGACAGTGGCAGTCGTGTTTTTTGTGTTTTTAAGCGGCGGATTATTACTGCGCTCTCTCGCTAGGAATGTTGTGTTGCTCTGTACTCGGGTCTCGTAGCTCGCTATATCCGCTGCCACTGCTGTAAGGGCTGGTTGTGGGCAGACAAACGATTTTGGCGGACGATTCGGACATTTGTTTTGCGCCGCAATTAGACGCAGCCAAATTCTTTTTCCTACTGGCTGATCGCTTGACAGAGAGGGTGGCCAACGTTTCGCTTTTTCGTTGGTGCTGGCATGGTCTACGAGGTACCTGACATGGGTCATCGGGGTCGTCGAGACGGAAGCAATGCCAGCAGTCTACTTCATGAAGTGCATCGCCTGGGGGCGGAAGTACTGCAGCTAATCGACTGCTGTTTGAGTTGATCGAGTGCTTTACAGCCGTGCAACTGGTACGATGGTTGTGTATTGACTGTTCCTTTTCGTGGTGGCACCACTATTTCTACACAGTTTTCTTGTTTTTGTTTTCTACCCACGGTAAACGTAAACTTACTCTTTCCCCCCTGTATATGCCGGTGCGTACTTACCGCACGCGACCAAGGTGCACTGCAAGAAAGTCAGGATGCGAGATGGCTTGTACGCTGGGCTGGAAGAGGTCGCGCGATCGACCTCGGGCTTCTCGGGCGCGGAGCTGGCCAACGTCGTCAACGAGGCGGCCATGCTCGCAGCAAGGTACGACTCGCCGCATGCTGATAATTATGAAGGGCGGCATGACAGACCATGGTAATCGCGCGCAGTGGGCACTGCCACATGGTGTGCCTGCCACCCCTTCCCGCAAACGCTGACACGCATGGGCGCTAACACAATGTACTTACAGCAGCTCCTTTCAGTAAGCGCCGGCGGCCAAGCCATTGCCGGAGAGCGGGCGGAGTCGCGCCTAACGCCAATGCAGACCCCCCCCACCCCTAAACAAAACGTAGTGGTCATTGTTCTCAGTGTTCTTTGTTGGAGAGGAAGCGCTGACAATCGGCTTTGATGTTTTTGTGAAAAATCGTGCATCGGCTGTTGGCAAAAAAGCAAGCAACCAACGTTTTCAGCCATTCGCCCCTAAAGAAAAGCACAACCAGATACGGTGTACTGCCCCTAGTGATGATAAATGTCATCCAGATCCCATTCCCCACCCCCCCTTCCACTTACCCGTTCACCCCAAACACGCGCCTTGACCCTTCCCTCGTGCACCTGCCGTCGGTCGCTTCTCGTGCGCAGGCACTCCGAGCTTGAAGTGGGGCCTGAGCATATGCGCATGGCCGTAGCCCGCACGAAGGCGTATCGCGAGGAGTACAACGTCGCACCTTCTCGCACCTTTCTCGATATGGTCGATTGAAGCGCTGTCGAACAGCGCCGCGAGACAGCTCGCATGTTGAGGTACTGGCTGTCAAACAGCTCACACGTTGGGGTACTACTGTTGATTGCACCGCCTTCACCGCCTGAAAAAATATTAGTTCGGCGGTCAGGCTCAAGTTCTCATTCTTATGTAAAGCGGGGTGATGTGAGTCAACGTGTGTCCTGCGCTGATTTCAATATTTTAAGTGTTTTTCTTATGCTTCGTGCCAAAATTGAGCCAACATTTCTCAACCTCCCATTTTCTTAAGTGCTGTCACGCACTGTATTTTGAAGCCGGTCAAGGTTTCCGCTGGACCCGTTTCTTATGGAACTCATCATCCTCGTTTGTGGTGGCACTGTCCTGGAGGTGGTACCTCTGTCCGTGCTGCCTCGAAAAACTCTTCGGTGAAGGTTCCAGCTATCTCAGAGGTGCTACTCCTTGGGTGATTGGGTTGTACGGGGAATATGTAAACTATCCTCTTAACAGCTCGCGCGCGGCATTCGGCACTCCGATGTACCCGATAGGCGCTGCGGGGCCTGGTACTGGTTTACTGCGAAGGAGGAGCGCTGACCGAAACTAACATATCATTAAGAAGGAAGGACTGCTGATATATACCTGGTATACCCCAGTTTGATGTTGTCATAAAAGTTGTGCATGACAACAGTCTGACCCGCGCCTTCATGGACCACAGACTGCAGGTAAGTGGGATAATCGGGCCAAAGGAAACCACAGGATGATAGCTACCGTAGTTCTACCGTACTTCCCACGATGGTAGACACATATCTCACGGGCTCAATTTACCTTTAGGAGTACCCATTGTGACCGATGCTGCTAGCTTCCTGGCAGTAGCTCCTCGCGAGCCTTGTCATAGTTCCGAAGGCTGTCAACATCAGACGACATAAGAACATCAGTAATGAGATGGCCTGAATGTTAATAGGTTACGAGCCTCGTTACGCGCTAACCCATTAAGTGCCGAAAGCGCGAGGTTGTGTCAAAATACCACACACGCTATACCCTGCCATGTTTGCGGTGTCAGTTGGGTTAGTTAATCAACAGACTAGACCCCCACGAGGCTATTAGGGTGACATCGACCATGTAGACTAAGGCCTCAGGTCCTTCCCCTTCGATCCCTGCACGAAAACCCGTCATCCGCGGCCGCGATGGTACTCATTGTATTGTCGGTCCCCTAGGGTACGTTCCTCCCTTGCTGCACCCCATTGGAGCGAGCGATCGTCTGGTGCTGCCGTGAATCCGATTTGATCTCTCGCCGTAGTACATACTTGACCGCAAGTAGCGCGGGCGCCGGTACGCAGGGGGGCTACCTGAACAAGCACGGCCGTCCTGCTGACCGTGTCAATCGCGTCGGAGAAGTCAGCGAGAATGAGGCAGTTGTGAGTCTCGTGGAGGGCCCGTTCCCTCTACTACAGGTATTCTACCCCCCGCCTGGCATAGTGGCCCCAAAACTGCCGTAGCTCACGGTTGATCTCCCCTAACTGCGGTCACCTGTCGCCTTTCGCCTGTGGTAAGGAGCCTGCCTACACAGCATGGGGACGCAGACGGATCGATATTTTCCTCCCAGCGCGGTGAAGCTACGCTACAAGTAGAGCTGTCAAACGTTCCGTGGGAATGGGCCAGGGTTGTCGAGGATATTATGTTGTGCACCGTCCAAGCTCCTTGTGCGCCCGTTGGTGTAGACATTGGATTAGAGGTGCGCGAAACACTGGTCGTCATTTGGCCCCCCCCGAAGAGCGCTGCTGGAGCTGGTATAGCCGCACATCACTTGAGAGACGTACTCATCGTCTGGGCGCCAACGGGAGCGCTTCCTCTCTCTACTTCGGTAATAGCCCCCAGTATCGCCACCGCTGGGACCGTGGACGCGGCGGCGGAGTATTCGGGCTGGACTAGGCCACCAGCCTGGCCTATGTTCACTTGTCGACGTCTGAGCACAACTCTGCCAGACGCGTGCGTGCTGCAACGTCAACCCTATTTGCGTGTGTAGCGACATGCTGACGACGCGTGGCTGTGTGCTCAGCCTCCTCCGTAGCCCCTCTGGCGGCATTTTCAGTCTTCTGTCCCCTCACCTCGCGTATGCCACCAGACACGGAAGCAGGATGATTGTGATATATCTCTCCACTAACGTGGGGACCTCTCTTGCCCTTGGACGAGTTATCACCCGGCGAGCGCAGTGCTGCTCAGATAGATACAACTGGTAATAAAGTACTGCCTGCTAAGGCGAAATCGGCGTCGCCAAGTTGTGGTTCGGCCAGTGCTCGCCCAAGGTGTGATTGAAGATGCCGAACACGTGAACACTCAAACGCGCTTGTGTGGCAGCCAGCTGTAGTTGTACGTCATTCCGATCGCGGGGCAATGCTGCAAATATTCCAGAGAAAACGTTGAACGAAGTCGTGGCCCCACCCCCAGACTGCTCTATGGTCCCATCCTTATCACGTATCACAGCCTTTATCTGCGCAAAGTCTGCGTCGCCCCCCTTATCCCATCCGCACGCCTCTATTGCGAAGACCCGGGTTCACCTAAATCATCGCGTAGACACTTCTGCTCCAGAAAGAATAACTACCACTGCGTGTGCTATTCGTCGTTGGTGGGTTGACTAGAAATACACTATAAAGTGCAGACAACATGTGCAACGTCACACATATTTTATGATACATACAGAAGTACAACACAGCTGATGATGTTGCCACTGCTACTACTACGGGGAATCCCATGAGAGCTCGCTGGATGCCTCCACAGGTGGCCGCCCCCCCCCCTCTCGCGCAATTTGGGAGTAGCGAAATCCTTGTGGAGACTGTGGGCAATGTACCACAACACTAGGCGTACCGGAATAACAGGTTATCGACACCTTTTGGGGTTTTGCTACTGCTGTACATTGTTCAATGTCTCCACGAATATGTACTAAACCCCACAGGGTGCCTCTCAATTCAGTACGCCTAATGGTGTTCTACATTGTTCGATGCCCCCACAACGATTGTTTAACGCCCACATTGTGCAATGGGGGGGGTCCCGTCCACCCAAGGATGCACATTTAATGACTCTCTAGTGGCACGCCACCACAGCAGATACCCCGGCGTGCCATTGCAAGGCCCATGGGTTACCACCGGTCATGGGTCTGCCGCGGCAAGTGCCACAGTTGTGCCCACAAATACAGCCGTGGCATTTCCCCTGGGATCCCACGATAAGCCCCGCGGCCATGTCCACGGCAAGACCCCACGGCAAGACCCACGGAAAGATCCACGGCAAGGCCCTCCGCGGGAAGGCCTACTATGAACCCCACGGCAAGACCCACGGCAGGGCCACGGCAAAACCGGCGGCAAGCCCCACGGCAAGACCCTCGGCAAGACCCTCGGCAAGACCCTCTGCCAGTCCCACGGTAACTACACGGCACACCCCACAGCAAGCCTCACGGCAAGGTCCTCGGTTACACCCGAGGCAAGGCCCACGGCAAGACCCACGGCAAGGCCCGCGACAAACCCCGCGGCAAGGCCCACGAAAATGTCCCAGACAATGTCCTCGGTAATGTCCGCGGCAAGGCCCACGCCCCTTGATCCCACCCGAACCTGATCCCACCCGGACCTGATCCCACTAGGACCTGACCTCGTCCACAAGGTGCAGAAACACAATTCGCCCTCTGGAGAAGCCACCGGAGGCCCACCAGGTCCTCTGATCTCACTCCGCGCGGGTCCCACCCTGGACTGATCCCACTCCCCCACAGGGTGGCTTCAGGTGTGGAGACTCCAATGTAGATTGCGGTAAGCCTTGGCGTGGATGTTGCCACCGGGCTTGCCGCGGGTCTTGCCGCGGGTCTTGCCACGGGTCTTGCCGCGGGTCTTGCCGCGGGTCTTGCCGCGGGTCTTGTTGCGGGTCTTGCCACGGGTCTTGCCACGGGTCGTGCCACGGGTGATGCCGTGGGGCTTATCGTGGGGCTTGCCGCGATTGTTGCTGTGGGGCTTGCTGCGTGTGTTGTCGTGACAATTACCGTAGGCCTCGCAACGGGCCTTGCCACGGGCCTTGCCATGGGCCTCGCCGCGGGCCTTGCCGCGGGTCTTGCCGTAGGGCTTGCTATGGGTATTGCAGCGGGTATTGCCGCTGATGTTTCCGTGGTATAGCGTGGGTATTGCCGTGGCGTGCTGTGGGTCATGCCTTTGTGGCATGCCGTGGACACTGCTGTGGGTTGTCGCGGCACTTCCACAAAAACGTGAAATAATGTATTTCCTTTAATTATAGTACTGCGGAATCCCGTGTAAGTCGGGCAGGATCCCATGGGAACCTATGGGACTCCATGATTGTTTCTCGCCGAAAGACATATTGGGCCCCAGGGGAAGGCATCGGAAGAAGCCGAGGAAGATCCGCGGGAACTCATGACAATAGTCGTGGGAAGCCGTTGGACCCCATCGGAATCCATGAGAAGATCCATAGTCCGGTTGCAATGCCCCCATTGGTTTACATGAGTTCCCGCGAATATGAATGTTCCGAGGTGTTCCCATAAGACTTCTCTCTCATGGGACTTTCCATGGGATCACAACATCGGTAAATTGAATTACTAGTGGGAAAATGCCGCCGCATGTCGTACCTTGTGCATCATGATGCCTTCTGTATGTATGTGTATAAATATGTACAATATGCACTACCAAGTACTAGGTAGGTACGTGGTGGACAGAGGGCTGCCGCATTCGGTGCATTATGTACAGTATTGGTCTGTCTGATTAAGGCTTCATTCGACTGACTACTGTTAATTGTATGATAGTACGGACCTAGGGGCCGACTCCTGCTAGCAGGCGATGCCTTTGGCTCTACTCGGGTCACTCCCACAAGGTTCTTGACGATGTTATAAGTTATAGGCTCTTGTTTTAGTTGCTGCTTACCTCGCCAGATGTCTTCTTACGAAGGGGCGAGGCACTCATCAGAAAGGCGGGCGACAATGCCTTCCAGGTATGATGAGGAGACGCTTGCTACACATAATAATGCCACAACAGGGGAGAGGGGATACCATAACACTAGCCCACCCTGAAGGGCCGTATATGCAGATTCATAGAAACGTCAGGCACGAACTAAACTATTATGGAGATTTCGGACAACGGATCGAAGACGCGGCGCTTCACAACCTACTCCCACAACTCTAACTTGTAATGCTGTATGTAGTTGATTACACGTGGACACTGTGAGTAGCCAAAATGGTCGGCTGAGAAAAAAAAACAGACTTCGAAGAGGTGCCAAAAGTGTCTAGTCGACGACGCCAGTGTTAAGTGTAAGGCAGTATGGACCCAGGGACCGACTACTGCTATTAATGCCTTTGGCTCTGCTCTGGTCACTCACAAAAGGTGCTTGACGGCGTTTGCTTCTAACCCTAAACATCTGTTTCGCACATCCTCGACTTCCCAGACATTCTTGCTAAAAACGGTCGCCCCAAATACCGACGGCACCACGTCCATCGCCATATCCATGTCGTGCTCGGCTGGTTCTAGCAAAGACATCTGCATGGTGGAGGTGAGCGTTTTACCCACTTCATGGGTGGCGTTTGGAGCATACTTTGCTTGTTGAGCGGTAGTGGTTCCCCCGCCGGCATTGCGCCTACAAACGGTTTGCTCCCCCCGCTTAGAGAACTTTACGCCACCGTCGAACGAACGAAGGCGTAAAATATTGACTAGACGCGTTTGCGTGTTGTTGACAGTGCAGTAGTACCTGGCACACGTACTTCACCTCGAAATAAAGCTACCGACTCTACATAAGGTGTTCCGTACCATCTCGCATGCTTACGCACGACGCAGACGTGGCTTTCAATTATTGCATGATAGCATCCCGGGGTAAGTAGACGCTTTTTTATACTGTCAGGAACCCGACACACCTAAGCGTATGGCACACCGATCATCCGTCAACACAACACTCAACCCCCTACTTGCTCGCTACTCTGCACCTATCGGTCACACGGGCCACGCCACTAAGCACCTACTGTAGATGGAAGTGGAGCAGCCTATGGAATAAGACCAGCCCGTGATTGGAGGAGGGGAGGGTCCCGCTCGTCGCAGGTTGCGCTCAGCAGGCGGCACCTCTAAGAACCCGGACGATAAAGCAAAGGATGACGACACCCGTATGCTCACGGTGACTGCATGTAGATCGCTCGCCCTTGTTTCTGATTGCTGTACAGTACCTAGCCCGAGTTGCGTGGGACTCCCCTCTCCTCTCAATAGCGCAACATCGGTTTTGAAACGGCGTTTCTTGGTCCATCCAAATAAATTTAAATGTGCCACCCATACCTTATACGTGGCTGCGTGGGCACCAGCAAGTCTGCCCGTGCACACGCCAAGGCCCCTTATCCAGTCAATGTGCGAGGTGTCTCGTTGGGGAGAATGTATTTCAAATTCGTGCAGGTACCTGTCGTAATCTTCTTGACATGCTGCTTTCTCTTTGACGGACCAAAGTCTGAAGAATGCATACGTTTCGTGCACTCCCACGTTTTTTTGAGCCATGCATGTTATGTCGAATCCGAGACGCTTCGTGACGTGAGTATAGACGCTTTCTTCCTCCGACAAACAAATATGGAGCACGGTGCAACTGCCCCACGTCGTGAAACCAGCTGTATCGTGCATCATACCATCTCATTTACCTGCCTTTGTATGTCTTGCTCAACCGACGCATTGTCTTGTCTCAATCTTATAAGCCCATAGGAATACCTCATGTCGGCGACTGATCAGGAGAGGGGAGATTTTCACAAGCTAGGGCTGCAGCGCCTCAACGGCGGTGACGTCCTCATGCCCAGTGGCCGCAGGCTTCAGGTGAACACCCGGGTAAGAACTAAGCCGCCGTTACGTGAAATTGACTGACAGCTGAGAGGTATTACGTGCACTCCTCGACATCTAGAGCCATGGAGCCATGGACGAGAGCACCCGCATGTCGATTTCGCTCAACCCGAACAACGTGGAAATCGTTACCGAAATGGCGACTTATCTGGCGCCTTGCAGACCCAGTGTGCGCTATACATCAGCAGTGAGTGGTACGGTACGAGAAGAAGGTGTGCAGCACCTGTCCTAACAGCGAAAACGAAATATTAAACCGTTCATCAGCCTCTTTGCGATACGTATGCACGCTCCAGGTGGCAAAAACCTGCACATCAGTATTGTTATTGTTATCGGAGCCCTTCCCCTGACCGCATCGCCCTCCAGTCTGTTCTGCTCCATGCTTGGGATTGCTCGTGACACCCGTCTTCTGTCCTGTGTTTGCGCGCCGATCAATGTTCTTCCCCTGCTGGGTCACGCTCCCGCCGCCGCACAGTTTGAGCTCATGGTTATCTACAGCCAAAACGCCCTGGATGCTACAGGGTGGCCGGAAAGGGAGATGGAAATCAATATTGCCCTGAGAGTCACGGAAATGAACCGAGCCTTCAAGAACTCGTTGATCAACCTGGAAATCCACCTTACCCGGACGGAGTCGGTGAGAAAGAAGGAGGTTATGCCGAACTCACATCATAATATTACACATTCCACGCCACCCGGGCGAATCTCGCGTCCGACGAGGTCGACGAGGCTCAGAGTGATTTGTCGAATCAACATCAACAATCCAAAATCTTGGGTAGTTGACGTCGATCGCCGTTATTAGCCGGAACGCTCTCGAGCAAGCATCCAAAGGACGCAGCTGTCGGTCGGTCAGCGGAACGATCCGGTAAAGTACATACCAGCTGTAGAGCCGAGCGTAGCCGAGGCTGGTAGCGCATACACCCACCAACCACACAAGCAATCTTCTCGACTCTGTGTAACCTTTTATTTCGTATTATTCATCTTGGCCGAGAGAGCGCTCTCTATGCAACACAACGTATTTCTTCTGAGAAAACTGACGATCACGCCTCATGGCGGCTCGCGCACGAAACCTCTGGACTGGCACGCCCATCACATTGACACGAGCGCACACCGTCCGTAACCCCATCCTTGCACTGGCGTGGACGAGGGTGCGTACTATCCACGCATTCACCTGGATGAGAGTACGCATCGGCGCTTTGTATTGCTGATTTCGTTGTGGATGTGTTACTTGAGTTAGGGTCATTCTTATCGGAGAGCTTTTCATCCAATTTTTCGACATTTTTTTCGCGCAATTTTTCAATCTTCCATATTTTCCTGTTTTTTCCCCCCAAATATTGGATATTTTCGGTTCTGGAAAATTTCACGAATAGTGACAAAACGCCTCCGTATATTGATACCTATCTCTGATTATTTCCAAGCTTTGGAATTTTTGGAAAAAACGCTCTCCGATAAGAATGAACCTTAGTATGTGTATTTGTATGCACCCGTATATACACTTGGTCACTATTATCCATGAATGCACCGGCCTGAACGAGAGGGACCAAGATTCATGTCATGGCGTGCACGAGGACGCGTACAATCCATGCATTGGCCTAGACCAGAGTACACATCGGCGTTACGTATTGCCGCGTTTTCTTTGTGTTACATTGATTTATGTACATGCACCCGCATACCAGGTATATCCCATTTACCAACCCCCGCTAGCTGGTGCTCGGCACCACGTGAGTCACCGTTCGTACCCTCGATGTGCGCTACCAGGTACCTGTTACATACTTAGTACCTAATGGGACCAACATGCATCGCTATGGAGGGACACCCCGTCGCCCGCTATCTTGTGTACCGGCAAATTTGTGATGACACGTGTATACATGTATCCGTGGGGAGTATGTATCGCGATGCGGGGGATGGGGACCAAGTGCCGGCGCGCTGGCGCTGGTATTGCACACGAATTGTACATATCCTGAACGTGCGCTCTCAGAGGCCACGGGTTTTCTGCCTACTTCCTTCATGGTGCAGTACGTATCACGGCGCCTATGACATGTATCGTCACACAGTGTGTCGTATAGACAGTAGACCGGTACGTGGAGAGACAGAGGACCGCCGCATTCGTTACATGATGTCTCGTGGTGCCTACAAACTGCTGGGTCGTTCTACAACGACTTTGGCACACACCTGATACCCTCCGAGTACTGTGTTGTGTTGCCATGGGAAGTGCCATGAGAGAGAAGTCGATCGACTGCAGCTGGAACAATTATTGTATGTCTCGCTGAATTACTCAGTACGTTACACATCCTCTCAGATTTTTTCGTATTTCGTTGTGCTGTTCCTTTCAACAGTTAGTTCATCTCTCGTTGAATTTTGGAATTTCCCCCCTTTCCAGTAGGGCCCAACCATAGAAGATTCGCTATGTATGACATGTACGTGTGTACGTCCTATCATGCAATACGAGCAACGGGCATCGACTAGGCAGTAGTAGTAGTAGACCTGTTGACATCATTGTACCAACAAGGGAAAGACGTCCGGGACGCCTCTTTTTTTTTTGCGAGCCGTACAAGGCTGCTAGAATAAGAAACACCTGCCAGACGCAGAGAGAGTGCTGCAACAATGTATTCAGTTCTTTGGAAACCTTAAGCAGGGGAACTATTCAGTGTAGTAGTAGTGGGCACCCCTCTTGACAGAGAATCTTCAAGATCATGTACCTCGTACCTATCTATGCACACACAGTGGCTCAGGGGTATATTGAGGTTTGCCAATCAACCATGGAATAGAAACATACATAGACGGCGTTTCTCGCCCGTTTCTGGTCGGTTCTGGGTCTGGGTTGGGGTTAGGGTCAGGGTCAGGGTTAGGGGTTGGGCTGGGTCTACGCACGCACGTACCTTGAGATCACAAAGAAGTGCTTCCTAGCCTGAAAAAGCGAACTGCCTTACTTACCCCCATAAAGATCCACTATCTATCAAGGTTCGTTTACTTTCTTTCACGATGATACTCACTTTGTTTGCGCCCTGATTGAAAAGTTGAAAAACGAAATTCGGCGGGGTTGTTCTTCGTGACCATATCAAACAATTTTATTCCGTGTTTTTTACCTTTCTTCATTTAATTTCGTTCTTTTTTTCGTTCGTGTTTTGGGTCAATTGTAGCGAAAATATACATAATCTTCTTTCAACTCGCCGACCTCCTCAAGGACATCAAACCCCTCCTCGTACACCCACACGAGTGAAGTACTACGTACGGTAGATGGTCTTCTTCCTCACTGTGTCAACCCTTCCCAGCCTCTGTCTTCCAGTCTTCTACGTCTGTCTGAATGGACCTTAAAAAAACACATTTATTTTTGGAAAAGCCCAGCAACGAGATTTTCGTGTGGTCGTCAAAAACGACCCGGACAAATTTCGTTTTCCAACTCTCCTTCTATCAGAGAGAAGTTCCTGCTGTCGCTGGGACCAGTTAGTAGTTTTCTTTCGTGATAGGATAGGCTGGGGATACTGCCGATCGATACTGCACGACGACATACTTTTTGTGAAACGTTTAACGTTCTCATCGATGGTCATTGCCGGCCGCAATAGATTGTGCAACATATCCCTCCATGTACCTTTTTTCGCTCCCTCCCATCTTGTCAGCTCCTCCCTTATTTTCTCTGTCCCTCCTATTAACAGTCGTAACTCAGATCTGGGGCCCCATATCAGGCTCTTCTCCCCTCTCCCCACTACGGTACGTGCCTTGGAAGGCTTTTTTGTCGCGAGAAGGGTCCTTTATAACTTTTGTCTCTCGCCGACTCGCTTCGCGTCGAATCGTGCCTACCGACGCTATATATAGCTGGCGCTCTCGACAGTTGAAATTATTTGATAATGAAAATCGTACGGGAGACTCGAACCCCTGGCCTCAGCTATTCTATTCATAGCAGTAATCGAGGTTAGCCATTAGACCACCGGGACGACCGGCTTTACTACGTTCACCACAATATGTAAACAGTGCCCATCGATGGCTATTGCCGCCGGCAATAGATTGGGGTTCCATCAATACGCATCGGGGTTACGTAGAGGTAGTGTCTTCGACATCATGCTAAGTTAGTTAAAAAATAATACTGCATAACTTCACCGCGTTCGTTCATGGCACAAGAAACAAACCAGGGGAAGCACTAATCAGACACAAATACTTCAATTGTTTTAGGTGGCCTGCACACTTATTTCAGATCGCCAAAACTTTCTACACTAGACCACCCAAAAGTACAACTACTTTCAGAGCAGTCACACATCATACATCGCACATCACACATCAGATAGATCACACTCACTCGTGCTTTCCACTGCTTGCTGCCATGGCGCCGCAGGGCGAGACCACCAAATACCGTCTACTCGGCTCAACTATCACGTGTGTGTGATTCGGTTAAAACCAGTGGGAATTGAGCACAAAATATGGACCGAATCCACCGGCCCTACGGAATACTCCCGTGTGCTTTGGGCCCCCAGTGGATGGCCTGTATTACGGGTGAGAAATACACCAATCAATCTCCTTGCGAAACCAAAACAAATTACGCCGTCATTCGCAAGCAAACTGTACCGAAGGGCCGATAGAGTCTATGACGCGTGCGGGGCCGCGGTTAAGGTTTTCCGGTGTCGATCCTTTCCAGCTAGACTACGCCGTCCAGTCGGAGTTCGCGCCTACATTGTGCGTTTGTTGGTGTGAGGCGTTCTACGATAGAGGTTCACCCTAAATTTTCTGAGGCTCCTTCGTTTACATTGGCTTTCACCTATTCAAAGTCGTTTCACCCTTCTTCCTTCTCGTACCGTTTCTCGTGCTTCCGGTGGCGTGCCGCACTCACCTATATATATACCAGATCTCATGATGTCCTCAGCAGCTATGCCGTCCGCGTTGCAGTATGCCTTTTCGCGTGTGAGAAATTATCGCCGAAATCATTCTACCCCCACAAGCCCCCCAAATCTCTCCTCGCCCCACGCCTTCTTGTTGATAACTTCCGTTGTGTTAGCAACACCCCACCACTATTTTGAACATCGCTGAGTTTGCGACATGGGCCTAGCCAATCAATGACTGGGCCTGTTCCTCGGGTTGCGCATTCAAGCTTTAGCTTCACGACCTGCTTTTTTTGGGTGCGGGGTGTGGAGCTCCTTAAAAAAAATATGTTTGTCCTCAGGAAGACGAGCCCCGACCCCCTACCGTATCATGCCTGCACGGGCACACGTTGACGGCAACACTGTCGCATGAACGTTGGCGGCGGTTAGTTGCGGATATCCTACTGTGAGGATTTCTACTCGTACTGTAGCGATTACTGCGCTATATATATCCACCAATTGCGTTGTTCTCGTGCTCTCTATTTTGAGGGCGGGTTGCTCGCCTGAATTATATTTTCGTCACAAGAGAACGGGCCATCCACATCACTACAGGACATCCACACCTCTGAACTCAGCAGAAGCCCGGGACCAGCATCGCTACAACAACCGCGGCTAGGTGGATGGACCAAGTTCCATACCGAGGAGAAAAAACGTGGGTGCCATTATTATTGCGCTGTTGTAGTCGGGAACGTTCCCAGTAGTAACGGTTTCATGTTGCGGTTCACGTAAGAACCTGTATGCCTACTCGTACGCATCAGTAGTTTACCCGCGGATATGCCAGGAAAGCCCCCAGATACCACAGACCTCGTCTCGGCACTGGTGCTGGTTCTGGCGTATTTAGTCCTCAGCCCCTCCGATTTGCTCCGAGCCTTGCATGGTCTGTGGCTGTCGTCCCTTTCCTCGTTGGTTCCCGGCTCTCTTCTAGCGTGCAAAGCGAGAACAAAAACTCCATCAAAACGCCTCCCCCGCCCGATCTGGCCACGAACAAACGTTCTCGTGTGGAAGGATTCATCCGTAAACCAAACGCCCATCCCCGACGGTTGGTCTCCACCATTTATTAGAAGCTTCTAGAATAACCCTAGATGCTCGCGAGTACGAAGTCTGCGTGTCAGCACTTGTCACGGGTACGAGCAATAGCACTTTTGTACTCTCTAGTAGGCGGGGGGTGATACTTGTATGGCATTCAGTATATTATACTAAAACTCATCTATATCATTGTATGCCGTTTTTTTTATAGGCATACTAAAACCCACTCACTTCATCTACTTAGCGTTTACCAGGTAGTATACAGTACTCCATACTTGAAGGGCGGAAATAGTCGCGATAACCCGAGTACCCCCTCCTCCCAGATTTAGCGAGTACTCGTTTGGCTGCGATTACTCGCAGGGGTACAACTCTAGTCTCCCCTCCCCTCCCCCCTACCGAATCCAGCCTATACCCTGGATGAGCGTCGCCCTTGTCCAGGCAGTATCAACTTGCCGTGAAGATGTCGATGTGCCACGGCACCGACCGCACCCAGACGAGGCTGCCACTCTCCAACGCACGGCCCCATGTTACCCACGGCAATTCTGGAGTTTTCGCGTGAGATATCCCACGGGAAGCATTGCTATTCCTAGGGAAAGCATTGTCCTCTGATGAGATCTTCTATGGGATGCATTGTGCTCCCCATCAATTCCCACCTGGCGTCCCATGGGACTGCTACTTCCTGCGGGTTTTCCCTTGAGACTTCGCGTGGGATGAGTCGTACTTCCCATGACTTCCGATGGGATTTCCCAGGGGAATTTCCACTTGCAATGAGACTTTCCATGAAACTTTCCATTTTTTTGGCTTCTCTTGGAACTTTCCAATGAGACTCTCCATGATACTTTCGATGGGACTTCAATGGGGTTTATTATGGGGTGCGTTCCGTGAGTCCTATGGGTATCCCGTTTTCCATGTGGGGCATATCACGGTCCCGTTGGGATAAGAAACAATGCTATTACGGGGGACCATTGTTAATAGGACCTATGGTATACATGAAAACCTATATATTTGACCATTTTTACTAACAATATTTGGTCCTATTAACTATGGTCCCCCGTAATAACTATCTAAAGAGTGTGCGATCTCAGTGGATCATCATGAGAACTTCCATGGGATGTTCCGCGGGACTTCGCATGGGATCTTTCCATGGGATCTATGGAACGCATACTATATCCCGACACGGGAAGGTCCGTAGGTACGATTCTATGGTTTGTGCTGCGATAGGGGTAGCATAGTTTGGGCCAAAATATTGCTGACTGACGGCGCTTTTCTCGATTATTAATAGCTGAAGAACCACCCAAAATCGTTCATTTTTCGTTTCGATGTTGTTTGAGACACGTTCTACCATAGAGTTTGCACGTTTCCGCTTAAATATGTCTGAATGACGAAGTTCCTTAAGCCAAAATCGTCGGAAGGCCAAGCTTGTTTCTTCGAAAAATGACGCTGATGTATGCTTGGGCCATGGGATTGTTCATCGGGATGCAATTTGATTTTTGCTGAAGTCAGTTTTCGGGTGAGGGTATCGAGCTCCTTTCGTGAGGATCCACAGAAAAAATAGGGTGAGCCTCTACCGTAGAACACCGCTAGACCTAAGCCATAGGATTGCTCATCGGGGTAAGCGTACACATTCTATGAAAACGTTTTGGGGTGATATGTACTGCAGTAGAGCTCCTCAATGGAGGGGGGGGGGGGGTACTCGATAGGAGAGATGTACTCGATATCATGCATGGTCGTAGTCGTATGACCATAGACCCTCGCATCCCTACAATGCCGGGACGGAGCATGTCGGGTTTTCACCGACCAGGCAGACATTGCTTACACCAAGCGCGAAGCGCCGTGAGGTGTCCGGCGAGTTGCATGAAGGGTGAGCCGCATCCTACTAAGAACTGCTTGTGGAAAGGGGTGGGGGGGGTGTACTCGATATCATGCATGGCCGTAGTCGTATTCACCATAGATAGACCTTCACATCCCTACTATGCCGGGACGGAGCACGTCTGATTTTCACCGACCACGCAGACATTGTTTGCACCTATCAAGTACGAAGCCCCGTGCGGTGTTCGGCGAGTCGCATGAAGGGCAAGCTGCATCCTACTAAGAGCCGCTTGTGAGGCGGGCTGGTTCAGGAAATTAGCAGGTGCACCCTTACCGAGCATTCGTCTGGCCTCGTGCCATGTTCCATGGGGGTCTACGGAGGGAGGGGTTGCTCCCGTCCGAAGACAGTGCTGATCAATTCTTGCAGCCTAATCTTCGATAAAAGCCGGTACTTGATATTTCCGGCAACCTCGGATGAAAGTACAACCGTAATTTACTGTCAGTTTCAACCTCCATCTCACCAATTTTCCATTATCAATATTTAATATCATTCCCATCCGACACTACCGTGTAGCGTGAGCTTTAAAGTTGATCACTCATGAACACTCTGAAGGAAGAAAACCACGGAGGGGAAAAGTGCCCTATTAATAGGTACAAACGCAAACTCCATGCTGTACCTAAATCCGGCTGGACCTTTATCTACTCATTTTGCTGTCATGTCTCCTTCCAGCACGCACTCTCATTTTCTGTTCATCTCAAGTCGCATCCAAACTCCATCCCCACGACATGGGTTTGGGTCTGTCACTCCTTGATACTAATAGTCACCCCCACCCCCACCCTGCTTGCTTCCTGGAAGTCCCTAAGCCGGAGCTTGAAGCGCGACACCTAACTCCTTGAAATGGCGACCTGTGTGGTCACCGAGACAATTTGGAGAAGGCGTTCCTTCACCGCTCCCTTCCTGTCCGTCGATCCTCCACCCCTCCCCCCCCACGACGATAGCTGCTCGCTCGTCGATGAAGTTGCTGCCTTTTACCCCGAGGCGCCCAGATATTTCCACCACTTATGTGGCAAGTTTTGTTGCTTCTTTCGTCGAAGGGCACACGTCTCGGACGATTGTACTGTTGACGCTTGGGCGCCTCGGAGGTAGAAGCAACTGATCCGTCGGGATCAGCACTGCCTCCTCCCTGGTGTATCTGCGCTTGCGAGTCTGCATGGGTGGCGTCCAATAGGATGGGCTTGGCCCTACACTCCCGGTTCGGAGCGTCTCCAAGGCTTCCTCTCCTGACGATGAAGTCCGTCCGCAGGATCCCTTCAGCGGTTGAGGATTTGCCGCTCTCAACATGGTGTGGAGTTTCGAGTCGCTTCAAAGTGCGGGGAGATCGCGCGGAGAACAGAAGAAGTGGTTGGTGCTGGTTCACCTGCGCCCCGGCTCCGGGGCAGATGCGTGCGTACCGGGTGTCCACGTCAACGGCCTCATAGCAGGGGTACCTAAATGCCATGTGCTCCTCGATCCCAATGGAGCGCCTTCCCGTGTCGACGAACTCCGCTGCGGGTATGACCCGCAGCGGGTCTGCTGGCCTCTCTCGAAGGCATGCAGTGGCTCCTGCCCATTGTAGGCTCATATAACGAGCCTCGGCAAAGACCTCGGTTAAGCATACCTCCAGTGAATCGCCCGATCCCGGAGGGCGTGCCATCTCCGGCAGCTGATCCAGCAAGGCTGTGTGGACAGCATGCCTACCCCGGGCGACCGGCTTTCCTACCCTGGGCGACCGGCTTAGTTCGTGGTGACGGCGTCGTGCGCAGCCACTATGTCGGCCTCTGGGGGGCTCGGGACCTGGTCCCCCTCAGCACCTAGCCAAGCCTCGGGAACGATTCCTGCCATCGCTTCCTTTGAGACCCCCCGTGTGTCGAGAACCTCCCGCAAGCTGCCTGAGAAATGATGCTCGATTCAGGGAGCCCCCTCCTCGCTCGGTCTCCTAACGAGCTCGTGGGGTCTGCTAGAACCTCCGGCAGTATCCCAACCCTGCTTCCAATGGAAGCAGACATTCGCCTCGCTTCCGTCGACGGTAGCCCTAGCCCTCCCGCTCCCGTGGAAAGGCGTGTTCGGGCTTGCTGATGAGGATCCAGAGTCAGCTGGTCACCCGGTCATCCCTCCTGAAAAATACGATTGCGCCTCCGCCGCTCTGGGTAGCTCCAGGATATTCTCGTACGCCCGCTGTGCCCCGTTGTCTACCCTTCTGCATGCTTCGAGGGACAGCCCAGTATGCAGAGCCTTCCCAGGTAATATGTTTTCTGCCCGAGGGATTCGGTGGCTAGGAGGGCCGCCATTTGCTTGTCCGGCATGTTCGCGAGGCAGCGGGCCAGGCGGCCCGCGCCTCCATCCCTCACTATAAACCTATGACTCGGTCCGTCACGTACTCGTCCGTGCCGATCGGGACACCCACCACGGTCGCCCCACCTTCGCCTATATGTTGAATGGTTGATATCAACGCTTTCCAGGAGCGAAATCTCCTCCATCGTCGGGGCTTGCCCTTTCGGAGGTTTTGCCCTACTGCAGTAGTTATTATTAATAGGCATAGATAGGGTGTTTGCGAGAACAACGATAATAGACTCGGTGCATGGGTTTCCTTTTGTTTCCGAGGTTTTCTTTTTTCGGGAAAGATATGAGTGATCCATGTTGAGGATCATGCTGCACATTGTCGGATGGCAAGAGAAATAATAATAATAATTTGGTTGTCTTTGCCTCTTGTACTCTGTTGCCCACCCGGTATACCTGATACAGTAATGTGGTGGTGGCAATCCCAATACCAGGGTACACGAAAAATAATTTGCTTCGGGTGGGAAACCAAAATGACGTTTCTAACGTAAAAAAGTCAGCATTCTTGGGCTGGGGGACTCTGTGTTCTGTGTCGGTTGGGTAGACTACGGAGCAACTTAAGATTCGCTTGTTTAATTAACCAAGCAGGTCCTCATTTTCGTCGGTTTCAAATGTTTTTACAACCCAGCCAAATTGGATTGTCGCAACCCCTCTCAACTTTGAAAAATTATCGAAAACGGGCGAACGAACGGTTATCACGCCAAAGTTGAGTATCGACCGATCGGTTAAACTCACATCTGCGTCAGACGCTTTCTTTAGTTTTCTACCAGGTACATAAAAAAAACGAAATTTAGAATAGACGTATGTACGTACCAGGTATTGCGCAGCTTGCAAAGTGAAGTACAGTATCAACTATTACTAGGAAGGAGCAAATACAGCAAATAGAGTAGACAAGCTGAAAGTTGGTACGGAAGGGAGGTAGACTTGGTGCATGGGTTTCCTTTTGTTTCCGAGGTTTTCTTCTTTCGGGAAAGTCATGAGTGATCCATGTTGAAGATCATGCTGCACATTGTCGGATGGCAAGAGAAATAATAAATTATGTAATCAATCGAAGGCCTTGATGTATCATAATTTTATAAAAACACCCTACCTGGTACATCGTACAGAAAAAAATGTTACGGATCAGCTGTTCCACCATACATACCAACCATTGGACCCCCCGGGGCGCCGGCTGTGTGAGCCGGAGATTGTTGAGATATAGTATCGCTATTTTTAGTTTTTGTGTAACATTCTGAAATGCGTCAGCTGTGAGTTCGACTGATTAAATAGTAAGGCTCGACTGCAAGAAGAGCTGCCAGAATTCTGGCGGGAACGCGTCCGGCTCGTCGACGATTCTCCGCCAGAAGGCTGTCATGCCCTTTTCGAGCTCTTCCCGCCCGATGTCGGTGTGGATGATGGATTGCAGGTGCGCAAAGCGTTGACCATCGTTTCCGGGGCCTGAAAGGGCACTGCGGGAGCTGATGACGTCGAAGAGCACCTCGGAGGCGTACTCATTGTCAGGGCGCCACGGAGGGGCGTTTCCGTCTTCCACCTCGGTGGCCAACACCGCAGCCGCCGCCGCCGCGGATACTGCGGCGCGATCTTCGGAGGGGAACTTGGCCACCAGTGTGCTCCACGTCGTTTCGTTTCCAGCTGATCGTGGCTCTGGTAGCAGGTTGCGAGCTGCCACTTTGACCCCTCCTGCGTGGCGACACGCCGACGACGCCCGTTCAAGCTTCGTCTCCTCCGAATCTTCTTGGGCGGCATCCCGTCGCCTCAGGTCCCCTCCCCTGGTGACAGCCATGGGAGCAGGAGTACTATATCCCCGCTCTCCACCAACGCGAACCTCTGTCGCCTCTTGATTCGGCCGTCCGGTGAGTGGAGCAGGGCTGGCATGAGGTACCATAGCTTGATCGCCCGTAGGAGCGAGTTTGGCGTCGCCGACTCTCGGTTCGGCCTGTGCTCACCCATAGCGTGGTTGAGGATGCCGAGCACGTGAATGCTAATGCGCGCGTGTGCGCCGGCCCACTGCGGTTGCACTGTTTTCCCGGTTGCGAAACGTTGGCCCAGGTCATCCAAGGAAACGGCATCAAGTGGTGGCCCTATACCCAAGCTGTTCTGGTCCCACCCGTACCAAAGCCCCCGGCTGCGAAGGTCCTCGTCACCTATGGTCCCCCCTCCCATCCTCGCGGCCCGATTACGAAGCCCCGGGTCCACTAGGACCGCTGCCTGCAGTGCTTCCCGTCTTGGATGTTGTGCCCCGCAGTTGGCTGCTGGGCAGCGGAGAGGTGCCGGTGCTGCGCCTCTCGTAAGGGCCTCCACCACACAACGGGCGTGAAGCCCTTGTCCACATGGAAAGCGTACCGCCCGGTGCCCTAGTTGTAGCGTTACACCGCAGACCCCGCACGCCACTTCCCCTGTGGTGTGGCCAAGGAAGGCCCTGGGGCGCGTCCCGTTCCCGGGTCTCCTCCCCAACGCCCTGGGAGATCCTCCGGTTGGACCCTCGTCGTTTGGCATCCCGGACCACCTGTCTCCCCAAGCGGCTCCTCTCCCTCCACTTCTTTGGCCCGTCTCTCTCCCTTCTCTCCCCCCTCTTCCCCCCCCATTCCGCGGCCCTCCCGTTTCCGGTTCTCCTCTACTCTCACTATCTCTCTCCTCTCTGGTAGGTTCGCTCCTGGTACCCCTCCCCACTCCCTCCGCTTCCCCCGCCTCCCTCCCTCCCTCCACCCCGCCCCCCCCATGTCCCCTCGCTTCTCTCGCCCCCTCCCCCGCCCCCGCTCCTCCCTCCCACCCCCTGCCTGCTGACGAGGGTGGCGCACTACCCCCTCTCCCCGCTCTCATCGCTCCCCCCGCTCCTCCCGCTCCCCTCGCTGCTCCCGATCCCCCCGCTCCCTCCGCTCCCTCCGCTCCCTCCGTTCCCCCCGCCCCCCCCGCCCCCCCCACTCCCTCCACTCCCTCCGCTCCCCTCGCTTCCCCCGCTCCCCCCGCTCCCCCCGCTCCCTCCGTTCCCCCTTCACCCCCCGCTCCCCCCGATCCCTCTGTCCCCCCCGGTCCCCACGCTTCTCCTTCTCCCTCCGCTCCCCCCACTCCCTCCCCCTCTCCCCCCTCCCCCGTCCTGTCTGCTGAAGAGGGTGGCGCACTGCCCCCCCGCCTGGCGTTTCGCCCCGTACTCGCGTCGGCCCCTCTCCCGGCACTGCTTCCTCGTGGACCCCTCCTAGAACCTCTCGATCGGCCTCCTCTACCCCTTGCGATCACTCCCCCCTCCCTCACGTTGGTTGGCGCTGTCGGTCCGGGCGTTGTCGACGCTACCTCGGACCTTGTCCAAGGCATTCTGGGTTGTTCTGCTCGCGTGGTATCCCGGCTTCCCTCGTTTTGGTGGCTCTCTGAGATACTCGGAGCTGCGCGTTCTTGCTCCAGCTGCCCTCTCCTCATCGGATCTCTTTCTAGCGCCGGCCCCATTGTTCCCGGCGAGGGCGCCGCCTCCACCGGAAAGGGAGGGAGCGCGCTGCTTTCCGCCAGCGCGTTTTGAACGCCGAGAGTCCATCTCGTCAAGCGTTCCTCTCACTCAGCGTCGAGGCCCGCTAAGTATTCTTGAACATGGGGCCCAATGTAGAGCCTCCGGTTAGTTAATCGAAGCAGGACATCCTGCGATCGAATCCCGAGCGCGGCGAACCGCGTATGGTAGCGGCCGACGGCCACTTCCCATTCCCTCGAGCGTGGGAAATCAAGGTAGGCCGCTTGAGGCAGGCCCAGAGCATCGCTGAACAGGGAGCACAAGAGGAACGAAGAGGTTGGGCTCCTCCCGTGGGCACGTACCATGTGCTCGAATGAGCTGTATACGCCGGTTGTCAGGTAACTAGCCAGCCCCGGTCCTGGGGCGTCCCGTTGAAGGAGGTTGGCGAACTGCATGGTGCTCCTTAACGTTGCCCATCTTCCCCCCGACTCCTCCATTGGTAAGCCACTAGCAAGCTCCGCCGGGTGGGGGGGTCGTCTTCCCCCGTCCCCCTCGTGGCGGCATGCGACGCAGGACCTCGGGTCTGTATGCCCTCTCGCGAGGCGGTCTGCTCGTTCCAGCATGCAACTGGCGTGCACAAGCCCCCCGTGGGAGCACGGGACGGGTACTTGCGTGTGAATGCCCCTCGACGCCTCTGCCGAGTCTTCCAGAGCCTGTCCGCAGTACGTGCACTCTGCGTCTTCCTCCTCTCTCTCCCTCCCTTCTGCCTGTTGGGTCTGAGCTAGGTTCACGACGTCCTCATCCTGCGAAATCGCTGACCGCCACGATCTTTCCAGTTGTCTCTTTCTATGGGCGCCCATCACTGTAGCGCCGTCATAACGTAGGTGTAGCCTCGGCAGTATCTGGGTGAGACGAAACGCTCTCCGACGGAGCGGCCCATTCCCTTCTGGGATGGCTACCCCGAACCGATCGTCTCCCCTTCCGGAGGCCCCCTGTACGTTCTCCACGGCGCACTCCGTATGAGCGAGCCAACCTGCGAAAGAGAACCTGTTACGGTCTGTAACTTGCTCTCCACAGGCCCCGCACGGCGCTTCCACTTGTGCTTGCTGGGGGGCCGTGCCACGCCAATCTCCCCAGATATCCTCCTCCCCTCTCGCAGTTGCACTCCTCGACAAATCTATCGTTCCAGTTGGGGTGGTGGACCCCCCGTTGAGGCGGAGCTCCGCAGCGTTGACCCTGGCACCTATGGCTCTCTCTTCCGCCGTATCCGCCGATCTACCGAGACCCCTGATCTGTTGGAGAAGAGGGTGAAGACCCACATCTTGGTGTACCGCATGTAGAGCCGGGTTCGGGCACGTGACCTGGTGTGTGATCGTACGTGTCGCGTTGGCCCTGGCTCGGGGGATTGCATCTTCAACGAAGCCTAGGGCGCAGCGGCGGTGCACCTCGCATGAGCAGGACACACGCACGAAGGCGATCTCCTCCACCAGTCCGCGGCAGATGCTGCATATCACTCGCCCTCTCCTGCCGTTCCGTGTGGCCCTGGTGGATGACCCCCCTCCTCTCCTAACCGGCACCTCACGCCGTGCGACCGCCATCGCCTCTGACATGACCTCTTCGCTGTGCTGTCGGAGTGCTATTCTGTCGGCTTCTTCGACTGTTGCGGTAGCTCTGCATGCCGGGCATCGCAGGTCGGTTGCCGCTCTGACGCGGAGGGCGGCATAGCAAGGCAGGTGGAGTCGGTGAGGGCAGCTGCCGAGATGGACCATTGGGGCCACCAATGCCTCGTAGCACACGCAGCAGTCTTCCGGGGGTTCCACTCGGGGCTGCCCATTCTCTGCGGGTGGCGGCGCTGGCGTCGACGCTGATCCCGAGCTCCCTCCCTCCCGCGCTCATCCGGGCATCGCCGGTGGCGTCCTTGGTAGCGGCGTCCGCGCCGGTCCGGTCGCTGGCTGCGATGACGTCACATTCGCCAGCACCGCTTCCGGTGTCAAGAGCGGCGTCCCTGTCGAAGGGGGTGCCCCTGTCGGCAACGACTGGCGTGGCTCTGTCACAGGTGACGGCAGGGGTGGCGTGTCAGGCTGTAATGCGGTCGGTGGTGGTCGCGGTGTCTCCGACGGTGACGGCGCGCGTATCGAGCTTGCTGGTGGAGGCCGTGGCTCTGCTTGGGACTGCCCCGTTGGCTGAGGCTGCCTTGGGCGCGGCTCGAACACTTCCGGTCGTCGTGCTGTTGAAGATAGGGTTGGAGTCTCCTGCAGCGTCTGTGACGGCGGCTGCGGGGGCGTGGGAGGCCTTTCTTCAGAGATGGGTTGCAGACGCGCTGGTGTAGGGGTCGGGGAGTGAGTCCCGATCGTGGCTGGTGGCGCTGAGAACGAGGGGTCTGGCACCTGGACCGGTGCAGGTACCATCCGTGGCGGGAGCGGCGATGTCCTCATCGTCAAAGCCTCCAGCCCACCTTCTGCTCTCGACTGCATACCCGTTGACGAAGGAGCCCCACTCGACGTCCTTGGCAGGGTGGGCGATATCATCGACCGAAGTTTTGGCGGCGGGGAAGCCGTCTCCACCGGCGACCGCAAAGGGTCCTCGACCGATACTCTCGATTGCCCCAATGGACGTGTACGTATCGTAGGCGGCCCCTGCCTCGTTGTTGACGGTGGCCTCAGGATCCCCTGCCCCGGTTGTGGTGGGAGAGGCACCCCTGAGGGGGGTTCTCGCTGGGACGGAAGTGGCCCCCTCTGTGATGCCACCGGGCTCGTCCACTCTATCGCCTGTTGCAGAGGAGGAGCGCCGGATGACTGCCTATTGGCCCGCTCAATCGTCCTAGCGGCTGCTCGGGTGCGTACCCTCGTCCTGGTGGAGATGCGGCCCTCCGTATGCGCTCCAGCCTCATGGCCTTGTCGCTCGTGGTTCGCCGTACCTTCAGCTCCCCCATTTGCCCTTCTCCCTGGCGATCCCACTGCGCGCCTGCGGTCCCCCCCCTCCTCAACCCTCCCTCTTCTTCCGAGGGGCCTGCGAGTCTCCTGTAGCGCCTCTGCCCTAACATGGTCCACTTCCATGGGGTCACTGAGCTCATGGTGTTGTTGACCGGATGTTGCCCCCGAAGGGGGGGAGGGGGGGGGGCTTGGCCTGGACCCGAAGCCCCCTAAGCTCTGAGAGCCTGGTGCTGCGCCAGGAGGTAGTGGGGGGGGGCGGCTTGGGCTGCTGTTGTCAGCCCTGCCCGCAAGGAGCGCCCTGTTCCCTAGCTGACTTCTTGCCTGCGTAGATCCTCTTTGAAGCCTCAATCGATCGACGTAGTCCTCTGCCCGACGGGCATCTTGAGACCCTGGAGCTGCCTCTTCTGGCAACCGAGGAGCGGTCCCGTCTACCGCCCCCTCGTTCTCTCCGGGCCCTACCTCATCCCTGCGGCCTCTCCCGTTGGGGGTCTGGGTCGGACGCCCTCTCCACCCCCTTCCTCTGTCCCCGGTGGGACGGCCTGCATGCCGCGAGCCCAACCCGGCCCTCGTTAGCAGGGGGGGGGCGCGGCTCCCGTCCACTTCCATGGGTGAAGGGTCTTGACGCTGAGTGGTTCCTCTCTCGTCGCTGTGGGAGATTCCTGACTGGCAACTGTTCCTATTGGGCCCGCTCCTAGCATGGGGCATCTGGACTTCCGGCCAGGCTTCCCCCCCGCCCTCTCTTGCATTCGACGTCCCACGTCTTCTTCCCTCCCTTCCTGCGACCGTCGTGCCGCTCACCTCGTTTCCCCCCCTTCCCCTCTCGCCTGTCTGTAATCCGAATCTTTGCCGTATCGTGGTCCTCTGCGAGGCCTCTTGCGGGTTTTGAAGGGTGTTGCCTCCCATGCGTAGCTGCCTGCTTCCTATCGTCAGCACCGGGTCTGTTGCCAACCCGCGCCCCGGCATCCTTGTCGGTGTACTACCGCCCTGCACCCGTATAAAGGCTAAGCTTCTAGAGAGGTTAAGGCCCCTCCTTGATGGCCGCGGGAGATGGACTCTCGCGACTGGAGTCTCTCCGTAGGTGTCTCCCGCAAAGGTGACCCGTAGTCGCCGGTGGGGGCGCCCCGAAGCCCCTGATGGGGGGGAAAGTAGCCCTCCGCCGGCGCCCCAATACCCCTCTCAGGGGTGCGGGTGGAGCGGTGGTGTTGGTCTCATTCGAACGTTCTGGCGGTCGGTGTCTTGGGCGCGATCTCGGTCGCAACGAGGGCCCGTCGCCCGATTCTGACCGACCCCTCCTAACCCCTGTAATAGAGTGCCCCGGGCACCTGGCCCTATCTTCTATCGGCACCGACCTGCCTGGAGCCTGCTGCTGGGTCCTTCGTATTTGACGAGTTGGGCTCGTTGTCCCTGTGCTCACCCTTACAAGAGTCATCGTCTGCTGCTCGTGTCTCTCCGACGGGGGAACTGCTGCTTGGTGCGCCGTGGCTGTTGCTGGTACCCGATTGCTCCCCTGCTGCGTCCGCGCTAGTGTTGCTTGAGTCACGGCTGTTAATGGCACCCTTCCCTCCCCTTGCTGTGCCTCCCTTGGCTCACATTGTTGTAACCCACCTGTCGCGGGTATTGGCCCTCCTGCCCTCGCTCGTATCCACGCCGGGATCGTCGTCTGTCGCCCTCGCCCCACCGGCGTAGTTGCTCCGGCTTGGCCTACCACAGCTGCTGTGGGGTGATCCTGCTCCCTCTTCGTGCCAAGTGGCCCCTGCTGCTGTAGCCCCCCTGGTACGCGGCCTTGTTGTTCGTTCCCCGCACTCACCCACGCCGGGATAGTCGTGTGCTGCCCTCGGCCCACCACCTGTAGAACTGCCATTCGTCCCCCCTCTGTCGTGGGAGGCGTTCTTCTCGCTGCTTGGTTTCTCATGGGCCCTTCTTCCCCCCTCATGGGGCTCACGAATTGGAGGGCGGTGTTCGGCGTAGGGAAGCGCCCGGAGAACCCCGCCGGCTGCGTCCTTCCCCTCCCTCGTTCCACCGACACTCTTGCTGTTCCTCGTCCTTGCGTGGTAGGCGGCTGTGGGCCGCTGGGGGGAGGTCCGGCCACTTCTCCTGTCACTCCGTCCATCCGCTTTCTTCCCCTTGCTCCTCCATCCAGCCCCCTTCCTCCCTCCTGCGTCCCGTGTGTTCTTCCCCGCCCACCTGACCCCCTTTCCGTGCTCCCCTCTTCCCCATTGTCCGAAATCCCCCTCCCTTCGTTCCTTCCTCTCCGTTCCCCTCTACGCCCCGCCGCCCCTCTCTGCCTTTCTCCTCTCCCTGCCCCCCCGTCCATCCCCCCTCCTCTGCCTATTCTTCCGCCCCCAAAATTCCCCCTCGACCCCCCTCCTCCGCCTCCTTCTCTCGTCACGCTCCCTTCCCCTCTTATATATCTGGTCGCGCTCCTTCCTCCCCCCCCCCCCGCCGCCCCCCCCCCCCTCCTGTCGCTTCTCCATTCCCCCGGCTGTGTTCTACTGTCTCATCCGTCATGACCTAATTTTTCCGATTCCTGTCTGTAACTCGCTCAGTACCTACTCAAAGTTCCTCTCCGATCGGTGCCCCCCCTCCCTCCTTGATGCCGCTGCTGCCGTGGAACCACTAGGGCCCCGCCGCAGCAGCGGCGTAACGGTGTGTGTGGCTGGCCTCCTCTCAACGGGGTGTCCTACTCTTCCTGCTTCAACTAGAAAGGCAGCTATACCTACCTGTGGTTTCTACAGCGGTGCGGTCTCTGTTATCTCGATCGTCTCCATATTCTCCTTTCCCAGATTATATTTCTCTCTTCCTAGAGGCTGGAGACGGGCAGTGGTGTGTGAGTTGCCTGCAGAATGAGTATTACACCTATTACCACTTAGTATTAGTGGTACGAATGATCTATGATCTATTATTATTTCTTTTGCCATCCGACAATGTGCAGCATGATCTTCAACATGGATCACTCATAACTTTCCCTATGATCTACCTGGAATTATTTTATTTATTTTATTTTATCGAATTATGAAATACATACCTCGTCAGCTGTGAGTTCGACTGATCATGTAGTTGATACTCAACTTTGCAAGCTGCGTAATATGTCTCGTGGTACACGTACGCGTGCTGTTGTTGTCACACGGACTCAAATCCAAAAATATATGCATGCCTTCTCCTCGCCCCCCCAATATACTGTCAAATAATCTTTGTGCTTCGTTCAGAGCAATTCATCCGGAGTAACTGGAACACAGCTTTTTATATGATAATTTCTTGAAGAAAAAAATAATCTAATTAAACTTTTATGACGAATAGACTTGTGTAGGATGTGAGATGAGAGATTGATGAGAGATGAGAGAGAAGATCATTCGTATTTATTAAGAAAATACTTTCTTTTTTGGAGACGATACGTACGTAAGTATACGTGTATGTATACTGGTACATACGTACTGCTGCCAATGCTGTAGTCAGCTCTTCTACTGGCTTCAACACGCACACACTGCGCCGTACTCGTACAGAACAAACTGCTGTAGCTGCTATTTAGGACGAGATTATCCCATTGCTCGCCTGTAGAAAGGACAGCACACCAATCACCAACCACACAGCAGCAGCACAGCAGCAGCTAGCTGAAGACCGGGACTTCTACTGCAGCAGCAGCTAACTGTCTGTATCTGTGTCTGTACGGCGACCGCGATGAAGACCCCCACCCGGAGCACCACCACCACCACCACCACCACCGTTGCGTCTAGCTTACCACTAGTACTAGCAGTATTTTTCGTCGTGTCCCTGCGTACTCTGGTGGGCGTAGACGGGCTGTTAGCGTCGGAGATCACAGGCTACTCCAACGCGGAGTGCGAGGAATCGACGACAACCGGGTCAGGCCTGCGCTTCGGAGTACTGGACGTGTTTAATGCATCCGCCTTTCGTGAGTGCAGTTCAGTTACTATGCTTATTGTTTCAACTACTACTACATACAGGTACTTTGTACTATTAATAGTAGTAGCGTGTGTGTAGTTCGGCGTACTGGACGTGGTTAATGCATCGGCGTTTCGAGTGAGTGCAGTTACCACTCACTGCTTATTATCACAACTACTTCTACTACGTACACAGCAGTAGTAGTAGTAGTGGGTGTTGTACACACTGCTGCTGCTGTAGTACAGGAGGTATTGTTGTTTTTCTCACATTAACTCATCGCCACAATACCACTACTACTACACTGGAGTCCGTGGTCGCAGGACAGGCTCCAATAACTCTGGAGTGTGCCTGGTATGGACGTACATCGTAAAAAACTCAGATTTTCCCTCTCCCACAAATAATTAAACACAACAAACTACTGCTGTAGTAACAAAAAAAAGGTCGCCAGAGAAGGAGATCGATCCTGGCGGTGTTTTTTTTTTTTTGCTCATCCCATTCATTATCTTCGCACATCTTCTTCTCTCTCTCCTTCCAACTCGTAACTCAGATCCGGGGTCACATAACAGGCTCTTCTCCCCCCTTCCCGCTACGGTACGTGCCTTCATTTTTATCGCGAGAAGATTTCAGCCTTTTCTTCCCTCGTCGACTCGCATCGAATTGTGCCTATATATACCCACGCTGCAAGGCGCTCTCAACAATTGAATCCCTTTTTTCATTTTGATTTTTGCAAATAAATAAAGTCAAATGCATGTCCGACCCACCTGTGGGGCTCGAACCCAGGACTCCAACACAAGTCGAATTCGAGGTGAACCGCTTGAACCACCGGGGCGACCGGTGTTGAGCGGTACTGACTCGCTGCCTGCTGTACTACAGTAGGTAACGTACCACTTTTCACGGTGTGCGACCGAATCCCCTCGGGTGCGCGGTGCTTCTCTATAATATTCTTTTTCAGAATCGCTTCTGTATAATAAATACCAGGTACCTGGTATACCTGTCCGTTCCCCTCACTGCCTCGGCAAGGAATGCTGCGAGGCATGCCCTATCAGGCTTATAGCGAGTGGGGTAGGTCTTTCTGGCGGGCGTAAGGCCGGACTCACCCTCAAGGAGTGATTCCTTCTTGCTGCTGCCTGTGGCCGCGAGGCTCAGGCGGCAGTAGAGTTGAGTCGTACGTGGTGCGTCAGGCACGGAGACCTACGATTCGCGCGTCTTTTGTTAGGCAGCTGCGCGGCAGAGCAGCAATGCTCAATCGGGGTGTCCGTGCGCGGAGGCAGGCGCCACCACAGGCCACACTACGGCACAGTCTATTGCGCCGGGATGAGGCTGGATTCGACGACGGGGGAGGAGGGAGACTGAGCGTCGACGTGCGGGGAAGAGACGGATTGACCTCCCCATGCGCGATAATTTTTATTTTTCAGATCAGAACCGCAAGTGCGAGGAGCATTTTGTTTTTCAGGATGGCGGAGAAAGGGAACCGACTGGAAGGGAGTGACAACGAGAGCACGTGCAAAGGAGCGGGCGGATCGGGCCAAGGAGATGAGGCGGCCATGAAGAGCGGCAGGAAGACGGTGCACGGAGACCCCATGATCTGCGCGCACACTATCATCAGGAGAGAAGCAGTCATAGTTTGTTTTTTCCTGGTATTGTTTTTCACGAGGCAGAATAGTATCTTCTTGTTATTAACGTCACTGGTATTTGTGTAGTTTAACGAGTTGTATACCCTTCATGGGGAATAACCTACGCAATTATCAGGGGCGTGGTATCATAGCTGCTGTGCTGCACCTTTTTGGTGTCAGACAGCCCATGAAGAGATGGCGATCGTTGATATTCGTGTTGTAGTAAGGTTCGATTGCTTCTTTTTCACTGCATATCCGCGAGCCTTCACTCTGACCACAGCACTCCAGATAGCAGGCAGGTGTGTTCCTCTTTCACGACTACCGTGCGTTTCGTACGGTGCAGGCAGCACTTCAGACGGCATCCGCTGTAGTAGTCAGCAGCCACGAGTTGGTTAGAGGTGGGAACGGGGGTACTCTATGTTATAGTTGAGAGGATATACCCTCGGCCATGTTAGTTCAGTTTGCACATTGGTTTTAGCTCGTGTGCGCTTTCTTCGTTTCGTGTATTTTGAGGCAGCCGATTTTCGATTTTTTTTTTGTTTTTTCGGATCTTCCTATTACGGGGGACCATAGTTAGCAGGACCTATGGTACACATAAAAACCTATATATTTAACCATTTTTACCAAAAATATTTGGTCCTATTAACTATGGTCCCCCGTAATAGGTCTCCAGCACCTTTGTGTGACCACGGACTCCTTCGTCAGAGAGTTAATACGTAATGCGAGAACAACAACAACAACAACAACAACAACAACAACAACAACAACAACAACAACAACAACAACAACAACAACAACAACAACAACAACAACAACAACAACAACAACTGTATACGGCGGTGCTGCTGCCGTGCTGTGCGGTGCCGAAATTGTGTTGTTTTATACGGTTCGGTGCATTGCAGATTTCAGTGTTTCTGGGGAGGGGGGGATTGTGGTACATATATATATACCAGGTATATGACAATGTATGCTGATTGTGAGGGTCCTATTAGAAGTCCGTTGGGCTAAAGGTTAGAAGTTAACCAATCGCCTACCTAATCTAAGCCTCATAATACTATCCCCCCCTGGAACGAACCGGGTTTTACGGGTAGACGCGCCACCACACGCGGTTTCAATTTCTGGGGATCCAGAAGCATTTTTCAGATTCTGAACATACATGTCATTGAGGAAAAACTCACGTGCGATTTCATGGTGGACGTGAGATTCGAACTCACGACCAAGGACCCATATATATCCTGCCGTCGACGCCATTTGTGAGGGTCCTAGTCCGTTGGGCTACGAGTAAAGGTCAAAAGTTAACCAATCGCCTACCCAATCTAAGCCTCATAACATGATTGCGTCACTCTCCTCGTCAATTCGAAATAAATAAAAAAACGGAAAAAACACGTACGTACGTCGTAGCGACAAGCAATATCAGGTAGGTACTATTATTACTAGGTGATGCAAATGTATGTGCTGGGGGCCCCTTGCGGCAAGAGACCTCGGACAGATCTTTCAGGAGAGCAGCCGAATTCGAGCTCTCCGCGAGTGGAATTGCTCTGAGTACGTACCTGGTAGTAGTTAGAACGGGGAAAGATTGGGGGGGAGGATAATAAAATCAAGATTGATTGACTATAGACTGTTATAACGTTCGGAATAAATATGACCTTTTTACGGTTGGTTGTTCGGGTATCTCGTGGTGGTGTGGTACACACTCTTGGCAGGGCGTGCTCTGCGGTGGACTACGGTGTAGCCCTTAGATATTGTCACGCATGATCTGTGATATTATGCACCTCGTACCCAAGAAGGCGTTTGACCAGAATATACTCGTAGAACGTGTTGGAACTACGTACGAGTAAGGGATTTATTATTAGCAAAAACAAGATCTAGATTTTCTCGGTTTCTTCAGAGAAATGCCCCAAATAAAGAGCACAGCAAGCAGTGATTACATATTATGGGGGGCGATAGTAAATAGGACGAAATAGTATACCAGGGTATATTAATATACTGGTACGTATTACGTATTTTTAGTAAAAAGAAGTAAACATACGATAGATTTTTGGCTGTTGTACCGCCGTAGGTCCTACCCCTGGTATTTAGTATGGTCGCCCATAATGCTATACCCTGGTACATAGTAGTTTCGTTTTTACCCCTTTTGAGCCCAATGCTTTTTTTTCTTCTGGCCATCTCTTATGGGAGGGTTTTGAAAACCGAAGAACTTACCCGGAACTGTGTTTTATACGTGCTTTAACGCATTTTAGACCCGGAGTCCGACCGAATCAAGCTCGCACTTCTCAGAACACTTACTTACTTGCAGTTTTTTTTTGAGGAGAGGTATCTAGACCCGTTTTTCTTTTTTCCCGGGGTGTCGTTCGAAATTTGTACGATGTTGTCATTTTCAAACAAAAAAATCAACAAGGCATTTTCAGAGATATATATCGACGTTTCAGTCGAAAAAATCGTCTTTTTTTCAGAGAAATCGCGCCCTAAACTAACTGAGTAGAGGAAACTGGAGTGTATCGACAATTTTTCAAACTGCTATCCAGATTAAACGGCAAACGGCGTTGCAGCCTCTCGCAAAATGGCTGGTGGGACTTCAAGAAAAGCGGGCCCGATTCGCCCGTTTCCCTGTTCAAACACGCCTGCGCAGGGGGGTGCTGAAACCTCGATTTCCATAAACCAAAACCGATTTGCCACAAGAGATGGCCTTACTACCTCTCACGGTATCGAACGTTTTCGGCGCGTAGGTTTTCGGATACGTCAGCTTTCAAGCTTGGCTTAAAAAAGATCCGCGAACACACATTCAGGCTTTTTGGTGAATGAATCCGTCCGTCTTCAGTGAGTGGTGCTGCGCTGCAGCCATGATACTTCGTACACGCGCGAAAATGCATTTTCTCCGAT
Organism: Nereocystis luetkeana; assembly: GCA_031213475.1. NCBI lineage: Eukaryota > Phaeophyceae > Laminariales > Laminariaceae > Nereocystis > Nereocystis luetkeana. The sequence continues at coordinate 5,615,946 of JARUPZ010000006.1, forward strand.
ATATATTATGCGCGATTTCTTCGTGTTACTACAACAACAGCACCTCTTCTCGTTCGTTGTTTCCGGTTGCCTACAACTGTTGTTGTGTCTGGCGCACCCGCCGCCCTTACACACATCATAAAGGGTGTGACTCAATTGCGTGATGTGGGCTGTGTTGTTGTGGTTGGGTCGTGAAGTCTTAAGAGCTGAATGAAGTTTTCCGCAAGACTTTAGTGACGTGCAAATACTTTCAGTTGTTTGTTGGAGTTGTTGTTGTTTTTTCTAATTTATTTCGTGCCTTCCGAAGTTCGACCAATAATTTCGACCACCTACCTGCAGCACGCCAAACAAAGTCGAAGTGAAGACCTCCGTTGAGAACCTGCTGGCAGGCAATCTCGAGAAAATCGTAAGCGGCCGTAAATAATGGCACTCTAAAAGGTTACCACGTATACATCTGCTCTCTGCAAGGCACGGACCAGCCGAAGGTCCGAATGCAGCGTGCCAATATTGCGGCATAGCTAACTGCACCAAAAATACGTGGAGGGATGGGAGAAATCCTGGGGATGGGCGGTGGATAAGTTCCACCGTGACCCTGTGAACTGTTGCTGCCTGGCTGGCGTTTAGGAAGTGAAGAAGAGGTTTGATTTCGAGAAAATTTAAATGCCGCCTGTGTGCTGCATAGTAACTACAGCAGTTCATTGCCCCGCATCACCCATAATACCAGGTACCTGGTACTTAATTGGCACCGCATAGATCGTACGTGCCTCTCTCAGTTGTATCATTTGCGTAACGCTGACTGCGACTGTTCTGTTTCTTCAGTATAATAGTACTCCATGCTATTGAGCTTTGGTTGCTGCTGTAGGTGTTAATAGGATACTGCTGCACAGTGCCCGTGCTACCGAACATTTACCACGACAATAGTAGGCTGATGATGCCGATTTTTTAACACCCCCCCCCCCCCGAATGGATTTCGCGTCTGTCTGCGAATAATGCTTGAACGTTGCAAACAAAGACGATTGTTACTTGGAAAGCCGACGGGCTTTCTCCTAACGGAAAGCTTGTGCGGTGGAATATCGATGTAACCGGTGTCCTCTTTTACTGTCGAGCTTGCCAACTCAATGGGTATTGCCTACTACTGACTCCTGACTCCGCAAGGGGGCCCTCCGGTTAAACGAACGAAAGTGCTGAAACACATGTTCTTGCTTTTTTCACATCTGCAGTAGTACTGCTTCTGGTATGTTGGCGACCTTTCATGACTCCCTACCAAAAACGACATTTTTCTTCTCCAGTGAGAGTGCTCGAAGTATCGCCCTTACGCCTGCTTAGGGCCACGAAGCAAATCTCTGGGATCTATCGTGGAGCAGACGACCATACATAGGCGTTTCGCTGATAAATCGAGTGTGTACAAACGACTTGGAAACGGATTAACGAATTTGGAAACAAGACCCGTAGTTCCAAACTTGAGAACGAATGCTGCTTGCTGCAAAATTACCATACGACCGTATTATTCCAGACTTTTTTTGTCCTTTGATGGGCCTAACAGTTTGTGCCTCTCGCGTACGAGTGGGCCCGCCGCAATCTCACAGAACGAGCAGATAAGCAAGTAGTATCAAATAGTGAGAAGTTAGTTGCCGTTTCCAATATTCAAACCGGGCGACCGAGTATTAATCCACCGCCCGTATCACGAAGACTCGCCAGGCGATTCATGGGCAGGGCAGTCTGTGCGGACAGTTGCGGGATATCTCCTGCCATTAGAAGGTCCAGTTGCTTGTCCGCGATGCATGGACTTGATGTTTGCAGTGGTCGAGGTGAGGTCAATGCCGGAGTCCGGTTCGGACGGTGGGTTCACCGAGGGAGGTGTGGGGTCGCGATTTCCATGTCTTCCTCCTCCCCGTGTATGCTGAGAGGGGTGTTGTCCTCGGCGAGAAGGGGAGTGTCGTTGTCGCCCGGTGGGAGGTTCTCCTTGGAATATTCTACTCCCGTATCGGGGTTGTTCTGGATTGACACTTACTTCCGGTTGAAGAATGCGCTCTCAAGCTAGTATGCTTTAAGCAAGGAGCAACTGAGTCTGTCACCGATTACACCCTACGTTTAGACATAAGGACGCCGAGTCGAACGAGGAGGAGGAGGAGGAGGAGGAGGAGGAGGAGGAGTCCTGATGGGGCCCAGCTGGAACGTCGCCTGGTAAAGTCGAGTCACGTCGGTTGTTCCGGAAAGGCGTGAAGAGGAAGTCACTCTTTACGCCCGTAGCAGCAGGTGTTTCAGTTGTAGGTCTCTCCGTAAGAAGACCATAAAAAAAGTGAATAATACTCACGAGCGTACAAATATGTTTTTCACCAGGTTTTTCGTTGACGCCAGCCTTACTATCACTGTCCGAAAGGTCCGCCGGAAGACCAGCAAAATTCGGTGAAGCCGTTGTTTGATTGGTGATGTAGTCATTGTACTAGGTACTAGTAACTACGCTCCCACAAGTGAAACGAAATTTTGCGATTCAGCGACTTTTACAGTTGCTGGCTCGTTTTTCGAAAATTCACGAAAGAAATGTTGTAAGTCGTTTCTGACCCTAACGCACGACTGCTGTCTGGCGCACCGGACGCCCCCGCACACCCCATCAGGAGCGCGCCTCAATTCCGCGGGATGTGGTTGCTCTTAAGGAGCTGTAGATGTCCGCAACTAAAGTACTAACGTGGATTTGATTTTGTTTGTTGTTGTCTCACTTTGTGTACCGCAATTATCGACCAATTTCCTCCAATCAATGCAGCCCCTCAAAGTCAAGGCGTAGGCCTCAGTTGAAACACGGGGACTGCCAGCCTGGAGAGAAACACACCCTGTCGCGGATAAGCCGGTAAACTGATGCACCCGCTCTCCGCTGAGGTACGAACCAACGGAAGGTCCAAACACAGCGTGTCGAATTACCCGCAGAAATAAGGATTGCACCACATCTAGATATTTGAGCAACCCGAAAACCTGGGGATCGGGGGTGGATAGGATCCTCCGTGGCCTTAAGCGTGAAAAAATATTATTTGTATCTGGTGCCGGATCAATCCGATGCCTTTTTCATCGCGAAACATGCCTCTTACTCAAAACTTAAAGTCCTAATACTGCACCTCTGCTACTCTAGGTCGAAGTTGAAAAATGAAGTTTCTCAGGCTGCTGGTACTGCTTTAACTCAGATTTCATTGTCAATGCCGAACACTATTTATTGATGGTTGGCGAACCTACCGGGGTCCCTAGTTGGGCCGTTCGTAGCGTCCTATACGGGAAGAATACAGAACAAAGCGCGTAAATACCCCACAAGGAGCTCCGGAAATATCACATTTCTCACTGCGAAGCAATCTCAGTTCACGATGCAAACACAGTCAGTCGTGGGTGCCCCCCCTTGCAGATCTAAGGTCCCCAACACCTAATAGAGGCCCCAACGAAGAGGGACACGTTGCTCTGGCGATGGGCAGAGGCGTAGTAATGGATTTATGCCCTTTTTATTGAAGAGGCACGAAACATCTTTCTTCATTGATTGCCGGAAATAACCTTAGACGTTTCAAAGTCTACAGTACTTGCTTTTTTTTTGTACCAAGGTTCCCCTTGACATGTTGTGTCACTCCAGCAGTCAGAAAAGAATCACCGATCACTGACATACAACTTTGCTCCTCTTTCTCCCCATCTTCCTCCTTACCCTTCTCACTCTCCAACCCTTCCCCCCCCCCCCCTCCTTTCCTCCTTCCATCGTTCTCTCGAACCCTTTGCCCTCTGCTCGCATCACCAACCCGAAGACGACTTCAACGAGTGCATCGCTCTAGTCTCAGCTAACTCTAGCGTTTTCAACGTGTGCAACGTGACCACCGGAGAGGTCGGTATAAACTTTTTCCAAGGCACGACCTGCACGGAGCTCTTGTCTCAGGGCGCGGCTCTTCCTTCGTGCGAGCAGCTCTCGTCCAGCGCGGAATGTACCGACGCAGTTTGCGCCCAGATGCTCGAGTGTACCGATACCGGTGAGTTGAAGACGCTGCAGTAAAACACATTTCAGGTACCAGGGTATACACAGTATAGGCCCACAAACAACAACAAAAGGCTACTGAGAGCGTAAGGCCTACTTTTCGGGGACTACGAGAAAAACAGATTGCGAAAAGGTGCTCAGCCGCGAGCGCTACACTGAACCCTAGATGTACAAGAGTGTATGGTCAAGGTTGAACGAGGATGGTGTCACAATAAAAGCACAAGACTTCCTCTCAGATTAGGTGTTCCTCTATTATTGGCGGACCCATGCCGTAGAATAGTTGTCGCCAGGAACTCGTGCAGCAGAATATTTTGTGACCTTCGTCATCTTGTGTGCGCTGGTGGAAGGTACGCAGTCCTCGGGTCTTGTCCCCCCCGAGATCTCGGTCCGTCGTAGATCGCAGCGGTCGTTGCACCCCTTCATTATCTAGTGCATACAAATGGCTCGGTACTGTTTGGCGCCGTGTAAATCAGCAACTCGCATTTGCTCGTAGCAACAAAGGCAGCCCGTCAGAGAGAGCATACATGCTTGCATCCTCGTCAACCAAAAACTACCGTTATGTTGTGTGTTAATCAGGTGGTAGAGCTCTCTCAGTGTGGCCGCAAATGGATGGGGACTTGTATATTCGTAGGCATACTTCTCTTGGTACAAGGGCTTTGCTTTCTAGGACTACGAGTATGAGTACAGATTCAACGTATTCTATGTCGATGCAGAAGACTATTTCCCTTCAAGTCAGTTTCGGAGGCGATATATCGCTAACGACAACGGGACCCAGCGACCTCAGGGATGTCGGCGCTGACAGTAGCTTCTTGTTTAGATTCATAATTACGTCTTGTGCCCGGCAATGGCTCGGGGTCGGTTGCAGAGGTGACTGAGGTGGAGAGCTCCAGACAGACCTGCACCTTCCCAGATCCCCACCTCACTCCCAACGCCTGTTCAGAAAGAAGAGAGGAAGAAATCCCGCGGTATCTTTTCGTCCTTGCTTATCGTAATTGCACTAAGGCTAGGCTGGCCAGCGGCACTCCCGCACCCCTCGTCACGAATAACTCTTTGAAATTTCGACACCCCTAAAGCCTTCGCACAGCAGTTTATTACTGCCAGGGAACATTGGTAACGCAGAGCCTTTGCGGTACTGACACCAGGGCGACATAACGTAAACTTTGACTGCACTTCATACTGATATATTATTGCTAAGGTGAAACATCGGCTGATTCTGTAGAAGGTTTTACCGAGAGTGTGGTATGAAGGAGGGCACGCGGAGGGAGGGCGCGATCCAAAGTGCCACGAACAACAACGGCAATGAATGGAGGTACCATCTGTTTTTTTTTTCCAAAGCAGCCCGAAGTCGCGTTCTGGTGGACAAGCTAAAAACGGCAATACCCACCAGAAAACAAACAAGGCTTCTCTCAAGCGACGGGAACCTCCGAGAATGGGTGTCCCGCGGCAATCTTGCCTCATCATAAGTGCATATGCCAGCAAAACGTCTCACCATAGAGAGCATTCCGTTTACGAGCCTATCTAGACCCGGGAGAGGAAATCTCAAACTCGGCGCGGTCAGACGCGCACACTTGCGCGAACCTTACCTGTGCAAACCACACCGCCTTGACTCTTTCTTCTTGTGAACCCGAATCCCCTGGGCTGGAGAAATCACCAACGTTTCCCCGCTATAGCTGAGGGCTTAGCTCCGGAGCACGTCGCCGACGAGGTATCGATGAGCACATTTCAGGCGCACACTGACACAGGAGGTATACACTAGTATGGTCGGAATGACGAGACGATACACTCAACTATCCACTTTCAGGTATCGCCAACCATCCATAATATTGCATCAACCAACCTCGTGTTTATCGCGCAAGTCAAATGTCGTGCCCGTCTCAACAATCCCCCCCCCCCCCCCCCCCCCCCGCTTCGCATATTTTCCCCGTCTTTCGAAACCCTCAGTGGCATCGACAATTTCTCCCGGCGTCGTCAACTTCATTGCGAATGAGTACAACGATATAAACTGTACTGATCCCACAGGCAACACCGAGGTCCTTTCGGGGGAAAATATTGGGGAGATATCCGGGGAATGCTTCGAGTTGCCAGGGATAGCGCACGCTATGGGCGAATGCCGGGCGGACGGCAGCTACATATCGCAGTTTTTTTCGCCGGAAGATGACACGTGCTCCGGCGACGTCTGGGAACAGCACATCAGCGTTACGGAATCTTCGCCTCCCGTGTGCATCGCCATCGCGGTGGATGATCTGTATTACGGGTGAGAAAAAAAAAAAAACGTCGCTATCCGCGGAGACAAATCCTGCTGACTGTTACCGCAGGCAGTAAGGGCATCGTTAGAATACCTGGCGCTGCTCAGTTGTGGTGTTGGCGCCTAAATTTTTCGCTTGTCGGTTCTTTCCAAACTTCAGGGTATTTTTTTCAACCGCGTTGCACTCTGTATCCCTCCCCCCTACCTCCTGAACGCCTTCACCTGCCTCGCGCTCGTGCAACTGTCCAGCCATGATGCCCTCCACCTAGCGTATGCATGCCAATCTGTGGCTGCACATTACCATTAGTATCCCAGGTACCTCATAATCTCGAGCAACTTCCCCCATGCCCCACGCTGCAGCTACACCTCGTGCACGGTGGATGCCGCAACCGTGTTCTTTTCAGTCCCAGCACCAACCATCGCGCCCACGGCAGCACTGACCATCGCACCCACACCAGTGAGCATCGACACTGCGGCTGATGACACCCCAGCCCCTACAAACGATGATGGAGGCCGCGGCATCAGTCCGACCGCGCCTCCTTCTCCCGTGCCCGGGTCGGGCGAAGCAGAGGAAACCACGTCGCCAATCGGAAGCGACGAGGCTGGCATTTCGAACGGGGCTGCAGGAACGGGCAGTGGTGTTGCCGTGGGGTATGCTGTATTGTCTTGGTCTTGCGCAGTAGGACTGTGGGTTTTCATCGCTATGTAGGAGATCACTAAAGTTAACGTTGTACCCGATAGATGTATAGTAGGTGAGGGGCTGGTTCTGATTTGAAATCGTAGCCCTTGGGCGATGTGCCCGGTACTGCGAGCGTGTACTTGGGTGTATGCGTATTTCGTTGGGTAGGGGTTGCCTCGCCTTCTGCGATTGGACTGCCGACCTAGCTACTGGTTTGCTGCAGTTGATTGTTTTAATCTCAACCCTTTATCGACGGAACCTGTGGCGTCCGCCGTTGGCACGTTGGGGGCCTTCGGCGAAGGAAATGGCGCGTTGAAACCCTCATCAGAGCGCGCGGGGCGTTTATCCCCACGACGAGCGTGGAGAGATTTTAAATGAACGTTAAGCTTTTGACAGGATTTAACTGCTTCGACGGTAAACTTCGCAAGCGTGCTATCGGTAACCCCCCCCCCGCGCTCACAATGACGTGTATGGTATGTTGATTTCCAGAACGTTTGATAAATTCTATCCTACCGTAGGTAACCTGATGGTGACTTGTCCTCAGGTGTCTGACGGTGACTGTCCTCAGGTAGCCGGACGAGGACTGTCCTCAGAGCGATGACGATATTTTGAGGCTAGCGTGAAGCCATGGACACTAGATTGCTCAGGCTGCTGCACTGATTGTGATGATGATACATAACACGGCGATGCCTTACGTATACGTGTGGCACTCGGGCTAAGGCAAGGTATTTCCCTTCGAACTGACGAGAGTACGCGTACGGAGGTGTAAGCAGAGTGAACCTGCGGGCGTGTGCAAACGGTCCCGCGCCTCTGCATATTATGGCAACGTATACTTTTCGCTGCCGCGTATTCAGCTGCTACCTTGTCACCCCGAACTCCTTAGCAGTACAACCGCTTTTTCGTCGAACCGCAACTCCAAAATCGATATGGTGGTCAATCTGCAACGTACGGGGATGTTCGAGTAAGAAACTACACGTAGTGGAGCAGATTGAGCCCTCAGGTCACAAAGTGCACCAGGACCGTTACTCCCTAGACTGGGATCACCTCGCAGCCTTGAATTCGTTGTTAAAGAGAGAGTGGAATATTTTCTAAGCTGTTGTAGCTCCTCAAAGTGCCGGAATGACCATGACCCCTAAGTACCAGCAATCCAGTCGTTAGTACGCGCACGCGGTGGATTATCGATGCATCGAGCGTGTTGCGGACGAAACGTATGCCTGACAAGTGGGCATATCGCTTGTCAAGTGGACAGAGGCTTGGCTTTGATGTTTGTTGTTCGAGTGGTGCTGACTAAACGTCAGGCATGAGCGTGTTCTATTCATGATTTTCCACGCCCAAACGAAAGGATTTCCCCACCTGGAACACTCCTTCGTTTAGCCGTATGGAAACCGGGCTTACAACATCCCAATTCGTGTCCTTCCACGTAGGCCCTCCGCTCAGGAGTGACTCATCTCCACTGTCAGTCTTGATGAGTATGCCTTGGTACCTGGGCTACCTAGAGCCTACCTTGCCATTGTAGTTCCCGTTGGAGCTGCTGATCATGCAGTTCCCATCAACGATGACCATCGTGCTGGCGCACTAAGTTTTGGTCGAGAGGCCGACGTGGTGGTCGAAATCTTGGTCAAGGTAGGCTACTGTAGATCCGTCGTTGGGCGGCCCTAACTAGCTTTAATTGTGGAGTCGCTTGCACGATGAATGACGATTTCCCGCTTTTGACCAGTCCCCGCAGCAACAGATAATGTCAGTGCAATCTTATTCGTCCTTGACAATGTGCGGTGCTCCAATGCTGTCGCAGTTGACTGGCAGTACATCGAATGCTGTGCAACGCGGCTCAATCATATTACATGAAGCCAATTTTCCCCCCGTCAATGACTGCAGTCAGTAGTATCTCGATTTGTTTTGGTCGCGTCGCAGACATCGTAGCCGGTAATATTCCCGACTGGGGACTCGCCCAGATCTCCAAGTGCCCGTAATTCCTCCATAGCAATATTCTTGGGCAGCTCAGGTCTGCACCCCGGTGTGCTGCACCTCAGGGTGTTCCTCGGGCAGTCCATTTAGTACCCCGTACGATAACCTATTTTGGAAGATATTCCGGACGCACTCTCGTTTCGGGGTGGTCAGCGTTCCTTCTTCGCAGGTTGTGATGACAGCCATACCAACCATGGGACCAACGTCGCCCATGTCCGCCATGGTGAAGCGGTCAAGACAAGCCTTCTTCAGCATCATGACTTCTCCATATTTTTCCCGCAGACGCGACGTCATAGAACGTACAGTACGAGAACGATGAAAATGGACATCGAATCCATCGTTGTCACTCCGGTCGCTTCTTGGGACACTTCGTCCAACTAGTGGTGGCCGAGAATGTTTTTTGTTTTTCCTATTTCGAGAACCCTGTCTGTGTATTCGGGGCTGCCTTCGGCGTAGGCAAATGCCAGAAACACATTAGGTGTTCTCCGTCGTGCTCATAGTGTCATGGTTTTTCCGTCGCGATCAGCTGATGATGTGCGGGTGTGCATACTACGCGGCTCAGGTGTGACTCCAGGTAATGCAGTCGCTGTTGATCCACCGAGCCTAGGCCTTGATGCTTTCTGGCGACCCCAGAAGATAATGTTGTTCACAGGCGGTGTCAACTTGTGGCATTGTGGTGGGCATGCTAGTCCAAAGGCTTGGCGCAAGCCGCCGTTGAATAAGACGTGGTCGTCAGCATCTCTCAGAAGAAATATATGATGTTTCAAGATGCCGCAATCTCGTTGTCCTGCGTTATTGGTTTTACAGTGGTCACCACTTCCACGGAAGCTTCCACCATTTCCATGGAAGCGGATGGAAGCTTCCACGCAAGCTGTGGAATGGAAGTGATGGAAGCTTGCATGGAAGCTTCCTCAACTTCCATGGAAGATTCCGCGGAGGCTGCTTCCGTGGACGCTTTCATGGAAGTTGTGGAAGCTTCGGCGGGAAGTCTGGAGTACTACCGCGAAATCAATTCCCCTGGAAGCTTCGGGATCCTTCCATGGAAGCTCCAATTATCACTCCCACGGACCTCCACGAAAATTGCATGGTTTGCTTCCATGGAAATTTGTGTGAGCTTCCGTGAGAGCGATAGAAGCTTCCATGGAAGCAGTACAAGATTCCATCGAAGTAGTGAAATATTCAGTTACAGTCAACGTCCAACGACTTCCATGGAAACTTGTGGAAGCTTTCACGTCCTCCATGGAAGCTTGTGGACAAGTTCCACTACTTCCATGGAAGCTCCTGAAAGTTTCCACTACTTCCATGAAGTCTTAGATTAGCTTCAACGACTTCCATGGAAGCTTCCACCACTTCGATGGATGTAGCGTTAGCTTCCACGACTTCCATGGAAATGGTGGACGCTTCCGCGACTTCCATTGAACCTTTTGTGAGATTTGTGAAGCTTTCGCGGCTTCTGTGGAAACCCACACAAATTTCTTGGGAGCATGCTTCACCTACATACTGATAACGCAGGATACCGGCCGTTGGTATCCTTCATCATTGATTAAGGGGGCTGAACGTGGTCGATTTCCACAAACTCGGTGTTTACAGAACCGATCGAACTTTGGCCAACGAGCAGGCATGATCTGGTTACAAGCGATGTGGGCTTACCGGCGGTGTGCCCTTACACATGCGGGTGTCATATTGGTGATGGTTTTCAGTGCTATCGAGACTGCCTGTCCCACAATGATTCGCTCTGACAAGTTTGCATCCACGACTCGGGCATCGTTGGGACTCTACGACAGGTACAAAACGGCTAAACGGTTGAAGACGCCGCTCTATCGTTGTACTTGAAGCTAAATTCTTGATCGAATTCTTGCGCTTGAATCCTTGCCTTATAGGGCTTGTTTGATATTGTTTAAACGTTTACTCTTCAACCTCTATGCGACTGCTAGCTCCAAATTGCGAGAGCTGTGACACAGTGCTATAAGACCCCTATAGAACCCCAATGGCATCCAGCACTCAAGTTTTCCCGCGCCAATCACGAAGAAGGTGACCCCGCAAAGTCGCCTTCCTTTGGTCGTTTGGTCAGTTACGCGAGGGTAAGGGAACGGGAGCGACTGTATCGCAACCAAGGAGACCCTGGGCACCGTACGAACAATAGATCGCGCTACAATACGAGCGTGTGTTTCACGAATTGATCGACCTTGTCCTTCAAAACGCCAACGCCGTTCATGAAAATACATCCCCGCTGCATTGATGACCGACTGCACATTGCTATATCCCCTTTGGCGTGGTGTTGTTTCGTAAGGCAAAGTACTACCTCAGTGATTGCCTCACCGCTATCGAGCAAGCGTAGGGCCAGCGCTTGGTTCGACAATGGGTAGTCGGCATCACGTTCACCCCGCGCCACACGCGACTTTCGGAACACTGCAAACTCGCCTGCAGCCTCGTGTAATAAATCAGGGAGAGCGGTATTGCCACGCCCCGAACCAACATCCCAGACGCGGCAGGGTACTAAACGCTTATATTAGTATGCCCCCAACGCCATTCCCTTCAGCTCCCCTCCCCCCCCCCGGCGCTGAATTGCCCCCGATTGGTGCAAGAACTGTCTGCCTGCTTGGTTGAAGAGTAGAGTATACCCATTGCTGTCTCCGGAAATGGCCAAACAACAAAAAACAAAAGTGTTTCGTTGGCAGCTGTCATCCATATGCGAGTCCGCCTTACAGGCGGTTCTTAGTAGATGCCGCTCACCCTTGATGCGACTCACCCAACACTCATGGCACCTCACGCTTGGTGGAAGTAATGTCTCCCTGTCCGGAGAAAACCCGACGCGCCCCGTCCCGGCATTGCAGGGACGCAAGGGCCTATGGTCATACGACTACAGCCATGCATGACATGAGTACCCCCCCCCCCCCCAACCCCTTCGGCGACACACAGACATGTACGTTGTTCAAGAGGGCGCACGGCATCGGCCTCGTCACCAATGTTGGCTAGACCCCCACGATACACAAACGTCCGGGATTGGAATCAACGCAGGCACGGCAGAAGACTCCACGGCCAGAATTATGCGCGCCCACCCACGTCCCGATCGCCCACCCTCCTTCATCCCCCCCATACCCTTTCTGACAGACCACCATTCGGCATTGTGTTGCTGACCACATGTCGTATCCCCTGTCTTGAAGAGACCACACGAACATCGACCTCATGACCAAGGTCACGTGGTCCGCCTAGACGCTTGCACGCCCGTAACGTGACAAATATCAGATGTAACCCGAAGGCTCAACAGTCGATGCTAGTGTTTTCTCCAAGTATTCTTTCCTTCACCGGACCCTCGTTTCGGACCAAAATGCACTGGCCCAGGGAAAAATCGGCCAGCACCCGTAGCAGCTGCTTCACCACAGGCCCGAACCGTGGGGGTGATTAGAGCATCGTTACGCGATACGCCCATGCCAAACGAATCCGCTTGGGGTACGAGGGAAGTATGTATACAACAGAAAGTGATACGTGAAGGGTTCATGGAGCATGTGGTCCGAACGTGGTAGTTGATTGTCCGTCTTCTGCGGGAGACTCAGCGATAATCGCCACTTTACGCAGCATAACTTCTGTGGCCATCCTGAACAACCTTGATTTTTTTTTGACATGTCACCTGCGTCGGTACGAAGACAAACGCAAATACCTTCGCATACTCATTGAAGATACTATGGCAATTCGTCTCATTTCATGGGCTGGTAGAACTGGATGCCGCCGTCGAAGTCGTCGTCGAACTTGGTGACCGGCTGCTTCTCGACGCGACTTGCGCCGCTTCTTGTTGTTCTTGGCAGGCACGGCGAAGCCGCTCTTGTACTACTTCGTTCTCCTGCAATTCCCTCCTCCTCGGTCGTCCTAGGCTCGCTTTCCCTCAAGACAAACCCTCTCGTGGCGTTGATGATGTTGACGGCGACGTCGGAGTCTTCCATCTTTGCAGTCCTCGTACTCGAAACTCGAACGCTATGTCTTGTGCAGCAGATCAGTCCGCCGATGGAATAGTAGAACGGCGACCCTGAGACAGCAGGTAGGGCCCAGAATAAATACAAGTACACTGCAGTGACACAGCAGCAGCTCCAGCTGACGATGACCTCGGCATGTCTGCGGAGGGATAGACTTTGTTATTTATAGCAGCAGCTAGATCTATGCCAATGGTACAGCGAAGTTGCAATAAAAAGTTTGAATTTCAAAGATACCCGCCAAAACAATTCAGAACACGCTTCCTATGGGCCACGTAAAAAAAAAAAAAGTTCCTCACTTTTGGAAAAGTCCGAAAAAAGTAAATCTGGGGCCGATGTTGGGCCAACATCGGCTTGAGAAAAACTCAGGCCGATCTTTGGTTCGAAGCAGCGAGATTCCGAGTCCTCGACAGGCATCGATCAACAAAACCAACGATTGCGTCATGAATTCTGAACGGAGTGCGCTCGTTAGGGGCTCCGACCCACCGTAGGGTCACGGTCTTCACACCATGGCCGGTGTCATGTGGCGGGAGCTGACCAGGCGTGTGATAAAAAAACATTTGGCCGCTGGTTTGCACGAAACAGAAGACAAAACTTCTCCATCCGTCTCGAATGGCAAAAAATAGTCTTTTTTTCAGGTTTGGGAGGATACCGTAGGACGCCGCCGGCAAGCTCTCGCCCCCTAGACCATGGATCCACCTGATATCTTCGAGGCCGTCATCTATATTCCTTGGGCTTGCCAGATACCGAGTGGGTTGGCCGTGGGCTGAGTCTATGTCGAGATCGAGCGTCGATCGTCGCACGAGCTGGTTTCTATCACCGTGTTGACAATTGGCGACCAGACAAACACAAATTGCGCCGCCTGCAGCCGTTGGGGGAAAAAAAAGAAAAAATCAAACATTTTTCTCTTCTTTTCCCACAGCGGCGGCACGAGAATGTTTTCGGCTGTTTTTTTAAAGCGATATATTTGAAAGAAAAACTTTGAACTTCGCGTTTCCATTGGCATAGTTCTTAGTCCCAGCATGAAACATTGACCTTCGTGGATAAGCGGAGAAACCCACAGCCGTATGTACGAGTGCGTAGCAACTCGGACACAGGTGCAGTCGTTACTTGACGTACCTAATGGGCCGCAGCTCTACGCGAAGCGCCAAACACATCGAGGCTCAAAACCTGTTGACGGACCGCTGTCCGCTTGTGGCATTGTGGTGGGCGTGCAGGTCCAGAGACTTGGCGTTGCAAAGATGGCGCTCTCTGGGCCAATAATAATATGAAAGGAAAAATCAGACAAGGCCGAGAAGATTGGTTGCGTGCTTGGTGGGCGCATCTGCAACCAGCCTCGACTATGCTCGGCTCTACGGCTTGATGTATTCTACCGGATCATTTTACTGACCGGCTCAAAGCAACGTTTCTCGGATGCTTGTTCGTTAGACTTCCGTTCACCGACGGTCGATGATGAGACCCCGAGGGATGTTTCCTAGAATATCTGCCGCATATTCATCGCTGTACTAGTACCAAGTACTATTCGTACGTACATGACTGAGTGCATTCTCTTACTTCAGTAGTGCTATATTCTACTGAGTATTGACTAGAGATATAGGCGGGTACGTACACCTATTACCTGTTACTATAATACGACATTGTTACCGATCAACGACTTGGTATAGGCTACTAGTTACTGCTGCCGTAGAAAAGTACCTACGTCAACAGGTGCTCCGACGGCTGACGCTCCCGCGATCCGAGGAGGTGATGTTTCGGCGCCCCCAGACAACGCTGCTGAGGCGATTCCAGACGATGATGTTCCGACGATCCCAGGCGGTGATGCTCCGGCGACCCATAGCGATACTCCGGCGATCTTAGGTGGTAGTAGTGCTTTAGCGACACCAGACTATATTTCTCCAGCGACCCCATGGTATGATGTCTTCGTAGCCCCAGGCGATGACGCTCGGTCTCTTAGTGTTCAGGTCGTGCTAGAAGAACTGTCCTGCTGCTGTAGATTGACTGATGATGGCTGTCCTCAGGTTGTCTGATGTAGACTGTACTCCCGTAGTCTCGCCAGGACTGCCTCACGTAGTCTGGCCAAGACTGTCCACAAAACGATGACGACCTTTCGAGGCTAGCGCAAAGCTGTGGTTGGACAATTCGGGCTGCACTGATGGAGAAGATGCATAAGACGGTAGTGCCTCAGGTGTAAGTGGCGCTCTCGATTCGAAACGACGTATTTCTCTACGAACCGACGAGAAATCAGGTGCGGGGGTGAACCGAGAGTAAACCTAGAGGCGCGGCGTGCAAACGATTCAGTTTTTCTGCCTCATACGACGCGTTTTACGATAGAGGTAGCATGTTTCCGCTGTTTCGTTTCTGAATGACGGGGTTCCTTAACCCAAAATCGCCGGAAAGCCGATCGTGGTTCGAAACATGGCGTTTTTGTATACTTGGGTCACGGCATTATTCATCGGGATGAAATTTGAATGTTGCTGAAGTAAGTTTTCGGGTGAGATACTGAGCTCCTTAACCCTTTTAGGACCGCAGTCCCGTTTTGGGGACAAACTAATTGAAAATTGACTGGTCTGTCCCCAAAACGGGACTGCGGTTCTAAAGGGGTTAAGCGAGGAGCCTCAGGAAATTCAGAGTAAACCTCTATCGTAAAACGCCTCATCATACGGCCACATCTACTTCTTTCTCGCTGCCTTGTGCATAGTCAGCAGCTGCTGTCAACCAGTCGAAATCCAATCTCCTCAGCGACAAAACCTATTATCGCCGGACCGAACTTCATTATTGTCAAGGGGATGTCGAAGCGCGACTTACAGGGCTATTCGAGTAAGAATATCACAAATCACACACGATACGACTTTCCATTAAATTATGCACTCTGCTGCACGGCATATATGTATGCACTAACTACCTGGCAGGCTATACAACTGCAAAGAGATACCTATCTTCAACGTTCGTCGGGGTTGATTGTGATCCCCCCTCGGGTTACTTTTCCCCTGGCTCCCTTGTACATTATGAACAGCCTGGCGAAAATCAAAGGAAGGGGCAAATCTGCGATTTACAGCGCAGTACATTAACGACGGTGTTGACAAGTATAATATAACAGTATACGTGGCACAGAAAAACGAGTCAAGCGCGGGCGCACCGTGTACCTTTCAAGCTGGTACCGCGCATTCAGCACTGAAGGCACGTGCCGGGAGGGGGGGGGGGTCTTGTCACGACTTGGCGTCCATAGATAGGACCGCCGAGTAGGCGTACAAACATTTATTTATATTCGAGTTGATTGAGCTGGAAATACAAAAAATTATGACTATTTATTAGTATTGATGCTGATGTAGCAACATCATCAACAACGATACCAACAAAACTAAATCTGGCTCGTCGATTCCTCCATTTTGTTACCCGTTTTAAGTTTCATCAATCAATCCGCACTGAACTGCGGAGTCATTGGGCTTGCTGTGCGTATTTTATGCAACAACAGTCGAGCAAGGGTGAAGCGCGGAGCGAGACTGGCCGGGCAACCGCCGAGAGAGGGGGGCACGAACTAAAACAGATTCTAGAAGCTGAAAGCCACAACCAAAAAACAGATCAGATAGAAAGATCCCCTCGGGACCTTTATTGAACGCACCACCAACCATGTACTTTGTCCTTACTCTTCGCTGTGTATGTATGTCGAAGGGGTCGCGCTTTTTTTTGTCTTGCTATATTTACTACAGTTTATTAAGTAATATAGTTGTATTCTTTGGTTTCCACAGTGCACTATAATACTCTGTAGTAGCGACATCCTTCTAATAATGAAGCATTGGTGGAGAGACACGCACGAACGAGCAAGCCCCGTGATGACGCATGCTACATACATACGTATTACGGTAGGAATATGCGCACTATTTTTTCCGAGGGTCTTCGCTTTTATGGAGGAGCCATCTATCTGTCTATTATGCAGTACCTCACCCCAAAAACTGACCCTATCGACAAGAAAAATAAAGTGCAACCCGCGGCGGACAATCTCATGATGACCGATAGAGGTTACAAATTTTAAAAACGCAAATTAATGGTATTATTCCACAGATATTGGGTAGGAGTTCCGACACCTACCTGCTATTAAAAAACAATAAATAAGGTAAATATGCGCCATTTTGATTATTATTGTGATGTTCCTCGTTTGTTTGAGGAGCTCTACACAATTACTATAATAAGTCAATACTAATAGGCTATCCAAAAATCATTTTGTTTTGTTTTTAGTTTTTGAGAAAAACGAAAGTGCAGCCCGATGACCAACCCCCCCCCCCGGTCTACCATTGAAATTGGGTGTGCAAAGCCAGCAATATTGTAGCGAAAATAAAAAGGGTTCCGACCATTTTTGGGTTAAGGGGCCCCGTCATTCAGAAAACATTTTTGCTACATACAGTGCTCCTATCGTATAGCACGCGCATTCCTCAGTTACTATACAGTAGTAGATGAGGAGGGTGTTGGTCACAGTCAGGAATCTTGCCTCATAAATAAGGCAAAAAAGTGTCATATATACCCCTATTATCGTGAAGCACGCGTGTGGTCACAGGCCACGACAGATGGGACACGCGATGGATAATACTGCTGCTGCTGTAATGTATCTATCGCCAGAAAAAAAAGCTTACCGCGTGCGTGTTGGGAGGGCGACGAAAAATACTATTATACCGTCAGCTATCTACAGGATATTATATATAATAATATAATCGTATGTATATATACGAACTAATAGCTGCTGTACAGCACAGCGAACGGCGGCACAACTAAGTTATATATTAAGCTCGCTCGTGCTTCTAGAATCTGCTGGCTTTAGGGATATTATATAGGGAGAGGGGGTGGTCAAACGATTAAAAAAAGCGAACGCGTTCGAAACACACGGTGTTGCAGTTGCTGCAATATAACGCATGCAGCGTGACATATATATGTACCAGTATGTGGTGACGCACGACGCTCGCGCGCAGCATAATAGATATATTTTATTATTTATTTTGCCATCCGACAATGTGCAGCATGATCTTCAACATGGATCACTCATAACTTTCCCGGAGGAAGAAGAAAACCTCGGGAAAAAAATAATAATATATACCCAAATATTTTGTGTTCCTGAAGGGCTTTCTTATCGAGAAGATATGTTTTGTTCTGATTTCCCTCTTTTTTTTTAGTTTTCGAGGAAAACAGGAGGAAATACGATTAACACTGACTGCAGCACTTCTTCCTAAATAAATCTGGAAATTCGACAGAGAGCACTGCATTATTATTATAAGAATGATGAGACTCGGGAAATCTAGGACAAGAAAGTTCAAGATTCCGAACGGCCTTTATTATGAGACCGTTGGTACAGCAGTAGTTAAGCCCTTTATGGTCGTTAGTTTACTCGCCGTGCACATACTCTATATTTTAAACACACACACAACAGCGGTGAGATTGAGGATTTCGTTGAAACTCATCTCTGCAAGCTGTGTGTGGTTCTTCGATCGCGCGTACAACATGTTACAGTATACCAGGTACTTACTTATTATAATAAAAAAAATACAGCTAGCTGTGAGATCGAGAGGATTTCGTCGAAACTCATCTCTGTGCAAGCTGTGTGTGATACAGTACTTCCATCGCGCATACTAGGAGTTTCGTACGGCCTCATGCAGGGTATATTATAGCAGTCCGTATAAATCTTGAGGAAGGTGAAATCTGAAGCTGCAGGCAGAATACCAGGTACCTCGTAGTCTCCTACAACAACTAACTGCTGCTGTCGGTAGAAAAAAAGTATCTACAGCATGCTGCAGTATATATATACGTACAGCAGCAGCTTCGGTAGGTAGTAGTAGTAGTAGTAGTAGTAGTAGTAGTATCATCCTGGGTCTCAAAATAACGGTTCCAAATCCCGCCGCTTGCGTGTTGTCAGCCGGCATTTCTGCTTGTTGCCCCATCCATCCATATATATATATACTACACGGCGCAGCAATTACGTATACGTCCAGCAGTTACGACAGGACCTGATAGAGGTGACACACGGGGGATAGATGCCTATTTTACAGTTTGTGTCCTCCACGACAACTTACAGCCATGCGATAAGATTACGGCAAAAAGAGTCACACTCTACGGTACATATACTCTAATTATACATATTACGAGTACTTGATACTATTACGGGGGGCCATAGTAAATAGGGCCTAGGGTACACACAAAACCTTGATATTCCCGTATCTTTACTATTAATCAGAATATTTGGTCCTATGCACTATGGACCCCCGTAATACCGTGTAAGTTTGTCCCAAAAACGCGTGTGTTAATATTACCTACGGTACAGCATGGGCCCGACAACGAGGGGCAAGCCTTGAAACGTTGATATTACACCACCCGCCTCGAGCACTCTTCTTGAGTATGTTGGCCAACTATTTACCCGGCATACCTGGCGTCTGGTACCACCTTTTAAGAGTTACAGCACCGCCCGCCGTTGTGCCCGCCGTTGTTGTGCACGATTTCTCAATCCAAAATTACTGTGAGTACTCGCACATTTACTTCGAAGTAGTATACTATACTGGTAGCATATATATATATATATATATATATATATTATATATAGTATACGTAGCGCCCCTCACAACGTGTGCATTAGTACGTGTTATCACTCAACTATATACCATGGTACCACAGTCAGTAGAGGTCGTTTCTTATCCGTGGGGTTATCCTGTACTACTGCTGGAGTATAGGTCCCTCAAGGCCCAAGCTGTGTGATGCGGGCTTCTGCCGGTTCCAGATTTCCTCCACAAAATATTATTATTCTTCCACTAATTGTTTCGCACAGAACAGTTTTTTCTTACACTGTTAGTAGACTACCCGGTATGTACAGCAGTATATCCCTACAATGTACCAGGTATAGGGTGAAATAGTAGTACCATAACATCATTTCACTACTCGTAATCGTAGAGGGTCTATCTACTCGTAGTTCCCACAGTACAGCCAGCCATGACAAAATAAATGTGTTCTGCAAATCTACGGCGGGATCTTGTCCACCCCGTCCCTTCTCCGGGGTGTAAGGGTATGACCCGTCTATAGCCCTTATATATAGCTTGTACCAGGTATACCATATATATGCAGCAGCGCGGACCCCTGTAGACAGCACGGCCAGCTCACTCCGTCCGCAGAGGAAGTGTCACACCACACCCCATATATATATCACATCCCCGCCGCCAGAAAGTAACGCCGTCGACACCCCACTCTCAACAAACACCCTTCCTACCTACCTTCCTACCTGCGTCGTCTACACATACATTCCAGCGCGCACCCCAGCTGAGCACAGTCAGTCACAGGCGGCCCGTCTCGTCCGCAGGGCGCCGCATCCATCGACCGCCTCAACAAGAGGCACCTGCAAGCAGCACTACAATGACTACCACTCCCTCAGGCCGAAGTCTCCCTTCTGTGGCGTCTGGCGTATTATTGCTGTTCGCGTCCCTCGGTAGTTTGAGCGGGGTAGATGCCCTAGCAACGAAAAACACCTACTACAACGACAACGCGTGCGAAGTGGTCTATGGCTCGCCCTCCCTGATCTTCGGGTTCCCGGACTTGGATAACTCGGCAGAACTTCGTGAGTTACAAGAGCGAGGAGGTGTATGCGCTCGACCTCAACTTCATGAAGCTACCTATCATAGTATTTAGAACCTTAGGAATTTCGAACTTTTCGTTGGGCGTGAAAGGGTGATAGTGACCGGAGCAACCGAGCCAGAGCAGCAGCAGCAGGAGCAACAACAACTTCAACGTAGCGCCCTTACCCGATGGCCCCTCAGAGCACTACAACAATAGTGTGCCCTCTAAATTATGCCCACAGGCTTGCCAATGCTCCCTTTCTTTGTCAAACGCACGCATGAGCTTCTCACTACTACCAGTACACTATTACGGGGGACCATAGTTAATAGGACCTATGGAACACACAAAAACCTATATATTTTTCCATTTTTATCAACAATATTAGGTCCTATTTACTATGGCCCCCCGTAATAGTTGCCCAGGAGGAAATACTATATATGTGCCAGGCACCAGGGAGATAATACAGAGGGTCGGGGTGGGTGAAGTTCATGTTGGTACTGTCTGTGTAGATTTCGTCTTGGGATTATTAATAGTTCGAAGTAATGTATCGCACACTAACTCAAGACGGAAGTAGTGTAAGAACCGCTTGGGATTGATGTTGATGTCTAAACGGTCCTTATTGTTATTATAGTATATCCGCCCAGAGCATATATATTGTTGAAGTTTGGTTCATTTCATTTTTGTTTATCACAGCGTTTGCCGTCCAATTATGTGATATCAATAATAGCATGAGCTTCAACGTTGATCACTCTAAACCATTCCCCGGAAGGAGGAAAGCCCAGGGACCACTTATTACTACAAAATAATACTGCTGTATGTAGTAGTAGTGTTCTGTCTCTCGTACCGTGAATCATTTATCGTAAGTATTGGATTGGATGATGTCTCCTGCGCCGGGCAGGAGGTCTCGTCTGGTAATTCCCCCCGCGCTGAGAAGAGTAGCGTATCACATACTCTGCGAGGGGGTATTGCCTGTAAATGGTCTGGGTATAATATGCTGTTTCGTATAGAAGTTTTACTTAGTGACGAATGCTCGGAGGTAGCCCTAATTAGGGTGAACTATACTGACGTTTTTTCAATAGGAGACCATATGGAAATGAACGAATGTGACTTGAGTTACTCTGTATGTAGTGTGATATCGAGAAATTCACACAGAAAGTTCGAGAGATTCGGCCGTGTCCATCTCCGATTTAGGCAGTGTCCGCGCTGAACCCGGGATCGCTTGCGTGTTGCTTGAGGCTGTTGCTACTTCTCGGACAGCTGATATACGAAAAGTTTTGAGGGAAAAAAGCTAAGCAATGGATTTGAAGCTGGCCGGAAATAATTCTGCGAGTTATTTACTCTAACCTCGTGCCCTAGAGGAGTTTGCCGCCATAGATAGCGAGTCGTAAGCCGTATGTATGTCTATTATAATAGCTGGAGGATCCTACCGGGGCCAACATAGATCGTTTTGTGTAATGGAGCACGTACTGTACGTGTACCGCTGTAGTACCGGTGTGCCTTTAACCTGTGATGTTGTGCTTCCGTCGCCGGTCAATCAATGTATGCTTCGATGCAAACAGCTCGCTTTTCTGGAAGGCATTTTGTACCCTTCTCCTCTTCGCCCCCGCCCCCCCCCCCCCCCCACCTTCATGCGACTACGGCCATGCATGAAAATGAGTACACCCCCGCCCCTACTCCCACGGTGCTCCGTCTCGAAAGGGATGCGTGGACATTGGTCAAATGACTAAGGCAAGCAACAAATGAGTACCCCCCCCCCCCTCCCATTATTTCTCGCGAATTATGTGCTCCCTCTCTTTCTCTCTCTCTGATTGTGCATCGCAAACCTCTGTACGAGTAGAGGGCTTTAACGAGTGCAGCCCTTTTTCTGATGGCACTGTCAGTCTGGAATATGTGTGCGACGCAACCACCGGAGAGACGGGCTTGAACTCTTTCGCCGACGGGACCTGCACGCGGCTCGACTTCGAGGGCGCGGCTGCTCCTTCGTGCGTGGAGATATCACCCGGCGCGGATTGCGACGGCACCAACGCATGCTCGTTGGTGGTCGAGTGCACGGATGACGGTGAGAGCATTTATAATTGTTGTTGTTGTTGTTGTTGTTGTTGTTGTTGTCGTTGTCGTTGTTGTTGTTGTTGTTGTTGTTGTTGTTGTTGTTTATCGCTTCAGTTCAAAATACCTCAGCTGCTGCTGCAGTGTGGAGTATAGCCGTGATACCGAGAATTGTATGCACTGTAGGAGCAGTCAGCTATGAGGATATTAAATCATGATTTCGTTTGCCGTCCGATAATCTGTAGCATAGAATGGGCAGCGTGTATGATGAGCATTTATTTTGCAACGCTGATCACTCCAAGACATTTATTATAAAGAAGAAAAGAAGGCGAGGGAATCCGAAAACAAAAAAGCAAACCTATCTATGCACGAA
Source organism: Nereocystis luetkeana (assembly GCA_031213475.1). Classification (NCBI taxonomy): domain Eukaryota; class Phaeophyceae; order Laminariales; family Laminariaceae; genus Nereocystis; species Nereocystis luetkeana. The sequence goes on from JARUPZ010000006.1 coordinate 5,638,770, forward strand.
GTCTATAGAACTTGCTTCTACTCCTGCTTGTGACTTCCAGATGTAAAGTTCAAGTAATTGTTGTCCTTGCTTCTCATTCTTCTCATCAGGTGTTATTCTACATACATATGCCATGTCTACCGTTAAACCTGGTATGACATAACCCGCGTACTGACTCCTTATCGTTCAGTTCGCTCTCCGGCAATGGACCTCATCAGCTTCAACGTTGATTACTCACTCACACACATCACATTCCGCCGGAAGAACACCAAGATCAAAATCAAAACAAAAAAGTATTGTTAACCCTTCTAGGACTGCAGTCCCGTTTTGGGGACGATCCACTCAAATTCTAAGTAGTTTGTCCCCGAAACAGGACTGCAGTCCTAGATGGGTGAATAGCAGTTGCGTTTTCCACCCGATGAATGTGTAGCGTGTGGGCTTCATCGTTGATCACCCATAAATCATTTCCCAGTATATACAAAATAATTTGAAATGCCTGGGTATACAACACATATATATATAATATATGTATATTATATGTGTAAATATATATATATGATATATGTATACATACATACGTACGTGTAAATATATATATGTGTATGTATATATACTATCATCCCATTTGATATATTCGCCCATTTTCTTCTCTCTCTCCTTCCAACTCGTAACTCAGATCCGGGGTCACATAGCAGGCTCTTCTCCCCCCTTCCCGCTACGGTACGTGCCTTCATTTTTATCGCGAGAAGATTTCAGCATTTTCTTCCCTCGTCGACTCGCATCGAATTGTGCCTACCCACGCTGCAATGAGCTCTCAACAATTGAATCCTTTTTTATTTTTATTTTTGCAAATAAAGTCAAAAGTCCGACCCATCTATCTGGGGCTCGAAAACCCAGGGCTCAAACACAAACAAGTAGAGTTCGAGGTTAACCACTTGAACCACCGGGGCGACCGGCTATATACACACACGAACAAGAAAGCGGCTTATTTATGGATATTAAGAACACAAATCTCACTTTTTAAAGGCTATCACGTAAGAAAATTGGATTAAGAAAATGTGGTCAGCGGCGATCGCTAACGTAAAGCCTACCAAGGTCCAGGTACAAAATAGTAGTGTCTATGCTCAAGGCTGCTCGAAGATGGTGCCACAATGATGTTCTTAGAAGGCATGCTCAGGTACCGTACGGAGGTATTTCTTGTAGGTGGCCCCATACAGTACGTACTGCTATAATAGTATGACAAGAAGCCCCTTGTAGCGCTGCACCGAAGTTTTTGGTGAGGACAAAAAAATAATGTTTCCAATTGGTGTATAGGGTAAGGTCCGAGCAGTACCACTCTGGGCCGGAATATAAGGTCCGTTTAGGCATTGATATCAATAGTACGCGGTCCTGAAATTTATACTCAGGGTGGCATTTTGGGGGACAAAGTACGTGGGAGTAGTGTGCCATAAGCTTTGCAGTGCTGAAAGGAATCAATATTGGATATATATATATATATATATATATATATATATATATATATATATATATATATATATTCGGAGAGTCTATATCTATATATATATCCTAAAGAAGACGCACGAATTTTCCAAAAAGCTTGTGAGCGGTGGACCCTATTCACCAAGCGCTGCAGTAGTAGTAGTAGTAGTAGTAGTAGTAGTATTACGGGGGGCCATAGTTAACAGGACCAAATATTGTTGGTAAAAATGGTTAAACATATACCGGTAGGTTTTTATGTGTCCCATAGGTCCTGTTAACTATGGTCCCCCGTAATAGTAGTAGTAGTAGTAGTAGTAGTAGTAATAGTAGTAGTATTACGGGGGGCCCTTGTTAATAGGACCAAATATTGTTAGTAAAAATGGTCAAATATACAGGTTTTTATGTATACCATAGGTCGTATTAACTATGGTCCCCCGTAATAGTAGTAGTAGTAGTAGTAGTAGTAGTAGTATTACGGAGGACCATAGTTAATAGGACCAAATAAATGTTGTTAATAAAAATGGTCAAATATATAGGATTTTAAGTATACCATAGGTCCTGTTATCTATGATCCCCCGTAATAATAGTAGTGCTACAGATGGAAATTGTTGTGGTGTAGATACATATGATATATATCCGCGGTACCAGGTACCAGGTATAATTTATATGTCGCTTGCAAGTTACTTCTTCCACGGATCAACACGAACTGCAATCGGAACACTACTATACATAATGTCATACAGACGGGCCTTGAGTTCTCGCCATCTTTTGCGGTCTTCCTATTATTGATAAACGTTGCGCTGTGATCTCCGGCTTTACTGTACTATTCCGGGGGACCATAGTTAATAGGACCTATCTATGGTGTACATAAAAACCTATATATTTAACCATTTTTACTATTAATAGCAATATTTGGTCTTATTAACCGTATGGTCCCCCGTAATAGATACCAGGTACACGACAAAAAAAGACAAATGCCTCGTTCAAGGAAGAAGAGCTGAATTGAGAACAATTCGATTCCCCTTTCAGGGTTATTTATTTAATTGTCCTGTTGTCGGTTGGGGGGAGTGTCTACGAGTGATCAACGATGTTGTAGCGAATGAAGCTCACATAACATGCTGGGGGGTACTGCTGTACGTACGTGTGAATAACACCATTATTAGTGACGGTTCATCCCGCTGTTTGTTGCACCACCAGCGATTACCTGGTACACTTTTTGACTCCGAGTTTTTTCTGACTGGCTGTAGGATGATACCTGTACTACAGGTAGTATACCTGGTACCACACTCGGTCTAGATATATAATGACGACTGTTTGGGTATTCTATTGATACACAAACGGTTCGCATACATCGGAACAGAGTTGTATTCGGTTAGAGGTCCCGAAGTGAGGAGCCCGTCAGACAGAAACGGTTTATTTAGCCAAAAAAAGGTACAGTACCCCTCTACCGTGGCACGAGTCGTTCCTCAGATAAGGATGCCCGCCGTCAGTCAGAAGATGCCCTGGACTCAAATAACCCTCCCCCCCGCCCCGTTTTCCGTATTTTCCGTACGTACGAAGAGATGACAGACCCGAGAATATGTTTGATCAAATAAAACGTATACTACTCTCTATCCCGATGAGCAAAATTGATTAACTAATTATTTAGTTATTAACTCGAGCTATTAGTATTGATGGTGCGGGCTAATTAATTGAGTTTTTTAGCAGACAATACGTACGAATCTACAGCAGTCCATTGAGTTTCGACCAAATCCTCTATCTCACAGACAGGTAGATTTCTTGTAGTTTTACGAAAAGTGTGCCTCCCTTGTGACTATAGTATGGGTGGGGGTGGGTGGAATTAATTACTTCATGGTTCGAGCTAATACTGTGCTAGCATTAAAAGTGCGATTGCCTAATTACTGTTTGTGCGCAGCAGAGTTATATTAGTGCGGATCAATTTGTTTCCCCCTCCTCCTAGGCACGCGGGTCGATAAATAAATGTGTAAAACATATACATACCCACTCGGGTCAGAGTGGTATAGGAGTCTAGTGGTGGATGAAATTTATCATGTAATGGCTCGAGCAACTAAAAACTGCAGCGTGGATTAAGTAATTTGGACGAAAGAGGGAGACGATGAATTTTGGGACTTCTGTAGTTCCTCGGGCAAAGATACCCGTCAGTCAGAAGATGCTGGGCTAAGTTGTACACCCTCTCACCCCTCCCATGGAACGGCTCGGGTATATCATATCAGAACCCGAACAGTTCCTCCTCGGTCGGAGGAGGGGCTGCGATACGTACAGTATCGCTGGGTCTGTCTCGTGATGAGCCGACCGCAGAACAATAAAAGAGTTGAACTGAGCTAAGTCTTTCAAAAACAATTCCTACGGCAAGAGCATAGGTCGGATTCGCTTTCAACACATTATACGTTTGATTCGCTTTCGAACGCCTACTACATACACCTATACCTATTCGAAGTAACATTCTGCCGAAAGAGGAATCGTAAGGAAACATTTCGGAATCCGCTTTTCGAAACACACTGAAGCTGCTGCACCATGTGGCCGACATCACCGCAGCAAGGCAATCAACCGCGGTCAAGCGAGGACAGCCCCCGCTGTAGCTTGTGACGAAACCAGCGCTACGGGTCAGTTGTTCTTGTGCTCGTGCGCTTCAAACTCTGTACTTGTCGGCATGATCGGAATCCGTTGCATCCAATACCAGTCTCGAATTGATGTGAAGTCACGTCTCGGACGGGTGGGAGGATACACACACCAATGCCCAGCTACGAAGAGATTTGTTTGCCAAGGAACAGTTTAAACAGTCTCCCGCATTGCGATATAAAGGTGTTTTGATATTCCAACCGGCCAGTACTATCAACAAGGAAATATTAACTTAAGTGCTATGGAAAAACGTGGAACAAAAACGTACTTGGACCATACGTATTCGCTTACTCACCTTGGAGCTATACCGTAGTTGGGGATAGCTGTAATTTGGTTGCTGCGTGGTTTTGTTCGGGACCGAAGAACTTCTTGTTGAAGGCGTGTGAAGAGTCTTTGCGTTAGAAAGCAAACGGCCTCCTTGTTCTGAAGGAGGACTGGGGAAACCAATCAAGGTATTTCACCGCCGGCAGCTCAATGGATTATGTTCCCGAAAACCTTTGCGCGAGGTATCGAGGCACATATCTCTAAGATCCTAGAGTTACACAGATGCTCTCCGTCGTGTACCCTATTCCGTTTGCTCAACGATGCCGATGAGTGTACCCCAACTACCACTCACCCACACCCCAACGTCTAACCTCCCTCCACTACGCATGCTCTCCTTTTGACCCTGCCCCTCCTCCTCCTCCTCCTCCTCCTCCTCCTCCCCCCCTGCACCCACAGTGGCGTCGACAATAACTCCCAACGTCATCAACTTCGTGGCGATCGAGTACTACGATGCGAGCTGCACCGAGCCCACAGGCAACACCGAGGTCGTTTCGGCTGGTAGCGACGAGGGGGACGCTACCGGCGAATGCCTCGAAATATCACCAGGGACCGGGTATTCCACGGGAGAGTGCCGGGCCGACGGCAGCTACATAGTGCAGACCTTCCTGCCGAACGACGACAAGTGCTCCGGCGACGTGTGGGTTCAGACCACCAGCCCTACGGAGTTCTCGCCCCCTCTGTGCTCTACAGTCGCCGTGGACGGTCTCTACTACGGGTGAGATTGATTAAAAAAAAAGTGTTCCAAGCTTCGGGCGAAACAAAAAAACGGCGTAGTCAGCTCAAACGTTTTGTGGTCGCGTGTCGCAGGCAGCTTTAGGGTGTATTTTTCTCAGGAAGTAGTGGGAGTTTGAATGATCGGTAGTATACATGGGCGGTGCTCATTCAGCCCTGGGGAATTGTCGCCTCCCCTGTGCTCTGCGGTTCAAGTCGCCCCACGGTAGGGGTTGCACGTTTTGGGCCAAAGGTTTCTGACCAATTGAGTTCCTCGAGTGAGGAACTACCACTCACTGTAGGATGAGTTTTTTACTCGTACACTCGTTTTAGGAATAATAGCGTATACAATTGCAGGTCGGGTGTCACGAACGGATTTCTTCCAAGTATTGTATCGGGTGAGATATTGAGCTCCTAATGCGAAGGGCTCAGGAACGTCTGGTGCACCCCTACTGTCGGATGGCCGGAGTGGACGGTCTGTATTTCGAGCACGCGTGATATTTGTTTCAAGCTTCGGACGAACCAAAGAACGGCAGTCACTGCTGTCAACTAACTCATAAGGCCGCGTATCAAAAGACAGCTGTGGGGTATACATGCTGGGCGAACCCATGATTGCCACTGTCAAATAAATGAAAAAAGGTCGCATAGTAAAGGCAGCGGAAGGTTTTCTGCTGGGCGCATCAATGAACCGTACGATCAACCTGAAGATGGCATAGTATAGCTGTCGCTACGAATTCGCCCAAGCAAGCAGGATAAAAGTACCTGTCGCCAACCTGTGTGCGTTCGTGGACGGCGTGCGTTGTTGGACGCTTCAGGCAACTCGAAAAGGGGTAACTTCATAGTCTTGCCAGGTTAGAAGAAAAAACACACACTCGCTTTCGTTCGTAATACTGCATGCTGGTTGTCGAAGACGGCTACATATTATAGGGCGTATGCCGCGCTGCTCGCTCGGCGTTTGCGAACGCCTACTTAGGGTCACTCCTCACCAACAACAACCAAAAACACAATTCGTGAGAATGTTGCCTTGAGTCGTGATTTTTTTTTTAACGAATCATGACAAAACAAATCGCGATTCATGACGCTAATTTTCTAGTTTCCCGTAAAACAAACTCACGATTTGTGACATTTTTCGTGTCTCGAAAAACGCCCGATCAAGGCACTAGCAACCCTCGCGCACCAAGGATATCCGAAGACCGGCATAGGGGCATGTCAGACTATGCTTCGTACGCCGCTTGTGGACAACGGGCGGCTACCCTAAGACACCGCTGGGCGCGGGCGAACGAGGAGGAGCCACAGCTCGAAGACAAAACACGAGAAAAATATGAGAATGCCACAGGCTAGACCGGGCAGACGGCCTGCGAGATGGGATCTCGCGGACCGGGCTTGCCCGACGATCGATGATATTGGAATCTCGCAGGCTGGGGCTGCCTTCGGCCTGTGAATCGAATATATCACGGGCCTGACCGTGCCCCACTCGCGAGAGTTGCCTCCACCCGCAAAAATCGTTGGATTTGAAATATTGGGAATTCATACAATTTGAAAATATCACGAAACGTGACGTTTTTCGTTTTTTGTTCTTAGTAGTCTGAAACGCCACGGACCGTGATATTTTCTCATGCCAAAAAGTAGTCACGAATCGTGTTTTTGTTCGGTCCGTTAGGATCGGCCCTTATAGGGTATATGCTGCGCTGTTCCACTCGGCGTCTGCTGCGCTTGTCTGCGCTTGTACTTGCGACGCGTTTTACGATGGAGGCACTGCGTTACAGCACTTTCTTTTGAGCCAAAGTGTTTCTGGCTGATGGGGCTTATCGACTGGAGAGCTGCCCGACATAGTTTTCCCCCCTATATTGCTCATTTCGGATCTAGCAAGGCCATGAGATTTCTCGTCGGGTCAAACTCATAAAATGTCTTGAAGCCAGTTTTTTGGCTGAGATACCCAGGGTTCCTCTCAAGTGAGGAGCCTCAGAGAATATGAGGGGCACCCCTACCGTAGCAGCACGCTTCCTGGCTTTCTACTAACTCCCCAGCCCGCGGTCGTCCATAACTTCATTTCTATAGGTGTATCTTATCGCTAGTATCTCATCCGCCCGACCTTTCCACCAACTCTTCCCCCCCTATGGTCATACGACTACGGCCATGCAATATATCGAGTGCCCCCCCCCCCTCTCTCTCCCCCCCATGCCCCACACTTCAGCTACGTTTCATGCACGACGAAGGCCGCATCCGTGTGGATACCGGCCACCGTGCCTGCGCCGGCCACAGAGGACGCCGACGGAGCTGCCGACACCCCGGCCCCAGCAATCGATGTTGACGACAACGCCAAAGCCCCAGCCGCGTCGACCGATACAGATGATGACACCGCTGCCGACGCCCCAGCTCCGGCACCCAGTGTCGGCGACGACGTCGTAGATACCACGTCCGCCCCGTCGGCCGATATTAGCCGTGGTATCAGTCTCACCGCGTCTCCGACCGTCATGTTGGAGGAAACCGCATCGCCCACCGGAAACGACGAGGCTGGCCCTTCGAGCGGGGCAGCGGGGGTCGGTAGCGGCGTTGCCGTGGTAGCGTCTGTTGCACTGTCGTGCGCAGTAGGTGTTTTGCTTACCCCCGCAATTTAGGGCGGCTGTCAGCCAAATGAGCTGGTTGAGTGTGCTATCTGGTGAGGCAGAGAAGGAAAGCGGATGTGGGTTGTGATGGGAAGGGTAGCCTCTTGAGCAACATTTACGCATGGAAATTTTGTGAGCGCGAAACGTTCGTTGCGCGTCTGGCGGCATGTATTTAATTGAGGTCCGCCGGCTAGGTTATTTCGTCTTCTCTTTGTGAGCAGGCTGCCAACCATTTTGTTCTTGTTTGTGTTGATATCGGCCCTAAAATGTTAGCCGTCGGACCAAGGCTACGGTTGGAGGGCCTCTTGTAGAGGATATTGGTCCTTTGTTTTGGCCTCTTCTTGCAGGACGTCTTGATTTTTTGTTTCATCGGTTGTGAGCCGTTTTCACCCTTAGTGTACTTTTTCGGTCAAGGGGGCCTATTGACTCCATTTTTGGGTCTCTTGTAGGGCCTATCGGTCCCTGTTTTCAGTTTTCAGTGGTTCCGACCAATTTTAACCCTTTGTGTATTTTTCTGCTCGCGATATGCACCGCCGTAGAATTATGTTCTACGACTGCGCCGACAAGCAATACTTCGTATATTGAAGTCGGTTTGTGAGCGAGGCACGGAACCCACACTCGGCAGCGAATATTACGGTACCCTCCCTCTACCGCAGCCTTGCTCGTCGACGAAGGCGAAGCCCCCGCCAAGGTGCGCGGAGGTGTTTCGCCCAAACGATGGGCGCGGAAAGTTTTTTCCCGAAGCTTCTGACATAAACTATATGAACTGCGTGGACGGCAAAACATTGAACCGGGTGGTGCTATTGGTGTGTTCTCGTATTGTACGCCAGAACAAACCCTTCCGTGACGTGCATCGTGGACTCTACGGAATGCAGTCGAGGCAGCATATACCGCGTTTGATCCGGCGCCCCCTCTCTTTCCCCCTCCACCTTCTTCCACCACACTATGACAGACAATCCACCGAACGTAACAAGGAAGTCATCGGCGACAATTGGCAGTAATGCAAGCTTCGTATATTGGTACGCCGCTCGGATGTGTACCGTGTAGTGTCACTATTGCGCCGGGATTTAAGGGGCCTCCCGATTTATATGGGCTCCGTTTTGCCTATGGCCGCTCAAACTTCGAGGGAAACCAACGAGCATGAAGAAGTGCTGCGCCCTTATGCGCGATCAACACAAAAGGCAAGTAACGGAGGGGAGGAAACGGCGAGATATCTGTGATCACGGCTTGCCCTGAAGGCTGTTGAGGGTAAAAAATTCCCACGGGTTAAGCTGGGGAGTAAACACGATGACTGAGCGACAAACGGGTACTCCGCCCGACTATAGGGCACTCCACTGTGTATAGACGCACTCCGCCCCTGTATATGGGCACTCCTCGCTGGTGCATGGGCACACTGCCCTGTACACGGGCAAACACCCCTCCCTCTCTGTTCAGTATCACCGCACCCCTAGCAAGTCATACGCTCTATCATGAGCGATCAATTTGGCAGCGGCACTCTTAGCAGGCTATATTGTGAGGGTGCCCATACACAGGGTGTAGTGTTTTTGCACAGGGCGGAGTACCCGTATATGCGAAAAGGCGCCAATGGATCGGAGGAGTACATAAATCGCGACAACTGTGTAAACCATATGTACCATGAAACTGTGTTAGCCTCGAATCAACAAAGGTAAAAACCGATTGTTCCCGTAAAGTAATAAGTTAGGGATATAGATAGTTGACTACAGCTCGCGGCCTTCCGGCTCATCGGCAATCCAGTCGTCTACACCGAGTAAAGCGCAGCCGTACGATTCGCTAAGTAAGACGTTTCAAGCAGGTGGGGGTATGTACTGCCGATATCATACGCGGTATATCAAGCTGCTGCTCGTCTACATATGATCGAAAACCCCACCTGCCACAAGAAACAACAGGTGGACGGGGGTCACGGAAGCCCGACTTTGTATTTCGTGTTGAGGGTCTCCATCCTTTTGTTTCGTTGCGTTCGAGTTGTGACAAGCGTGCTCCTTGCACACTTTCTCACTCCTCCTCAGTCTCACCTTTTCTACGCTACCTATAACGAACCCGGACTGGCCGTGCTTTCCCTCTGTGGAATGGCTGGCGTAGCTTAGCAGCCGCACCACATTCCTCATGCGGCCATCCCGCTGAAAGGTTATGAGCCTCGGACTACGTAAACACTGCAAAGTTGCGAACCATCATAGTCCTCGAGGGAGAACTACCACTGAGGCCAAGCTGCTGTGTCCGCTCTGAGCTTCTGCAACTAGGTGTCAAGATCATCGTATTGTGGAGGCGTTATTCGAAGGGTGGCATCTACTCTCCACAAAGCTGTCAAGATTGTCATAGTTTAGAGAGCTTTTCCTACCACAAACCCACTACCACCCAATATGCCGGGGTAAGTCCTGAAACGTCATCCAACATCAAAACATAGGAATACAGTACGTGACGGTCTCGTTCGGCATTTCTACGGCAGCACTTCTGATGCTGCTGCTGAAGTCAAAGAACGGCTGGGTGTGAAATCCTCGTTCGATTATATAGGAGTCCTTTGAATCGGTCGCGGATACGTAGCGCTGCTGCTACAGGTGCGAGATGACTGCTGCTGGTATATGGGAGATTCTAACGTGACCAGCAGCCAGACCAACGCTTTCAAGGGTACCAAGCCTTTCAGCGGTACGAACGCCAACCACTTCGACAACCGGTGCAAGAAAGCACGCTCCACGCTCACAACGTATCGTCTAGATACCGTACAGGCATTGGAAGGGACAACCCAGGCCGATGAGAATCATCGCCACATCGGGGGCAACAGCTGCACCGCGCGCATACCTCGACACACCCAGGCCGCACATGACCGAGCCGACCAGGATCTCATCGCCATCTTCTACTGGATCACGGAAAAACCGGCGGCGCTGCTGGTGACCGAACAAGCAAAGGACTGCGACCCGCGGCAACGGACAAAAGGGGGTGAAGGACCTCGAATCGGAATACCGCAAGATCACCAACAAGACGATCCACACCACACAAAACGCATTGGTGACTAAGAAATACGACACCTAGACAAGATCTCAGCAACTAGATCAGTGAGATCATGCGACGGTGCAACCTGCCGACGATCAAGACGGAGGAGCCAATCAAGGACAGGTACCTCGCGGGCATCAATCTCCAAGGTCTGACGAATAATTACCAGGGCGTCAAGTTGATTACCCCCAAACCACCCAGAGTTTGACCCTGCGGAGATGGATTCCGCACTGCATCACGTCCACCCGGACGTGCTGTCGCGCAACAGGACGTGTAGGGTCGCTTCGCGTTGCACGGTCGATCATGACAGCAACAACAGCACCATCCGATCCTGGCTCCGCCATCTGTCACAACGCTCTGCAAGGCAAAACAACACAGAAGCGACCAGGTCGTTCCTGCTAAGGTCCACTGGATAAACAGCAAGCCCGTATGGACAGAATAGGGCTGGGTCACGGGGTTGTGTTGGGCAGAAGTGGTACACCGCGCGCAACACGACCACGCCCAGCGATGCTGCGTGCTGCGTCCAACGAGCCTCACGCCCGAATACCGCAAGCGCGCACTCTGCGACTGTGATGAGCGCCCGATCCCTTCCCGATGGTACCGGACGTTAGGTTGGTGATTGCCTTTGAAGAAGCTCTTTGTTACTCTAACGAAAACTTCGATGGGGTCCGTCTAATTCTAGCTACAGTAGTGAAACCACGCGGTGCAAATAGTCGTGTACAAGGGCCCGCCGGGGCATCATCATCACCAGGGATCGTCTCAACGCGGGGTCGCCAGCAAGACATGATATGTATCGGGATCGCTGCAGACACAATCGCCTATGATGGCCGGGTAGGCACACTTCGGAATTGCTACTGTACTGTGCTGCTGTCTATTGGGGCTGCCGGAGTTTCCGGGGCCGTCGTCACAGCAACATGGGATCGCCGGAGTGCCTTCCGCGGGATCGGGCAGCAGCATCATATTTCGGGGTTGCCAAGGGAGAATGCCTTCTGGAGCTGCTGCAACATCATCAACCGTTTGGAACTGCTGGAACATCGTTTCTGGGGTCGCTAAACATCACCATCGTTTCGGGATTGTCAGAACATCGTCGCTTGGAGCCTCGCTGAGCTTGACTATCGATTGGGACTGGTGAAACCTCATTTCTAGGGTTGCTGAGCATCATCATAGTTCTAAATTGCTATAGAGTCATTTATGGGGTCGAGTCACCCCGCGGTATGGGTTGCAATTTTCGGGCCGAAGTTTTCTGACCAATTGAGTTCCTCAAGTGAGGAACTACTGATGAGGATGTTTTTTGTACTCGTATATTTGTTTTAGGGCTAGCACATACAAGTGGCGGTCGGGTGGCACGAACGGATTTCTTCCAAGTATTGTATCGGGTGAGATATTGAGCTCCTAATGCGAGGGGCTCAGGAATGTCTGGTGCACCCCTACTGTGAGATGGCTCGCTAAAACGTCGTTTTAGGTCGATTGCCTGCGTCGTTGGCGTATACGATGACCAATACGGTCGTTTGTTCGTGTGCTACTGGCTCAGCGTATTCTCCCCGCCCGTCCTCAAGTGAAGTTTATTCCCCTATATTAACGGGAACTCCCTGAGGTGTAGTACCATCGCATCGCGCGCCGAAATTCGGACACGTTCGGGATTGCTATAGACGGCGCTACAGCTTCCCCTGGCTCATTGGTTTATCCCCCCGTGGTGTTAACGCGAATGCTATGCTGGGTACTGCTGCTCAATCGAAGGCGTTTTCTAACTGGCGTCCGCACACCAAGGTTGCGCACGTAGGAATCCTTGGGGAGAGTTTTCGAAGTATTTATCGTTTGTGACACACCACTGTCTGAACATGTTTTGGGCGTTTTTCACGCCCACTTCTTGTATTTTGTATAGAAATATGTTTGATTCGGAAGTAGAGCTGTCGGCCCGCATAGGACGCTCGCTGGGTAAGCTGTAGCGGCAAGGCGCACCGACGACGGCCGCATGGCGAAGGCCCTTCGTGAGTCCCAGCGACAAAGAAAATACTGTAACTCGGTGAACGGCAATTGGGCGGGGGGAGAAAGACTTGCTCCAGTGGCAGAGATTTAGGCGAACGAAGCGTTGACCTTGCCAACATCACGGTTATCTCGGCCTTGACTGACAGAAAATTCCCTCGTTTGATGGTGGAAGCCTCATCCCCCACCGCTCGTTTTGGTCGTTTTTCGTGCTACTCATTCCTCGCGAGAGGCCCGTTTTCCAGGATCGTCCAGTGCGCTGCGCCGACCTTCGTCGACAGTTAGTTGCCCCTCCGCCGTCAAACGTTGCCCGTTGGTATCGACCACATCCCTCTCCTTTCGGGTGCAGCTTACCAGATACTTGCTACTGCGGCGAGCCGTCGTTCTCCTCCACTGCCCTGTACCGTGCGACCGACAATCCTGGGCTTCCATCGCCGCTGGCAACTAACTCAAAAAAATATCATTTCGACAGCCGCACGGGCATCGCCCTTGCCTTCACAAGCTTGCCAATCGTCCCCACGTCTGCTTGTAGCATTTTCGTGGCTCCCGCGTCTACGACGTGAACCCCTGCTTCGTGCGCCATTCCCCTTGGGAATGTGCCCCGTGCCCTGGTGACAGCCCCTGCGCGCCACGGCCAACCGAGCGAGCGCGTCGCCGTCTACCTCGCCCCTGCGCATCCCGTTCCTGTGGCTGCGACCGTGCAGTAACGGTTGGTTCGAAGGCTATCGCTATGGTCTCGGGTCCCTCTTTTGCGCTCAACTGGGCATTCCCTCGAGCACACACCGGACGTTCTGCCCTCTTTTCTGTCGAATGTATCTCGGCAGGGGTGGCTCTCCCGCCCACATTCTCCGGCATATCTGCAAGAAAGGAACTCTTCTGCGGTGAACACTTGTGTGACTCCCACCCCAAGGTCTCCTTCAAAGTTCGTTTGGAGAGTCTGCCGGTCTTCCTTCGTTTTCGCGTGTGCCCGCGTGCACTCCTTTCGAGCTTCCGCTGCTTCATTCAGTGGCAAATGAAAACACCTCGGCACTGCCCATCGGACTTCGTGGTGACTTCAAGGCAGCCGGTCCAGCTTACTGGACTGCTTACCCGCCATATTGCCGATGATCCGTGCCTGTCATCGAGCAGAAGAGGCGTTCTACGATAGAGGTTCACCCTGAATTTTCTGAGGCCCCTTTAGAACCGCAGTCCCGTTTTGGGGACAAACCACTCAATTTTCAAGTAGTTTGTCCTCAAAACGGGACCGTGGTTCTAAAGGGGTTAAGGAGCTCCATATTTCACCCGAAAACTGACTTCAGCAAAAATCAGACTGCGTGTCGACGAATAATCCCATGGCCCAAGTATACAAAAACGACAGTTTTCGAAACACGATTGGCATTCCGACGAATTCGGGTTAAGAAACCCAGTCATTCAGAAATATGTTGACGAAAAAGTGCTACCTCTATCGTAGAACGCGTCAGAAGCAGCCTGGAGCCCACGGCCTCCCCTTAGCGTTCGACCGACGGGTGTAAGGAGAACATTTTCTGACGATATTTTGTTTCATTGCGAATTCGCCTCCTAGTCATGGACCGGAGGTCTTGCCCCACCTACAGTGTCAGCGCTCCAGTGTGCCGAGAGAGCCACACTCCGCTCCAGGACTTTCTCCGTTGCATCTGCCGATGGCTCGAATACCTCGATCCTTTTGGCGTTCCTTGTTGGGGCTTCGTAACCTCACAGAGTAGAGGTCTGGGAGTAGGTTGTGAGGAGCCGCATTTTCGACACATGTTCTACAGAGTAGTTTGTGTAACCGGTGTTTCCCCCGAGCCTTCCTGCTTCTGCATACTATTGTTATGTTTGCCATCCGACAATGTGTATCAACATCGGCTCCAGCGTTGATCATTCGTATACATTCCCTGGAAAAACAAAACCAAGGGAACCCAAAATACAAAAAAGGAAACCTACTTGTTTGGGAGAAGTTGTACTCCCTTCTGTGCCCACTCCTGCTCAACCTCTATCTACTCAATTCACGGCCCTTGCTCCGTCCTTCTCGGTACAACCTTTCTGTGGTATTCTACTCTTGAACCTCAAACCGCGCCTAGGCTCCACCTCCACGCTATTGGTGTGAATCTGTCATACCCCCTCCTATGTGGAAACAACGTAATGACCGCCAAACGGCCGGAGGTGTCTCTGTTAGTTGTAGGAACGATGCTCCGTCTCGAACGGGGTGCGTGGGTGATGGTCGAACGACTAGACATAGCAACAAATAAGTGACCCCCCCCGGGCTCCTTCCCGCTGACTGGCTATCCCTGACCTGGAGCTTGAAGCGCGACACATTCCGCAAAATGTCGACCTGTGTGGTCACAGAGACGATTTGCAGCAGGCGTCCCTTCACCACCCCCTTCTTCGCCATCGACCGTCCATCCCTCCCCCCTCCCCCACGACGCTTGCAGCCAGCTGGCCGCTAAATATTCTACCCTCCACTCCGAGGCGCTTAATTTTTTCCACCCCTAAGGTGGCAAGGTCTCGGCTCCGTTCGTCGAAGGATACGCACGTGTCCCGGACGAGCGTAGGGCTGACGCTTGCGCGCCTCGGGGGTATAGAGCTAGCTGATCCGTCTTGGTCAGCCCTTCCTCTCCGCAGACATACCTGCGCTTGTGGCTCTACACGGGTGGCGTCCAGCAGGATGGACTTCTCCCTGCACTCTCGGTACGGAGAGTCCCGAAGACCGCCTTTCCTCACGACGATGCCCATCCGCAGATCCCTTTCACGCCGTGAAAGATTCCCCGCTCTCAACTTGGTGAAGAATTCCAATCACTCCAGCGTGCGGGAAGATCGCGTAGAGAAGCGGCTGGTGTTGGTTCGCCTGCGCCCGGCTCTGGGACAGATGCGTGCGTGTCGGGTGTCCACGTCGACTGCATCGCAGCAGGGACACCTCCCTGCCACGTGTTCATCAATTTACATGAACCCCCTCCAATTCCCTCGAATTATGATGCCGGTATGATACGGAGCGAGTCCGTTGGCCGCGCCCGAAGGCATGCGGTGGTTCCTGCACCTTGTGACCTCCTGTTTCGAGACTTGGCGAAGACCTGGGTTTCCCTCCCCCCCAGCGGGCCGTTCGGTCCCGGCAGGTGTGCCGTTTCCGGTAGCGGTGCCACAAAACTGTGTGCGCGGCGTGCCGACCCTGGTTGACCAGCTTGCCCAGCTTATGCTCGGCTTTCCTGGAGTTGGTAGTTACGGCGTTATGAGCCGTAGCATGTCGGCCTTTGGGGGCCTTGGCGGCTTGATCCCCTTCTACACCTAGACCCAATTACAACCAGGTGTAGGGGACGATGCTACCTGCCATCGCTTCCTTCGACACCCCCCATGTGTCTCGAATCTCGCGCAAGCTACCTCCGGGCTGAGCAACATTGGTCGATTTAGGAATCCCCTTCCTCACACGGTCTCCTAACGGGCCAGTGAGGTCTGCAAGAATCTCCGGCAGAATGTCAACGCGCTTGCTTCCACTAGAGGTAGGCATGCGTCTCGCTTCTGTCGACGGTAGCCATACAACCCTCCCGATCCCATAGAGTGTCGTGTTTGGGCTTGTTGGTGAGGCTGCAATGCCAGCCGATTTATCCCGGTGCCACTCCCCGACAATCGACTGTGCCTCTGTCGCGCCCGGGCAGCTCGATGATTTTCTCGTACGCCCAATGCGGCCCGTTTTGTCTTCCCTCCTGCAAGCTTCCAGGGATGGTCGCGTGTCCAAAACATTTTCGAGGTAATTTACCATCTGCTCACGGGGCTCGATGGCGACGAGGGCAGCCGCTTGCTTGTCCGGCACGTCCACGAGAGACAGCGCGAAAACAAGGCGATCCGCACCTCCATCATTCACTGTACCTCCAAGGCTCGTTTCAGCGGCACGTGCTCCTCTTTGCTGATCGGGACACCCAATCACCGCCCGTCACCCCACCTTCTCGTCTGCAGTGCGACCATCGACGCATTCCAGGAGAGGAATTTCCTCGGCCGTAGGGGCGCGCTTTTTTTCGGTAAATACCAATGCGTTTGCCATCCGATTGGAGTGCGGATGCAGTATACTGTGCGTATGGTCTTGGATCTTATACCGTACGTAGGCAACCAGGACCGTTATTTCCAAAGATACACCGGTAACTACGTTACAGTGCTGTCCCGAAACCTGCACAGTAATACGGATGCTCTAGGAAAAACCTACGTCATATATGGTGGGATTGACATTTAGTGTATAGCGCTCTCACACAGCTGATAATATTTTTTCCAGCGTCGCGCAAAAAGTGAGCTGAAAAAAAGCAGGGCTACTCGCGGGTCATGGCCCGACCCGCCGGTCGAGTCAAGAAGTGTCCAAAGTGTCACGGGTCGGGTCGGATCGGGTCGGGTCGAGTCGAGAGCTTTTCAAATCTCGCGGGTGGGGTCCGGTCGGGTCAAGAGTTTTTTTAATATCACAGGTCGGTTCAGGTTGGGTCAAGGCTTTTTCGTATCTCAAGGGTCGGGTCGGGTCGGGTCGGGTCGGGTCAAGAGGTGATGAAAGTGTCACGGATCGGGTCAAGTAATTGCCCGCGAGAAACGGGTCACTCGCGGTTCGGGCAATCAGCATGACCCGCGAGTTTTGTTCCGCCGACCCGCGGATCGGACGCATCCGACTTGCGGATCCGAAAACTCCTCGTTTTGCTCCCAAAGGTTCATCTCGTACAGAAACTGAATAATACGGGTATTACTTTGATATCATACTCAATCAAGCATTAAAGCATCGTCAAACAAACAATATACCTGGTACACATGTCCGCATCCAGCCATACCCACTCACTACAAGCAGGCCACACATACATGCTACCTCACTTTGCGGTACGAAAAGGAAGATACAATTGTTTTCGAAGTGTCGGTCCACAGGTCAGATCCGCGGGTCGACCCCGCGGGTCGAGATAAATGGTATCGTGGGTTGACCCATTACATGACCTGCACCTCACCGGTCAATCGGAATCTGACGAGTCAGGTCGTGCCGGATTTGGAGGTGCTCAAAATCTCACGGGTCAGGTTCAAAAGGTCTTCAAATCTCGCAGGTCGAGACGGGTCGGGTCCGGAGGTTTCCGAATCACACGAGTCGGGTCGGGTCGGGTCGGGTCAGGAGACTTCCGAAATCACGCGGATCGGGTCGGATCAGCTGACCCGATCCGATCCGACCTGACCCGTGAGGCTCGACCTGACCCGTGAACAGCTTTGGGAAAAAGATACAAGGTTGGACTGTACACGTTTTGTTATCTGTCGTGCTATTAGAATAGTGATGATGTTGTTTGGTACTTTTGTGACGTGATACGTATTATGATTGCCTTTCGAGCGAGAGTGTGGTGGGTAGAGGAGGGGGCGGGGAGTGTAGGTGACAACAGGGAGGGCCCGCCGACCGGCTGCTCTTACTTCTTGCTGATGTGCAAAAATCTAGCTGCTCGTATCTGTTACATATATAAGGATTACCCTGGGCTGGGTAACCGATCGATATTTTACCCCTATTATACTGGTAGCTCAGTAGGTACTATTATAAACCCTTCACATATATATCACACACAGTATTACATATTAATAGTAAGTACGGGAAAATAAATGAGCAGATAAAGGGTGAGAGAAGAACAGGTTTCGTAGTTGCCTCGTGCCACAACCCACTCGCTCGTGCTCGTTCGTGTACTCACACTCCCGTCTCTCGTGACCAAGTTCTTCAGTAGTAGTACTGCTTGTTGTAGACTATAGTACCAAATGCAATAACTTCGTACACCTCATACTATTAATACCATACTACTACTTACTGCTGTACGATCATCTCTCGTACTAATACTGGCTGTTGAGTCTCACAGGGGGCTGGCTGTCTGGCTGTTCCTTCGAGGTACTACTGCTGTAGGTCCGGAAAAGATTCGAGCAGCACCGACCGGCTTTTAGCATGGCGGCAGCACATTCAGTTCGCAGATCTTGATTTTCAGGCGGTTGTTTTTCGTTCTGAAACCGTACCGCCACCTACGTCGTCTGTAGTAGTAGCCAAGTATAGGGGCTGTTGTGTTGCTGTGTGTATACTCGTAGTACAAGTCTAAGAGCAAGCAGCTGCTCAAGAAGGGTAGCCAGCGCTTGATTCGGGCAGCACACTACTCTACTACTACTCCAGGCTGCCATGCCGTATACGCTGTACGTGTTTATTACCACGATGTGCGCTTTCAACGCTGTATTACAGGATATTATATAAGTGTACGAGGTACGAGTACACGTACGTCTCGGTTGAAGCTTCTTCTCCTCCTGCCGTGACACAAGAAGCAGGCAAGGTGAAAAGCGAAAGTTCGCAAAAGTATATTATTAGAACAGCTGAACTACAGTTATTAATAGTTGTGAAACGAACGTCTCGAAGCATATTTTCTTGCAAAGAAAGATGTTCATCATCTCGTGAACAAAACAGTAGTAGATCTATTTTACTTGCTGCTGTTAATATTAATTGTTTGTTCGAAGGCTGGGAGGGCAACGAATAAAATCTCTGCCATCATGCATGGCCATCATGCTGCCAAGAGAATTATTATATCCAGCCGCAGAAGGATATCCAAGATGATAAATATACTCGTACGAGAAGTCCAACCGAACTTCTCACATTTTAAAATTTGAAAAAAAAAGTCGCAAAAAATCGGTCCAATTATTTTCTAGGCTGGGATTTCGGATTTTTCGAGTTTCCAGAACCCCCGAAGACGAAATCAGCCGAAGAAAACTCGAATCTTCGGCCGTTTCTCGTCTCCCTCCGTGCAAGGAAATTGATCGGAAGCTTCTTCGACGTTCAAATGCTCTAAAAATGTTCTGCACAGGCTCAAAAACACGGTAGAATCTTTGCAGCGGCACACAACAAGATGCGTCATGCTCGCCTTATCTCCAATCGCATGTATGTATAACCCATCGTTTTTCTTCCTCGCTCCCCCCCCCCAGCCCCAACCCCCCACTCCTCCTCCTCCTTCTCCTTTCGACTCTCTCAACAGAGCAGCGCGTAGCCCACTCCACCCAACAGGACACCACCACCACCACCACCGATAGATACGAGACCGACGCGTCGAGACACTTCCATCTCTCTCTCGACCCCGTCACTCCGTCCGTCTCCCGTCCTACACGTATCTATCATGAAGACTTCGACCGCCCGAAGCCTTACCCTGGTGTCAGGAGTAGTTTGCGCGTCGCTCGGCGCTCTGAGAGGTGCGGAGGGGCAGGCGTCCAGGACGACCCAGTACGCAGACTCGGCGTGCGAGGTGGAAAACGGGCTCGTCGTTTTGAGCTTTGGGGTCGCGAGCTTCGAGGAACCCTACACGCTCAGTGAGTGTGAAAGATATCCTGCCTGGTAGATATTTCGCCGTTCGTTGTTGTTGCTTGCTTGCTTTTTTTAGATGTATGTGCCGCATGCTCCGAGGATACTACGCTTTGCTAGTCGTACCGGTAATTTAGTGTTCGCTTGTGCATGATCCGTGTGCTCGTATACAAGCTAGCCCTTGGGTACCGTCCTAGCACCAGGCAGGTACTACTACTACTACTACTACTACTACTACTAAGTAACTACTGTTGTTGTTGCTGTGGTTGTACTCGCATGTGATACATACTGGTACGCGCAGCCCTTGGATATCGTGGACCCATTCGAAAGCACCACCAGCGAAGCAGCAGCACCTACATTTAGAACAGCAGCAGCAGCTGCAACAGCAGCAAGCGGGTCGTACATCAACAGCAGTACTCGTAGTCCTGCAGTTTTGCCGTACTGCGGTATTATGCCGGTAGTGCTGCGGAGCCTAGTCTACTACTGTTGGTAGTACTGCTGCTGCTGCTGTTGCATGGTGCGTACGTGTACGATTTTTTGTTGTCATAGCGTGTGGAGATGAAAGTTGATGGTGGTGCCGGTGGTTTCAGTACGCGAAATGCTCCGGCAGGCCGCGCCGGCCGAAACCTGTAGGGAGACCGGGGGGGTTCATTTACACGTCGTACGTATATGTACATGCGCATCGCACGATACTTGTGGCGTCCACCGATACGGCTACAGGGCCCCCCTCCTCTCCCTCTCCGGCAGAACTGTTTGCCGCCTGCCTGCCTGCCTGTCTACGGCAGAACTACTTTGCTCGCGAGAGAGTTGTTTTCCGGGGGCTACTCAAAGCCTCACTACTACCAAGTATTGTTCTCGATGAATAGGATACGCGCTCGCTCGCTCGCTCGCGTTAATTTTGGTCGGCTTATCTATCGTCGACAGCTTATTTATTTCTTTTTTTTTTGCCGAAATCGTTGTGTTTCAGAACTATTGATAAGCCTACCAGAGTTTTTTTCTACCCTCGAAATATCAAGTCTCGTAAAATAGGTGTTCGCACGTCGCCCTTGGACGCGTCTATTTGGTGATAGCTGCGTGCTTGTACTACGTGGCCGCGCCTGCTGCTTTCATGTGTGTACGCTTGTTTCGACGAGATCAACATTTTCGGTGTGTCTATATGTTCCACAGAAGAATGATACCGGTACCTGGTACGTATGCCCGACGGCTGCGCGTGTACCTACATTATTAAATGTGTGCATAGTAATCTACCATGCCATGGCATGTGCGGTAGTCTGCTATGAGTGTAGCCGCGTTCCTTGTTTTGCGTAGTGGCCGACTCGGTGAGATTTATTTTGACCTGCTCGTGGAGTCTGGTGGTACGTACCTCGTGTCTACCAAGAACCGGTAACATTTTTAGGAATTAAACCGGCGTTGTGGTTCCCTCCAACAACAGCTGCCCGCCCGACCGACTCTCGACTCTCTCTTTCGTTGTTTGGTGCCCACGCGCATTGTAACTGGCAGCCACCATCATACACCCTGGTGTTACAGCAGTAGTTAGTGCCTGTTTTCAGCTGCCCGGTATCATACACCAGTACATGATCTACTCTACCAGGTACCTGATATTAAAAAAGATCTGGAAAGAAGCGTTCTACAAATTCTGCAGTAGTACGGGCATGCCTCCTCCCCCTCCCTGCCCCCACCCACTCCTCCTCCTCCTCCTATTTGATTCCTCACGAGCACCCCCCGCCCGCCTCCCCCCCCCCCCCCCTCCGCCTTCCCCTCCTACGTACGCTCCAAACCCTACCGTTTTTTTTGGGTTTTTTTGGCACCCCACCACAACAGCTGAATACAACACATGCACCCCTGGCGACATGGCGTCCTCTATTTCTGTGTGCAACTTAGACGACGGGGGGACCGGTATGAACTTCTACTCCGACGAGACCTGCGAGACCGTCTCTGCCGAGGCAGCCACCTCCCCGTCGTGCACGCAAACCTCGCCCGGGGCGGAGTGCACCGACAGCTTCGTGTGCGCGTTGATGACCGAGTGTGTGGACGCCGGTAAGTGGTGTCTGTGCTGTGTGTGTGTGTGTGTTTGTGTGTTTGTGTGTATGGTTGTCTGGGTGTTCTCCTTATTATGATAACAATGAGGCGCGCGAGCGCGAAGCGGATACATATATTTATACGTAAGGCCGCGTACGTACGTATATATATGTTCGTTCGTGTTGTTCGGCACAATACAGAGTAATCTGTATCCCCCCATGCACGTTTGGCTACTGCAGGTATTACACTCAGTCAGGTCGCGTCTCGTTACGTACAACCAATTACTACCAGTACTGTAGTATATATATATAAGCTTTTCCTATTTTAACTCCAAGTGTATTACCCCGAAAACGGGACTGCGGTGGTAAAAATGGAGGTATTAAAAAAAAAAGTTGGAAAAAAAATGCGCGTATTTGGAGACAAGCGGCTTATTATTGGAGTTTTTTGCGGGTAGTGTTCGGGTCGTTTTTTTGTTGTACTGCCTGTACCGTGAAAGAACGGTTCGCTTCTTTTTTTTTCGTTTGGGTATGTACGTGTACGTACCCCATATTAACATGTCTCATGCAAGCCGGCGTCCCCGGTGGCTTGGTAGGTGGTCCGCGTGCCTATCGAAATCAATTTCGTGGGTTCAAGTCTCACCGAGTGCATGCTCGTAGGGGCTTTTTCTTGCTTAAACAAATCGGTTATTAATAGCGGAAAGCACGAGAGCGTGAGTCAGCTACATTCGATGAAAATCGACGAGCAATGGGAATGCTGAATCCTATGCGCGACAAAAAATAAAGGCAGATCCCGGGGGGGAGAAGGTTAGACACCTGTGACCACGGCTTGCCCAGAAGCTCGTTGAGGGTAAAAACCTCCAATGAGTAAGGCTGGAAGGTAAAAGCGATGGAGCTTCTCACTCGAAAACTCGTGGGCGCCCTTGGGCCGCCTTCGTCGCTCGTGCCGTCGCTTGGTCGGTCGCGCCATCCTTCTTGCTTATACCTAATCAGGCTCCTAAAACATACCGGCACTTTTATTAAATTGTCACGTGTACGAGGTGCAAACTTTTCTCGTAGTCGTTACTACAGTACTCGCTTGGGTGCGTTCCGTTCCGCGTGCGAGCATCACAAACGCCAGAAGGAGGATAAAAGTAGTACTGGCGTAGTTCGATGCCGCACGATATCATGCGCACGTACCCAGTCGAAAGGTTGTATACCAGAGGCATACGACAACCTGCAAGACATATCATGGATGCTACCCGCGCCTGGCCATCGTGCTAATATCCCTCCCTCCTCTTCTTTCCTCCTCCCCTCCCACTCGCTCCCCCTCCTCCTCCTCCTCCTCCCCCTCTCTCCTCCTCCTCCTCCTCCTCCTCCTCCTCCCTCCTTTCCCCCTCGCCCCCCCCCCCCCCCCCCCCGCCCCACACTCCCCCCTTCTTCTCCTCTCCCTTCGGCTTGCCTTCTCCTAAACCCCGCAAAAAAAAACGAACAGTGCCATCGTCCATCGAGCCCAACGCCTACAACGTCAGGGCCACCGAATACGAGGACGCCAACTGCACCATGCCCACCGGCGGCGACGGCGACACCGTCGTCCTCGCCACGCTGGGGGCGATCGTCGCCGACGGAACCTGCCAAGAGCCGATAGAGGCGATGGGGTACACCCTGAGCCAGTGCAATGACGACGGGAGCGTCTTGGCCCAGGTGTTTTCGCCGGACGATGACTCGTGCTCGGGCGACGTGTGGTTCGAGGCCACCACCCCCACGGACGGGTCTGCGGCCTGCACCGCGGTAGACGGCTTGTACTACAAGTGAGAACAATGGGGAAGACGAGACAAAAAAAAAACGCACACACACCCAAAAAAAAAAAAAAAAAAAAAAACGAGAAAACAAAAACGAAAACGAAAACAACAACAACAACAACAAGAGGAGATGGGGATTTCCCCTCTGTTTTAAACCTTTTTTTGAGCCGGGTGCCTCTTATTCGTTCTGCCATTTTTTACGAGGATGTTGTGGTTTTTCATTCTTTCTTGCCACTTTTTTAAGTGTGTGTGGTTTTTCATTCTGGCTCTTTTTGTTTTTAGGAAGTTGTTCATCCTGACCTTTTTTTTAGATTGATTTTTTTCATTCTGATGAATGTTTAAGAGAGCGTCGTTTTTCATCCTGCCCCTTTTTTTTCAGGAAGGAGGCATTTTTTTTCATTCTGACCTTTTTTGTCTTGGGAGTAATTTTTCGTTCTGACCGGTTTTTTAGGAGGGTGATTTTTCATTACGACCTGTTTGAGGAGGGTGGATTTTTTACACGAACTAGCCATGCTTCTGTCGGTAGAAACATCGTTGCCATCGTCCCTTGACAGCATGGTCATCTGGTATACCTTGCATACCTGGTATGTATGTAAGACGGCTTCCTCGTCTGATGTGTACTCTGTTTGTTGATGCTGTATTCTTACCAAGCAGGACCGTCTTGGACTACTGAGTGTCTTCGTATACACAGCGCGAGTGCGTCTCTAGCAGCATAAACGTGGCTGCTCGTATGACCGAAACAAAATCGTTTTTTCATCATGATCGTGGAGAGCGCCGGCGTGTTCCCTGTCGCTCTTGTCGATGTCGTTGTTGGTATTTTCAGGAGTGTATAATTTTTCATGCCGACTTCTTTTTTTTGTTTTTTTAGGCATGCATGGTTTTTCATTCTGACATTTTTAGGAGCTGTGGGGTCTCAAGTGCTTTCTTTAACGGCAGTTCCGTTTCTTATTGTAATGATCCGCCGTCGGCTCTTGCTGTGCGTGCACCCGTCACTGATCGCGTAAGCGACCCAAACTCTAAGCTAGGGCTTTATTTATTATTGTAGGTAATGTCAGCGCGATGCGAGAACATGCCGTTCCCTCGCTCGCTCGTTCGCTCGGCTCGTTCTCTGGGCACAACAACAAAAAACTCGCTAACCCCCCCCCCCCCACACCTCCGTCTCGAAAGGGATGCGTGGTCAATGGCCAAGTGACTAAGGCAAGCAATAAACGAGTAACCCGCCTCCCCCACCCTCTTCTTCTCCCGCCGCCCCCCACCCCGCTCTCAAAACCTCCCTGTGTGTTTCCACGCCCCGCGCACGCTCCATTCCATCACGCCACTCCACTCAACTCCACTCTCCGCTACGCCACACCACACCACGCCAACTACGATATTCTTCTTCTCCTTCTTCTTCTTTTTGTTCTTCTTTTTGTTCTTCTTCTTCTTCTTCTTCTTCTTCTTCTTCTTCTTCTTCTTGTTCTTTTTGTTCTTCTTCTTCTTCTTCTTCTTGTTCTTCTTGTTCTTCTTCTTCTTCTTCTTCTTCTTCTTTTTCTTCTTCTTCTTCTTCTTCTTCTTCTTCTTCTTCTTCTTCTTCTTCTCCTTTTTCTTTTTCTTCTTCTTCTTCTCCTTCTCATTTTCTTCTCCTTCTTCTTTCTTCTTCCTTCTTCTTCAGGCACGTCTCCTGCACGATGGACGCCATTACCGTGGGCGACAGCGAGGGGATAGACGCGCCTACCACCGCCCCCACCGGCATGGAAGAGACCCACAGCGACATGGACGGGACCCACACCCACAGCGACATGGACGAGACGCCCACCCCGTCGTCCCCCGATGGCGACCGCGCGATCGAGACCATGTCCCCCACAGAGGTCGGCACGACCATGGCGCCGACCGCCGCCACCGGAGAAGTCGACTCGGAGGAGGACGCCGAAGTGACAAGCGGAGCCGTCGCGGGAGCCGGCAGCGGCCTCTCTGCGATGGCAACGATTGCGTTGTCGTGCGCGGCGGGCCTCTTGACTTTCGTCGTTGCCTAAGGATAACAGTAGCATCACGTATTGAATTGTAGGCGCAGGCAGTGAGGGGGGAGAGGAGGGCAAGGCGTTTTTGTTTTGTTTTTTACTGTCATTATTGTTATCCTTGAGTGTAAAAGGGGGAAGTGAAACGAAATTGTTTTCGGCGGCGGGGGGAGGAAGGGAGCGGGGGGGGGGGGGGGGGGGGGGGGTTTAAGGTCATTTTTCTTGTTTGTTTTTTTTATCCGACGATGTTAAGAAGGTCGTTTGTTGGAAAAAACAGAATGACGATGTTGGCTTTTTGCTGTGACGGAGATGGCTTTTTGCTTTTCGTTTTGGGCAAACCGAAAAAATCCCTTGGGTGCCGTCTCGGCTGGTGTGCGAGTGTGTGGATGTACGACGGTATTTTTTCTAATTCTGTGAACAAGCCTTTTTTTTTGCGGGGGAGGAGGGGGAGCGGGGGATAGGTCGTAGGGTTGCTTCGTCGTCCTTTTGCCTTTTCTCTACGTGGGCGGGGGCGGAGCGGGACGAGGCTGCCGGATGAATTTTCTGATTCTGTCGCAAGGGCCGAAGCCGAATTTTCTTGACCCAACCGGCTGTCATCGTTTTTGTTGTTATACGTTCGCTGGTTGTCGTCCGGTTGCAATGTTCAACCTTTACTACTGTGCGGGGCAGCGGCGCTCGCTTTTAATTTTTTTTGTATCGTGTTACTTGATTGAGTACGCCCGTCTCCACCGAAAAGGTGGCCGGTTCGTTTTCACGCTCGCGCACGTACTGTAGATCCAGCTGTGACGGACGATTTCGTGTACCGGTGGGACCACAGTTTCGTTCCATGGCTGCGGTCCGCTGTATACTCGGGGGCCAATTAACCGCGCGGAGTTGAACGCTGCCTTTATCCTTGTGACAGGCACAACAGGATCGAAAAACCTCGCTGCTGTTCTTTTTGTGATCGACGCTTGCGCAACACAAGGAAAGGCTACAGTCGGATGTTTCAATCCAAGGCTGTGAGCTTGGTTGTGACGTGGGGTTTACGGGAGGGAGAGGGCGTAGAAGGGCTTCGTGGGGTCTTTCCTTCCCTCTCTTCCTCTGCCCTGCGTTTTCGTCCTCCGTCCGCTCGCTCACGTCGGACTATAGAGGGGGGAAAAAAGAAAAAAAATGTTCCCCATGTAATTTTTATCAGCTTTTTTCGTACGTTGAGTTCTCGTATGATTATTGTCTCCCTGGCGTGGCAGTGAGTGGGTGGTGTGTGCCCACCGCTCCCCCACAGAGGAAGGCATTTTTTTTGTTGTGAATACAAGATTTTAAAAACCTCTTCATTTCTTGTACTACACTGTGCATGCAGTATATAGTACTTAAACTGCTGTGGTTGGGGGGTGGTGGAGGATGTACCATCATGTATGGATGGATGTGTGGAGGCATTTAATAATTACTGAAAAGTGGTTGGGCGGCTCGTTCCAGCCCCCGCCGCCTCTTTGTCGTACACACACTTAACTTGCGTGTCAACCTCTCCGCAATTATTTTCGCAGTGTTTCGTTTTGTTGTTTTTCGTATTTTATGCTTGGTTTTTGTCGACCAGCATCCCATCTATCTACGATATCAATCTCCTCTGTACGTACTAAATTATCATCATCGTAGATAGGGCTTCTGCCACGGAGTGTAAGTCAAAACAACAACAACAACAACAACAAACAACAATCACGCGCACACATACATGAATGAATGAATATTTCGGGAAAGTTATGAGTGTGATCGATGTTGAAGATCATTATGCACATTGTCGGATGGCAAGAGAAATCATAGCAATGAATCAATGAAGTAGACTTGGTGCATGGGTTTCCTTTTGTTTCCGAGGTTTTCTTCTTTCGGGAAAGTTATATGAGTGATCGATGTTGAAGATCATTATGCACATTGTCGGATGGCAAAAGAGAAATCATAACAATGAATCAATGAATGAATGTGTCCGTTCTTTATCTATCTGTCCGTGAACAACAACCTATACACAGCAGGCCTTATTATTTAAAATAATTGGTTGGCTGCTTAGCCGTGGCATGTATGTATGTGTTGTGTTACATTCGTTCGTAGATGGATACGATATTATAATAATACCTGGTACCTGGTTAGTTATATTTTACGTAACGCTTACTTTAACGAGACCCTCTCGCCTGTGTCCTGCTCGTTCACGAATTTTATTTTGTCGGGACGGGCCCTATACTATTAATACTATACTATACCACTACTACTACTTAATCGCACGACGCTTTTTGTTTACTAATAGAAATATGCCCGGTCCTATACTCGTGATTATTTCAGGACAGGCCTCAGCCTAAAAAAAAGACGAAAAATAGGAAGGAAGGAATTCATAAATTTCTGCCCTCTCTCTATGTTGTTGCTGTTGTTTTCGGTTCGACTTCTTAGAAACCTTGGTATATTCCTGCTGCAGCAGTATAGTTATATAGTTGTCAGTGTGTGTGCTGGCCCTTTTTTCCGTTCGCGTGACACACCGTCCGTCCTACAACAACACAGCGTCCGCCGAGACCCTGCTGTGCCCCTCTGCTCGGTAGCATAGGAGGACGGGCTCTGCGCCTTAAGGAACGCAAAATAATGAATAAACAAAAGTAATCATGTGGTGTGGAGGCGACTCGAGAAGGAGAGAGGTAAAAGAAGAAGAGGTATAGATAGGTAAACCTATATGGTGGTGTGTTCCCTCCCTGCTCCTCCCTCTTGTTTAGTTTTTTTTTTAGTATAGTATGTGTACCTGGTATACCTGGTAGTGTATTAAAATAAAATGCATACCACTATTATTATTATTATTATTGTTTATCTTGCCATCCGACAATGTGCAGCATGATCTTCAACATGGATCACACTCATAACTTTCCCGAAAGAAGAAAACCTCGGAAACAAAAGGAAACCCATGCACCAAGTCTACCTACTCCCTTCCGTACCATTGCACTTTCAGCTTGTCTACTCTATTTGCTGTATTTGCTTAATAGATATAAAATCGTATGTTCGCATTTAATATTATACATGTACAGCCGAAAGTTGGCACGGAAGGGAGGAGGTAGACTTGGGGCGCATGGGTTTCGTTTTGTTTCCGAGGTTTTCTTCTTTCGGGAAAGTTATGAGTGATCAATGTTGAAGATCATGCCGCACATTGTCGGAAGGCAAAGGAAATAATAATAATATAAGGTCGTATGTTCGCATTTAATAGTATACTTGTATAATATGTAAACCGTTCCTATACAGTGAGTATACCTATTCGAGGACACAGAGTGGTACTATTTTTTTCTAGCTGGTTGAGCTCCACATCAAGCAATCGACTACCACACGGGTTATATATAGCTATTTATAGTGCGATAAAATTGCGAGCGAGCACGTACGTATACAATATATTTGGGCGTTACCTTTTTTTCAATTATGATTCGTGAAACGTCAATTCAAAGCGGAGGGGTTTTGCTGCATTGTTATTGGTACCCCGGTATAATTTTTTGTCGCGTATCCACAGCTCTGGTTGACATCGAGCGCACTTTCCATTCTTTCAAGTCATTAGATTACATTTGGTTTCCGCGGCGCTTCTCTTGTTTTGAGGTGATTTCGAGTGTGATCAGCGTTGAAGCTCATCATGCATGCCACACACCGCACACTGTCAGACCAGGGCAAAATACCACTAAATCGTGCATTATTTCGTCAAATTCCTGTTCAGACTGCAGCCAGTCCCGTTTAGGGGGACAAAACCACTCAACAAATTAGAATCAGTGAGCCCCCCCAAAACGGGACTGACTGGAAAATCCGAAAAGGGTCAAGATGGCTGTATTACATACGCAGCGCAAACAAAGAAGAAATTGTTTTGGTTCCGACTTTTCTTTCTCTCTTTCTTTTTTTGCGCGCGCGCGACACGAAACTCCCTCGAATCGTAAGTCATTTTTTCGGGTGTTGGGATATTGAGCTCTCGTCGCAAGAAAGTGAGGAACTCAGAAAAATAATACCAGGTAAGTAAGTACGTAAAAAAGTAAGCCGCGGCAGCGCCTGAACCAGTGCTCTATCCCCCCACCCAAAAAAAAAAGCTGACAACACATAAATCGATAATACACATACCAGCCTCCTGATGGTCTGGGTGTACAACGAACGAGCCATTCTGTAAAACCGACGATAGATGTTGGTTGGGCATATATTTCCTCGGTTTACGTTGTTCGTGTACTATACCGCTGTTTTAATTTGGGACGTTTTTCCCCTAAACGGAACCGCGGTCCTGAAAGGCTTAGTATAAGCCTCTCCCCTCTCCGGCATCAGTCGGAACCTATTTGACGTTGGAAAAGTGCTACAGTAGCTTCTATTTCACAGCAGAGGGTTCAAGTGATGCAGGCATGTTGCATTGTGATGTGCCTGCGTTGGATCACAATATCATGGCCTACAGCAGTATATAGGTGTATAACCGAATAATACTAACAATAGTTTTCGTTGCGGGTATATTGATGTTGTTGCGTTTGTCCTCCGACAAATGTGCATGTATATATAGAGCACAAGCCTCAACGGTGGTCACTTTTGCCCGAAAGGAGAAAAAAAAACAAAAAGTGGAACCTAAAACAGAAACAAAAACGAAAAACCCGCATGCTGCACCAAGTCTGTTGTGCAACACAACGGGGACGCGTGCGTACATACTGTACGCACCAACGGGTAGTTCCTCCGGGCATGCCCTTGAGGAGCCCGTCACGTCAGAAATAAATTTGCGAAAAGGTGCTACCCCTCTATTAATGTTATCACCCGGGGTGAACTTTACCACCCGGGGTGATATTATGGTGGTGGAGCAGGCGTCCTATACACTTCCGCCGCGAAAACCCACCAATCATCGATCTCCGTGATCGTCCACCGCTGTACTCGTACCCCCCCCCCCTCCCTCCGAGTGCATCCCCCCAACCCCCCCGCTCCGTCTCAAGAGGGATGCGATGTTTATGGTAAAATGGTAAACGCGAACAGCAAACGAGTACCCCCTCCCTCACCCACCCACCCACCCACCCACCCACCCCGCTCCCCCCACTTCTTCTCCGTAATAAAGCTATCGTACAGTACAGTGGTGCTCACCCATATGTAGTGCTTTATTCGCTTTCTTCTCAAAAACGTTTTTGTTCACCGTGCTAACGCGATCCCTTGGGCTCAGCGCAACACCGCTCACACGCGGCCTACGCTTCTCCGCCACGCTATTATTCCGAGAGACCAACCAACCATCCCACATATATATAATAATAAAATATTTGTTTCGATTATAAATTACGTTGCGGCGGAATTAGCTAATTGCGCTGCGGCGTAAGTATCTAACTACGTTGCGGCGGAATTGACTAAATGCGTCGAGGCGGAAAAACTAAACACGTTGCGGCGGGATTCAATAATCGCGCTGCAGCGCATTTGACAAATTTCCTTCCCCGCGGAAATTACCAATCACATTGCGGCGGAATTAATCATATGCGTCGCGGCGGGATTAATTCGTCCCTGCTTGCGCAACAGTGTAGCACGGCAGCAGACGTTTGTAAACACGTGCTATAAAAAATCGTCCCCTCTCCGGGCGAGGACATGTAAAACAAAATACACGTTGTACTTCCAACTCGAGCACGAGTAGTGCGCCTTGGTGCCTGTTCATCCTCATGGCTCGAAAGGGAAACCCCCGCTACTGGGAGTCAGTCTCTACATGCATGGTGACGTCAACAAAACTCCTGAAACGGAGCCTAAAAATGCTCGTATTTACGATGACTACGCAAAGGGCCACGCCATAAACCTGATTGCTTGTACTTGTTCCACCGGGCGCTCGCCTGCGTGCTCTATACCCCTCTCTCGCGCGCTCTATCTTCCTCTCTCGCTTCTCTCTCTCTCTCTCTCTCTCTCTCTCTCCCTTTCTCTCTCCGAGGCTTGGGGTAAACTAAAGAAAAAGTTCGCCAGCATAATAGGTCGACTTTTATTGCCCGAGATGGATAGAAAGCCAGGGTTTAAAACAAAACAAAAAAAGTCTGAAAAAAACTTTTTACGTAGTAACAGTTTTTTTTTTCTTCTTTTTTTATTTTCCTCCTCCTCTCAGTGCCTGCTAGTAGGCCGACACTCTTGTCTAAACAACTCTATATGGAAAGCCGAGGATAGCTAGCTAGAGCTCCCCCTCTCTATATCGCAAGCCCCTGATTATGGTGTCCGATCTCGCGCCCCACAGCCGAAACCGGACGGCTACTTTCAGTTCTGCAGCAGAGATAATCGGGACGTGCTGCGTATTGTTCCATCCATGCACACAGAAGAAAAACATGGAACGTATCTATAATACGAACAAATGAACGACGGCTGTCGAGGACCGATTATCGAATGTCGATTACTGTAGCCCAGGGTCGATTGTCGATCGTCGATTATCGATGAACGATCAAACCGAGGACCGACTATCGATGGTCAATTCTCGAGTATCGATAAAACCGAGAGGACCGGTTAACGCTGCTAATGATCGACTATCGATTATCGACTCATCGTGGACCGATTGTCGATATCGATTGAATCGAAGAAAGGCGGTTTCGGCTAATCGATTATCGGTCATCGAATATTCGATATCGGTCCTCGGCAAATTGACGGCGTAGGCGAAACAAATTGACTATCGTTCGTCGGTTATGGGATGGCCGCTTTCGATCCTCGGTTTATCGATTAGACCAATGTAAAAAAGCCGCCCATCGATCCTCGGTTATTGCCGATTGATCGATAAGCGAACCATTCAAAAACCGATCAACCAATCAGTCAATCGATCGATCGATCGATCAATCAATCAATCAATAGATCAACAGATCAATTAATATATCAATCATTGAATCTATCTATTAATCCACCAATCAATCTACCAATCAATCAATCAATCAATACATCAACAGATCAATTAATCTATCAATCAATCAATCAATCGACCGATCGATCAATCAATCAATCAATCAGATAGTCAATGTACCAAGCCACCAAAAACCACCCACCGAACACAAAAACCCCAGAGCATCGCAACCCACAACCACTACTCAGCAACACCCGACACAACCCTCACCCCGAAACCCACCCACCCACCCGCCCCTAATCCAACCCAAAAACACCCCCAGCCCGACGACCAGACCAGAGACCAGACCAGAGACCAGACCAGAGACCAGACCACAACCCACCTAAACCAAACCGCACGCAGCCCCCCCAACAACACCCAAAACCGCCAGCACCCACGACAACAACATCCTCCCTCCCACCCCCGCCCCACCACCACCAGCCGCCGCCGCCGCCCCGCCCGTGTCCTGAGCGCCCGCCTCCTCGTCCTCCAAGCTGGATGGCGCCGCGGTCGGACCAGCCGGCGAGGGCTCGCGTGTGAGCACAGGCGCCCTTGTGGTGGAAGGAGAAGGGGTTTGTGCCGGTGCAAGCGTGCCGGTGCTCGCGATGGTGGCCTCGTCCGTCGTGCAGGACTCGTAACTGTTCGTATTTTATTTTTTGTTTCATGGTAAAGCGCGCGAAGGAAAACACAATACAAGCATGGGGGCGGTTTTTAGCGGAAGAGGAGGAGGAGGAGGAGGAGGAGGTAGGAGGAGGAGGAGGAGGAGGCGCGGGGCCGGGGGGGGTGGAGGGGGGGGGGGGGGGAGGGGGGATGCGGGTGTACTCATGCTATGCATGGACATAGTCGTATAAAAAAGGGGTGTACTCATGTCTGGCATGGCTGTAGTCGTATGATCGCAGGGGGGGGATGGGGGGTAAGTTTTCATCAACAATACAGGTGTACTTGAATACCAGGGTGACAGTCAGTGTATACTCGTCAGATAAGCCACCGCGTGCCACTAGCCACCGCGTGCCACTATAGCTGTCCGCGACTCTTCTTCAGGAGACCACCTACACTGCTTGCGGTATCAACATATCAAAAAGGGGTGGGGGTGGAGGCGGGTCGTGGAGGCGGGGGATGGGCGAGGGGGGTGGGGGGGGCAGGGGTGGGGGCGGGAGGCGCAACAATAAGCTGTTAAGAGGTTAAGAGGGAGCCGTATCACGGGCGGGGTGTGTGAGGTATAACATGACGTGTGAGACCCAAACCTTTTCGTGTACAGGTGGATGTTTTCCTTTTTTCTCAAATTCGGTTCCGTGTGTTAGGATTAAAGGTCCCCATGCTATATACCAGGTACCAGGTATCATATGTAGAACCTCACAAACGAAGGGCACCCCCTCTATACCGTCTGACAGGCAAAGCGAAAAACATAACAAAAAAACGCTTTTCCCGTCCCTCCATCTCTCCCCGCCCCCGAAACGCCGCATAGCTACCTGCCCCCCCCCCCACCCCACCCCGCCGGTGTTCCTCTCCCCCCCTCCCCCTCCCTTCCTCTCTCTCACTTGTAAAAGAAACCTCCGTTTTGTACTGGGTGGCAAGCGGACGACACCGTGGCGCTCGTGGTCTGCGCCCAGACGTCACCCGCGCAGGTCGTGTCATTGGAGGCGAACGTCTGCTCTCGAACGCTGCCGTCGTCCCGACACCTGCGCCATGCCACGCACGGTATCAGATCATACGGGGGGGGGGGTGGGGGGGGGGGGGGAAGGCGTACTCATTTGTTGCTTGCCTTGGTCATTTGATCATTGACCACGCATCCCTTTCGAGAAAGAGGGGGGGGGGCGGGGGGGGGGTACTCGATAGGGAGAGATGTACTCGATCTCATGCATGGCCGCAATCGTATGACCATAGACCCTCGCATCCCTACAATGCCAGGAAGGAACACGTCGGCTTGTCACCGACAAGGCAGGACACTGCTTGCACCAAGCGCGAAGCGCCGTGAGGTGTACGTCCGGAGGGGAGGGGGGGGGGGGGGGGGGGGAACAGCACGGCGTCAAAACAACATCCCGTAGTAGGACGTGCGACCCAAGTTTACCACACATACAGCCTGCAATTCAGCGTTATCAATAGGCGTCTTCGTGAAGAACTTAATTGCAACCAATTTCGATCGGATTTCTTGCGGTCCGCTCCCTATGACCCCCAACCCGTGGGATGTTGCTGCTGCAAGAGTTAACCCGTTGTGGGGACAAAATACTTGAAATGAGAGACAGATTCGGGTTTCTGTAAAAGTGCAGCCACTAAAAGGGCTAAGACCCAACCCGAAAAAGAAACAGGAAAGAGTGGCCGAATTGCCACATCTACCTCAATTCTGATCGGGTTGGGATAACTCTCGGGAAGGTTGAGTGGGTGTGGGGGCATTCTCTGTACCAGGCACATACAACATACCGCGGAAGGAACCAGCCCACAAGAATTCCTACAAAAAATTGGTTCCGGCCAAAAATCTCCGCGAACACCCTCTGCCACACTTCGTCGTCTACCCTGGCCAGGTCTCGGGGTTTTCGCTCGCCGGGCTGCCGTTTCGCCCTTATGATTTTCAGTCGCTCCTCCGAAAATGAGCGGGGCATTACTGTCCGCTCAGAACTCAGAAAGGAAAGAAGGTGACGCCGTTCGTCGAATATCTTAGCACCGATATCCATCCAATCAGTTTTCCTTTCCTGCGCATACCCAAGTGCGCACAATTTAATACCCCCGCTTTCCCCACTTGGTCTACCTGCGCTATGATATCATCGTCGGGTTGCACATTTACTATTACGGGGGACCATAATTAATAGGACCTATGGAACACAGAAAAACCTATATATTTAACCATTTTCACTAACAATATTTGGTCCTATTAATTATGGTCCCCCGAAATATACCATCTATACACACAGATATTCGTCGTGCGCCCCACCCCGCACCTACATCCCGCCCCCACGCCATGGCAATAGTGATCCACCGTTTCTCAACAGCTGAGTGGGACCCATCCTACGATAGAATTCAGAAGTAGCACATTTCCTCTATTTAGTTTCTGAAAGACGGGGTAGGTTCCTTGACCCAAAATCGTCGAAATGTCAAAATCTTGATTTCGAAAAAAAAAAAAACGTTTTGTAAACTCGGGCCATGGGATTATCAATCGGTATGCAATTTTGATTTTCGCTGAGGTCAGTTTTCGGGTGAGGTATGGAGCTCCTTGAGTGAGGAGCCTCAGAAAATTTAGGGTGAACCTCTATCGAAAAAAAAGCCTCCTCATGTTGCCGTGTGAGACAGAGGGCATCGACCTCCTCGATTGAGCAAAGAGCCTCACGAAAAAAAATATGGGTCAGCACCCCTGCTTCGCAGAATACATCAAACACCAAATTTATGTGAATTTATTTGTTTTTTTTTTTCTTCTTCCCGCCCTTCTTCTATCTCTATTTTCCAGTTCGTGTCTCAGATCGGGGTTCACATATTAATAGCAGGCTCTTCTTCTCCCCTTCCCCCCCCCCTGTCCCCACTGCAGCTCTTGCCTTGGAAGGCGTTTCTATAAGCGCCAAGACTCCAGGCCTTTCTTCTCTCGTCCACTCGCTTGGACTCTCAACTCCCCTTTTAGAACCGCAGTCCCGTTTCGGGGACAAACCAGTCAATTTTCAAGTAGTTTGTCCCAAAAACGGGACTGCCGTCCTAAATGGGTTGGAGGGTTTTTATTGGAGGCGTCTGTACGGTAATACGGTAAAAATCGTCGGGGGGTCTCGGGCCCGGCGTGCTCGTCAGAGTCCTCCATATTATCGTAAATTCCTAGGGATCGTAGCGAATAGCGCACGGGTATGATGGCAGGATACAGGATAGGAGGGAAGGGTGCTTACACACCTCAGACATCATATAATCGGTTCCCACCGCATGCATCTTGATGTTTCAAGGAAAGGTTCGTTCCCGATCTATGCTGTAGAGTGCACGAGGTAGTCTGCTGCTGCAGCTCGTCATGTTGCCGAGTGGGACGGGAATTTATCCGCATGATCTCTAGCACATGTACGTGGGTTGGATCATCCTGCAACAAACCTCTCCCACAACGGCGGGTGAGGAACTAGATCATCTACTGCAGACAGATAGATCAGATAGATGATGATCTGTGTGATCTGTATGATCTGCAGATGATCTGTCTGAGATGCGGGAGGTCAGACCGAAAAGACGCACGATCCTCACGACGAGACCGCGTCGATGCTCGGCCACGGCTTTGTAGAGACTTCACCCTCCATCTTTTGTATCACCAGGTGTAACCAAAAATGACAAGGCCACATCGGAAGACATTTCACACTCCAACAATTCGGGACACGACACGTCGACTGACGCTGTATGGCTTAGACTCTCGCCTTCGCTTGGTGAACACGCCCCCCGCGAACATCTGGTAGCAGCTCCCATCGTTGGGACCTTCCAAGAACAGCTCGCCGGCCACGACCCGGGTTTCGCCGGTAGCATCCGTACAGTTCACGTCGTTGTATTCGGTAGCCAGCACGTTGAAAGCGTTCGCCACTATCCCGGACGCCACTGCATGGGAGCGGAAACGGGAACCGAAACGGGAATGGAAACGGGAGTGGAGACGAAAACGAGACGGTAACGAAGAACGGGAACGAACGGGAGCAGGAACGGGATCGACGGGGGACCGGAAACGCGAACGGGACCAACAACGGGAACGAATGGGAACGGGAGCGTGAGCGGAAACCGGAAAGGAAGCGGGAGCGGAAACGGAAACGAGACGGGAACGAAGAACGAGAACGAACGGGAGCCGCAACGGGATCGACGAGGAGCGGAAAAACGAACGGGACCAAAAACGGGAACGAACCGGAACGGGAACGGGAACGTGAGCGGGAATGAATGGGAGCGGGACCGCAACGAGTAACAGCGGGGTTCAATTACAGCGGGAAACGGCGGCGAGCGGGAGCAGACTGGTACACAAACGTGCGGTTCGCTAAAACACGACTCGTACTCGCATATGCATACATGGGGAAACCATTTTTTCTTGAAAGCGAAGTATCATAGTATGCGTACGGCATACGTGCTCCTCCGTAATGAATTGGGAAACGTCAAGGCCCGACACCATCAAGCACGACTCTACGAAATCCCAGCCCGCCCGCTTAGTTCAACAAAGAACCACATACTTACGTACGTAGAACGCGTTATATTCATCTCGCCCGTAAACTTCTCTCTCGTCCCCCCAGCATCTGAGGAGCTTGTTACGCTGTTACGGGGGAGGGCATATAAAATAGGACTCACGGCACACACAAACCTGTATATTTCGCTATTTTTTACTAATTATTGGTCCTGTAATCTATGGTCCCCCCGTGAGGAAACGATCGCCATGCTAGGAGATAGATGGTGGCCACAGGCGGCCAAAACGGGAAGAGGATAAGATTAGCGAAACGTGTCTACGTATTGAGCACCAACGTAATGAGCGCCCACTCGTTGGAGGTCCAGTACTGTAGGAGTAGGAACGGTGCTGCGTCTCGAAAGGGATGCGTGGTTTATGGTCACAAGACCGAGGCAAGCAACAAAGGAGTACGCCCCCCCCACCCCCCTCTGCCCCCCCCCGCTTCTCTCTCTCTCTCTCTCTCACCCCCGCCCCCCCCCCCGACGTCATTTTTCCTGCTCCTTTCTTAGTAGGATACATATACCTCGCCCTTCACGCGACTCGCCGAACACCTAACGACACTTCTTGCAAGCAATCGATGTCTGCCTTGTCAGTGACGCGTCGGCGTGCTCCGCCCCGGCATTGTAGGGGTGCGAGGGTCTTTTTCTTTTCTTTGTTAAAATCATCACTTTTACTTTCCAGCCTAACTCGTAGGAGGTTTTACACTCAACGAACTTCTGGGCAAACCGTGGTCACAGGTGTCGCCCCTTCTCCCCCCCTGTACGTGCCTTTATTTTTTTTGTCCCGCACAGCGTTCATTCAGCATTCCCACTGCTCGTCGATTTTCATC
Organism: Nereocystis luetkeana; assembly: GCA_031213475.1. Lineage (NCBI taxonomy): Eukaryota > Phaeophyceae > Laminariales > Laminariaceae > Nereocystis > Nereocystis luetkeana. The sequence continues at coordinate 5,677,365 of JARUPZ010000006.1, forward strand.
GAATGTAGCTAACTCGCGCTCTCGCGCTTTCCGCTAATCAATTTTTTTTTGCAAGAAAAAGTCCCTACGAGCATGCATGCACTATGGTGAGAGTCGTGGAACCCCACGAAATTGATCTTGATAGGCACGCGGACCACCTACCAAGCCACCGGGGACGCCGTCTATACCATACCTCGTACGACTGCGGCCATGCACGACATCGTGACATGAGCGCAACCCCCCCCCCCCCCCCCCACCCCCTCCCTCTCCTCTCCCTCGTCCCCCTCTTCCCCCCCTCCCCCCCCCCCCCCTCCCCCGCCCCCCTCCCTCTCCCTCTCGGGATGTCTTCCTTGACCCCCCCCCCCCCCCCCCCCCCCCTCCGCCCAGCCCAGTCTCGACCCCGTTCCGAAAGGGATGCGTGGTCAATGGTCAAATGACTAAGGCAAGCAGCAAACATGTACCCCCCCGCCGACTACGGCCATGCATGAGATCGAGTACATCTCTCCTATCGAGTACCCCCCCACCCCCCCCCCCCCCCACCCCCCCCCCCCCCCCCCCCCCCCCCCCGCCCCGCCCCATATCCCTATCCCCTGCCCCCCCCCCCCCCCCCCCCCCCCCCCGTCCAATATCCCTCTCTCTCTCCAAAACGCACCTTCGTTCGTACACCTGTCCCTGGTGCGCACACGCGTTAGTGCCCTCGCAGTCAAAGTCGATGCCCACCGCGATCGAGATGCAGTCGGCGCTGGTAGTGGCGTCGATGGAGAGCAAGGAGCAAACGGAGTCCGCATACTGCACCACCCCGTTCTCTGCAGTTTCTACATCGCACACCGTCACTGACCCGGCTCCCTTGTCGACGATGCATTCGTTGAAAGGTTCTGTGGGGGTGGGAGTGGGGGTGAGGGGGGGGGGAGGAGAAAGCGAGGAAAAGTGGGGGGGGGGGGGGGGAGGAAGAAGACGGGGGGGGGGGGGGGGAGGAAGAAGACGGGGCGGGGGGGGGGGGGGGGGGGGGGGGGGCGGGGAGGGGAGAGGGGAGGGCAAGGGTCAACGAAGAAGGAGGCTGGCTGGAGGGGGGGGGGGGGGGGGGTCGATGGCCATATATCGGTGAACGGGCAGCGAGGGCATGAAGCGTGTCAACAATTAACGCACTTGACGCATGATGGTGTTGCTCCAGGTCTGCCGCCCTATCATCATAAAACAGTACGAGTACGCACTACTATCAACATGAATAATACTCAATACTTTCAGCAGTCGTTCTCGCGCCTGCCCGTGGACATTTCAGCACGCGATGGAAATACGTATCAAACCGTACGTATCTGATAGGATGCGATATCCCCCCCCCCCGTTTTCGTTTCATGTTTTCCTCCATGTTTTTCCTCCTGTCAGTCCTGTCAGTCATTTACTTGCCTCAAGTGATATTCCATTCAAGAGTCATTGGACCCATGATCGCCGACAGCATAGCATCGTGGCGATGAACTCATGTGAGAACACCAACAACAGCAAACACCAAACAACAACAACAAACACCAGCAGCAGCAACAACAACAGCACCAACACCAACAACACCAACACTACCACCGCCACCACCACCAACACCACCAACAACAACAGCAACAACAACAACACCAAGCAACAACAACAACAACAACCACAACGCCAAACAACAACAACAACAACAACAACAACAACACCAAACAACAACAACAACACTAAACAACAACCTACGGGGAGTATACTCGTAAATACTGCGTTCGAGCACGTATGATACGTATCTTTTTTTAAGAACAGTGTTGTCGGAGAGCTTTTTTCTTCCACATCTATGAAATAACTTACAAATTTGTGGTATTAAGCTCTCCTAATGTTTTTCTGTTTTCCCCTCTCTGCTAACTTCATATATTTGGAAATTAAATGTGCCCTCTGTTGAGATTTCACATATATATTTGGAAATGATTTAGACAAATTTGGGAAAATATTTCACAAAGAGAGAAAACGCTCTCCGAACCTCTCCGCTAAAAATGGCCCTGACACCAAACTTCCAGTAGTAATACGACGTTATCGATATGATTCGGATATTTGACACGAATCTTTCGTTCAGTATCTTGCCGAAAAAAAAACTATCTCAGTTATCATTCCCTGCCTCCGTCTTCCCAGTTCAACCAACTGAACCCGTCGTCAACTCTACGACCCTCTTGCCCACCCCCTCTTTTCAACGACTCAATAATACGCGTACCTCTCCACAAACCCCAGACTCCCTCCGTTCAATCTTCCCACACGACAGGGGCATGGAGCGAGGGCAAGAAACGTTCCACACGTGCGGTACATCAAAATAACGATGTTTCCATAAATCGAAACCTACCTTTCGAAACGATATCCAACGCTCGCGCGTACTCGTATAGTATTATACCAGGTACCGTCGATGGGAAGTAGCAAGTTCGCGCATTGACATGTCAACGTTATCTGCGATGCGAACAAGCGCGATGCCCTCGCACCCTGTAGAGCTCCCAACTTTTTATTCGAGATTTGGTCTGAACGGCTCAGGGCTAGGGATAGGGTTGATATGATTGGCTTAGGGCTAGGGCTAGGTTTGGTCTGATTGGCTTAGGGTTAGGGTCGAGGTTACAGGGTTAGTTAAAATATTAGAGTATCGTACCCAGTGTCTGTCAACCATTTTTTATTACCGTGAGGATCGTTTTGTGACGACCGAATGAAACAGCAAAAAACTTGCTATTTTAGCAAGATTAAGTTTCCATAAAGTTGCCAAAACCTTCCATCGTGAAACGCTGCATATATATGTGGCAATTTTTTGGCAAATGTTTGCATCGTAACGCCCACAGATTATATTCAAACCCCTCACAGAAGCAGCAGCAGCAGCAGGTAGTCCACGGCACGCCGACGCTCTCCACGGAGTAAATACTGCCGCAGAAACGACTCCAGGCACAGCCCACGTACCTCAGAGGCCGGCAGTCCTTCCAGCCCGGCCAAAATCCCCTGGGAAAAGCTGGGACGGCTGCTGTGTGTGATTCTGTTTCAACCCTCGCACCAAACAACACTCGTGCTTCATCCACACGGGGCTCACGGCCCGTGTCGCCAGGCCTATCTCCACTGTGATAAATGCCACCGGGTATCCTTCGAATCTCCCCATACCACACAAGTTAGAGCGTGTCTAGGGTAGGGCGTCGTGGGGTGGTCTGGTCTGTACAACCTTGCGTTGGCGTTATTGGGCTAACATAGCAAATTAAGTAGCGAGTATCACTTCCCATAAACTTGCCAACGAAGCAGACCGGAAACATCCAAAAAAAACTTCGGCTAGTTTTTTGCTATTTTGGCAGGTACAAGATTCCATGTTACGGAAATTTAGGAAGTGTTTTCGCTAATATGCGTCGTTGAAAACGGCCCCAAGAGGCAAGCTACTGCACACTTCACACCTCGCCCTGTACGTAACGGTATGTATGTAGCCTTGGATCAGAAATCAGGAGCAGCAGTCCACCGAATGGGGTACGACTTTGCCTCTCGTAAATTAAAAGAGTGAAACCATGAAGTTTATGAAAATATACACGTGAGAATTTTAGGTGCCATTATTAACGCCTCATCGGCATCATCGATAGCCGGTCGCCCCGGTGGTTCAAGTGGTTAACCTCGAATTCTACTTGTTTGAGTCCTGGGTTCGAGCCCCAGGTGGGTCGGACTTTGACTTTATTTGCAAAAATAAAAAAGGATTCAATTGTTGAGAGCGCCTTGCAGCGTGGGTAGGCACAATTCGATGCGAGTCGACGAGGGAAGAAAAGGCTGAAATCTTCTCGCGATAAAAATGAAGGCACGTACCGTAGCGGGAAGGGGGGAGAAGAGCCTGCTATGTGACCCCGGATCTGAGTTACGAGTTGGAAGGAGAGAGAAGAAGATGTGCGAAGATAATGAATGGGATGAAAAAAAAAAAAAAAAAAAAAAATAGAGGCGCAGAATTATCATATGTATGTGGGGGTTTTCTTTACACCAACGCTTTTTCTATCCGCCGACATCCAGCGCACCTGTTAATAGTGTCCGTGTCGATTCTTCAATCCTAGACTGTAGATACAACTGCTGAGCACTTTTATCTCGCTGTATGTGTTCTTCACATTAAGCCGTTCTTTCTGCCCGTCGACATCCAGCACAACCAGTGTCCGTGCCGATTCTCCAATCCTAGAAGAGATACAAGTTCTGTGGTCACAAAGCTACGCCACAGAGATACTACGTTGCCACGTGTGCAGTATGCACTGCAGTGGGCAAACCCATGTCATCATACTAGATACGACAGGCACGACATACACAATATATGAAATAGTGAAACGAAAAGAAACAATCAAAGAGGAAACAAAAACAAAGTAGCAGTAGACAAATCGAAAGAGAAAAAGAAAAAAAATGAAAGCAAAAACTAGGAGAAACAATCTGTCGTTCCCCCCCCCCCGCAGGCGAAGTGGCCAACACTTGAAAAAATACGAGCTGGAAAAAAGAAAAAAAAAACCTGGTAACAAAAACACCACTGCTTGTTAAACAGGGGAAGACAAAGAACCAAGGAAAAAAATAACAAAGGAAAAATAACAAAGGGGAAATAACAGGCAGACCAAAGCCCAAATATCCCTTACAATGGCTTCGTCTTGGCTGAAGCGTACTAGTACGACGTGTAACGCAGCAGCGAAGAACACGTTGAACAGTAACGGTGATAGTACACAGCCTTGCCGCAGCCCCTGCGTGACATCAAACCATTCCGAGAGCTCGCCGTCATCAGTACGCACGCGAGCCCGCATGCCATCGTGGAAATTACGGATAATTCTCAGCATCTTGGTTGGTACGCCAAAGCGTGTGAGTACCTTCCATAACAGCTCTCGGTCGACAGAGTCGTACGCTTTCTGCAGATCGATGAAGCACACGTATAAGGGGATTTTCCTCTGTCGTCCGAGCTCTTGCAGCCGGCGCACGACGAACAACATATTAATCGTTGATCGTGCGGGGCGGAAGCCGCACTGTTCCTCGGGGAGTAGTTCCTCGGTCTCGCAGTAGTTGCTGAGGCGGGACGCGACGATTTTCAACAACACTTTGCCTGCGTGGGCAGCAAGCGAAATCCCTCTATAGTTATTGCAGTCAGTTCGATCCTTCTTTTTTGTGAAGGACCTTGATGATCGCACCTTTCCATCGCTGAGGGACTTCTCCTGTTAACCAAACATTGACAAGGATGTTGTGAAAGCGCTGGGCGAATGCCGGGTGGTCGATTTTTAGGAGTTCGACCGGGAGACCATCTGGCCCGACAGCTTTCCAATTCGACATCCCCTTAAGTGCTTCTGTTATCTCGTCTATGGATGGTTCATCTTCAAGCGACAGTTTAGGCGGTCGCGGTGGCAAGAGGTCGATGATCGTGGGATCGAGTTTCAGCGACTTCGTGTTCAAGAGTTTGTGGTAAAAACCCGCCCATCGTTCACGAATTCGCACCTTATCCCGTAAGATCGTGCCATCCTCGTCCCTAATGAACTGTTCGCTCCTCGCTTTAGTCCCTTCCAATCCTACCGCTTGTAAAAGCCTCTTTGGTCGTTGTTCGCTAGGAGTCGTTCGGTTTCGGCAAGGTACGCTTCGAAGCACGCATGCATTCTTGCGGCAATCACCTTCTGCAGGTTCGCACACGCAGATCTCAGGGTCTTCCACGCGGTTCTGTCCCGGGGGTGGGCACGCAAGAATTGTCGTGCATCCTCCCTCGCTGTCCATGCTGGCATGAATGCGGCCAAGGTTTCGGCAGACTCACACCATCCATGTCTGCGGTGGCGACGTGCAGGGGGTGGTACCTCTTTTTCGACCGCATCAAGAACAGCCGTAGTGAAAATCTCAACCATACCAGACGTATTACGGGGCTGGATAGGCTGGTTGAGAGTGGAGATGACCCTGGAGACTACTCGTTCACGACACTTTCCATCGGACATAAAAAGCTGCCTGTCAAACTCTCGGCGTTTCGTCGGTCTACGTATTTGTCTGTTGGGCGCAAAATGACCACCGAGTCGGACTTTGATATACAAGATGTTGTGGTCTGAGTCAGCCTTAGCTGGGGCAGGAGGCTGTGGGACGACTTTCGCATCTTGTACTCTAGGTCGATGGACTTGACGGGTTACCTGTAGATCGATGCAATCATTCATGGTCTGCAGCTTGACAGGCGCGTATGTACGAGTAGCCATAATAATTACTACAGAGCAGAGGTGCGATATAACATTGCCCTTTTCTTATTATAATAGTTTATTTCTTCATTCTACTTATTGATAGTACTGTCTGTAGTTCGGTTTACTGATTTGTCTCTCAGGTCTGAGGAATTGTTGTTTTTGCTGGTGGGTGAGATGGAAGGATGTTGGTTGTGTGGTAGTCTGTGCGTCACATCGGTTTTGATTTGTCGCATGACACTACCGCGCTTTTGTTCTCTGGAGAGTCATTCACTTTCTGTTCCTTCGTCTTTTTTAGAACAACGCTGTTAGTACACATTGTCGGATGGCAAGCATAATACTGCAATAATATACTGATACAGAGCATCTTTTGTAGACCAATTCGTAAAATGTGGGACCCGCGAAAGGCGACCAGGAAAATAATTAAATAGTACCACGCTATCTAGACGACAAAGTTCACATCAGAGTCCAAGCAGGCAGTGATTCTATTCCATTCCGGTCGCCCCGGTGGTTCAAGTGGTTAACCTCGAATTCTACTTGTTTTGAGTCCTGGGTTCGAGCCCCAGGTGGGTCGGACTTTGACTTTATTTGCAAAAATAAAAAAGGATTCAATTGTTGAGAGCGCCTTGCAGCGTGGGTAGGCACAATTCGATACGAGTCGACGAGGGAAGAAAAGGCTGAAATCTTCTCGCGATAAAAATGAAGGCACGTACCGTAGCGGGAAGGGGGGAGAAGAGCCTGCTATGTGACCCCGGATCTGAGTTACGAGTTGGAAGGAGAGAGAGAAGAATATGTGCGAAGATAATGAATGGGATGAGAAAAAAAAAAAAAAAAAAAAAAGAGAGAGAGGTGGCCTACTACAACAGCGGTAGTACGCTGTACCAGGTATATAGAGAGCTAAACCGCATGTTTAGAGGGGACAAAATACAACCGTACGATCATCAGCATTAACATTGATACTTTCTACTATTAATAACTGACGGCGCGTTTATCCAACAGGGTCTGCAGCGGTGGTCCCCTCTGTCTATAGTGCCGGTACATACGCGCCAGCCAACAATGCCGGCACTACAGCGGGAACTGGCACTATTAACAGCACGCTACCACATCTGGTTAATACTATCGGTGCCAATCGATTCCACGGCCACTTATGATGTCGACGGGTAGGAAGAACGGTTTAATGTGAAGAACACACAGAGGCACTTACTTAATTATTATTACTCAATCCTTTAAGTACTGCAGCGCCGGTTGGGGAGCAAACCACTTGGAATTAGAGAATGGTTTGTCCCCAAAACGGGACTGCAATCCTAAAGGGGATTAAGACTCCAGTCTCGTTTTGGGGACAGTTGGGGACAAGATACTTGGAATTGGAGTGGTGTGTCCCCAAAACGGGACTGGAGTTCTAAACCAAAAGGGTTAAACGGGCAACCGGCACTCCTCAAAACCCTTTTAGAACCGCAGTCCCGTTTTGGGGGCAACCACTCAAATTTCAGGTAGTTTGCCCGCAACACGGGACTGCGGCCCTAAAGGCACTTTATAGACGGACCATCACTAAACTGGTTGTGTAGTTAGTTCTACGGGTTCAGTGTATTGCGAGGGGGCCACTGACTATACTTGGAAGTACTGCTGCTGTGTGTACACACTGCTTTAGTACCGCAGTCCCGATTTATTTGGGGACAAACAGGTCCAATTCCAAGTGATTTGTCCCCAAAACGGGCCTGGAGTTCTAAATGGGCTAATAGAGAGAGTGGGATCGTTTTTGGAGCTGAAACAGTTGGCGGTCATTGGAAGGGGAGGGGGGTGGGGGGGGGGGGGTGGCGACCTCATTTGTTGCTTATTGCCTTAGTCATTTGACCAGTGACCACGCATCCCTTTCGAGACGGCTCCGGAGCACCGTTCCCACTCCTAATAGAGACAACTCCAGCAATTGGGCGCCCATTGGGATGGGGGGGGGGGGGGGGGGGTTCAGACCTCCAGCTAAAGTGACGGCGCTGGCTCTTCGGCTCGTCAAGGCAATATCCGAGAGCGCTTCGCAACATGCAGCAGCTATGATAGGACAAGCACACAGCAAGCACAGCGATCCTCTTCTTGCATCTGATCTCCGGGCTCTTTGCTCTTGCCGGCAGTCCACATTGATTGCTATATATATACACTGGAAGGCTGTGTGGTCTACCGATGATGTGTGCACTCGCTGCAACATCGCTGAGAGGAGATAGATGCTTGATGTATTTCTTCCACTCCAGAGTTATTGGAGCCTGTCCTGCGACCACGGACTGCATTGAATTGTGAGTTAATGTGAGAACAACAACAACAACAACAAGATGCGTATGGCTTGCCAAACGACTCAAAAGAGAGCTTATTTATACTCACCACCAGGTAAGTCGTACCAGGTATAGTATGTATACAGCTCAGCAGCCCCAGTGGTGGGCCAAGAACTCGTTTGCACAAATAAATGGCGCACCCACACGCAACCAAAGGTCGCGAAACAGAAAAACAAATCATCACAAAACACACACACGACGAGAGCACTACCAACTACAACAAGCACAAAACCTCAAAGACAACACCATCAACAACAACCAACAACAACAGCAGAAGAAGCCCAGGAAAGTATAAATTATACTCCGTACATAGCAGCAGAGTTACATACATGTTCGTTGCGGGAAGCAGCAGCAGCAGCACCACCACCACCACCACCACCACCTAGACCCCAACACAGACAGCAAGGAGGCAAGGCGGAGAGCGCACGTACGTGTATACCAGGTACCAGGTACGTATTATAATTATTGTCGTTCTTCTCTTGGCAACCCAAAAATCGCGAAAAAAAACATGATCATCGAATGAATGCCCACAGGTCCTGGGAGGAGACGTGAGCAAACAAACTCCAACGACGAGATGAAAGAGAGCAATACGTACATATAATAACTAGCAGCTCTCAACACACACACATGTACGATACCTGATACGTGGTATCATGCTACAGCAGTAGATCCAGCAGTGAAGTATGATACCGCAGGTATCCTACAAAGTCAGGAAGCTGTCAGTTGTGCATATTATCATACAGAAGGCTCCGCCCAAAATACCCCAACCCACAGCCCAAACAACGCGAAGAGAAAGGCGGAGAGAGGAGAGAGAGCTCCGCATTCTCTCTCTGTCCCTTCTTTGGTGCTTCGTCGCTGATACCACCTACTGCTGCGCTGTTGTTATGGGTCTCACCTAGCGTGGTGAAGCCGTCTTCGTCCACATGTAGGTTGCCGTAAGCGTGCGTCATAGCGCCTGTGGGCTGTGCGCACACATCGTCGAAGTACGTTGTCGCCTTGATGCTCAAGCCGTCACAGACGCACCTCAAGGCGAACAGCTGGGCGCATGCAGCGTATAACAGCGAGGAGGAGGAGGAGGAGGCTGGGCGAGGCATCTTGTCCGTGATGGTGCTTTCTGTTCGTGATTGATGGTGTGTATCTCGCGGCTGTTCGTACTGCGCTGTCTCTCATCAGATCTCAGATCCGTGGGTGCTGCTGTGTGTTTTATACAGGGTTTTCCATCCCAAATAAAAAGGCCATTAGTTCCAGGTATCAGGGGCTGATATCATGACAGACCACAGACCACAGACCCAGATCACAAAAGACAATACCTGGTAGAGTTGTACCCCGTCTGACTGAGAACCGTGTACCCGGTGGCGGGTACCCGGAACCGTCGGAACCGGAACCGTCCCGGTCCAGCTCACGGAACCGCGGGTATTTGTACGCCGGGTACCCGGGTACCCGGGTACCCGTCAATTATGCTACACGGAGGCCCCAAGACTGGGGTATACGTTGATTTACACCCCAGCGGCTGTGCCTCTAGACTCTCGCCTCTCGCCCCTGCAGACTACAGACCGAAAATAGAGAATACCCCTATTAATACCTGCCTTGCTACCACGCCGCCGCTCCAAAACTACGAGGGGAGCAAATAGTGCATGGTAACCCGGGTACCCGTGTCCGCCTTACCACGCCGCCGCTCTAAAGGCAAAAAGGGGAGCAAAAAGTGTGAGGTAACGCGGGTACTCGGGTACACGGGTACCCAGATACCCGTGTCCGCCTCATCCGCCGCCGCTCAAACGCTAAAAGGGGAGCAAATAGTGTATGGTAACCCGGGTATCTGGGTACCCGCCGTGTCTGCCGGGACCCGGGTACCCGGTTCCGGCTCCGCCTCAACCGCCCCCCACCCGGTCGGGTACCCGGTTCCAAATTTTGAGGCCGGGGTGCAACTCTACAAGACAACAGACTGATATATCTTCGTCATTGTGTCCCTGGTAGACGATAGCTGTGCGTATTATTTGTTGTTGTTGTTCTCGTAGATACAAGAAGTGTTCATGTCATCCATAACTAACTTTCGCTTGTGGGTTCGGACCCTTTCGTGAATTTCGAGGAGAATGAATTGATTATACCAGGTACATCCTTTCGAAATTCGTTTCGAAATTCAGATTTTTGGATGTTTGTCCATATTATTTATTTCACAGGTTTTTCGATTTTTGTCCATACTGTAATAAAAATATGTTTTCATTTTTCAACCAAGTGTGTGTGTGTGTGTGCGTTTTGTTGTTCGCTCTCCACATATCGAACTCCAGCATGCAACACACTCCTCTCATATCCTCCATCAGCCCGCCCAGCAAAAAATGTCAGGAGACAGAAGCGCTCGAGTAGGTTTAGCAGTCTGGGAGAAGGGACCTTTAGGGATGTTTTTACTTGAAAAATGTGTAGCGTGCTCTGCACTTCGGAATCGTCGTCCGCATCTGAAAATTTTCCTGGTTCGATGCAAACTCGGCGTAGCCTCGTTTATGGCGAGTTTTGGCCCGTTTTGGCTGCGGTTTGGGGGTCAGGGTTAGGGTTAGGGTTAGGGTTAGAGTCAGGGGTTAGGTTGGGTCTTCGCCCGTGCCTTGATCCCAACAGGAACCAAAACATCCGAACCGCCCACCAACCTAAAGCTCCTTTCTCCCAGATTGTTAAAGGTCTTCCTCGAAGAGCTTTCACCCCTATAGACACAGACAGCAACTAACTTTGCCTTGACTGTGACGCCAAACTACTACCAGGTACCTGGTAGGTTTTAGTGTGGGACAATCGGCCCTGAATTCTTGATAGCGCCAACGTTTTTTGCATTTCTTGACATACATATATGTCTCCTGACATCTTGGCCGCCCAAAATGTGTCGCGGTGCGGACATACATGCGTACCACATATATAGTCACCACGTATACTTTTTGTTTCCGAGGTTTTCTTCTTGCGGGAAAGTTGTGAGTGATCCATGTTGAAGATCATGCTGCACATTGTCGGATGGCAAGAGAAATAATAATACTTTTACCCTCTGTGGTCAACTACACAGTACTACTAATACTGTAGTATATATTAATCTCAATGTATCAGCTCCTCTATGGTGAGGCCACTTCTTATGCAGTCGGATTTTTGCAGTCAGTTGGAAATGGTGCTATCGGCACGTTCACACACAAGCTTTTGCCCCGAAAATGTGCGAAGTTGCTATTTCTCGCCTCAGAACGACTTAGACTTTTTTCCAAGACCAATCTAGAGCTGTTTCCCGCTTCTCGAGGTGCCCAGTTGCACGAAATCACCTCCGGTATTTTTCTGATCCAACTGGGTCAAATACGATTACAAACCCCGATTGGATCGGAAAAAACGTTTTTTTCCGATCCGATCCCTGATCGTAATCGTATTTGACCCAGTTGGATCGGAAAAGTACCGAAGGTAATTTCGTGCAACTGGGCACCTGGAGAAGCGGGAAACAGCTCTAGATATAGGTCTTTCTTGGAGAACAACAGTCCAAGTCATGCTGAAGCGAGAAATAGCAGTTTTGCACATTTTCGGGGCAAAAGCTCGTGTGGACGTGCTGATAACACCATTTCCAACTGATTGCAAATCCGACTGCATAAGAAGTGGCCAGACAAAGAAAAATCGGCGAGACAAGATGCCAAACAAACGTACTGGAAACGAAAATCAGGAGACTGCTGACAGCCGTGTCGTGACATCACAAACAAAAACTTAATCTACGGCCAAGTATTATGGGAAATTTTTGAGACGTTATTTCTGGCTTTTTCAGCGATCTCCGAAGCCCAAAAATCAGAACCATCTATTATGGGACAGGAAATCATCGATATTTTTGATCTCAGTTCCTGGAGGGGGCAAAAATCAGCAAAACCTCTCAGAACTGAGCTCAGTTCTGAGAGGTTTTGCTGATTTCTGAGAACTGAGATTTTTCGTATTTTGGGTGCTACATCTCACTACTACTGCCAGCCCACCTATCTACCTGCGCACCTGCCACCCGTCACCCACCACGCGAAAGCATCAAGCCGACGGCGGGCGGTAACTACGGCGCTTGTGTAAAGAGAGATGGCTTCTCCTTCACATGGAAGCAATATTAGCGGTGGCAGCAGCAGCTGCAACAGCGGCACCAGCAGTAGCAGAAGCAGCAGCAGCACCGCCAGCAGCAGCAGCAGCAACAGCAGCACCAGCAGCAGCAGCAGCAGCAACAGCAGCAGCAGCAGCAGCAGCAGCAGCGATGGCGACTCGATGTCGCCGGCGCTAATCCTCCCGTGTTTGGATGCTGAAACCACGCTCGCGGCCGCCGCTGCCTTCGCAACGTTTGAAGACGACGAGGAGGACGCTGAGACGCCTGCCGTAAAACGCTCGCGACGTGCCAAGCCACGCCCAGACTACAGAAAATCAACTTGGATGAAGATGCTACAGGCCGAAGCCAAGCTGTTGGACCCCACCTCAGACGAAGCCACGATCAACCAATACTATACAAAACCACTTTTGAAAATCAGAACCCATAATACACGTTATATATTTTCACCCACACTTTTCTGTAGCCCGAAAACTCACAAAATAAAAAGACAGAAATAACGTCTCAAAAATTTCCCATAATACTTGGCCGGTATTAATATTATTATTATTTCCCTTGCCTCTCGACAATGTGCAGCATCATCTTCAACATTGATCACTCATAACCTTCCTTAAAGAAGAAAACCTCGGAAACAAAAAAAAAACCATACCAAGTCTAATGATATTTTTATGCTTGCCATCCGACAACGCGTATTAATGGTGTTGTTCTACAAAAAAGGCTATTACGGGGGACCATAGTTAATAGGACCAAATATTGTTAGTAAAAATGGTGGAATGTATAGGTTTTTATGTATACCATAGGTCCTATTAACTATGGTCCCCCGTAATAGCAGAAAGTGAAGAAGTTGTTAGTATCAACAATGGAACGTTGATGAGGAATAGGATATACTCAAGTATATAGCTAAAATGAAATGATGTGGGGAATATAAATAATTGGGAAACGGCTGGCAGAGAAGAAGTGTATGAGGAATACTGCAGGTTTACGGAAGGATGTTCGGTTTATATTAGAATAAATAGCATCTACGTTATGTTGTCGGAAGGCAAGCATAACAATAATACCTACGACACACACGAGACACATGTACGTATTAATAGTAAATGTCTGGTATTGTAGATCCCATGCCACACCCGCTGGGTGTGAAAAGAAGGAAATGTATCTCTACTGTACGTACGATGTGTATACGTTACACGCAATATTCTCGTAGTGAGTACAGACACCACAACGATTCACACCACAAGCAGACAAGATAATAATGGGTGAAAGCGAGGTGATCAAAAGTGATAAAAATGCCCGGGGGGGGGCAAAATTTAGGCTAACAAATAAGTTTAAAAATGTCCCAAAAATAAGTATATCTGCTTTTCCTTCGTATTATTGCCCTTCCGATAAAACTGAACCCGTCTGCAGAGCGTCACACGGCAGAGACACCCCCGCGCGCCCGTTACGAGCATAGTACGTCTCCCCGGGTGTCACCCGCCAGGAAGGTGTTGGGGCGCGCCCCGTTTTCCGACCCCCACCCCGGTGACCCGCTCCTCTCCCTCTCTGCGTGTTTGGCTCGCCGCTCCCCCTTCTTCCTCCGATCCGCCGGTTCATGTCCCGCCGAGTTCCGCTGCTCCGCTCTCCCTCGCCATATCTCCATCCCACTAATCCCTCCTACTGTAGGTAATCTCTCCCTCCTCGCCTCTAAGTCGGCTAGCTCCTTCTACCACCTCCCCCCCCCCCCCCCTCCCCCCGACATATATATGCAAGAAAGTCCGCCTCGCCAGCAAGCGGTTCTCGAGTATTGGTAGGATGTGCAGCTCACCCACCCACCCACCCACCCACCCACCCTTCATGCGACTCGCCGATCACGGCGCCTCGCGCTTGGCGCAAGTATTGTCTGCTGCCGTACCTGGTCGGTGAAAACCCGACGCGTGATCTGTCCCGGCATCGCAGGGATGCGAGAGTCTGCGTGGTCATACGACTACGACCACATGCATAGCATGATGAGTACAGCCCCACGGACAAGGGCGGTGCTCTGCGCCCGGGTCTGAGGACTCGCCCCCCCTCGTGTCGGCCCCTACTTTATCCCCTTACTACATACAGTAGCTGCTCGTGTGTCTCCCAACAGGCAGACCCTCTCCGCGCCGGCCTCGTCTATATATTATACCCCTTTCGAGCGATCCTCTCCCCCTCTCTCCCTCCCTCCCTCGCTCGCTCGCTCGCTCGCGCGGCCCGCCCCCGGGGGTGTTGCACAAGAGGCGGGGCCCACTGAGGGGCTTTGTTCGGAGGGTGCCCGCATTGCCCGCCCTCCTGACGTGTATACCCTGCCCTATACTTCAGTATATGCCCTGTCCTCACGGTGGTCTTCGGGAGGTGGCCGTGGCTCTCTGCGGCAACCCGCGGAGCAAGCAGCACCTCCCCCCTCCCAAACCTCCCCCGTCAGAGTATCACAACCGAAAACAACACGCAGGATTTCACACCCCGATCAAAGCTGGCGAGCTCGACAACACAGGGATAGTTTTGTTTTTTTACAGGTATACGCCAGCTTAAATATTTCTGCCAAATAAGGGCACTGAGGAACTATTGGCCCAATACCGTTGAATCCAAGTTATTCATGATACACTACGATAGAAGAGATGCAGCACATTTGGGCCGAAACGCTTTTGGGAAACCATATGCCCAATATCGTTGAAACAAGGTATTCGTGTTAAAATGTATACTGGGGGTATACCGTAAATATCGTAGATTAGTTCGCACAGCACGTGTGCGATCGTTTTTGCACAACGCGCGATTTTCTCCGGAGCAGCAGCTCGGGGAAGGTTTTGGTTGCCCTTAGCCAAGGATGGTTTCGCCGGTAGCCAAGGTTGGTTTTTGCCAACAGCCAAGGTTGGTTGCCAATATGTAGCCAATACATAGCCAAACCCGAAGGACGGGTGTTCCGGTCGACAGAGAGAGAGAGGGAGAGCCTTCATTCCGAAAATGTAACTGTTCGACTTTATCACGTATAGCTGGTATTGAAATTGAATATTACGGGGGACTATAGTAAATAGGACCAAATGTTGTTCGTAAAATTAGCGAAATAAGTAGGTTTTTGTCTGTACCGTAGGTCCTATTTAATATGGCCCCCCTTACTACCGTTGTCGCGTAGACCGATCGTCTACCCCCCTGCGATCTCAACGCCCTTTGCCGTACTGATACATACCACCGTTAATATACTACTACCACTACTACTATTACGGGGGACCATAGGTAATGGGGCCAAATATGGTTGGTAAAAATGGTTAAATATCTAGGTTTTTATGTATACCATAGGTCCTATTAACTATGGTCCCCCGTAATATTACTATTAGGGAGGGCCGTAGTAAATAGGACTTATGGTACCATACATCGTAAATATGATAGGACTTAGGGTACACAAAAAACCCTGCAAAATTCGCTATTTTTACTATTACGGGGGACCATTGTTAATAGGACCAAATATTGTTATTACGGGGGGCCATAGTTAACAGGACCAAATATTCTTAGTAAAAATGCTTAAACATATAGGTTTTTATGTGTACCATAGGTCCTGTTAACTCTGGTCCCCCGTAATAGTATAAATGGTCAAGCATATAGGTTTTCATGTATACCATAGGTCGTATTAACTGTGGTCCCCCGTAATAACAAGGTTTGGTCCTATTTACTATGGTCCCTCGTATAATACTACTATTACTATTACTATTACATCTGCACTAACTGCAGACCACGGGGGGGTTGTTCGTCGGATCGAGTCTTACTTTTATCTCGAAATCAGATTTTGGTGGACTTACTTAACCCTCTTAGGGCTGCAGTCCCGTTTTGGGGACAAACCAGTCAAAATTTTCTGAGTAATTTGTCCCCAAAACGGAACTGCGGTACTAAAAGGATTAACCATTATTTTCGGAGAGCTATCGGAGAACGTTTTTTTGTCTCATACCTGGTATTTGTTTGTGAAATAATTTCCATCTTCGTATTGTTAAATAATTGTGGAAGATTGAACGGAGGAAATCTGGGGTTTGTGGAGAGGTATTAAATCGTTGGCATGTACATTGTTCGAAAAGAGGGGATGGGCAAGAGGGTCATGGAGTGAAATACTTTCCAATTTTGTGAAATTTAACAGAGAGGAAAGGCAAAGTCCACAAAAAAAAATGAAAATATATTTTACAATATTTGGAGAGAGGAAAAACAAAACTCTCCGATAGTAACGGCCCTAATGGCAGAAAAAGTTCCTAAAGCGGGGAGAGCCTCCGAAATAAGCAGGCCTTATCCCTGCCGTGGCACCCATTTCGAGAGGGCGTTTAGGCCCCCGGGGGTGCGGTTCCTTTTTAATCTCGTCAGGCGGTTCTCTTCCCACACTCGGCGTCGAGGCCCGCCCGGGTACACTGGTATATCTATGCTCCATCCGCTGTCCTTGATCCTTCTTTCTCATTGCTTTCATTATTTGTTTTTTGGATACGATTACAGGTAGCACTTTCGCAACGAAGACAGACGAAACACGCACGACACGTCCGATCGACGCGTGTTACTCCCAAAAATTAATGAGGGTGCGTACGGTAGCATTTCTTTGGCCAAAAATAATCTGTGTGGGGAACTAGCCAAGATAAGGCATGCCCCAACGGGTAATGGTTTAGGGTGATTACCGTTGAATTTTATTGGCACTCTTCATTTTGTCGGATGACAAACGAGACGCAACGAAATACAATAATAACAACTGCCCTAAGTGTCGATCTTAACGAGGGCTGTTTTTTAGTTTTTTTCGGTTTTTTCCCAAAAAATTGGTACTTCTTGTTTTTTCCCTATATATAGGAAAATACCGAAATTTCGGGAAAATACTGACACTCCTCGTTAACCCTTTTAGAACCGCAGTCCCGTTTTGGGGACAAACCACTCAAACTTCAAATAGTTTGTCCCCAAAACGGGACTGCGGTTCTAAAGGGGTTAAGATCGACCCTAAACCGACTGATGGCGGACACAGATAGATGACGACCTAGAGGGGCGTACTCATTTGTTGCTTGCCTTGGTCACATTAGACCATTGGCCACGCTTCCCTTTCGAGGCGGAGCGCCGTTCCTACTCCTAGTAGTGGGCGTTCATTGCGTGGTTTCCATATCATACATTTATGTTTTTGCTAATTTTATTCCCCTCCGGTTTTGCCGCCTGTGGTCGGCATCTGTTTGCTAGGATAGCGATATAGCGATCGTTTTCTGGCTGCCATCTAGTGTACCAAACTCCGCCATGTCACATTCGTCTATTTCCCTCATCCTCTCTTCGAACACATCCGGTTCCTCCTTGTACCTATCGCGTTCTCCTGCTACAATATTACTTCTACTCTCTATTGCTTTGCCACACGGGCACATCTATCTGTGCCGCTACTTCCTCCTCCTCCTCCCGGCTACTGGCATACCTCTTTCTTCTTTCTGGCTGGTCCAGGCCCCCTACATGAAATCGCAGTTTCAGAGTTTTGTCGCGAAGTCCACCAGGCCGTGCAAGTACGATTTCTCCTATCCCTTTGCTTAACCCCACGTATATCTCCACGTGCTTATCATCTTTGACCTTGTGTCGTAGCGCTAGCCTTTCTGTTCTTTGTACCCATTATTTTTACAATCTGTCTTGTATGCCCCCAAACTTATCTGCGGACATCATGTCTTTTTGTTTCCTTCTATTTTATATTGGTATTATGCTTCCATACTTTCTCGACTACGCTTTCCCACCTTACTCCAGCTCGCCCTTTTGCTACTTTTTCCCATACAGCTCTTATCACGTATCGCTCGCAACCATTTTATGCACATACAAGTATTCTTCACTCTACGTTGTCATTTCAACTTCCTCAAGTCTATGTTTGTCCCAAGTGGGTACTTTCCCAGTTCTGCTCTTGTATTGCTCGTCGTACTTGAGCATCCCAGAACTTTCTTATAGCTACTGTCATCTGCACAGTTTCCAGCTGCTTCACGAACTTCCCCTCCCTTCCCATACTTCTCCTGCATGCTCTAGCTTCAGTACGATCACATTCATCAGGATACATCTCTCAATCCTAATAGCGCCCAGCCAGGTGCGAATCGGTCAGGACCGCTTATTACATCTTTCCTGCGTGCGATTTTACCCTTTATATATTACTTCTTTCTGTTCCGTGTGCATCCCAAGAGCAGTATTTTGATGTCTCTACGCCAAGGTACCTATACCACTGGCCTACGACCGGTAACTCGTCTTCTCCCCTCATATCCGTTGCGTACAACTACTGCGCACTTTTTGTCACGTCCGCCGTCGCTCTCCATCCTCTAATGTACTCTCCTTCGTTGCTTGCCTTAAGTCATCATTCGATCCTTAACCACGCGTTCCTTTCGAGGCGGAACATCGTTCCCCAATCCTCCTACATACAGGTTATTATACCATTTATTATCTCCTAGGACAGCGAGCGTTTTTCTCGCTACTTTCCAAGTGTACCAAGCTCCTCCATGCCTCACAAATAATACTTCCCTCGTCTCTTCCTCTGACGCATGCCCGTTCCTCGTCGTCTATTTCACATCCTCTCACCATGTCAGCTCTGCTCTCTATGGAATGGTTTTGGGTGCACTCCGGGGGGGGGGGGGGGGGGAAGTACACCACCCAGTGAAGATGGTGGGGATGGCTTAGGAATTATCACACCCCTGGGATAAGTCTCTCTCACCGATTCTACCAAAACTACACACACATAATGAACTTGGTGATGGCGTTGGAAGTATACTACTATATCACACCCCCTGGGATAAAATTTCCGAGCCGATTCTCTCCGAAATGAGGGGGAGTGGGGGGGGGGGGGGGGGGGGGGGTTGTACTCGATGGCATGCATGGATTTTTATTGTTATTATTTTTGTCATTGTTATTGTTGTTATCTGTCAATTTGCCGCCTAAAAATGTGCAGTGCTTGTTCCAATCATCATACTACCATCCACATACAAAAGGGTGACTACAGTAGAGTCCAAATACTTGAAACATGGAAGGCGCTATCAATCAAGAGACCAGAACACTCGACAAAATTATAGCGGATGCCGATGATTCACTCGGCGCTTGCGCTCTGTCCGTCTTCGCTGACGAGGATAGCGGCTGCGGAATTAGTCTGAGACGGGGGTGTAGGTGTGTGTTACTTCGCGTCTCGAACGGGGATGGTAGCGAAAACCGGGTGTATCGTAATTATTAGTAGTATTAGTATTAGTAGTAGTAGTAGTGTTGTTGTTATTGCTGTGAGTCTCGCCGCCGTCCGAGAATGTGAAGCATGAGCTTTAACGCCGATCACTCATGTACATCCCTTCGCGAGAAAAAACAAAAACGGAAACGAAAGGAGCCCTTCTTTTTATTGTTTTTGTTTGTCTCCCCCCCCCCCCCCCCCGCCTCCGATAATGATGTACCATCGCATAACATACGTGTTCCATGCCGAGTTGAATCAAAATCCCCCCTACTACCACAGTAGTCCCTCAGCGTGGGACCATACAGTAAGTAGTAAACAGGACCTACGATACGCACAAAAACCTGTACATTTTGCTATTTTTACCAACAATATTGGGCCCTATGTACTACGCCCCCCCCCCCGCAATACTACGGGTAGAAAGACAGATCAC
Source organism: Nereocystis luetkeana (assembly GCA_031213475.1). Lineage (NCBI taxonomy): Eukaryota > Phaeophyceae > Laminariales > Laminariaceae > Nereocystis > Nereocystis luetkeana. Next base: position 5,697,490 of record JARUPZ010000006.1, read on the forward strand.
GTCTGGCTAACACCCTTCAACACATTATTAGTATTTCCCTTGCCATCCGACAAAGGCGCAGCATGATCTTCAACATCGATCACTCATCACTTTCCTGAAAGAAGAAAAACCTTCGGAAACAAAAAGAAACCCATGCGCCCAAGTCCACCTCCATTCTGTGCCAACTTTAGGCTTGTCTACTCCATTCTCTGTCCTCGCTCCTTCCTTCTCATTAGATTCTATTCTTAAATCATATTATAGAGAGGGGGAAATCGACGGCGAAAAGTGGCGGTTACTCAAGCGGCGGCGCAATCACCCCGTGGTTCAGGGGACGATACAATGGTTGTTGGTGTTCGAGAGTATTAAACGGCGAGGGCCTAGAAGCACGACCCTACCGCCACCGTGCTTCTAGGCCCTCGCGCTGCTCGTAGACGGTGCATAACCTTCTTTTTTTTTTCTTTTTTTGCAAATGGCCTAGTTTTCGTCGCTATCTTAGCGTCTCGAAGGGGCTAACGGACATCGTCGCGGAGGGGAGGAGGGAGGAGGGGGGGGGGGGGGGGGGGGGGGGGCTAGGGCGGGGGTGGTGAAGGAAACGCCTGCGCCAAATTATCTCGGTGACTAACTCAGGTTGCAGTTTCGAGGAGTAGGATGTCGTGCTTCGTGCTCCAGTTCAGGGGCCGCCAGGCAACAAGAAGGAGCGGTCGGGGGGGGGGGGGAGGGTGACTAGCTAGGGGTGCCAGACCGACACCGACGGCGTGGGGATGGAGCTTGGACGCGACCTAAGATTCAGAATATAGAATAGAGGTAGGAAAAGAGAAGAAAGTAGCGCATGAACAGCAAATGGAGCAGGTATACTTGTAGCTCAAGCCGCGAGTGTGGGTAGAGAAGGGAGTTAGACTTTGCGTGCAAGAGGCATCTTTTTTTATTTCCGTTGTTTTCTTCTTTCGGAGTGCTTAGGAGTGATCGACGTTGAAGCCCATGCTGCGCACACATACATTGTCGGATGGCAAGAATAATAAGTTGAGTATACGGAAGAAGCAAGGGGCAGAAGGACAGAAAAGGAGTAGATGCAGAGCTCAAGCCGGAAGCAGGTACAGAGCACGTATTAGACATTGTTTTTTGTGTACGTACTGTAGGGCTCCTTTTGTTTCCGTGGTTTCCTTCTTAGGAGTGCTTGCGAGTGATCAACGTTGAAGCTCATGCCACCCTTTGCCGGATGGCAATCGCAGCACTAACAGCGATTACGGAACATCGCCCTCCTTTCGCGCCTCGGAAAATATCTAGATCGTCTACAGACAGATCACGATCCACAGCAGATCATCTCAGATCTTAACCTGCCGTCATGAGATATTGCATTGATGTGCAGGATCTGTACAGTACAGACCCAACCCAGGAAACGTGCCCAACATATCATGCGGATAGTACGGCTCCCACCCGGCAACATGAGCTACATCATACAGATCATACAGATCATACAGATCGAACAATGCAAATTTCTCTGAAATATCTATTACGGGGGACCATACTAAATAGGACCAAATCATGTGAATAAAAATAGCGAAATACGAAGTATATGGTTCTTCGTGTGCACCGTAGGTTCTATTTAATATTGTGCCCCGGAACAGATCTGCCAGCAATTAGGGGGATCGGTGACCTGTCCGAGGTTTGCACCCTTATTGCTCGGCATCATTTCCATTTATTTTCCCGGAAATCCGTACCTGGAACGTCCCACTGTACGTAAAATGCTGACTTCCTTGTGGGGGCTCCTTCTTTAACCCTCTTAGGGCCGCAGTCCCGTTTTGGGGATAATCCACTCAAATTCCAAGTAATTTATCCCCGAAACGGGACTGCAGTCCTAAAAGGGTTACGGTTTAGGCCTTGCCATGAGAGGGCCGGTAGTATTACAGTTAGTGTACAGAGGGCGCCCGGTGTTTCAAGGAGCGTCAATTTGGCGTCCCGGACTCAATGTCTTATTTTGTTTCCGACCTTGCTTGATCCAACTCTGTTGTTACCCTGGTAAAGGATTTAAGGTTTTTGGCCCCGCTGTTGAGCTGCGTTTCTGAACCTAATTATATTATTTTTCGTGCGAATCTGAGCCGATTTTTCTGAAATATTATAGTGTTTCTTAATTGCGGGCCGGGCAGTCTGGTGCACAGCGAGACCGTGAGCGAAGCAGAAAGGCTATGATGTAGGGTATATCTCTAATAGCGTGCATGGAGTGGACGGGAGAAGGCGCAGGGGCAGAAAAGGGGGGGAAAGAGACAGAGAGAGAGAGAGAGAGAGAGAGAGAGAGAGAGAGAATCGTACCTACCTACGGGGTGTGCGGGGGGATGTGATGATGAACCCCTCCCGTAGTCCTGTAGGAGGGGCATCGGCATATCCTGGTGCAAACCTTACGTCCTACAAGGGACACGGTGTGGTACGTCATAGAAAAAGGGCAACTTGAAGAGCCTTACTATTCGTATCAAGAGATCGACTTTAGGCCAGGAAAAAAAAAGGTACAGAAAGCCACGTTGTACCGCATGTTTTTGAAAGCACAGTGTAATATGCAGGACCAGAGGTAGAGGTGTAATACATATCTGGTACGCATCACCGTCGATACGTCGCAACACCACACAAGTAAGTGTGAAGTAAAAAAGTGCGCGCATCGCGTCCGTCACAGGGATGCATGCAACGAAAGCAGACTGAAGAAAAAGAAGAAGAAGAAGAAGAAGAAGAAGAAGAAGAAGAAGAAGAAGAAGAAGAAGAAGAAGAAGAAGAAGAAGAAGAAGAAGAAGAAGAAGAAGAAGAAGAAGAAGAAGAAGAAGAAGAAGAAGAAGAAGAAGAAGAAGAAGAAGAAGAAGAAGAAGAAGAAGAAGAAGAAGAAGAAGAAGAAGAAGAAGAAGAAGAACAAAAACAAGAAGAAAAAGAAGAAGAAGAAGAAGAAGAAGAAGAAGAAGAATAGGAACAAGAATAAGAACAAGAAGAACAAGAACAAGAACAAGAACAAGAACAAGAAGAAGAAGAAGAAACAGCAGCAGACGGCCCCCTTCACTGTGTTTACACCGCTAATGCACTATTACAGCAAGTACCCAGTAGTACCTGCCCTCTACAAAACAAGAAGCCTTAAATCGGACTCAGGCCGGCTTCATATTCTGGGCGCCAGCGAAAACACACTTTCTTATCTCGCAATTTATTTCTTCGTATTTAGTTATATCCGAGAAGGCGCGTCTTTCCCTATTTCGGGAGGGGGGGGCGTATCGCGGGAGACCACCGTAAATAGGACCAAATACGGTTAGTAAAAATAATATAACACATCGGTTTTTGTGTGTACCGTAAGACGCGTTCTACAATAATAGAGGTATTAATAGCACATTTCCGCTAAAATGTTTTCTGAATGACGGGGTTCCTTAACCCGAAATCGTCGGAATGCCAATCTTGTTTCGAAACATGACGCTGTTGTATACTTGGGTCATGGAATTATTCATCGTGATGCTATGTGATTTTCGCGGAAGTCAGTTTTCGGGTGAGGTATGGAGCCACATAAGCGAGGAGCCTCAGAAAATTAGGGGGAACCTCTATCGCAAAACGCCTCGTAGGCCCTATGTAACGTGGTCCCGCGTAATATTAATAGTAGTCAGGACCAACTATGATGACCAAAAACACTGGAATATATAGGTTTTTGTGTATATGATGGGTCCTGATTACTATGGTGGCCCCCCGTATCAGGATACACCGGTATCATCGCAGTGCAGAACGTATGCCTTGGGCCCAGGCCAGCCACCCAGGGAGAGGGGTGAACTTGCTTAAAGCTCATAGGCATACACCAGTGACTGATACCATCATGGTTATTACGGGGGATCATAGTAAATAGGACCAAATATTGTTAGTAAAAATGGTTAAATATATAGGTTTTTATGTCTACCATAGGTCCTATTAACTATGGTCCCCCGTAATACAGTAGGCTGAGAACTTTCTTGTGCACCAGGTACGTAGAGTTTTCTTTCTTACAAGCGGCGGGGGCCGGTACTACCGCGAAACAACTCCAGCGGTACTGCCACTATAATACTACTGCCACTCCTATATAGCGTACGAATCGGCCAACGACTACAACCCTGATGATCAGAGAACACAAAAGCGAGGCTCTACATACTCACTTTTTGTAGGACGCTCGTAAATACGTTAAAAAAAAAACAAATGGACCCCGAGTTATAAATCAACCATTTTCATGGACAGCGGGTTTCTGGTCGGTGCTTCTTCGGGAGTGCTTGGGAAGGAGGGCTGGGCCCTTGCGGTTGGAGGTGGCAGGGTCAGAGATACGGGAAGTAAAGGCAGTGGTACCACGTGGCGGGAGGGGATCGAGAATATGGTGGAAGATCCGCCGGGAGAGCGAGACGGCGGGGACTCTCTCCTAGGTAGTACCGGTAGCGGTGTAGACCAGGAACACCGCACGGCCTGCAGCGCGTCGAAACATGCGCGTAGCAGTTATAAACCAGCCATTTTTGTGGGCATCGGGTTTTCGGCAGATGCTTCCTCCGGAGTGCTTGGGGGGGAGGACTGCGGGCCCTTGCGGTTGGAGGCGATAGGGTCTGGGGTACAGGAAGTAACAATAGCAGTATGTGGGGGGAGGGGTTGGAGGAGGTAGAAGAACTACAGAGAGAGCAAGAATGAAGGGACTCTCTCCTAGGTGCTACCGATAGCAGTATAGACCAGCAACACCGCACGGCCTTCTGCGCGTCGAAACGTGCGCGTAGCAGTCATACGCCAAACACTTTGATGGGCATCGGGTTTTTGGTAGATGAGTACCTAAGGAGGGGAGTTGCCGTTTTTCTGGTGGATGATATGGAGGGATGTTGGTTGGTTGTGGTAGTCTTCATGTGCGTCACATCGGTTTCGATTAGTCGTAGGATACTGCCGCGCTTTTGTTCTTGGAGAGTTCTTCACTTTCTGTCCCTTGGTCATTTTGTAGAACAACACTCCATACATACATTGTCGGACGGCAAGCACCATAGTAATATTAATAATATTATACAGCGACCACAACACAACGATTGATACCTTCGGTGTTGTCAGCCGTCTACGAGCATCACCGCGAGATGAGCGCTCCGCCAGGGAGAAAATGCAGTCCGAACGCGCCAGGGAGAAAAGGGTCCTTCGGAGTTCGGAGAAGGGCCCGCACACTCACTCTCATTGTTGCCCTTGTTTTCCGACAACTAACTGTGCTGCATGATCCTCAACATTGATCACTCATCACTTTCCTGAAAGAAGAAAGAAAACCTCGGAAAACAAAAGAAACCCATGCACCAAGTCTACCTATTCCTACAAGCTCTCTCCCTGCGAGACGCGAGGGAGGTCTTTGGGGGAGGCACCTTCTTGCCACATATATATATCACGAAAGAAAACGTGCACGCCAAGGCCTCCGTCGCCAACCCCGCCACAGACGAAGACTACAGTATACTGTAGGCCGACACCTCCAACGGAGGCACCCTCCATAGATGGGTGCATACAAAGCTGAAGCTGTTAATTAACCCTTTTAGTACGGCAGTCCCGTTTGGGAGACAAACTACTTAAGAATTGAATAATGTGTCCCCACAACGGGACTGCGGTCCTAGAAGGGTTGATATAGGCAGGCGTGTTCTATGATAGCGGGCTCATTTACTGTATACCCTGGTAGTGTATAGTACGTAGCACTCCAGTCCCGTCTTGGGGAAAAACTACTTGGAATTCGAGTGCGGTTTTCGTCCCCAAAAAAACGGGACTGCAGTGGTATTATCACTACAAAAAGGGATATAATACTATTATTACTTTCTTGTATACCAGTACATTACACTACCATTATTATAGTTTTATGAATTGTTACTAGTAGGCTTGCCATCCGACAACGTGCAGCACGAGCTTTCACGTTGATCAGTCGAAACATTCCTGAAAGAAGAAATCTCCCGTATGCGAAGAAAACCTATACACCAAGTCTACCTACCTTCCATGTCTACTTCCTTTTATGTTTTACCGGTATCTACGATGATTCTCTTTTTTCCGAGGTTTTGTTCTTTCGGGAAAGTTATGAGTGGTCAATGTTGAAGATCATGCTGCGCATTGTCGGATGGTAAGGGAAATAATAATAAAATACTATACGATGCGTTGTCTTTGCTCCCTCTTACATCTTAATACGTACCTGGTACTCGTTATTTCTACCCTCATCCAAGCTCCATCCCCACGCCATCGGTGTGGGTCTGCCATCTCCCCCCCCCCCCTGCTCCTTCTCGATTCCTGACGACCCCTAAGCTGGAGTCGAAATCGTGATACCCTCCACCAAATGGCGACCTGTGTAGTCACCGAGACGATTTGGAGTATAGGCGTTCCTTCACCAATCCTTTCCTTCCCATCGACCCACCATCCCTCCCCCCCACCTCACTACTAGCAGCCAGCTGGTCGATGAGCTTACTGCCCTCTACCCCGAGACGCCCAAAGCTTTCCACTGCTAAAGTGGCAATTTTTTGACTCCGTTCGTCAAGGGACACATGTCCCGGACAAGCGTCGTAGTGTTGACGCTTGCGCGCCTCGGAGGCAGAGGCAGCTGATCTATCTTCAAGTTGATCGTTTATTATTATTGCTTGCCATCCGACAATGTGTAGTGTTGTTCTAAAAAAGATGAAGGAACAGAGAAGGCGAAGAGCTCTCCAGTGCAGCATGAGTTTCAACGTTGGTCACTCAAAACATTCCTGAAAGAAGAAATACCCGGATACAAAAAGGAAACCTATGCACAAGATCTACAAAATACGAGTATCTGCGTTCTATGTACTCCGTATACGAAGGAAACCTATACACCAAGCCTATCTATCTTCTACGTCTGTCTACTTCCTTTTGTGTTTTATTGTACGCAGACAGGGTGGGGGCGGCGCACTAAAAAAAGAGCACAATTACCACATTGCCGGACGGCAAGACTACGCACAAATAGTATGTATTTAAGAAACTAAAAAATAACTGCAGTCAGCTGTGAGTTCAACCGATCGGCAGGTCGGTCGATACTCAGCTTTGCAAGCTGCGTAACCCGTTTGCGCGTTTTCCATTATTTCGTTTGCGCGATTGACTGGCCGGTGACTCCTCCCCTGGATTTTAGAACCGCAGTCCCGTTTTGGGGACAAACCACTCAAACTTCAAGTAGTTTGTCCCCAAAACGGGACTGCGGTTCTAAAGGGGTCAATACCAGGGTCGACGAGACGATAATACTTACAGCAGACTCGACTTCCTATTATTATTTCTCTTGCCATCCGACAATGTGCAGCATGATCTTCAACACATGGATCACTCATAACTTTCCCGAAAGAAGAAAACCTCGGAAACAAAAGGAAACCCATGCACCGAGAGTCTACCTCCCTTCCGTGCCAACTTTCGGCTTGTCTACTCTATTAAATTTTGCTGTATTTGCTCCTTCCTATCGATCTCGGCCACAGTAGTAGTAGTAGTAGTAGTAGTAGTAGTAGTAGTAGTAGTAGTGCCACATTTCGTACAGCTTGCACTGAAACAGCACAGATCGACACGCGAGGGTCGGGGTGCACAACACGATCGAAAGTTGGTTTCAACAACAGTTGACAAGCGTGACAAGACACTGAAAAATGTTTGAAATATACTCCCTGCCAATGTTGCTGCACAGCAGATCTTGACGTATACCACAGCATACATGAGTACATACTTTTAATATGTGTTTGTTGGCGAGTCTTACTATTATTATTCCTCTTGCCATCTGACAATGTGCAGCATGATCTTCAACATGGATCACTCATAACTTTCCCGAAAGAAGAAAACCTCGGAAACAAAAGGAAACCCATGCACCGAGAGTCTACCTCCCTTCCGTGCCAACTTTCAGCTTGTCTACTCGTACATGTATATATATATTATTATGTTCTTGGACTATATTATGTTCTTGATGTACGAAACACACAGTATATGCACGCACTTCCTCTGTCAAATTAACACCCCCCTCTGTATACAGAGGGTACAGAGGGGGTGTGATCCAATAGCGCTGTGTAGGTGATGTTCGTGTTTTCTGAAGGCAGGCTGTTATTATTAGCGAGCGTGGCGCATTTTGATCCTACAGCTCTTCTTCTTGTTCCACCCCAGACAATAACCCACCAGGCAATACGATCACTATTAACAGTAGTAGTATTTTATAAAATTGTGAAGTACGTCGTCAGCTGTGAGTTCGATTGATTAACTAGTTGATGCCTGGTACTCAGCTTTGCAAGCTTGCGTAGTATACGTCGTCAGTGCAATAATAGTATTATCATTATTACGCTTGCCATAATAGTATTAATATTTTGCTTGCCATCCGACAATGTGTAGCATAATAACAGAAAGTGAAGATCGATACTTTTGCAAAAGTACAGTATTAATATTAATAGTACGAGTATACCGGTATTAGGTTTCAATAATACTCGGGAAAGTTATGAGTGATCCATGTTGAAGATCATGCTGCACATTGTCAGATGGCAAGAGGAATAATAATAATACTATTATACGCGGGACCATAGTTAATAGGACCAAATATTGTTACTATTTTTTTCAAATATATAGGTTTTCATGTGTACCATAGGTCCTGTTAACTATGGTCCCCCGTAAAACCAGAGGTACCAGGTACCTGGTATTATTTAATACCAGGCACGTAGGAGTCATTTTTCTTTGCAAAAAAGCGCACATTTTCACCGATGGCATCAATCAGCGAATGGGAATACCTGGTATTTGATAAAGCCGTTTGGTGTTGTTGTATTCTTGTTATTTATGCTTCACATCACATGCTTTCATTATTCATTTTCTTATCATTTCTCTTGCCATCCGACAATGTATATGTGTGCAGCATATGATCTTCAACATGGATCACACTCATAACTTTCCCGAAAAAAGAAGAAAACCTCGGAAACAAAAAAAGGAAACCCATGCACCAAGTAAGTCTACCTCCCTTCCGTGCCAACTTTCAGCTTGTCTACTCTATTTCCCGGGATTTGCTGTATTTGCTCCTTCCTTCTCATTACGTTCTATATCCTTAACCTTAAATCCTAAACTATTCATTACCAGGTATTTATTATTACGATATTATTGCTCTCGCCCGCAACCGCTGCTGCTGATGATTTTGTGTGAAACGAAACGCTTTTTTTTTTGGTAAATAATAATCACCGCCCACCCCCGCACCACACCATGAAAATATCATGCTGGTGGTGATCATCGCCCTCATCAGTTGTTGACAAACACAGCACATGCAGCAATATATATACAGCACAGGCACAAGCTACTACAGGGCATTCACCACGTACAACAAAATTTTAAATCGAACCCACACAGACAGGCTTTCTCTCTCTTAAGACTTGAGAGAGGGTGCGTTCCACACTACTACTAATTTCAGTATTACTGTAGTATATAAAACGGGTCCCGGATTTCTTTCGTACCTGGTATTGTGTTTCTTGTAAAAAATCCCAGCGTGCTGGGTGTTTCTTATTATTTTACCTTGTTTTGTAGTACAACAATAGTACATATATATGTGTTGGGAGTATCTGTAAGCAGATACTCATACGAGAGGTCGTCGCGGGTGATGATAAGAAGCGACGCTGCTGTTCTTGTCTATTTTTCTTACGCTGTGTGTGTGTTGCTGCCGCTGCTGTGTCTCGTGCTGTCTCGTACGATCTCTAAAAAACACCACAAATCACTCATCATGCTTCGTCCGCTTCTACGAGTAGTAGGTGAATAAAGATACATACCAGGTACCGCAGTATGTAGTATATTATGCTCTGTAGGTGGATCGGTGGTTAAAAAAACAACGGCTACGACTACGCACGCTGTGGCTATACGCGGGGATGTGGAGGTACATGTATGTATACCAGGCACAGACGGCAGGCAGAAAGAGAGACAGAGAGACACATCTGTGAGCTTTACATTGTGACGGGGGGCGGATTTTGTTTTGCGACCACGAGACCACGAACGCCAAACCTGGATCATTTTTCGGTCCGGTTATTTCTGCCGTTGAGATACTTCCTACGGATAGATCTTGTTTCCCGATGTTATTAACTTTAACCCTTTCAGGAACGCAGTCCCCTTCTGGAGACAAACCACTTAGAACTTGACTGGCTTGTCCCCGAAACGGGACTGCAGTCCTAAAAGGGTGAGAACGATACAGTTCCGTGCGCGCTGAAGAAGGAAATTTCTGAGTATTTCTCGTTTCGGAACAAAACGGGCCAATTTCATTGCCCATGATATGGATCTTCAACGGTTTGGAATCGAAACATTTACTGGGTTTGTGTGTACAGTTGATGGGATCTTGATTGCGGGTGAAAATTTCAAAATTCATGAGTATACTGCAGTAGAAGATCTGGTTTATTTTTTAACAACAGTCCTTTTTTTGTTTCTCTTCGTTCTTGAAAGAGCAACCACACGAACGACGGATATAGTTTGATAATTTTCATCGCCCACCACCAACCGTCGCCGCCCCCCCCCCCGGTCAGCACAACCCCGAGCTCAGCTTCACAAATCATCTTCTTGCCCACATCACTACCCAACCGCGGTTCAAGACTTGCATCACCATCGCGCATCCATCGGGCAGCACGCACAACGCCCACTAGGTTCGTTCGCGCTCGCTCCCGCTCTCGCTCGTGCGGGAATATCGCAGTAGTAGTAGTAGTATGTATGTACCAGGTACCTGGTATGTAAGCAGTAAGTAGTAGTAGTGCCACAGGACACACACGGAGCTCCGTACGTACGCGTAAATAGGGAGAGGACAAAACGACTTCCCCATGAAGAAGGACTCTGCTGGGTGTTTTTATTGTGCTGGCGATCGAAAGCTGACCTGCCTACAGGCTTTGACGTGATCTGACTTTACTCAATATAAATGTAGACGTGAGTATGCCTGGTACACTTTTGGTTCGTGAGCATTCTCATAGCAGCAGCAATGCCGCAAAAAAAAAAGAGGTCAAAAGTGTACCCGCTGCTGCTGTCGCATCTCGGCCAGGTCTTGCCACAGAGCCGCCCGTTGGCCCGCGTTGAAAACATGCGCGCCGCGCGCGCTCGTCTGGCCTTGTTCCAGTGATTCTGCCACTCCTCGTCGTGGTGGCTCTGTGGTTGTTCCGTGGGGTGGAGAGCTGCCATTGGGGCACCTCCTCCTCGAGCTTGCTGTGTTTGTGCATGTATGTTATGTGTGCTTCCATCACAAATAAGTGATACGATGTACGAGACGCAACTTGACATCTGATGACTGGTACTATTTAATACCATTGTACTGCTGTACTTCTACTGTTTGTTGTGTACGTATGCATGTATGTACTTCCAAGAAGAGTCGTTTACGTTGTTATTACCAACGCACATCCCAAGCAACATGTATTAGTAATATTATAATAGCGGTGGTAGGTGTCGGCTCTCTTCTTGGTGCGCGCAATGTAGGCAGCGCTGGTCATGATACGCGCGCCCGCTCGGTAACTCACGGCACCACTACTTGCAGTAGTAATAGTGTCCGCGCCTGTGAGCCGGCAGGTGCTCACACCCGCTTGGACGCTTCCTGTTGCCTTGCTCGAGAGTCTTGACAGCAAAACCAACCAAGACGCATCATCATCAGCAGCAGGAAGCACCAGCATTTTCAAACAGAATAATGCATCCGAAACTCTCCCATCTCCTATCGTATGCTTGGTACAGAATTATTTATTAGTGACACTTTGTTCAGCCGCACACAGGTCCTCGCACAGCAGTATAAAATTTCAATACCTGGTACGTCTTGAGGGCTGCACTATACTCTCTGCAAACTCCCAGCAGCAGTGGTGGTACTAGTAGTAGCAGCAGCAGCAGCTGCCGCTGTACGAGAGGTCAGCGCACCGCGACACAATCATATCAGATGATGGCAGGAGCAGGAGGAGGAGGAGGAGGAGGGGGGGCAAAAATTAAAAAAATATAAAACACGAAAACGTTTTTTATTTAGGATTTTGTTCTCGATTTTTTTATTGATCCATTTTTTTTTCAATAAAATCAGTATCTTCCATACACAACGCAACTAAAGTAACTGCTGCTGCACCTCTGTAGGCTCTGGTATGCTGTTGACATCTATCTCCTAAAATATGCACCCGTTTTTAAGAGGCAACGCGTGCATCCTGGATACCACGCACATGGTAGCTCCTGCATGAGTCCTGAAATCGCTATTGTGCACCACCTGGTAGCGTTCAGCTCGCGCCCAGCTGACGCACCGGACTCGCAACGCTCTCAAGACTGCTGCTGCTGCTGCTGCTGCTGTATCGTCTGTATGTGTATGACATGATACCTTGTACAACAGACAATGCCGTGCTGCGATATTTTCCGCTTTATATCTATCTGCTCGTGCTCATAGCTATTAGGCGGCCGTTGTACAAATACCACCGTACACTACGTTTCGACCTACTACGTACGACCTATCGAATTTGTTCTTGTTTTCATTGCTTTTTTTGGCTTTCACGATACCGCTGCTCGCTGTCCAGCTATGTATGTATGTATGTATGCCAGACGCAAGGGGGACATCGCTGACGTAGCGCACAACATACGAGTACAGCCTTCTCGTACCTCGTGGCCTTCTGTGATTGATTGTGTGTTTCGAGACCCCCCTGGTGCGATAATCGTATTTGCTTGATTATTACTTGTTCTTGCTTGTTGTGGAGACACAACAAGAGAAACACACCGTTGAACAATATAGGTGAGCCTCTAAATTGATCCGTCGAAGTAGGTACCACCTGGTATCGTCTAGATAAAAATATCAATAGTAATAAACCGTGCGTTCTGATTTCCCTGATGACAATCGGGTGGACGGGGGTTGTTGGATTGAATCTACCGTACACACGATCCGGAATCCTACCAGAACCAGGTATTTAATAGATTATTCCGTGCCTCACAGTTTCCTGCTCCTTGTGTCCTGCCGTTCGACCCCCCCTCCACAGCTACCACCAAAATGAAGTAAGCTACTAATCCTTGCCTCCTGCCTGTGTGTATCCTCCATATAAAGCGCCTATGCTCATCGACTATGGCCATGCATGGCATAAGGGTCCAGCCCCCCCCCCCCCCCCCTGCCCACCCCAAAACAACTACCGGTACAGCAGTAGTATTATACCACCAAAATGAATTGGGAGTTGGAAACATCCAAAGAAGGCCTCATCACGCTCTCCGCCATCCTTCTGCATACCGGTCCCAAGTAGTACCGGCATATTATACCTTATAACACGTATGTATGGCATGATACGATCCTACTGCTGCTGTAACCCCTGCCTCCTCCTGCCTTTTACAAGTCAGTCAGTTAGTCCCCTCTGGGCGTGAGTGAACGCAAGGAAGGGGCGATTTTTTCTCGATATTACTGCTGTACAAGCGATACTTACATTTCTGCCCCCCCCCTACTACCCGCCCCGCCCCCCCCCCCCCCACCCTCCGCGGTCCCGGTCCTTCCCTTCCCTTTCCTTCGTACAGACAATCCATATCACCACCGTCACCAGAACCATAACGATGAAGTGCGCCATGAAGACAAGCCTCGTTGCGCTCTGCGCCCTCCTCCCCGCGGTCGGCGCCACACGGGCGAGCCTCGTCGCCGACGTCTGCCAGTACAACACGTACATGTGCTGCTGGACCGAAAACGACAACGGGGTCGAGGACAATGCCGACATCTGCCTCGTCAACGGGGAGTTCCAGGAGGGAGACGAGACCGTCCACTGCCACGGGCTGGTCTGGGCCGACGGCGCGAGCTTCGAATCGTTCATCCTCCCCCTGTACAAGTACGTCCGGACCTTCGACCACAGAGACGCCAGGGGCTACTACGGACAGTGAGTTCGGACTACATTCAAGTGCATGTATACACCTGGTGTATATTTACCGATACGCACGTACCGGTACAAAATAAGGCCTCTCGTATCGAAACCAAGGGAATTGTCTTGTCCTTGTGGCAGTATATTTTTCTTTCTTTTCGGCTGCCTTTTTGTGTGTGTGTGTGTTTTTTTTTTCGGTTCGCCTGCACCTGCACACTCGTACGGGACTCGCATTGAATACCTGGTACCTGGTGTACACGATACCTGGTACGTAGAACACGCGCGCCCCCCGACGTACGACAAGCATTTCAAAGTTTAGTATCAACTATTCAATTTATCTTCTCTCTCTCTCTCTCTCTCTCTCTCTCTCTCTCTCTTTCTTTGCAGCATCGAAGGTGCCCCCCAGTGCGAGTGCATCGAGCAGATGCCGATCGTCACCCGCGCCGACTGCACCACCTACTCCAGCCAGGGCCTCGTGGCCTGCAAGAACAACGACCTCCTCACCCACTACAACGGCGTCATGGAGAAGCCGGGGGGCGAGCTGCCGAACCTCATCAAGAACTGCGACAAAGCCAGGGGGAAAGAGGACGAGTTCCCTAACGGCGGCGATCAAGACGAGAGCAAAGAAGAAAGGTGAAAAACAAAATGGGACGAATAAGAAATATATATATATATATATATATATATATATATACCTGGTATATAATGACGCAAAATGCTGATATTAATATCGATTTCCGCTGCAATGATTTAGATATTGTTTCGTGTTGGCAGATATATTATCGATCTTGTTTTGTACCTCATGATGCCGGTTGGGGGGGGGGGGGGGGGAGGGGAGTATCATCCGCATGATCTACGTAGCGCATATTGACTGGGTTACGGATTCGTACACGAAGCGGATCCCGCTCAGCCTCCCGCAGCGACAGGGGGTAGGTACCCTCTGGATGGGACTACAGTGTGTCATGATTTTTTCCGATATATATGTTGAAAAAAACAATTTCCTTGGTTGGATCCGTTCGGTTTCCTGAAAAATTATTTTTCCCGGTTATTTATGTGTTTTTTTTTTTTTCCGGTTCGGTCTGGCTTCCTGAGTGATTACGCGGGCTTTTCCCCTCCTCTCCCCTCCCCTCCCCTCCCCTCCCCTCCCCTCCCCTTTCCCCGTTTCTGAACAACCCCCCCCCCCCCCCCCCCTGCGGCCTCCGGCAACCCCAAACCCCGCATTCCACTGCTGCTGCAGCATGGAAGAAGATGTACCGGAGTTTGAGGACACAATGGGAGGGGATGAAGGTGATGGCGGTGACTACGAAGACCCCTTGAACGAAGACGAGTTTGGCGAGACCGACGACGAGTTTTCTGCGAGCTTCGACGAGGACGGGGAGGGGGAAGAATACGAGAGCTACAGCTACGACCAGGACCGCGAGGGAGGGGAAGAGGGGGAGGGGGGAGAATACGAGAGCTACAGCTACGACCAGGACCAGGACCCCGAGGGAGGGGGAGACGGTGGCGATGAAGGGATGGGTGGAGGCCCGGGAGATGAGGGGGAAGAAGACCAGTCGATGAGCTACGACGAGCCGATCGACGAACCCGAGAAGAACACCATGGACTACGACCCCATGGGCAGCGACGACGGGGAGAAGGAGCCCCAGGGTGGGGGCGAGGGGGATGACTCCGAGGAGATGGTGGGGTGCCCCGAGGAGCATGAAGGGGACAGCTCCGACTACTAAGAGAGGTGAGCCTTCCCCCCCCCCCCAGGCCTCGCGCTTGGTGCAAGCAATGCCTGCCTGGTCGGTGAAAACCCCGACATGCTCCGTCCCGGCATTGTAGGGATGCGAGGGTCTATGGTCATACGACTACGGCCATGCATGATATCGAGTACCCGTCACCGCCGCCCCTCTTGATATTGTCCTTGTGTATATATCGTATATCGCTTTCGGTCGTCACATGGCTTGTGCTGGGGAACCCCCCCCCCCCACCCCCACCCCCCTCTTTCTCTCCTCTGGCCGCGCAGACAGCCTCATGCCTCTCAAAGTAGATGTTGTATGCGTAAGTCTTGACATGCTGGTTGGTGTCATTACTATTATAGCTACAAGCTGACCACCACACCAACGCACCTACCATATCCTGGCTTTTCGCCCCGTTCCTACCTCGTCTTACTCCTCCTCCTCCTTCCGCCTTCCCCCGCCCGCCCGCCCCCGCTCCTCCTCTTCGCTCTTGCAGCATGGCGTATCGCAGCAGGTCTAGCAAAAGCTCCGACACTGACTCCCGCCCGAAGGGAACAAGCGTTCTTCATCTAACAACTTGTACGAGTACCAGCAAGTGCTTTTCGTCTCCCCGGACCCCCATCGGCGCCTCCCGGGACCCCCCCCCCCCCCCCCGCCTTCTATAGCGGGTAGCGGGTAGGGATCGGGTTGTTTCAGGATTTCTGTAGCAGCAGGCGTTATCGTAGTCTTGTTTTTGTGGGGGTTTCTCTTTCCTCTCGTCCTGAATTGGAGCGGACGGAAAGTGTACCTCGATACGTACTTGCTTGGTGCTGTTTCCCTACAAGCTGCCTCGATCGTGTTGTCTGTTTTGTCTCGGGGTCTGCTCTTGCCGGTGTCTCCTTGGTGCTGGTGTTTTTGTCGCTGAACACGTTCAAAATACTTGCCTTGCTGTCGTCTGTTTTGTTGTTGTTGTTGTTGTCGCTCGTTTAGCTTTTATTTTCACTTGTTTGCCCGGTTGTTTTCGTGTGTGAGTTTTGGTTCGGCTGGTTGTTTTTTTTTTTTCGCCGGGTGTGAAACCGTTTTGTTCTATTTGTTTTTTTGACCCTCTTCTTCGATGCTGACAGTTGATTGGGTTCCTGTTTTTTGTTTTTTTTGTGCAGTAAAAGTAGTAAAAAGTACATCGCCGCCTTCGCCGTGCCTTTGTTTCTGTTTTTTCCTCTCTTTTTTTTTCCAGTAGAAGGTAGAAGAAAGGACGTCGCGCACCCTGTTATCGTACGCTAGAGAGAGGTCGTGCGCCCGGGGTGTAAAAACCCGCGAAAAAATGATTTTTTTTTTTTTCTTTAGTTCTCACCGCCGTGGACGAAATTGTAGGAACCGCTATTATAGGGTATGCATATCAACACATACATATCTGGTCCTCGTATTCCCCCCCCCCCCCCCGAGCGTGGTGTTTTTTATTTCACCTCTCATGAAGAAAGGGGAAGGTTTTTCGACATCTCTTTTTCACGAGCGGTGCATGATCGATAGAAACGTCCACCGTGCATTTACCATATCATATATAGTAGCTGCAGCAGCATCACCGTGTTTTGTTAGAAAAAAACGCTCGAGCTTTGGCGCGCGAAAGAGTGGGGAGTATAGTGTAGGGGAGAGAGTTTGGTGCAGGGGGGGGGGGGTGGAGGGTGAACATATTTCGATTTTTTACGCATACATGCCTTCTGGTGTGTTCTGACAGCTTTTGTCCCTGAGGCGCATTTGAGAGAAATCGGTCCTTGGGGAATACGTACGTATAGGGTATATATGCTGCTTGTTTATAGTGGGAGTGGGTAGAAATGAAATAATTTTTAAGGGTAATACACGTCAAGATCGGCAAAAAATCGGGCGTCCTTGATTACGTTTATATATATATATATCGTTTTTTGTTGTCAGCTTTCTCTGCGTTACGCACAGCATAGAGAGAGGGGGCATGCGTATTCGTTCTCGATTCTCTCTTGGAGTGAATTGTGCACGGTATACGTACAGGGTATATGTGCTGCTGGTTGACTGAGGGGGCACGGTGGGTAGCTATCGTAAATGCTCTATGCGTGAGCAAAACACGCCAGCTTACGCTTTCATCACACCCCCCCCCCCTCAATTTTGAACTGCAACCCATGTTTTGTTCGGGCGAAATTTAGTTGGCATTATAAGAGTTGAGTCAAGTTTTTGCAGTGTCATGAAAGAGGGGTAACTATATAGGTCATATATTTCTACTATTGCTGGGGGCCATAGTTAACAGGACCAAATATTGCTGGTAAAAATGGTTAAACATATAGGTTTTTATGTGTACCATAGGTCCTGTTAACTATGGTCCCCCGTAATATCTACCTTGTTTTGCCTTCTTGCGCCCTGCTCCGTTTGAGACGCACAGATGCTAGACGCACGTTGCTACGTACGTGAGGTGGGTGTCCTTTTGGGCGCCGTCAAGGCGGTCAGTCAATACTTTTAGTTTCAGTGTAGGAAGGTGGGGGTCAGTCAAGGGACCAGAGATCGGTCTAAGGCGTCTGCTCGACCCCGTATCCAACTCTAGGGCTAGTATTCATAGTAGAGGACCGTTCTTTGAGGGCGCGTCAAGGCGATCAGTCAAGCCTCATCACTTTATACTAGTATTAGTGTATGGGTGGTCGAGCGAAGGCGGTCAAACCAAACCGCGGTCTCTTCCTCCACGAGTATAGCATACTCTGTTTTGAGGTCGTCGCTTTCAGCACCGTATCTAGATTTTTCTGTTTGTTGTCATCTTGATGATATCCTCGCTTGCAGAAGGACCGTGTTTTATCGTTGTTGCAGTAAGCAAAAGGGAGTGAGAGTCGAGTGGTCTCCTGGTTGCGGTGGTTGTGGTAGCTATCATTATAGCTATATATATAGCTTATAGTCAAGGAGGTACAGTTAGTTGTGGTCTGGTGGGCAGTTAGTTCCATGGATTGCGATCCGCGGTGTTGGTGGGAGTTGTTTGTTGCTACCCCTCGACTCTCTTGGAGTTTGTCGTCGCTCGGCTCTAACGAACGCTCCACGCAGGCAGCAAGCAGTAAGAATCACCTGATTTTAGGTCATTGATAATAAGAAGCACATTAATTATTATTATATTACCACAAAATTTTCGTGTTGTGGGAGAGCGTATACCTGGTATATATTGTGCTGCATCGTCATGGGCGCGATTGCACGGAGCTTACATACATCCGTGTATATGCCAGGACCTGGTGCAAAACCACCACCACCAACATCGGGAAGGAGGAGGAGGAGGGTATTCTGTTAGTAACCCTTTTAGGACTGCAGTTCCGTGTTGGGGACAAACCAGTCAAATTTTATGTGTTTTGTACTAATAGGGCGGGACAGTCTCATTTTACACCTTGCTCTTTTGTAAAAATTCACGTGATACCTTATTATATGCTACCCAGATATGGCTTGAGATTTGTGAAACACGGGCTTAATTTGTCACGAGGTACGACAATGACAAATTTATATCCAGGACCCAGGTAGGTGTTCTCCATAAAAATGGACAAACCAAACAAACGAAGCAGATTTTTTTTTAACGCCAAACGCACACAAGAAGGGCAGTCGACGACTGTCAGGGTGTGTCTAATAGGACCCACCGCATTTTTTTCGCGTTTCCGTGAATTTTCTGCTAAACGAGAAAAAAAAAAAAACACTTCAAGGCCACTTCTTACGCAGTCGGATTCGCAGTCAGTTGGAAATGGTGCTATCGGCACGTTCGCACCAGTTTTTGGCCCGAAAATGTGCGAAAGTGCTGTTTCTTGACTCAGAATGACTTATATACTTTTTTCCAAGACCTATCTAGAGCTGTTTTCCGCTTCTCCAGGTGCCCAGTTGCAGGAAATCACCTCCGGTACTTTCCCGATCCAACTGGGTCAAATACGATTACAAAATCCCCGATTGGATCGGAAAAAAACGTTTTTTTTCCGATCCGATCCCTGATCGTAATCGTATTTGACCCAGTTGGATCGGGAAAGTACCGAAGGTGATTTCCTGCAACTGGGCGCATGGAGAAGCGGGAAACAGCTCTAGATGGGTCTTGGAGAAAAGTCCAAGTCGTTCTGAGGCGAGAAACAGCAGTTTCGCATATTTTCGGGGCAAAAGCTCGTGCGAACGTGCTGATCGCACCATTTATTTCCAACTGACTGCAAATCCGACTGCATAAGAAGTGGCCAAAGAAGGACCCTAAACAGAATCGAAATCGGAAATCGAAATAAATGATGATAACCAAGTAGGCGCTGATTGGTCCCTGGTAAAAACATGTTCCCCTTCGTTTTTTAGATTCCAAGAAAACGAACGATTTAACAACCCCAAAGCCCAAAATAAAAACGTTAAACGGCTGGAAATCGAAAAGGAAATCGAAACCACGTACACAGCAACAATTCAGCGCGTTCTACTATACTATACTGTGGTCAGCGCGGCCACGTCAAAATATCACATCAGGACCGCCGTACACACAGCATCCAGCCCACAGCTACTACTACTACTACTACTACTACTACTACTATTATAGCACGGCAACACAGCCGCACACAGACCCCCCCGTAAACAGCCACACCACAGCAGGCGAACCACAACACCACAGCCCCGACGTTCTCGGGTCTTTTTTTGTTTCCCGGCGTTCGAGCCTATAAGCGAACATAGTTCGAGGAAAATTGAGGATGATACAACTCGAGAACGAGATCGGAAGTTCGTTCTCAGTACCAGGTACGTTTTAAAGTTTGATCCCGGGGCGTCAACGCTGGACGCTCCACCACCACCTCCTCCAAGGGAAGCCCAACGACGTCCCACAGAATCGAATTGCCGTCGCGTTTGCCTGTGTGTTTGTTTTATTGTGGTGTGGATCTGTATTGCCGAGCGCTGGATTTTGCCGGCATGTGTGCACAGTTCTTGCGAACGGCCCACCACGTATACATAGGTTTTGCGCTCTCCGTTGTTGTTCGTGTTTTTCGCTTCTGTTTGGACACCTTCTTGGCTATAATTTTTATCGAAATCGAAATGAATTCGATTTTCGATTGCGCTTTTTGATTTTTCTGTTTAGACACACACCCGCGCAGCAACTTTTTTTTTTCCTTCCTGCCTGTGCTTTCGGGTTCCTATTATTATTGTTTGGGTTGTACATTTATTTTTATATGTATATATTCTGTATACAGCTTCTGATAACAATTTTCGGATGGGCGTTGTATTAAATCTCTCCCTCCTAGTTGGTAACCACGAAAGAAACGAGTCTCGTCCTTTTTAGTTTTGTGGCATCGCCTCCTTGCCGTCTCCACAGATATACTTGTATCACGGGGTACCGTAGTTAATAGGACCTATGGTATACATAAAAACCTATATATTTTACCATTTTTAGTAACAATATTTGGTCCTATTAACTATGGTCCCCCGTAATAGTAGGATGAAGAAACCAGCACGGACACTGGATTTTGCCGCATGTAAAAAACGTACTGGTATACCCTTATACCTGTATAATGTGTGTGCTATTAATATGTATTTAACCATTTTTACTGACAACATTTGGCCCTATTATAACTATGGCGCCCCGTAATAGCCTATATACGCAACGCACGCGCACCGACGGGATCAGAAGGTCGGTATAGGGGCATGGCAGACTCTGCTTCGTACGCCGCTTTTATGGTGTGGACAACGGGCGGCTACCCGAAGACACACCGCTGGGCGCGGGCTATAACGAGCACGTTGTGGTCTCCGAATTTCGAGGAGAAAGAGCCACGGCTTCAGGACGAAAAAAAGTGAAAAATACCAGCGAATGTCACAGGCCAGGCCGGGCAGACGGGCTCCGGGCAGACGGCCTGCGAGATGGAATCTCGCGGACCGGGCTTTTGGCCGACGGTCGGTGAGATTGGAATCTCGCAGGCTGGGTCAGGCTTCGGCCCGTGCCCCACTCGCGAGAGTTGCCTCCACGCCCCCGCAAAAATCGTCGGGTTAAAAAAAAACGTTTTTTTTTTGTTACAAATTGAAAATATCACGAAACGTGACGTTTTTCGGCCTCTTTCGTTAGAACTGAGAAATAAATGTCACGGATCGTGCGTAATCTTTCGTCATGCCGAAAAAAAAAAGTCACGAATCGCGATTTTTTGTCCGGTCCGTTAGGAACGGCCATAACCAACTCGTGACTATACTGACTACAGGGGTCGTTGCTGTCTGGAGAGTGCTGCCTGCACCGTGCGAAACGAGCGGTAGTCGTGAACAGAGAGATGGAAACACACCCCACAGACTGACAAGAGAGATGAAAAAGGAGCAATCGGACCAAAAACCACCTTACAAGTATCAACGATCGCCGTGTCTTATTCCCGGACTGGCTGACAAAAAAAGGTGCAGCACAGCTAGCTATGATACCACGTCCCTGACAATAGCGGGGGGCATTCCTCATCATATATGTATATATGTATGTATGTATGTATGTGTAGTAATACTTGTGTATACATACCTATATGTCATGCATGTGGCCGTACACACAGAGTCGCATACTGTACGACCACACTACATATAGTAGAGCCTCACATCGAACCGCGGGGTCGGGTTTTCACCGACCAGGCGCGGACAATTATTGCTTGCATCACGAAAGCCTTCGCGAAAAGCGCGCCGTGAAGAAAGTGATGATGTGGGCGAGGAGTCCGCGTGAAGGGAGATTCGAGCTTCACGTCACCCTCTTCCCGCATTGATCGGATGGCACACCGTCGAACGAGCACAGTAGTAGTGTAGGCGGCGGGCGGGCGTATGGTTTACACGGGAGGCAGGTATACACGTCCTCCGGCGGGCAACAATAGCACACGCTCTTTTTCTCCCCGGGGATATCACGGCCTGTCCCCCCCCTGGGAAACATGCCTCACATCCTCCCCGGGGTTGCCAATAACCCTATACAATAGCGTATACCAGGAATATTTTCTACCATGTTTTCAGATCAGGTAACATTCCTGCGATGTACCTGGTACCGATGTGTAGCCCCTGATGGTCACAAAAAAAACAGACTGAAAAGCGCGCCGATGGAAGAAACAATCATACCATTATCTCGCGAATCGGATCGGGTCGGGTCGGGTCGGGTCGGGTCGGGTCGGGTCGGAGGGTGACCTGTGGCCCGACCCGCAACAATTTGAAAACTCCCGACCCGACCCGACCCGACCCGCTCCGATCCGATCCGACCCGTGATATATGTCGAAGACCTTCTGACCCGGCCCCCCGTGAGCAGCCCTGCAAAAAAACAAAACATTCTAGTCATTGTGGTCACCAAAAAGCGGCAAAAAAAACAACTATTTATAATATACTATTTATAGCCCCGTGCTAGAAACAACAGGCTGAAAAGCATTCCGGTGGGTGGCGAAAAATATAACAAGCACATAAGAATGTGCTACTACAGCGGTACCCCCCCCCCCCTCCCCCCCCTCCCCCCCTCCCCCCGCCACGCTATTCCCGGTCAGATAGCATGATGCTTCTATTAATACCGAGGTACTAGTAATGGTATACCTGGTATTTGTTGTAGGACCAACGCACAGAAACTGTTGGTTGGGTTTTCGCGCGAACGGGGGGCTTCTCCGAAGTCACGTTCCGGGTTTGACGATATCGAGCTGCTCATGTCGGGAGCTCAGTCAAAAATAAGGCACCGTCCCTAGAAGGCATTGATGATCAAAAACATATTTCGGGCCAAACAAAAAGTGCTACACCTCTGTATCGCCTTTACTACTAGTGCGTGTCTGCTGTATTGCGTGTTTTTGTTACGGTGCGCACCCCCTACTACCGCGGGAAACACGCCTCTTTTCCCCGGGTAGCATGGCTTGCCCTCCAGGGGGGGGGGCAACAGGGTCCATTCCCCCCCCTCCCCCCGAGGGGATCGCCGCCCCAAGCGTGTACCACCCCCGCTACCCGCTATACCGCCCGCGATAACCCCCTAATTGCACACGAGGTGTGCAACTAAAATTACTCCGCACACCCTCACCCTTGCTCCCTCCCGTTATGGCACCTATGATCCAGCCCCAACCTGATATCACCCTGACCTGGGCCCTCCAATTTCACCTTGGGTTTGATCATTAGCCGCCGGCGTTGCCCACCTAGCAACCTTAACCTTGACACTACGCCGGCCTGTTCCGTCAAACAATCGGGGGTTTCCACCATACGGCCACGAGCAAAACAAAACGAAAGTACAGATAAAATATCAGCAGATGAAGACGGGAGGTGTGCAGATGTCTATTTGCAATACTCCGGTGTGCATCGCTCCTCCCGCAGTTCTTCCTTGAGTGAAAAGCTTTGTGCGATTTACCTTGCGTGTCACACGGTAGGTGCGCTCCCTATGCTCACACGACTACGCCCACGCATGATAATGAGCACGGCCATACGACTACGGCCATGCATGAGATCGAGCACATCTCCCCTATCGAGTACACCCCCCTCCCCCCCCTCCTTCAGCTACCGCCGCTCCTCCCGCTGTTCCTCCTCGAGCTCCTTCCTCCTGAGATCGAGCTCCTTCTGGAACCCCGCGTCAAACTGCCTGGCCTTAGCCATGTTTTGCCGCCGTTTCTGCTCCTTCTCCAACTGCCGAACGAAAAAAAAAAAACGAAAAAAAAAACGAAAAACGAAAAAAACGAAAAAAAAAAACAAATCGAAAGAAGACGAAAAAATAAAAAGAGGTGTAACGCTCAATATTTTCAGAGCATGGGTGGATGTTCTGACCGTCGGGGGGGGGGGGGGGGGGTACGCATGTCAGGCGGGGGGGGGGGAGGGGGTCTTCATTGTCATGCATGGCCGTAGTCGTATGACCATAGACCCTCGCATCCCTACAATGCCGGGGCGGAGCACGTCGGTTTTTTCACCGACCAGGTAGTCATTGCTTGCACCAAGCGCGAAGCGAAACGTGGAAGTGTTCGGCCAGTCGCATGAAGGGTGAGATGCACCCTACAGAGAACCGCTTGCGAGGCGGACTTTCTTGCACCTCGTGAGGCGGACATTCTTTTGCATACGGATGACAGCGTCGAACGACCTGATTTTTTTTTTCCCGTAGCGGCCACTTCCCGGGACAGCAATGGGAATACATACCAACTCAACTGTCTCGTGGGTGCGTTACCATATACCATATACATGTGCACTTTGCTGGTACGTGATACGGCAATCCCCTCTGCGCGCAGCTAAGTTCTTCCACCCCGCATAGTAACGCCTAACTCGAACACCACCCATGGTGATCGCCAAAAGCATAAACAAAAAAAGGGATCGGGGTAGGCGGGGAGGGGGATGGGGTGGAAGCGAGAGGGGATGGAGGGGAGGGGAGGGGGGTGGGTGGGGAGGTAGGGATGGGGGGGGCGGACTGGGGGGGGAGGGGGTATGAGGGGGGGGGGGAAGGGGGCGAGGGGGGGATGGGGAGGGGGGAGAGAGGGGAGGGAGAGGGGAAGGAGGGATGATGTTGGGGGGGCGGGGGGGGAGGGGATGAGCGGTCGGGGAGGGGGTGGGGGGGGGAGGGCGGACGAGGGGGAGAGGGGGGGGCAGGGAAAGGTGGGGGGGGCTGTCTTACCGAGAAGCACTTGTCCAGCGCGAGTTTTAGGTCGTTGCACGCCCCGAAGAACTTTCCGTAGGGGTTCTTGTCGTGGCACGACATCAGCACTTTTACCTCCTTTCATCATAACAGAGCAGAGCAGAGCAGAACAGAACAGAACCAAAACAGAACAGAACAGCCGGTGCGCGCGTGGTGCGAGGATGCGATTGGAGGGCAAAGAAGAGCAGAGGACGTGGGAACCGGCAGGAGGGAAAATATCCGAAAGTGTTTTGAAAAACACCAAACAAACACGGGGTATTCGTTGGAGCTACTCGTGAGACTTGACCCGTTTAGGACCGCAGTCCCGTTTCGGGGACAAATTACTCAGAATTTGACGATTTTGTCCCCTAAACGGAACTGCGGTCCTAAACGGGTCAAGGCTGTGAGTTGGCTAGGCTTCACAAGCTACTGTCGTGATTGGTTGGGCTAGTTGGGTGTGCGTGGGTGTGGCGAAGTGAGCCAACCAATGGACTCTTGTTTTCGTTTCGTGTTTCCTAGATTGTGGCAACGAGCTCATGAGGTCCAACAACAACAAACGACAACAACAACAACAACAACAACAACAACAACCACAACAACAACAACAACAACGACAACAACGACGACAACAACAACAACAACAACAACAACAACAACAACAACAACAACAACAACAACAACAACAACAACAACAACCCGAGCCACAAAACCGCACGCAGGCAGATGTTATATAACGACACCGGATTGATTCCGCAATTTATACCACTCAACCACATCGTATAACTGTATATACCTATGGATAACCCCACCAATAACTATTAATAGTCCGCAGCTTATAGCCAGCCAATTAAAAACTGTAATCGACGCGGGGTGGTCGGTCAACTAATAAATCGTCGGCAACTTGTTTTTAGTCAGACATTAATCGGCGGCTTGTATAGTCAGTCAACTAACAAATAGTCGGCAGCTTGCAGTCAGCCGACATACACGGCGAGCTTTGGCCAACGAATTAATAACTAATCGGCGGCTTATAGTCAGGCAACTAACAACTAGTCGGCCGCTTATAGTCAGCCAGCTAAAAAATAGTCGGCGAGCTGTATTCAGCCAACTAGTAAAGAGTCGGCGACTTATGGCCAACCAGCTAGTGCCACTATCAACAGTATTTTACTATATTACTCCCGACATACCTACAATAATAGGCTTTGCGAGAGTTAGCTCATCGGCCCGCACTTTTTTTTGTTGCTTTTCTCGAAATCAGGTTTAGGTGTCGCTGGTACGTAGAGATCCCATACTACAACCAACTGAAAACCCTCATGAATGTTGCTTCGTCGGTGTAAAACGCCACAAAAGGAAAAATAAAAAAAGCGCGCTACGAACTCTTGTGCCCCCCTATCCTACATAGACAGCATGCGCGAGCTCAGCCGGAACGAATGACGTGGGGACTGGCTGCGCTTGCGAGTGCTGCATGCATTCCACGGGTTGCCGCCAATAGGCGCTGCATACTAAATCTCAAGCAGCTACACACATCAGTAGCTCTCGGGCTTCTTGTTCGCCTCGTGGGGGGCATGCTCTCAAACTCGTCACTTCGCGTCCCGAACACTCCCCTCCCCCCGCCCCCCCCCCCGCACGCCCTCGAAGTCCCGAAGGGAAAGAAAGCATCCCGGACAATTATTGTGAGCGTATTGCGTATTCACAATTCCGGATGACGACATATGTCGACCAAAGGGGTTTCCACCAATAAAAAATCCGGACCGAAAAAAATTGACCAACAAGCAAAACTGCGGACACAAAATGTTTTTTTTTCTTCTTTCTCTCTGTCCGCTCTTTTTTGTGCGTACGGCGTTCTGTCTACGGATGGAGTTCCAGAAGGCATTCCACGATAGAGGTCCGATCTATTTTTTCTGAGACTCCTCACCTGAGGAGCTCCAGACCTCACCCGAAAAACTGACTTCAGCAAAAATCGAATTGAATTCCGATTAATAATCCCATGGCCCAAGTATACGATTACGTCATTTTTCGCATGAAGATTGGCATTCCGACGATTCTGGGTTAACCCCTTTAGAACCGCAGTCCCGTTTTGGGGACAAACTAAATTGAGTGGTTTGTCCCCAAAACGGGACTGCGGTTCTAAAAGGGTTAAGGAGCCCCGACATCCAGAAAATATTTTAGCGGAAATGTGCTACCTCTATCGTAGAGCGCGTCCCAGCTCCAACCCACGCAGAGAAGGTGTGGTTGGCTACAATCCGAATACAAAAAAAAAAATGTGCACCCCCGCCCGCTCGTTGACGGCGTTGCTTGGATGGCCAGCGGTAATACCCAGAACACACGAAAGGTTCGATTAAGTTCGGCGTTGGTTACACTTCGAAAAAAACGAAAAAAAAAAATCATCCAGTCCGCTGGTTGACGGCGTCATTATTTCTGTTGACGGATGGATGGCCAGCTCTAACAATCAGGACAAAAGAAGTTTTTTGGTTAAGTTACAACTTCGAAAACATGAAAATAAAAAATGGCATCCAGTCCGGGTTTTTTTTTTCCTTTTTTTTTTTTACGGTGTTCTGTTTTCAGGGATGGCCAGCTCCAAAACATTCGGAGAGATTATTCGATTGGCCAAAACATTCGGAGAGATTGTTCCGTTAGCGGCGCGAAACACGGAACATAACCACGCCTCGGATAACCTACAGCAACACTCGGAAAAACACTTATCTACGTTTTGCGGGGCCCAACACAGGAACGTGGTAACGTACTGGCATCGCGTTAGCACCGGAGGAGCGATCCCGGTAACGCGGTAACACAGTGCTAACTGGAAACCCACGAACGTGCGCACGCCTGAAAGTTATGTTGCATATGCGCCCTCCCCCCGTCATCGAGGGGGGAAAAAACTTAAAAAAAATCGTCCCAAGGAGGGGGGGGGGGGTGTACTCGATAGGAGAGATGTACCCGATCTCATGCATGGCCGTAGTCGTATGACCATAGACCCTCACACCCCTACAATGAAGGGACGGAGCATGTCGGGTTTTCACCGACCAGGCAGACATTGCTTGCACCAAGCGCGAAGCGGAACGTGAGGTGTCCGGCGATTCGCATGAAGGGTGGGCTGCATCCTACTAAGAACCGCATTTGAGGCGGACTTGCACATGGACGACATCTTCAATGAGTTGATTTAATTTCCGGTGTAGGCATTTCCAGAGACAGCAATGGCAGTGCTATGTAACTGCCTCTTGGGTGCCTTACCTTGAACACTGCGTGATACGACCATTCCCACTTGTGCGGAGTAAAGGTTGTTCACCTCGCACAAGTGATCTAACTCGGCAACCAGCTGTGCGCGACCGCCAAAAACAAAAAAAAAACGGTACCCTGGTTGTCTAGCTCACGTAGTGAGCGGCATGTTTTACAGTGTCGTGCCAACCGACGCCAACCCAACCTATATAAAATAGGGAGGGGGGGTGCAAGGGGGGGGGGGGGTGTTATCACATCACATAGATCACACCGGGGTGATATACGGTACCTAGCCAACTACTGTAGACTAACAAAAAAAACTCGGCGGCTTATAGCAAGCCGACTCACAGCTCACATCAGCCCTACCGAACGGCCCTCACATTCCGGACAGAGTTGGAATACTATTATACCAGCCTGGCCGGCAATATTGTACCTGTTTTATATGCACATTAGGGTCCAAACGGTGACTATATTTCCGGTCAGAGTAGTCACAGTACACCAGGTGTACTGATAGTTTATTTATCACGATACCCGGTGCAATTCTGTGCCAATCGACGAGGGGAAAAAAGGGCCGAGATATTCTCGCGATATAAAAAATGCCTTCCAAGGCAATAACTCCACGTAGTGGGGAAGAGCGAGAAGAGCCTGCTTGCTGAGTGACACCGGGTCTGAGTTATGATTAATAGGAGGGAGAGAGGAAAGAAAAGAAGGGGCGAATACACTGTAGTTAATGAAAGGTATGGGAAAATAAAATAAGATAGACTAGGTTACCTTGTACGTGTTTATGCTATTACGGGGGACCATAGTAAAGAGGACCAAATATTGTTAGTAAAAATAGGCAAATACATAAGTTTTTTGTGTATACCGTAGGTCCCATTAACTATGGTCCCCCGTAATACACTTGGCCGGCAATATTGCACCCATTTGATCTGCACACCAGAGTTCAAACGGGGACTATATTTACGGTCAGAGTAGTAGCAATGGTATACCAGGTAGGTCCTAGTAGTGGTATTTATTAGGACTGTACGTCGGTACGACTTGACCCTTTTAGGGCAAAAAAACGCAGTCCCGTTCGGGGGGACAGACCACTCTATTTCCAAGCAGTTCGCCTCCAAAACGGGACTGCGGTCCTAAAAAGGTTGAGTCGCCAACTACTACGGTACTTAATAGTGGAGCTGATAGTTAGTCGTTTCCTGGAGGTGCCGGGTATCCGACTCATAGGGTTTCCATATTCGTAGGAAGGATTGTTGAAGGCGGGATGCATTTTCCTTGTTTTGGGCGGGGCGTCCCTTAAGTTGGGGAGGGGGCTGATTTGGCTTGTTTTTCTCGCCTGACTTTAGTCGATAAATCGGCTGGCCATCAGCTGCCTTCGGCAGCCGACTTACCGACTAGAGTCAGTTAGTTGGCTAACAGCACCTACCGGTTAGTTATGAGTCGTTAAATCCTGCCGGATCACAGCTCTAGTAGTTACCTGCAATACCATTGAGTTTGTTTCTTCCACTTGCTATTGTCCCCGTTCGATATTCACATTACAGTCGAAACGGGGATTGTATTCCCGGTCAGAGTAGTAGTAGTAGTAGTAGTAGCAGCAGTAGTAGTGGTAGTAGTAGTAGTAGTAGTAGTAGTAGTAGTAGTAGTAGTAGAAGTATTAATAGTAGTAGTAGTAGTAGTAGTAGTAGTGGTAGGTAGTAGTAGTAGTAGTAGTAGTAGTAGTAGTAGTAGTAGTGGTAGTAGTAGTAGTAGTAGTAGTAGTAGTAGTAGTAGTAGTAGTAGTAGTAGTAGTAGTAGTAATAATAATAGTAGTAGTAGTAGTAGTAGTAGAAGTATTAATAGTAGTAGTAGTAGTAGTAGTGGTAGTAGTAGTAGTAGTGGTAGTAGTAGTAGTAGTAGTAGTAGCAGTAGTAGTAGTAGTAGTAGTAGTAGTAGTAGTAGTAGTAGTAGTAGTAATAATAGTAGTAGTAGTAGTAGTAGCAGTAGTAGTAGCAGCAGTAGTAGTAGTAGTAGTAGTAGTAGAAGTATTAATAGTAGTAGTAGTAGTAGTAGTAGTAGTAGGTAGTAGGAGCTGTAGTAGTAGGTAGTAGTAGTAGTAGTAGCAGTAGTAGTAGTAGTAGTAGTAGTAGTAGTAGTAGTAGTAGTAGTAGTAGTAGTAGTAATAATAGTAGTAGTAGTAGTAGTAGCAGTAGTAGTAGCAGCAGTAGTAGTAGTAGTAGTAGTAGTAGAAGTATTAATAGTAGTAGTAGTAGTAGTAGTAGTAGTAGTAGGTAGTAGGAGCTGTAGTAGTAGGTAGTAGTAGTAGTAGTAGTAGTAGTAGTAGTAGTAGTAGTAGTAGTAGTAGTAGTAGTAGTATTAATAGTAGTAGTATTAATAGTAGTAGTAGTAGTAGTAGTAGTAGTAGTAGTAGTAGTAGTAGTAGTATTAATAGTAGTAGTAGTAGTAGTAGTAGTAGTAGTAGTAGTAGTAGTAGTAGTAGTAGTAGTAGTATAGTATACTCGCCAAATCTGCCAAAGAAATGACCGGATATTCGCGACTGCTCCCGCTCTTGTTTGCATGGCTTTTAGTTTGGCATACTAACCGCCATACACATGAAGTGTATGGGTTTTCGTAGGCCTAGCACAAATCGTACATGTTTTAGTACGACGCTACTAAAATATCACACAGCTAGATATCTATAGGTTTTATTATGGTATATTAAATGCCATACAATTATCGGGCCTCACATACCATGGTATTCGTACCGGTGACGAAGTGTTGACAAACAGGGTTTGTACTCGCGAGTGCCCGGGTACTTTGCGAAAAAAAGGGGTGCAACTCCACTCGGAACTGCCACTCACGCTAGACACTGTCATCGTTGATGGCAAACTGACACAAGCAACATTACAGCAGCCTCAGAGGCAGAGTTCGTACATACATTCCGTACGCACCCCCCTATATTACACCGACTTTTCAACGCTCGATTTTCTCCACAGCCAACAAGACGCAGCGCGAATTCCGACCTACAGGTACTCTTCAGAGGAAAAGCTCTCAACGACCTTTCCCCTACCCCCAAACAAGAGTCACAAGCGGTTCTTAGTAGGATGCATCCCACCCTTTATGCGACTCGCCGGACACCTCACGTTTCGCTTCGCGCTTGGTGCAAGCAATGTCTGCCTGGTCGGTGAAAACCCGACGTGCTCCGTCCCGGCATTGTAGGGATGCGAGGGTCTATGGCCATACGACTACGGCCATGCATGAGATCGAGTACATCTCTCCCTATCGAGTACACCCCGCCCCCCCCAAACAAGAGTGTTCTGCATTGACTATGAATAGCACCGTCCCGATCGTGGAGCAATCGACCCTTCAAAACTCGGTCTACGACAAAGGAGGAACATAGTAATCAGAACCAAATATGCTCAGTAAAAATACTTCATGTACATGTTCCTGTGTACACGATAGGTCCTGATTACTATGGTAGCCCCCCGTACCAGGGGGGGGGTCGATGACTCGCACCCTCACGGCACGTCGCTCTTCCCACTGTGAACGGAAACACAACCCCCAGTTGCACTCTGGAGTCAACACCAACGGGGGTTTATGCTGCCGGCCAGCGTGGGCAGACATTTCCAGGACGGATTAAAGATGGGGAACGACACCCACGGAAAAAAAAAAGAAAAAGAGAAATTGGGTCCGAGGGTTGATTCGTTCGGGGTGTCTTCGTCCCCACGGAGAAAAAACACTACCGCTCTGACCGAGACTATAAGCTCCCCTTGATTTTCATTTTATAATCCAAATGGCGCTTATATTTCCGGTCAGGTTGGTACCGTACAGCACGCGAGGCAACAAACACACCCCCTCCCCCCCCCCCCCTCCCACTTGGGACACGTATCTTGGAGGCGTTTTTGCTTCCAAAAAATGGGAGGCACGGCACGCAACGAACGCGAAAAAGGTCGCTTCGGTAACGGAAGAACCTCGTCGATATGTATCATTCCATAGACCCGTCGCTCGGCGTATGCATGAAAATGTATGTAGGCGTTTACGCCCTCGCCGACGCCAAGAAACCCAGCTTTAAAAAAATCGTCCGCGAGGGTGTGATATCTTACCGTGATATACGATACAACCCGGTTCGTACGAAATACGTAGAACGAATTAAACAGCGCGAAACCACTCTTATTGCATCGCTTTGTGAGCGTCGTTTTTTTTTCGGGAAGGGGTCTGAAACCCCCTTAAGAACTGCCCCCGACCTTTTTTAGGGGATTATTTACTGGGAATCAGTTGTGTGGTAATTTTTGCGGTATCTATGGTCCAGGGATTCCTACTGTAGGTTTTTGTTGGCATTTTTTTTGTTTTGTATTTTTCCGCCAGAATCCGCCCCTGGTATATATATATATCAAGCACTATCATACTGCTTGCTGTTCATACTGCTGTGTTTAAAACTTGATTGGAAGGTAACTGGAGCGCTGCTGCCAATGACGTGGGCATGGAATGTTGACGAGGAAATAGGATAAATGAGGGTTTGACAAGGGAGGCGGGGGCGTAAGCAGGAGCCTTCACGAAGGAAAAACTGGGATAATTTTGTTCAGAGCGATAGCAGAGAGACCACTACTGCGGTTGCGGTATCGGAGGATATCCGATCCAAGCCTGACTGTAACATGCGTGTACTTGTAACATATACTATACATTGTCGGAGGACAAAACAAAGTAATAATTGGAAAAGTAACTGCCGCGACACTTTGTAACTGCCGTCCGTCCGTACCAACGGAGACAACGGGACGATCACGAGCACAATTTTTCGGGCGCAGCAACCAGTAGCATTCGAAAGTTCGGGTTCAACATTGCTGCTGCTGCTGCTGCTGCTGCTGTTGCTGTTGCTGCTGCTGCTGCCGCTCGTTGTTGTTGCTGCTGCTGCTGCTGCCGCTCGTTGTTGTTGTTGTTGTTGTTGTTGCTGCTGCTGCTGTTTTGTCTGTACCTACCAATGGAGGGGACTGAATAGAGTACGGACAAATTCAGCCGCAACAACCAGCAAGCAGTCAAAGTTCGGGTTCAGTATTGCCGTTGCGGCTGCTGCTGCTGCTGCTGCTGCTGATGTTGTCGCTGTTATCCCATCAGCTCGTCGCCATAATCTATTCTTAGTCCGTGGTCACGAAAGAAAGGCTCCCACAATTATGGCGTAAGAACATAAGAAAACCAGGAGAAAAAAAAGAAGGAAGCAAGGACGGAAGGAAGAGAGTACTCGTACGTAGGCTCAGAACAAAAAAAAAACATAACGCGGAGAAACACGAATTATCACGAGCGAATACGTAGATACGAGTTTCTCATCTGACGGGCCCCCCAGCAGAAAATAACTCCTTTCGACGTGGCCGAAGTCGGATATTGCTTACCAGGGTATACACTATTAATAGCATCATAGCAGCCTGGATCCAACTATTGTAAGGGCATTTCGGATGACTCCAAAATTGAGAGCATTGGCCGCAGAACTCAGCACGCGGGAGGACACGATGGCATCAACGAAATAAACAAGGAACAACAACTACCGTCCACCGTGCACCAGCGCACACAAGTTGACGACGAGGTATGAAAGTCCCCCTACTGCTGCGCGAGTTCCTACATCAGCGACAGGCAAACCATCTTAGCTTTTGCGACATGTCTCGAAACGCTTTGGTCTACTGGAAGGTAGGTATCCATACAGCAAAGGCGTACCCATTTTAAGGCTATCCGGTTAAAAACCTCTGTGGACCCCCCCCCCGAGAAAATGGTGCTATCAATCGTCTGCGGGTGGCCTGCCCCCAGCAGTACAGATAGATCATGCCGCGGCCGTGCTCTACGCCTCCTTGCGTCGAAAAATCGGACACCAATCATTACCACGCAACGACCGTTGCTGTAAATCCAATCACTTTTTTTACCTTAATTTTGTTTCCCCCCCGAATTCTCAAAAATGGATCAAGTTAAGGTCATGGAGCAGATCATTAGTACCAGATAAATTGGCTCGTCATGAGAATAAACTACTTGGAAGTAGTATGGGGTCATATTTCTTATATGAGTGGTAAAAAGGAAGACCACATCAGCGACAAGACCATGTGTATTCGCTCAGTTTTGTCTGCTTTTCGATTCTGACTCGAGTTTCGAAAGATCCCTATTTTGATTTTTTCTCGACTCTTTGAGGAAAATATAGGTTGAATGAAATCAGTGTGGCACATTTTTATCTTGGGATTCAATATGAGCAATAGCCGCACTGGGTATGATTTCCGCGAAAACTAACAATCAACTAAAAAAAGGGGAAGAGAGGAAAGAACTCGAGGAAAACAATCATCACGGGGGGCCATATTAAATAGGACCTACAGTACATACAAAAACCTATATATTTCGCTTTTTTTTACTAACATTATTTGGTCCTATTTACTATGGTCCCCCGGTAATAGTTTTGTCCCCAAGCGCCAGAGGCAACAGCAGCCTGCTCTGTCGTTGCAACGGGAGCTAATGACGCGTTCTACGATAGAGGTAAGCACATTTCCGTTCTTTTTTTTCTGAATGACGGGGGGTTCCTTAACCCAAAATCGTCGGAATAATGCCAATCTTCTTTAGAAAAATACCGCTCTTGTATACTTGGGCCATGGGATTATTTCACCGGGATTAAATTTGATTTTTTGCTGAGGTCAATTTTCGGGTGAGGTATGGAGCTCCTCAAGTGAGGGGCCTCGGAAAATTTAGGGTGAACCTCTATCGTAGAACGCCTCCTATGGGTTAACTCGACACACGACACGAAATCTGAACGTGGAGGTGTGGTGAGCTTAAGCTTCATTTTTACCCATCCGTCGGAGGGCTTGAACATAAAAAAAACGTTTTGGCAATCACGGGCTGAGGAAGCCCTTGAGGTGGGAGAACTCACCGAGCGAGAAAGCTGCGGGTCGGACGGGTACAGCAGTATTTATGTTTATACACTACATACCTGGTATATATACTACTGTACATACCTGGTAACTTGCAAATATGAGTTTTGAGGGAATTTTTCAATCTTGCAGTTTGATTCGATTTTTTCTCCATTTGTTCCTATGCATACCAGGTTAGACGGTCTACGTGACACCACTCTGTCCGGAAAATTAAGGGACGTTTGGGTGTTCATAATAATCAACATAATAAGCTTCCTTACCTTTCCGGGTAGAGTGGGACGTGTCTCGTCGAACAGGCTTTCGCTCAGCGCCCTTAACAAGGGCCGAGGTTCGTCAACGCAGAGAACATTAATCCGCGGTAACAGCTTGGAAACGACACGCTTCATACAGCATCAGATATCTGTACTGCGTACAGATCATACAGGACCACGCACACATGACGGGTATCTTTGGAATTCAAGCTTTTTTATGAGAACTCTGCACACCCTGTACAACTGCGGTAGTTGGTATTGATAGTTGTCTGGCAGATAGCTACTCCTTGAAAACCCTCCGCAATTAGTTGTCTGGCAGATAGCTACTCCTTGAAAACCCTCCGCAATTATTTGTCTGCGGGAGACTACTGGTTTGAAAACCTGCGCAACTATTTTCCTGCAGGCATCTACTGTTGTGAAAACCAGCGCAACTGTTTGTCTGGAGACAACTATTTTTTTGAGAAGCTGCTGCTGCAACTGTTTGTCTGGAGGTAACTACTCTGTATAAAACCTGCGCCACTATTTGTCTGAGGGAAACTACTGTTTTGAAAACCTGCGCAACTATTTGTCTGCAGGCAACTGTTTCGGAAACCAACAATTGTCTGCAGACAGCTACTCTTATGAAAACCTGCGCAACTAGTTGTCTGCAGGCAACTAATCTTTGGAGAACCTGCGCAGCTAGTTGTCTGCAGGCAACTACTGCTTTGAAAAGATGCGCAACTAGTTGTCCGCAGGCAACTACCGTTTTGAAAACCTGCGCAACTAGTTGTCTACGGACAACTACTGTTTGAAGAAGCTGCGCAACTAATTGTGCTATTAATAGTTGTCCTGGCAAGCACTTTTGAAAATTGCTGCGTCATGCCTTAATTGTAATAGTTAGAGAGGGGCGCGGGGGGTCGAAGGGAGCCTACTGCAGCCTTATGTCATGCGGAGATTGGTACCGGGAAAGTACAGACTCAAATCAATTAATTGCATACATCTGAGACACCTTCATCGGGGCGAACAAAAACAAGAACAGGTCAACCGAGAAACGAACCAAAAAGAAAATGATGGCACCAGCTAGTTATTGCCATCCCCCTCAACTATTACTTCTATCGTTTACGCGAGTTGATTCCACCCAGAACGCAAACAAAGCAAAAACAACCCACACCACACAACCAACGCCAACCCCCCCGCCGTCCACGTCATTCCGCGTGGACAAGAGATTGTGTCAACTCCTGTCGCCAAGTACAAGCAAAGATCTGCCAAAGACCACCCAACAGCTTGTTTACTCGTTCTCGCAGCCGGCCTGACTGCCATCAAGCGTAACCGCGCCACCCTTTCCCCATGTTGCTGTCCCATGCTGTTTAAACCGCAGACTACCTCCGCAGCTCTCTCAAACTAGCACTAGTTGTCGACAGTTGGCTGGACAACTAGTGTTTTGGATAGCTGCGCAACTATACTTCGAAGTATGTCTGTCGGCAACTACTGTTGTGAGAAGCTGCGCAACTATTTGTCTGCAGGCAACTACTGTTTTGAAAACCCGCGCAAAAAATTGTCTGCAGGCAAATGCTATTATTCTGAAAACCAGCGTAACTATTTGTCTAGAATCAACTATTCTGTTGAGAAGCTGCGCAACTGTTGGTCCACAGACAGTTATTTTTTTAGAAGCTGCGCAACTCTTTGTCTGCAGACAACTATTATGTTGAGAAGCTGCGCAACTGTTTGTCTACAGATAACTATTCCTTTGAGAAGCTGCGCAACTATTATATCTACAGGCAACTACTGTTTGGAAAACCTGCGCAGCTATATGTCTACTGGCAACTACCGGTACCGTTTTGATAACCTGTGCAACTAGTTGTCGACGGACAACTACCTG
Organism: Nereocystis luetkeana; assembly: GCA_031213475.1. Lineage (NCBI taxonomy): Eukaryota > Phaeophyceae > Laminariales > Laminariaceae > Nereocystis > Nereocystis luetkeana. Next base: position 5,734,646 of record JARUPZ010000006.1, read on the forward strand.
TCCTGGACAACTAAACGCAACTATTAGTAGTAGTTGTTCGTTGTAGTTGTTAGTTGTAGTTGTACAGGGTGTGGACAACTTTGCGTTCCATTGGCATAGATCTTACGGATGTATTGTACGCGTTGTGCCACACAACATTTTCGAGAAGGTACAGGGCTGGGCACTGGCTGGCCTCAGTCAGTAGCGATTATGCTGTCATCAACTTCAATCAGTACCACACTGGATTGCAGCAGTATGCTGCCTCTCCTCTTCGTGTCTCCTCCCCAATAGCGGTTGCCCCCAGATCCCCAGATAGTGAATCTTCCCAAGGTAGGCTATTTACGCACTCTGATTGTCTAAGGGGTGTTTGACAAGCGGCCCAACCAACCTAGAGCCTTTCCAAGCACAGCATTCAAGCCGGCCGAATCAACCTAGAGATTTCACAAGCAACAGCATCCAAGGACTGTGGTCACCCCATAGCGTTCGGGTTAGGGTTAGGGTTAGGGTTCGGGTCGGGTGGTCGACTTTAGGCACCACGGCCAAAAAAACCGGAAATATCCACTATCAGGGTGCATCCACGGCTCCTCCTCCCGAAGCGAAGCGCACCATCAATAGTGGATTTCCGTGCTATAGTATGGCGCATTTCTTCGGCGTACGTGAGATAAAACTACTGGTTGGTGAAGTCGTATAGATAGTGGTGAAGTCGTATAGATAGTGGTGAAGTCGTATAGATAGTGGTGAAGTCGTATAGATTGCCTCTGTCAGTAGCGTAGTCCAGCCAGTACATACTGCTGTGCCAGTGCCAAGCCCCAAGAATTGAGGAGCCGGGTGCTCGCCATATACCAGTAAGCTAACAGGATGTTCTGACAGCAGCAGTGGTGGCCAACTCTTATCTCATGAGTGGGCCCCAAACTCACAACGGGTCCCTTCTGCCTACTGCTGTTGCAGCATACTTGTACTGCTGCTTGTTGTGTGCCCTGCTGGGTTGTCGCAACAAACCGAACGACACGGGTGCGAGACAGCAAACTGGTCGGGAAGAGGCATCGCATATCAAGGAGAGGAATATCTGTCCTGAAATGTAATCAACGTTTCTATATTAATAATGAATAAAACGAACCTTACATTTACGGAATCGCTACATAAAAAAAAACGCGTGTGTGCGAGCTTGTTGCCAAAAAGGCCACACTGACCACGCTGGTTTGCACAAGTCGATCTACCGAACCGCCGGAAACCTGCAGCTTACCTCGTGGCATATGGGGTGCGGTCGTAGCAGCGGTGGGTGCATGGCTCAAGACGGTGCCAGGAAAGCACACAATAGACAGCGGTAGGCCTTTTCTCTCCTGCTCTCTCATGTCTCACGTGTCACGAGAGGGTTTCCAATGCGCCGCGTTGGCCTTTTGGTTGAGGGGATGGGGGCCGGATCCTAAGTGTGCTGCCCAACAACCATGCACATGCAGTTGGTGGTACAGCAGTTGGTGCTGCTGTGCATAGATAGTGGGTGTCGGGTGCTAGTGTTGATGGCTTGTGTACCTTATTGATCTGATGATTCGATCCATCGCCATGTAGCACACACGCGCGACACGCGCGCAGCGTACATACAAATACGCGGCAGAAAAAATGATACCAGGTACCGGTACCAGCAGGGCACGTACGTACCAGGCACGGTACTGAGGATGATGTTCTCGCATGAGCTCTCACTTCCCTGAAATCCTGCCTATCATACGTGGTCACAAAACAGGCTGTAAACAGAAATGCACCTCGATGGGAAAGCAACAAGTAAGTACGAAATAGTGCGCACGCCAGCATCATACCAGTCCGTACGACAAACGTTACTGCAGTACGCACGTCGTAACGAGATGCGGCATACCATCCCGTATCACTTGCGACCAAACAACAGACCAGGAACATGTATCATTTCTGTCCATGATATTCTATGTATACCGTACGTACACTCGTTAAAAAAAAACAGAAAACAGAAAATACTGCAAAACGTGATGTACGTTAATACCAGGAACAGCAACTACAGTACGTAAACAGAATAAAAGGCTCATTCTTATCGGAGAGCGTTTTTTCCATAATTTCCAAAAGTAAGGGGGCGTGTCTCTTTGTGCGCGTCAAGCCCTCTTTTGGTCTTGCTTATGCCTTAACATACTCTTTTAAGTGAAGGGGGGCGCTCAGTGAAGGGGTTAAAGCGCGGTCTCCTATATACACGATGCACTGCAACAGCAACATCAGTAATAGCGTATTTCCCCCGGAGTGCTCAAGATCGCATACCACAGGCACACTGGATGCACGAATTGTGGTTAAACGGCGGGAAGAAAAAGAGAACACGACGACACCGGCCGACGCTGTAAAATTGTCACTTTTTCGTTGTCGAGTTTCCCCTGTACAGCAGTGCCAAAGGGTTAATAGTACTATTATTATTTTGCTTGACATCCGACAATGTGTAGTGTTGTTCCACAAAAGACTAAGGGACAGATAATTAATGAAGAACTCTTCCAGAGAACAAGAGCGCGGCAGTATCATGCGACAAATAAAAACCGATGTGACGCACATGAAGACTACCACAACCAACATCCCTCCATATCATCCACCAAAAAGCGAGATTACTCCCCTCCTTAAGCACTCCCTAATAAGAAGCAGAAGCCCACCCGCTGTCCATCAAAATGGTTGGTTTTAGCTGATACACGCATGTTTCGACGCAGAAGGCCGTGCGGTGTTGCTGGTCTACGCTGCCATCGGTTATTGATGGTACTTTTAGTATCAATAGTGCCATCGACAGAGAGTTCGACTCCTCCTGTTAGTTTTACAACATCGAACCCGTAGATATGTCGGCGAATGTGGCTCCTCATGGGACATTGACCCTCCAAAAACAAGATAACCCATACCTGGTACGTAGTATGGCTCTGCTACAAGGATTAATCTGGGCTGGGAAAAAACGATCAGTCTTTTACCCCTGCAGCTCAGTAGGTATTACCCTCGCATTTGACGTCGTCGAGGGCACGGGTTCGAATCTCACTTCGAACGTTTCCTTTATATAGAAGCGAACCCGAACGCATGTATCTCGCCGGTTCCCCAGGTATTGAAACGAAACGGGTAGGTCAGCGTACAGCCGTATACGGTACCGACGCCCCAAATATCTCACAGTTCAGAGAGGGGAAGAGTGTCTTAAGGATTGCCCTGTGGGCTGGGTATTCGATCGGTCCGTCCATACTTCTCACGCCCCTGGTGCATGGGCCATGTTGGGCACGCGCAGCCACAAGCTTCCAAACCTCGAACAACAACAGCAGAAGATAATCGATTTCCACCTCATCAAACATACCAAGGCCTTCCGTCCAGGGCAGATATGTTTATGATCTGTAGTCATAGTCCATAGCCATCATGTTGCCGGGTGGGAACCGTAGAACCTGCATGATCTACGAGGACATTTTTGTTTCTCGGATTGAATAAGTACTACTGTAGTGCAGTATAGATGTCATGCACAGCATACCATACCGGCAGCGTGCGTGCACAAAAGCTTCTGAAAAATTCAAATAAATGCGATTGTCCCCCACGGGCTTACCGGTGGATTCATTCAAACTTCAAAGGCGCTCCCGGTCTTGTCGAGAGTGCTCTCGCCTCGTGTCGGTGCACACGTGCACACCCTTCCCACACCCATCCACTCACAAAGAAAGCGCCCCTGAATCGGTGTCGGTGCTGCTTCCGGCATTCGTAAAAAAAAAAAAAAATGAAAAATCACAAAAAACGTTGCTCAAAAAGGGTTGAAAAGTTGCCAGCTAATGCTCAATACGTAGGTTTGCTTGAAATATGTTTTCGGCAGGGGGTCAGGTTCATTTCATTCAAGCGACCTCTGTGCAACCGCCACCGGCACATCAGATGCGACGCCGTCCTCGTCAAACTGTTTTTGAGGACAAACCTCCACACCTCTGACAGACCATCCACAGATCATCTACAGATCATCCACAGATCACCTATCCCCACTTCATGATCTCGATCTTCCAGGGCAGATACATTCCTGATCTGTATGATCTGTACGCTCTCCAGTAGCCCATGTTGCCGCGTGGGAGCCGTGTAAGCCGCATCATCCACCGCAGTTGTAGGATAGGATACCTGGGTTTGGATTTAGAAAAATACAGATCCTCCACTTCCAACAGGATCTTCAAAAAATATAGATCCTCCGCAACATCTCATAGCGCCAGGTAAGGATCTACAGTAGATGATATATGTGGATGGCCTCAGGTACATCGAGATGTGTACGAGGCCTGCAAACCTCTCAAGTCCCACCCCCGCCTGCACGGAGACACCTGGTATGCTGCTGAAATATTACGCCACGAGACCGGCATCTGGCCCCTTGACTGGCCTGACTGACGGCCTGCCCCACTACCTGGTACACTAAAAGCAGCGCGCTTTTGGTCAAAAGAGGCCTTGTATCCTATTAATAGTATCCTACTACCAATACCGGGGAACACACAGTAATCAGAAAGAACCAAACGGGGTGTGTAAACATACAGGGGTACCTGGTTATGTTTTCTTGAGGCCATCATGGGTCCTGAATACTACTGTATATATACCCCGTCGCAGTACCATGCCTCCTGCCTGCCTGGGCTGGCAAGCCCGCCGTACTAACGATCACAAAACACACGCCCGAACTACCCGCCAACTTTCGTGCCTGAATAGATACCACCACCGTCCCACGTAACCCCACCCCTGGTGCAAGCAATGTCTACCTGGTCGGTGAAAACCCGACATGCTCAGTCCCGGCATTGTAGGGATGCGAGGGTCTATGGTCATACGACTACGGCCATACATGGAGATCGAGCAAATCTCTCCTATCGAGTGCACCCCCCCCACCCCCCCCCCCCCGCTACGGTCATGCAGCAAGCTAGATCTACCCGCACCACAAATGACGACAGCGACCGCCCCCCACTTGAGTTTCAAAATCATCATGTTTACTTTCCAGCTCAACATCGCAGAGGAGCGCTTGCACTCAACTAGTCTCTCGACAAACGCCCGTGGTCGCAGGAACGTAAGGTGTAATCCCTGCCACCCTCCCCCCCCCCCCGGGTACATGCCTTCATTTCTAACACGCATAATGTTCATTCGTTTCAGCATTCCCAATTGTTCTCGTCAATTTTGATCGAATTTTGCAGAACTCTTCACGGGTCAAGTCAAAGTCAAACCTTGCGGCTCGGGTCGGGTCGGGTCGGGTTGGGTCGGGTTAGGGTGACCTGGTCCGACCCGTGAGGTTTTGAAAACCAACTAACCCGACCCGACCCAACACGACCCAGCCCGACCCGGCCCGGCCCGACCCATGATCAATTTGAAAGACCTCCTGAACCCAACCCGCTGGTCGGGTTATGACCCGTGAAGAGCTCTGGAACTTTTACCATATTATATTTTGCCTTCTTTCGCACTTTCGGCCCCCTCCTTACCTAAGGCCATTGCACGTAGCTTTCATCCTGGTGCTTCCTAACGTCCTCGGGCCGCTTGTCAGCCGGCGAGCGCTCGCTAATCTCTAACAAAGACTGGGTGGAGTCTAGCGGCAGCATGTCTTCGTGGGGGTGTGATGGCCCAGGGTATATGAGGAGCTTCGTCACGTGCCTCTTGCGCAGGTCGTTCTTGGGCAGCATCCCCATCACCGCGCGCCGCAGGATCTTGAAAAAACAAAAAAACAACAACGACAACAACAATGTCAAAACCAAAAAGAGCGGATGAATCAAGGCGCGGTGTGTGCGGCAGTTGGGGGGTGTACTCGATACCACGCATGGCCGTAGTCGCACGCGCACTCATTTTATGCTCGCCCTATAAGTCATTTGACCATTGACCACGCATCCCTTTGGAGACCAATGGGGGTGGGTGGGGGCGTACTCATTTGTTGCTTGCCTTAGTCATTTGACCATTGCGTATCCGTTTCGAGACGGATCGGGGGGGGTACTCATGTAATACATGGCGTAGTCATATGACCATAGACCCTCGCATCTCTACAAGGCCGGGACGGAGCAAAGTCGGGTTTTCACCGACCAGGCAGGCATTGCTCGCACCAAGCGCGAAGCGAAACGTGAGGTGTCCGGCGAGTCGCGCGAAGGGAGAGCTGCATCCTACTAAGAACCGCTTGCCTGTGAGGCGGATTTCGGCACATTGTGCGTACTTTCTTGCAAATGGAGGACTGTATCGCATGACTTTGGTTTATTTTCCGGTGTGGTTACTTCCAGAAAAAGCAATGGGCATACTGCTCTATGTACCTTCTTTGTGCGTTGCCTGGCCATACACAACACTACATGATACCATCCCCGCCCTTGTACGCCGTTAAGTTCCCCACTCCGCACAACATGGGGCGAAGGGCGTACTCCTGTCATGCACGGCCATAGTCGCCTGACAATAGACCCTCGCATCCCTACAATGCCGGGCCGGAGCACGATGGGCTTTCATCGATTAGGCAGACATTGCTTGCACCAAGCGCGAAACACCGCGAGGGTGGTTTGGCCAGTCGCACAAAGGGTGAGCTACATCCTGGTTTGCGAGCATGAAACTTGCATAAGGGTCAAAAAAAAAATTGGGGGGGGGGACGCTCAGAAGTTTGGATTAAGAAACCGTGCTCAGCGGCGAACTCTACTCTGCTGTAAATCCTAATCCCCTGTATGCCAGGTGTACAATAGTCTATGATCATGGTTGTTGCAAGGATGGTGTCACCATAAGGTCTCAAGGCTTGATCAAGATTGGGTGTTTCTCATTGGCATGCCCAGGCTGTGATCGCCAAAGGAAAACGATCACCGTAGCCAGCTCTTGGGTAACCGTGTAAATACTTCACGGCTCGGACAGACAGATCATCTACAGATCACGATCTATGTAGATAGTCTAGTTACTGGTCTGCAGTCGCGAGAGGTTGTGCAGGATCTGAGTGTAGTACAGATCCAACACAGGAAACAACATGTGCTACATCAAGCAGAATGTACGGATTCCACCCGTCAACATGAGCTACGCGAACGGACCAAACAAGATCGGGAATAGACGATATATCTGTCTTGACTGATCTAGATCATGAAGTGTGGGAATGAATGATCTGTACATGATCTGTAGATGACCTGTCCTAGGTGTGCAACACTTCTAGCGAAACAAAGGGACCCAACTGCGAAGTCTCTTCGAATATGCCGCCAACGATCAGTTTTGACGCGTTCTACGATACCAGGGTATAGAGGTAGAACACTTCCGCTAAAACATTCTCTGCATGACGGGATTCCTTAACCCAAAATCGTCGGAATGTCTGTCTTATTTCGAAAAATGACCTTTTCGTATGCTTGGATCATGGGATCATTCATCGGGATGCAATTTGATTTTTTGCTCAGGTCAGTTTTCGGGTGAGGTATGGAGCTCCCTCCTTACGTGAAGAGCCTCCGAAAAATTAGGGTGAACCTTTACCGTAGAACGCCGCTTTATAGGTTCTCCAACTGTCTCGTCTTCGTGTTCGTCCACAGGAAAAAAAAAAAAAAAAAAAAAAGTGCTCGCGCCTCAAGAAAAAAAACCCTGGGACAGCCGCATACGGGGGTGTACAAAGGGTGTACAAAACAAACACCAACATCGGGACAGCCGGAAGCGGGGCACGAACAAAAAAAAAAAAAAAACGGAACAAGCGAATGATGGGGGGGGGAGCACTAAAAAGAAAACGGCGGGTACTCGACATCGCCAACCAGCCTAGCTACGCTCTCCAGAGCCCCTTTTATCCCCACTTGCGCCTGGTCTACCTTGTTCTTCCTCTCCCGAAGTACTATTAATACTACGGGGGACCATAGTTAATAGGACCTATGGTATACATAAAAACCTACATATTTGACCATTTTCACTGACAACATTTGGTCCTATTAACTAGAGCCTGACATATCTTGTGGCTACGGACGGCCGGGAGTATAAAGAATGCGGTCGCGAGTACATGAAATACGCCCGCGAGTTCATGCGATACAGCTATGACAACACCGACGGCATCATCAACAACAGCAATACCAAAACACCACCAGCATCAGCACCACCACCAGCACTATGACCAACAGCACACCGACACCAACCACAACATATTCGCTCCCTCGCGTCTAAACGTTTTCAACGACTTGCAACGCACACAGGAGGAGGAAAACCGATGCAACCCGAGAAAAAAAAAAGTTGCCGACTACGCCGATACCCCGGTAGACCATCGATTTGCACTCCCCATGATCTACAGTAGATGCTGTAGTGAAGATCAATTCTTGATATGTATGATATATATGATCTGTACGATCTGCATGATATATATGATATGTGTGATATGTATGATGTATATGATGTTTATGCATGATCTGTACGATGTACATGATATTTATGATCTGTATGACATATGTGATATTTATGAAATTTATGATCTGTATGATCTGTGTGATCTAGCTCATGTTGCCGGGTGGGAGCCGTATAACCTGCACAACCTACAAAAGCACACGTTCCCTGGGTTTGGATCCGTACATGTACAGATCCTGCACACCATATCATAACCGCAGACTACTGTAGGATTTAGATTATCTACAGTAGATCATGATACGCCCGAGGCGTGGAACACCACAGGAAGATTGTAACGCCGCTGACGGCTTCAAGCACACACACACACCTCCTCCGGCTTCCGCGCCCGCTGATCCTCCGCTGGGCGCTCCCTCAACCCCCCAGGGTAGCCCGTATGCCACCGGTAAACCTGATCGTGCCAACGTCAAACATTTGGCGGGAGGGGTGGGGGAAGGGGGGGCATGCGGGCGTTCGTCAAGATGGCACAGCAAGGCAGGGTAGGCCAGGGCACGGTAGTGTCGGCACGGGGAGTATCGTGCGTCAAACGTTTCGGCGGCAGCTGTTAACGCGTGCTGCGGTGGTGGTAGGGGGGGGTGTACTCGATAGGAGAGATGCACTCGATCTCATGCATGGCCGTAGTCGTATGACCATAGACCCTCGCATCCCTACAATGCCGGGACGGAGCATGTCGGGTTTTCACCGACCAGGCAGACATGGCTTGCACCAAGCGCGAAGCGAAACGTGAGCTGTTCGGCGAGTTGCATGAAGGGTGAGCTGCATCCTACTAAGAGCCGCTTGTGGGGCGGACTTACATATGGATGACAGCTTCAATGAGTTAATTTAATTTCCGGAGTAGGCACTTCCAGAGATAGCAATGGGAGTACTATGCAACTGCCTCTTGGGTGCCTTACCTTGAACACTACGTGATACGATCAATTCCCTCGTGTGGGGGTAAAGGTTCTTTACCTCATACAAATGATCTAACTCGACAACCAGCTGTGGGCGACCGCCAAAAAAACGAAAACAAAAAAACGGTACCCTGGTTGTCTAGCTCCCACGTATTGAGTGGCATGTTTTACAGTGTCGTTGCCAACCGACGCCAACCCAACCTATATAAAATAGGGGGGGGCACTCTTGGGGGGGGGGGGGGGGGGGGGGGGGAGTGTAAGGACCGTCTGGTGTTCATCTCTTCAACCCTTTTCAGGACCGCAGTCCCCCATAGTTTGAGTGGTTTAACTATTACGGGGGGACATATTAAACAGGACCTAGGGTACACACCAAAACCTATACTGGTATATATTTCGCTGATTTTACCGATTGTTTTCGGTCCTATTTACTATGGCCCCCCCGTAAGAGTAAAGGGGACTGCAATTTTTGCCCTGAAAGGTCCGAGAGCCCCTTCGGGTGTTCCAAGAGAGCGACCGAAACAATGGTTGGGCAACGTGGGTGTTTGCTACCAACCATCTACGAGCAGCGTTGAGCCGGCCAGCACTGTAATCCTTTGTAGGCGCTGCAGTCAGTCCCCCGTTTCGGGAGGCAAACCATTCGTGATTCAAAGTAGTTTGCCTCCAAAACGGGACTGCGGTCTTGGAAGAGTTGAGGGTGGGATCCGGCTGAGCCCCGCGCCGTTGTCCGACTCCTTGCAGCGATCATTGCGACTCAGACACCAGCCTGCGTCATGGCCCAGTCCAAACCAGTAGCCGCTGCTGTAATCGCCGCGTCTCTATCGACAAGTTTCCCTCTTCGAACTCAGAAACTCCCAACCGGGTTCGTTCACGTTAAAAACGCCCCTCTAAATGTCCCGCCGATCAGAGTGGTATGGTACGTGGAAAGTGTGCCGAGCTTAAACCTTTAATCTTGATGCCGTATCCGCCGGAAGATAAATCCTTTTTAGGACCGCAGTCAGTCCCGTGTTGGGAACAAAATTCTTGCAGTAGAATTTGACATGGTTTTGCCCCCAAAGCGGGGCTGACTGCAGTGCTAAGAGTTCAAGCAAAAAAAAAAAAAAAAATAGAGAGAGGAAGAAAGAGTTACGGAGCGTATATATATACTTCCACGCCCACGCGGCGAGTTGCAATAACTCACACGCCGGACGGATCATGATCTGATTCTACCCTACTTCGGGGGACCATAGTTAATAGGACCTGCGGTACACACGAAATACTATATATTTACCTATTTTTACTAACAATATTTGGCCCTGTTTACTAGGGTCCCCCGTAATAGTAATAGTAGATCCTCTAAATGCCTTTCCTGGTGGATATAGTGATATATGGCGCAAAATATCTACTGGCGGGTCCTGAAGATCCCACCCCGGAAACATGTGTGAAATACCCACGGTAGATCTTACGGATCCCACCGGTACAAACATATGCTGCTGCAGATCATGCAGATCCTACGATACGTACATGGATCCATTCTGGCCAGATGATATTGTAGATCACGCAGATCCCGTCTTAGATCCCACCCGACCAATGTGCGTGAAAAGAGCCGTCTTTTCGTACAGACCCCGTCTACAGATAGCACCCATGCGCGAAAGAGCTAGATCCTAGAGACCCTACCCGGACAAACACGTGCTAGATCACGCAGATTCCGCAGATCAAGTTTGGCGACGTGCTCTACAGCCGTAGATCACGCAGATATCCTAGAGGTCCCACCCGGCCAATCTGTGTGCAGGAGCCGCTGTGTGCAGATCCCGCCGAGGAAGCAACGTGTGAAAGATCTACACGGTAGTATCTGATAGATGCCCGGACAAACACGTGCTGCAGGTACGCAGGATCATCACCTGTGGAATTACTTTGCGCACAAAAAAAAAAAATGATGGTGCCAAATCTCCCGACACAGAGACACTGGAACCACGTCTGCCCCCAGTTATTTTTCCTGTACTCGTAGGGTGTTTCGTTTATTTACCGGGCTCAGAGCCTTCCCATGAAGCCAAAAATCGGCAGAGGGCGATATGAGCTCTTTTGGTGCACTCCCGTGAGAGTGCCCAAGCGACCGCACTCTCCACATCCTCCTTCGAGGCGGAACTCGTCGCTGCAGTTTGAACATGTGGTTCCAGGCGCTTGAATTTTCAGTTTCTTGTACTGTACCCAAGTGTTTGGGTTATCTGCTGTACAACGAGAAGGAGGAACGCAGAAATCATATACCCTCGATTTGGTGTACACAATTCGGCTCGCGTGCTCTCGCTTGCGCCAGTGGAAACATGCCAAATAATTCCGTTTTCTTCCCTGATGCCCACACAGACAACACGTAGTGCGCTGGCCTTGATGTCGTAGACTGGCTGTGTTCTTGGAAAGGCCAGCGAGAGAACAACGGAGCATATTTTACATTTTCTACGTCGGTATGTACGAGTACATACGGCAGTGGCTCCTCCTGCAAGCTCGCTTTACAGCAGAAAAACAAACTGCTCGACTACAGCAGTACAAGAAACCGAAAATTCAAGCGCCTGGAAGCACATTTTCAAACTTCAGCGAGGGAGTTTGTCTCGAAGGAGGACACGGAAAGTGCTGTCGCTTCGACGCACTCACGGGAGTGCACCAAAAGAGCTCATATCGCCCTCTGCCGATTATTGGCTTCATGGGAAGGCTCGGAGCCAGGGCAGAAAAAATGAAATGTCCTAGAGGAAAAATAACGGGGGTAGACGTGGCTCCAGTGTCTCTGTGTCGGGAGTTTTGTTGGTGTCCAAAACTAGGGAACTGATCTGTCCGACAACCCCTAGGAGCACGTACGTACCTACCTACCTCCCTACCCTCCCTACCTCCCCATCTACCTACTACCTACCCTCCCTACCTACCCTCCCTACCTCCCCATCTACCTACCTACCTACCTACCTACCTACCCACCGACCTACCTACGTACCTACCTACCGACCTACCTACCCACCTACCTACCTGCTGTGCCATATGGACGTCCTAGGGTCAACGAGGGCGCCCGCCGGGCGGAATCCTCTCATCATCTTGGAAAAAACCCTTCGCAGATAACTGAGACTAACCGTACAAGAGGTGTGAGAAGGAAACCCACCACCGCATCACAACTGTGCCAACACAATCAGGGCGAACTTCAGATGCGGCCGGCCTTCTCTCACCCCTTTCAGAAAAACTGCAGTCAGTCCCGTTTGGGGCGCAAACCACCCGAGTCGCACGAGTGGTCTGTCCCCCAGAACGGGACCGACAGCAGTCCTAAAATTAACAGGGAGGGAGGGAGCGAAAACGCCGAGAGACGCGTGCGTCTATGGGAGCGCCTCTCCCGACGAGATATTCCCCACGCCGCCATTATTTTCGTTGTGCATGCCCCAAATGCTGGAGGTGTCTCTATTAGGAGTAGGAACGGTGCTCCGCCTCGAAAGGGGTGCGTGGTCAATGGTCAAAAGTGACTAAGGCAAGCAACAAATGAGTACGCCCCCCCGCCCCCCGCCATGTTTTGAAGGAATATATAGGCGTTGAAATTTGCCCCAGGGTGTGTGTTATTATATCACACGTGTTATATATGGTGCCGCCGCGTGTTGCGATGGAGGGGGATACACCCGGTAGCATTGCTTGACCAATATTATTTAAGGCTGGAGACCCCAGAAGGCATCTGCCCTACAAGGCATGCCTTGTACCCAGTAAGGCATGCCCAGTACAAAACAAGGCATGCCTTGCCCCCAGTGCCCAGTACAAAAGAAGGCATGCCTTGTCCCCGGTGAGGCGTACCTTCTATTATCACCAACAGGGCACGCCCTATCTGCCTTATACAAAACTACAACAAGGCATGCCATGTACCCAATAAGGCATGTCATGTACCCAATAAGACATGCCTCATACTCAATGAGGCATGCCTTATACAAAATAAGGCATACGCCCTACAAGGCATGCCTTATCCCCAAGGAGGCATGCCTGATCCCCAAGAAGGCGCATCCCCTACAACGCATGCCTCATCCCCAACAAGGCACGCCTCATCGCTGGAACACCATTGGGTTGCCTGATCCCCAAGAGGGCACGCCTCATCCCCTACAACGCATGCCTCATCCCCAACAAGGGCATGCCTCATCGCTGGAACACCATTCGTTTGTGTTTCACTCAACGTCGGATTCAACTGCCCACCGTTTTTTTCGAACTTTTTTTTTTTTTCTGTCAACGCCAGTTTTTCGGAGGCGTAAATAAATACCAGGTAGCGCTCCTAAATCGTAAGGAGAGGAGCACTTGCAAAAAACAGGGGCCAACATTTTAGCACTGCAGTCCCGCTTGGGAGACAAGCCTCTCAAACTTTACCTATTTATATTGCCCCCCGAACCTTTTGGAGACATGCCACTCAAATTTTTACGTGATTTGCGCCCACAAACGGGACTCTGCAGCTCTTTCTTGCCCCGAATGGTTCGAACCAAAGCCCCTACCTATATAATATTACTCTGACCACGAATATGAGCAACGTTCGGACTCTGATACGTCTATCAAACGGATCTTATAATCGCGGTTGCGAGCGACACCTCTCACCCCTACGGCGCGTCTAGTAAAGCGCGGCACAACTACTTGCTCGCAGGTTTGTCTCGTCTCTCGGTGGCACACACGCACGCCCTAGTGAGAGAGAGCGTTGTACGGGAGACCTCCCTCTCTTCCACGAAACGCGTCATCGTTTACCGTACTTCCCGCATCCCCCATCGAGAGAGAGCAGAGGACTACTACAGCACGAGCATGTGCCACAAGTTGCCGGGTTTTATTCCTCGACTTTTTGTGCCGAGCTTTAGCCTCGGACTTCCTTCCCCTCCCCCTCCCCCTCCCCCCCGAGATCGTTTACAATCGGTGAAAGCAAATCGCGCCGGTTGTGGTGTTGGTACGGCAAGCTGTGGCTACTGATGCTGCTGCTGTGCAGAGGCAGCAGTAGCAGCAGCAGCAGCAGCAGCAGCAGCAGCAGCAGCAGTGTCGATCGATGACACTCTTCAAGACGAGCGTTCAACCCTTGGATAACCGCAGTCCCGTTTTGGGGACAAACCAGTCAAATTCAAAGTAGTTAATACCGCGTTTTTTTTTGTTTTGTTTTTAATCATCTCTTTCACTTTTCCAGCTTAACTCGTAGGGGGTTTTACGCTCAGCGATCTTCTTCTGGGCAAAAGCCGTGGTCACTGGTGTCGTCCCCTCTCCCCCCCGGTACGCGCCTTCATTTTTATCGCGCATGTCGTAGGGTTCAGCATTTCCACACTGCCCGTCGATGTTCATCCAGTGCTGCTATCTCACGCTCTCGCGCTTTCCGCTACCTACCTGTACGATTTTTTTTCGCAAGGAAAAAGTCCTCGGCGAGACTCGAACCTGCGAAATTGACCTTTAGGGCAGCAGGCACGCGGACCACCTATTACGGGGGACCATAGTTAATAGGACCAAATACTGTTAGTAAAAATGGTTAAATATATACCTGGTAGGTTTTTATGTATACCATAGGTCCTACCTGGTATTAACTATGGTCCCCCGTAATACCAAGTTTTCCTGGCGTTGAATACGCGAAGATAACACACTCCAAACAACTTCGAAGCTGTTTGTCTCTTGACAATGGGATAGTCGTCAGATTCATTCCGAGAAGAGCCAGCTCGGTTTCCTCCCTCTACACAGGGCAAAAACCACCTTGGAAAGCAGATTTTTTTATATATATTTTTGCAACCTAGAAAAAAAAAGAGCCCCGCCTGCAGGGCAGGACCACGTCGGGCATCTTTTCCTCAAGCCCACCATTTGCGCTATTGATAGTTGATGTGTGCCCCCCCTCAAGGCATGCGTTGAAGAAACTCGGCTCGGAAAAGAAAACAAAAAAAAAACGTCGGAGAGAGTGCAGTGTGTAATCTTTGCCTGCTCTTACCTGGTGGACGGTACTACCGCTAAAAACAAATAACTCACAACGACCAAAAAATACATAGCGACCGGCCAGTGCTGCAGTGTAAGCGCACTTACTCGCTGAACAAGCCGCCATCCCGATGCGACAGAGGCGTACCAGGCACCACCACTCTGCCAGCAAAGATGACGTTTTTTTCAAGGAATATTAATAATGTACACAATCTAGGAATAGGAATGCAGGGAGTATCTCAAAATATCGCGGCGTAAATCAGGAAGTGGCATTAACAGCACCGCGGTATTTTCGACGCGCAGTGGGCTCACTCACGCACTCTTTATTCTGCCATCCCTTCTCGAGCATGAATTCTCCAGATGAACAATGGCTTGATATTCCGCTCTTCTTCACCTCAAATAACGCCTACGTATAATATGTATATATAATCATATACCTGGTATACATACATAATATATACCAGGTATATATATATAATATAATATATAATATGTAATATCTCCCTGGTACCCGGCATGCAAAACAACAATACTATGTCGATGTCGACGCTTTTTCTCCCGCCATGTTCACACAGACCTCATCATGTCTCGGCATGCAAAAAAAACAAAACTATTTCGATGTCGACGCTTTTTCTCCCGCCATGTTCACACAGACCTCATCATGTCGATTTCGTTTCTTTCTTGGCAAAAAAAATAATCTCATCTTAAACGCGCGAAAAAAAAAAAGGTCCGGTTTGGGTCGCAGGCGACAAAGCAAACAAGGTACACATAAAAATACGTACCGCAGAGCAGTTACCGTCATCCGCTCTGGGACGGTAATACAAGCACCGCTTGGACTCTGACATGAAAATCAAACGGAGGTCAATATTCCCGGCCAGAGCGCTTAAAACTCTTTTAGAACCGCAGTCCCGTTTCGTGGGCAAACCACTTGGAATTCGAGTGGTTTGTCCCCGAAACAGATACTGCAGTTCTGTAAGGGTCAACGCACATGGGGATTTGAGTGGTTTGTCCCCCAAACAAAGACTGCAACCCTAAAAGGGTCAACACACGAAATAACACACACCGCATATCTACGCTTTAAGGCGATTTTGAGAGCTGAGCTTTTCGACAGCAACGGGGGAGAATGAATGCAAACGCCGAGCGACGCGACGAGTCTACTTCTATTACGGGGGACCATAGTTGATAGGACCAAACAATCTTAGTAAAAATGTTTAAATATATAGGTTTTTGTGTACACCATAGGTCCTATTAACTATGGTCCCCCGTAATACTTTCGGAAATATCTCGACGAGAGAGAGCATCTTCCCGCAAGTAACCACCTTTTTCGTTGTAGGCGCTCGCGCCTTAAGGCACGTTTTGGAGAAAAAAAAGGCTCTGAAAGTCATCCCATGGGGGGGGGGGCGGGGGGGAGGGGGGGCTATCTGATCACGCGTGTACTATACAGCAGTCGTGTCATATATTATTAGTAGTTGCTCGACAACAAACACACATCGTCTTCTTCGCAGGAGCATTTTTCGGGGAGGGGGGGGCACAAAAACGAGACACCCTTTCCACGCACCGCTATTGCAGGCGACAAAATACAACGCTGTACCTAAAAACTCACTCTGGCCGAGAATATAAACAACGTTCGGTGTTTACGTCAGGCACATATGTCTCGGGCAGTGTGGCACCAGATACCACTATGGACGGAAACATAAGGACTGTTTATCCATCAATATAGGCACCAAGCGGCCCTTATATATACGGCTGGAGTGCTGAAATTTTAGCTTGCCTACAAAAAATGAGTTTCAAAGAAATCCTCGATATTCGCACACATAGCTGATGATGGCGTTCTCTCAATGTTTTCGTTTTTTATTTGGAAGAATATTAAGCTCGGTTGTTGTTATTTTCTCGATGCCCAGGGTTTTGTCTTGACTCCTTTTTTTGACGTCATGAACCTACTGAGCAAGAAACAGGTTTTTGATTTTACATCTCATGGGCCCGATATAAATATTTTTTCGACGTCATGAACCTACTGAGTAAGAAACAGGTTTAATTCCACCTTTTTTATTTCACGGGCCCAACAAAAATAACACATACCCCTTCCTCTTTTTCTTCTTCCTCTTCTCCTTCTTCTTTTTTTCCACCCCATGTACTATCTCCCCCCCCCCCCCCCCCTCCCCCTATCTTTTATAGGTTGGGTTGGCGTCGGTTGGCAACGACACTGTAAAACATGCCGCTCACTACGTGAGCTAGACAACCAGGGTACCGTTTTTTTTTTCCTTTTTTTTTTGGCGGTCGCCCACAGCTGGTTGTCGAGTTAGATCGTTTGCGCGAGGTAAAGAACCTTTACTCCGCACAATTGGGAATGATCGTATCACGCAGTGTTCAAGGTAAGGCACCCAGGAGGCAGTTACATAGTGCTCCCATTGCTGTCTCTGGAAATGCCTGCACCGGAAACTCAATCAACTCATTGAAGCTGTCGTCCATACGCAAGTCCGCCTCAAAAGCGGTTCTTAGTAGGATGCAGCTCACCCTTCATGCGACTCGCCGGACACCTCACGGCGCTTCGCGCTTGGTGCAAGCAATGTCTGCCTGGTCGGTGAAAATCCGACATGCTCCGTCCCGGCATTGTAGGGATGCGAGGGTCTATGGTCATACGACTATGGCCATGCATGAGATCGAGTGCATCTCTCCTATCGAGTACACCCCCCCCCACCAACTCATATCCGGGTGCTACAAGCAGGCTCTAACCCCCCCCCCCCCCTCCCTCCCCCCCCACTACGGCCCGTGCCTTGCGCTTATATCGCGAGAAGACGTCATGCAGCCCTCTGTTCCCCCGTCGAGTCGCGCCGACTTGCGCCTGGCAGGTCTGATTGACCCTCCCTTCAATAAACGGACCATCAAACAACAAGCACACCACTATTAATACTACGGGGGGCCATAGTTAATACCCTGGTAGGACCTATGGTACACATAAAAACCTACCAGGTACCCTGGTATCTATTTAACCATTCTCACTATTAATAACAATATTTGGTCCAAGTAACCCTTTTAAAACCGCAGTCCCGTTTTGGGGGCAAACCAGTCAAACTTCAAGTAGTTTGTCCCCAAAACGGGACTGCGGTTCTAAATGGGTTAACTATGGTCCCCCGTAATATTAACAGTAAAAACGAAGAATGAAAAGAGGCTGTATGTCTGTATGTACGACTCTTCAACGTTCATTTCCTGTGTACCCGAATAATACGCCCGCAAAACCCTCGATACGCACGTACAAACTGCGCGAATCATGAAACGATGACGAGCCCTCAGATGCGTATCACATCGGGAGAGCGTGCGTACATGCATGCGTCCATATGCATCCCCATGCATTCATGCGCCTGCGCGGGCGCTGTGTTCGAACAGCGAACCGTAAGACAAAAACGCCTCGCCTCGGACTTAAATTAAATCTACCTGAGTTCTGCAGCTTCAGATTTTTGTCTTCCTCATTTTACGGATCGTATCTCCCGCATGAGGCCCGTGTAAAAAATCCGTAGTATTAGTACGGGCGATAGAAGTATCACAAACAGCCTGCAAAGAAAGACGACGACTTTCGACCAAATCCTCGACTTCCCAGCTGTTGGTCTCTATTGATAGTTTTATAAACATATATATAAACCAGGTACCAGGTATACAGCAGTACAGCCTCGGGCGGTCTCAAGCAAAAAAGCCTGACCCTTTTACTGGAGGACTGACTGCACCTCCGTTACAGTATCGGGGGCAAACTGCTTGGAGTTAAAGGGGAAAATATACGCTATTCTGGGTTCTACGCGTAAGTTTAAGGACCGGTTGGTGTTCATACCACTGGACGTAAATATAAAGACCGGTTGGTATTCATACTACTAATATTGGGCGTAATTACAAGGACCGGTTGGGGTTCATACTACAATAGTACTGGGCGTAAATTTAAGGACCGGTTGGTAATCAAATTACTGGGCGTGAATATAAGGACCGATTGGTATTCATACTACTGGGCGTAAATATAAGGATCGGTTGGTATTCATACCAATGGACGTAAAAATACAGACCGGTTCGTATTCATACTATTTGGCGTAAATGTAAGGACCGGATGGTGTTCATACTACAGAGTACTGGGCGTAAATTTAAGGACCGGTTGGTATTTAAATACTGGGTGTGAATATAAGGACCGCTTGGTAATCATACTACTGGGCGAAAATATAAGGACCGGTTGGTATTCATACGACTGGGCGTAAATATAAGGGTCGCTTGGTATTCATATCAACGTGTAAACGTTGCTTATAATTCGGTCAGAGTGGTGTGCGGTTATTATGTACCAGGTATGCACATAAAAGCAGTCGTGAAACTATTGGGGGGGAACATAGCAAATAGGACCAAATACTGTTAGCAAAAAAGAGGTGAGTATATAGGTTTTTGTGTGCACCGCAGTTCCTATTTACTATGGTCCCCCGTAATAGTATCACGCCCTCTCTCTGGGAAGAGGAACCCTATGCACCGTAGTGACAAAACAACGATCATGATCATTTTGGTGCCGTCAACCGTCTACGAGCATCACGCACGCACGCACGCACGCACGCACGCACGCACGCACGCACACACGCGTGGCATCGTGTTGCGGTCGTGCCGTTCTGCGACTCCCCCTTGCGCCTTGCGCTGTGCCTCCGACACGGGCGTTTGTATCACCCCCCGCCCCCCCCCCAAAACCACGCAAGCAAGTGAGTGGCCTTTTAACTTTGCCGTGAAAAAGCGTCAGTATTTCACCGTCAAATTTCTTCTCTTGACGTCCCGATAGAGGGTCTATCAGACAGAGACGCCTTTGCAACCTTCCCATAAATAAATTTACCATTTTCCCGGCCTTTCTTGGACTATGCAATTAACTTAGTTATTAAATATCCGTACTCGTAGAACACCCGTGTGGTATCACAGCACCCTCCCCCCCCCCCCCCCCTCCCCTCCGAGCGATTTTTCCAAGGCGACGTTGTCGACAACGGTGAGGGAGGGAGGGAGGGAGGGAGGGAGGGAGGGAAGGAGGGAGGGGGGGAGTGAGGGAGGGAGGGAGGGAGGGAAGATGGGAGGGGGGGAGGGAGGGAGGGAGGGAGAGAGAGGGAAGGCTGCGTATCGCCGAGCGATTACGTAAAAAAAATCGAAAGACCGCGATTTCGAGACATTTCCCCAAAAAACGCCATTTTTTTCGTTGCGGTGCCCCCCACCCCCCCCCCCCCTCTTGTCGCGGGGAGAACTGTCTCGCGGGAAAAATATATATGTCCCCAGGGGGTGGGCGCCTTATCATATCAACACGGGGGTTACCAGGTAGGTACCTGGCGTGCGGTAGGAACGGACACATGGTAATCGAGCGCGCTGGAGTTCCTCGTCTGCGGTGGTTTTTGGACAACAAGAAGCTGTAGTCACTCATATAGCAGCATCAGCAGCAACAGCAGCAGAGCGACATGTAATTGATACCTGGTACGAGCCCTTTGTCTGTTCGAGGTCATTGGATTCTACCGCAAGTTACTATTTTTAAAGGTGGGCGTCATAATCTGGCTGGAATAAGAGCTGTA
Organism: Nereocystis luetkeana; assembly: GCA_031213475.1. Lineage (NCBI taxonomy): Eukaryota > Phaeophyceae > Laminariales > Laminariaceae > Nereocystis > Nereocystis luetkeana. The sequence continues at coordinate 5,755,284 of JARUPZ010000006.1, forward strand.
CATTTGTCATATGGGAAATGGAAGAACAATTTTTAATACCGAGCGCGCAGTGCCCCCTTCGTCTGCGCGGGGGAAAAATCCCTCTCGCTCGTCCGACTCCGTACCCTCCTCGCGATCACAGGCCTACCTACGCTCGCGCGAAGTCGCCACGGGAGAGAGGGGTGTTCTCTTGAAGCGGGTTCTCGAGTGGGCGCGAGACCAAATCAGGCCTGATATTAATAGCAGAGGTGAAAGTCTCGAGGTTTTCTCACAACAACCAAAACCCCAATATATTTGTGAAGAACGAAAAAAAAACAAAAACACACACACATGAGAGATCTGCCTTTTTCCGTACCATAAACCTGGCATAGAGTAGTTCGCTCGCTTTTCACGACAAACAGTACCAGGCATGTATAATACCGATGCTTCAAAAGTGTTTGCGGGTTGAAAAAGTAACACACGCAAGCTTGCAGAAGGGACGACTTTTCGAGAAATCTTACGATCTCATGACAGCTGAAAGGGATGTGTCTCTTTCCGCGGCCGAAAAGCGCAGGCAGATCTGTGTCCCCACACTTGTACTCGCAGAGAAAGTTATTTTCTTCATCACTCTTCTTTCATGCGTGCGTTCACGGCGATCTCTCGGTCCCGATCCGGCGACGTAGCTTCTTCTTCTTCTTCTTCTTCTTCTTCTTCTTCCTCTTCTTTTCAAATACTTGCGGGCTATCAACGCGCTTCACTGCGACAGCACGCGATACTCCCGAGCGTTTCTTCAACGCTTATGCCCAGGTAGTTTTGCCCACAAGGACTTGGGGGCGCACTTGTGAAGCCCTCTTGCGACTCGAGAGAGGCGGAAATTTTGAGAGAAAAAATGACAATACGACGAAGAAAAAGAGAAAAATGAAAATAAAATGACGATCGCAGCAACGACCACTCCGTGATAATGGGGCATGACAACAAAAAGGTGTCCCGAGATATATACAACGCAGGGAGTCGTACGCCACGGGTGCACCACGATTTTACCGGTACTGCTGGGCGCTCGCGCTGCTCGCAGATGGTTGAAAAATACCAATGGTTGTTTCTGGTCGCTATCTCTCTCGGCCCCAAAGGAGTCAACACACACGACCTTTCAACCATCGACAAAATGACTGCTTTCTATTGATCTGTGACAGCAGGTCGCGATGGGAAAACCACCGCATGCACAAATCTCGCATGTATTGTTGATGCCGCCCCCGCCCCCCGCCCCCCCCCCCTGTAGGAGGAGGGGATGGGGACAACAGACGGGTGTGGCACGGAGGAGTTCTAGATGCATCAGACGGAACGTGACGAGAAAAAAAACGATCAGCTGTCCTACGAGGAGAAGGGTGGTGGCCACAAATAGGCAGGAAAATAAATTATGGCAAACACGGAAGAACAAGAAGGAAAAAAAAAAACGGAATGAGCCACCCGGATATTTTCAGAGGTGTCTCTACTATAGGGGCAGGAGCGGTGCTCTGCTCTCGGAAGGGACGCGGGCCCCACGGTCAAACGACGAGGGCGAGAAAAAACTAGCACCCCCCCCTCCTCCCCTTGGGTCGGCAGGGGGAATACGCGCCAAAAAAAAATGGCGACTGCGGGCCTCAGTCACAGGACAGAATATACGGAAGCAGCCCGAGACGTTGCTCTGGGACAAGGGGGCGATGCCTTCTGTTATTGTCCGACCTTCAAAATGCGGGAAGTTGTTGCTGGATTGCTGCACCTGGCGTGCACTACATACATACATACATACGTACGTACGTACGTACGTACGTACGCGCGCGCAGCGTGTTATTTTCACTGCTTACACTGCTGCGCGACCGCGCTTGTAAGGGCCGTGTACTCGCGCGTGAATCGGGGTGCTGTATATCTCGGCCTCCAAATAGTCATCACCTGTATATATAACCTACAATATCAGTATGTACATATCGCTCTAGAAGGAACAGAAACATCGTTGGGGCTCTGTTTGTACGGATGCCAAAACGAGGATTCTATTTTTCGAGCCAGATTGGTACCAGGTACCTGGATATCCCTGGCACGTAAGTACCGGTACATGATGATACCTAACATAATTCTACCGCAAAAATATCCCAACTCTTAACCCTTTTGAGACCCCAGTCCCGTTTGGGGAGAAACCACTCATACTTTGAGTGTTTCGTCCCCACTTATGGGAGTGCGGTGCTAAAAGGATCAACTCCGAGTAGATAACTCCTAGAAAACGTGGGTGTTGATAATGGGAAAAAAAAAAAAAAAAAACTGGGCAACTCCTGCTGCTGCTGCCTGCTCCCACGTACGTTTTTTTTTTTTTGGGGGGGGGGGAACAAACACGTCAGAAACATAGTGCGGGGTACGTTTTGCGGCTCTAGTAGGAAAGGGTGACGTGCGCTTTATAGGCTGGCAGGGGCTGACAGTAGTCGTACGTTGTCCAAGCGAGTCGTCGGTAACAACTATATCTACCACTCTGCCCGTAAATTGAACGACCGCTTGGTCTCCATGTTCATGTCTAGACCCTCCTCATTTTTTCCCGACCGAGAAGTGGTGCCTGCGCAATAAATACATCCATCCTCCTTTGAACATTCTCACATTCTCATCATGTTCCACCTGCAGAGTTATCGAAGTAGGCTGGTCCCGTGACTCTCGGGCGACTGGATTGTGGCCATGAGCTGAACTGCGAGAGAAGATCATCGACAACAGCCACGACAACATCAACAGACACGAGCACGCGCGCGCTTCTCATCCGCATCCATCCGCCGTCGGGTCCACCTCACGGGTACCCGCCGTACTACACCGATATGAAAAGCAGCTCGGGTGGCGAAAAGCCACCCCCAAGAACAACCCTGACCCCCCGCGTGCATGCATTCATACCCTGGGCGCCCGGTGCTAACAAACATCAATTTTGGTGTCCGGGCTCATATGCATATAGCAGGTGTTACTTTTGCCCCCACCTTGGATCTAACTCTATTGTACTTACACCATAAGGATTGAGAGTTGGCCCCACTGTCAAGCTGTATTTTCAATACCCGATTGTTTTATCGCTCGTGCCGCTGTGAGCCTGTTTTTTCTTACCGTGATGTTTCTTGACCCCTTTACGTGGAACTGCAGTCACGTTTTGGGGACTAAAACACTCCAATTCCGAGTGTTTTGTCTCCCAAACGGGACTGCAGTCCTAAACGGGTTAACCGTGGTTGTCCGCTACTCTGTACACAGCGGTAGTAGCGAGGCCCCTCCCATTGAGGCGGTGTGAGGAAGGCGGTATCCTGATACAAAGCGGTCAAGGTCGCCTGGCGCGACTCGAGAACTGCACTCAACAGCCTGGAACGAACAAACGCGGCTTCCCCGAGTAAGGCGTTCACACTTGCTCTGGCACACGACCGCACCAGCTTAGGACCGGTTTTAACGACCGACTTGAAAAAGCATAAAAACAACTTGCTATTTTGGCGAGACAAAAAATCCATAAAGTTGCCAACAACGTCCTGTCGCGAAGCGCTGCATATGTGGCAATATTTGGCAAATGTTCGCATCATAACGCCCTCAGATTTTATTCAAACCCCTCACAGAAGCAGCAGCAGCAGGTAGCCCACGGCGCGCCGATGCTCTCTACGGAGTAGACGCTGCCGCAGAAACGACTCCAGGCACAGCCCACGCATCTCAGAGGCCGGCAGTCCTTCCAGCCAGGCCAAAATCCCTTGGGAAAAGCTGGGACGGCTGCCGTTTGTGAATCTGTTTTAACCCCCGCACAAAACGACACTCATGTTGCATCCACACGGGGTTCACGGCTAATGTCGCCAGGCCTATCACCACTGTGATAAATGCCACCGGGTATTCTCCGTATCTCCCTCTACCACACAAGTTAGAGCGCGTCTAAGGTAGGGCGTCGTGGGGTGGCCTGGTCTGTACAACCTTGCATTGGCGTTATTGGGCTAAAATAGCAAATAAAATAGCAATCTTCTCTATTCCATAAATTTGCCAACGAACAGGAAATATAATCTCCAACGAAGAGCTTGGCAAGTTTTTTGCTATTTTGGCAAGTAGAAAATTCCGTATTTAGGAAATTTAGCAACTTTTTTTTTTCATGCTAAATATGTCTCGTTAAGAACGGCCCTTGCTGGGGGGCGGGGGGTGGGGGGGGGGTGCTACTACTTTTATCTCAACGCGATCAATGCCGGGCATTGCGGGCAAACATGTCAGGAGACGGCACGTCCACCGCTAGACAGACAGCAATTCTGCCTTGACACGCCTTGACTGACACCAACTACTACCAGGTAGGTTTTGGTGCGGAACACTCGGCCCCCTACACCCTTTTGACAGCCCACGTACGTTTTTCCTTGGATGGCATGTCTCCTATTAACAATGACGTCTTCCGCGAATGCGGGGGTTCCTTTTCCAACTTTTTGTCGCTGGGGCCCATCCATCACTTTTGCTCTCTTTTACTGCCGGCCTCACCCCACGAAAAAAAGCGGTCGGCATTCCTACATACCATACCATGTACAAAATACGTATCACGACCAGATACGTACTCAAGCTGGAAGTATCGACAGAACTCTGCGGCAACGGACCAAAAAAAAATATTGCTCCGCCATAAAAACCGAAATTACGCGCGGAAGCAAGGAAGCAGCGAACAAAATGTTCTCTCCTTTTTTCTTTTTCTTTTTTTAGATTTAAGAACGTGAGTGCAGACCCCGAGTTTTTGGGAAGAATGTAGCAAGCAAGATTCTGTTCTTCTGTTCGTACCCAGCGAAGAAGGCTGCTTGCAAGTTATTGCATGGCATTCATTCCTGCCTATAACGTGTACGTCCGTAAGCAAGCCGCTTGACGTCGTAGTTGTGATGGGCGGCGTCCCAACGAGGGAGAGAGCGTTCGCTAGCTGGGAGAGCCCACTTTTTTTTCTCCTCCATTTATTTTTTTCCATGCAATTTATCAAAATTTCGCCCCTTCTTTTCTTTCCTCTCTCCCCCCCCCTCCTGTTAACCATAGCTCGGACCCGGTGTCACACAGCAAGCAGGCTCTCCTCCCTCTTCCCCACCACGTGCAGTTATTGTCTTGGAAGACATTTTATATATCGCGAGAAGACTTCGGCAGCGTCTTCTCTCGTCGAATCGTGTTGAGCTGCGCTGGGATTGCGCGACTCTCCCAACAGTAGTACGGCAGGACGGTGTTGCATCGTGTACACTGCCCACATGTTTGTCCACACGACACTACAAACACAAACACACAATGAATTACAAAAAAACAATATCTCGGTTTTTAAATACCCCCCCCCCCCAATGGGGAATGGTCGTATCACGCAGTGTTCAAGGTAAGGCACCCAAGAGGCAGTTACATAGTACTCCCATTGCTGTCTCTGGAAATGCCTACACCGGAAATTAAATCAACTCATTGAAGCTGTCGTCCATATGCAAGTCCGCCTCAAATGCGGTTCTTAGTAGGATGCAGCTCACCCTTCATGCGACTCGCCAGACACCCGACGGCGCTTCGCGCTTGGTGCAAGCAATGTCTGCCTGGTCGGTGAAAATCCGACATGCTCCGTCCCGGCATTGTAGGGATGCGAGGGTCTATGGTCATACGACTACGGCCATGCATGAGATCGAGTACATCTCTCCCATCGAGTACACCCCCCCCCCTCCGCCACCCCGAGCTGGTCGGTGAAAAACCAACGTGCCCCGTCCCGGCATTGTAGGGATGCAAGGGTCTATGGTCATACGTACGACCACCCACGGCCATGCATGGCATGAGTCTACCACCACCTCGGGAGTTGTTCGGGTGATATGACCCCCCTTTTGCCACTGGAAACCCTCGTTCTAGGCGTGTCCAAAAAACTCGGAGCTACGTGTAGAGTACGTACGTAGGATACATTTTTGGGAGTTACACAAGAAAAGGGTTTGAAACCCAGTCTCTCTCTCCCCAGGGTGTTGTTCGGGTGTGAACTATTACGGGGGACCATAGTAAATAGGACCAAAACATTGTTATTACGGGGGACCATAGTTAACAGGACCTATGGTCTACATAAAAACCTATACCTGGTATGTTTAACCATTTTTACTAACAATATTTGGTCCTGTTAACTATGGCCCCCCGTATTAGTAAAATAGCGAAATATATAGGTGTTTGTGTCTACCGTAGGCCCTATTTAATATGGTCCCCCGTCATAACTCTCGTTTATACCGCAAGTTACGCGTACCAAAAAAAAAAACTTAAAATCAAGTCTCAAAAGTGTTTTTGCCCCCACAGCAGGAGGGCAGCCTTAAAACCTTTTTTGGACCGCAGTCCCGTTTTGGGGACAAACTACTTGAAATTTGAGTTGTTTGTCCCCAAAATGAGACAGCAGTTCTAAAAAGGTTAAAACCCTTTTTTAGGGCTGCAGTCAGGCCCGTCTTGGGGACAGACTCACTCGAACTGTTAGTAGTTCGACCCAGAGCGGGACTACAGAAGTACCGCTACAGTACCGCTAAAGGGTTGCCAGGTACGTGTTAGGCCAGTCTCTCGGGTGCTGTCGCGGGGTTTCCAAAGGCGTTCCACCCTTTACACCAACCGGAGTTGTTGGAGACCGTTTTGAAGACGACGGCGATCGTTTTTTTTTTAATTTAAATTACTGTTGCTACGGTATCGACGATCTCGATCTTTATGGAGGATGTATTTCAAAACGTGCGGACCTCGACTCGATCTCGGTTCTCGCAAAATAAAACGTCCGGTTGGTTTTGCGCCACGTGCCATATCGTTCTTCCTGTCGTGTTTACACGACACCGTAACTGGGTATCTGCTGGCAGCACATCCGACACACGATATCCCTACGTAGTTTTGCATATACCGGTGTATCGGCTGTTTGTTCAACACATGTAATAGCAAATCTAGCGCTCAGAAGGTACCAGGCTTTATCGACCGCCAGGTATGTCTATACCTACAGCGCACGGTGGTAGCGGCAGAGAACAACAGCAGATCGTTGCTTGTATTCCATTTCCGTACGTAGTATTCCATCTGGCTTTGGGGCACGCGTTGAGCATGCACAGCCGTGCTTCCCTCCCTGCGGCCGCTCGACTCGTGCTCACACACAACGAAACGAACATGCAGCAGACGCGGCAGAAACTTGCAGGAGACCTACAGGGTGCTGCTTCCTGGTATCCTGGCACACAGAAGAGGCAGCCTACTTTAATTCACCGCGCTAACCTCACGCAACTAAAGAGAGAGTAGCACGGGCAGGAGTGCTATGATCCCAGCAACCACACAACACAAAACGTGCCGATAATCACTACCAGGGTACACACTTATGAGTTGCAGCTACGCACGCGCTGATCGGAAGGCGCCTGACGCTTGAGGGAGAAACGACAAGTTTTCCTGTGAGATTCTCGGGCGCTATTCGAGCGGGGAAGAAGCGACCGGAAGATCGAGATCGACTACGCCCGATTTTCCCAATCTTCGATCCAGATTATCGAGGTGATTGAAGATCGACCTTCGCCAAGCGATCTCGATCCCGATCTCCAGCACTGATTTACGCAGACTGATAAACAGATAAACAGCCGCAACCCTCGGCAGTAGCGACGACGACAACAACGACAACAACAACGCAACGAGGAATCAAAAGGGAATCAGATTCCCAACAGCTCGGTGGCACCAGGATTTACATAAAACGTAGGGTTTCCTCCCGACAGGCAGGCCTTTCAAATGCTGCACTCTATATGATGATATTACTGTATCAAAACTAGTCTGACAAAAAAAGCGCCATCTATGCCGACAAAACTTGCACGACAGCTCTAGGGGGTGGCGCTGTACATCGCTCGTACCGTATCACACGGGGTGATAATATACCTACCGCATCACACGGGGTGATAATATACCTACCGTATCACACGGGTGATGACATACCTTCCGTATCATACCGGTAAATAAGATACCTACCGTATCACACGGGTGATAAGATAACACTACCGTATCACACGGGTGATCAGATACCTACCGTATCACACCGGTGATAAGATACGCACCGTATCACACGAGTGATAAGATATGTACCGTATCACACGAGGGTGATAAGATAACACACCCCCTCGGACGAGGGTCCACGCTGATTTTCGATTTCCTCCCATCAGTGGGGAAGGGCAGGGGGAAAAACACCGGCGCAGCGATGTATGGGTCTTTCCAAATAACTCGACCTGATAACCCCGACGCCGCCATTTTCGTCGTTCCGTGCCCCCCCCCCCCCCCCTCCCCTCCCCTAGCTTCGGAGAAACTTGTCTCGGGTATTCGTCGCCTAAGGAGGCGGTGTGTTCTTCTCGCGTGCTACATATCTACGGTCTGCTGCACGCTCACATTGTGCCCAAAATAACCCCGTATTTGTCGCTCGTCTCGTCCCTGTAAGTTCCCGTGGGTTCGTTCCCAAAGGGTTAGTATTTTCTCTTGCCTAATTTATTTAGTATTTGCGGCGGACTACATTAAGTAGGACCTACGGTACACACAAAAAACTACGAGTTTATGTTTCGCTATTTTTACGAACAATATCTGGTCCTATTTACTATGGTCCCCCGTAATAGTAGACGCATCAATAGTATTGGCAGTACTTCCTCTGTAGTGCCGGCTGCCCGCTATATACAGCAGTAGTGCCTGTTGAAAGCGCTTGGTGCAGATGGGGGTTAAACCAGCGTTTCAGCAGGGCTGAGGGGCGCCGATTGCCGCTATACACACGCTCGCTGGCTTCTGCGGCTTCTGAAGCAGGTCTTGTCTTCCTCATATGCGGGATGTGTATCCTGGATGAGTCCATATAAACCCTCAGGTATATATATAGATACCTGGTACGCGTGACACCCACTCCTTGAACTCTGCAGCTTTGGTGTTCGTCATATACGGACTGCTGCTGTATACCCTGCACGAGGCCATAAGAAACCCCCAGTACGCGCGATGGAAGTACTACTGTACAGTACCACACACAGCTTGAGCAAGCGCGATGAGTTTCGACGAGATTCTCGATCTCACAGCTGACATGTTTTTTTTTTTGTTCACCAATATATAGTGCCGGTATTCTTGGCCACGTATATATCATAGCACATACCGGCACTACTGTCTGTAGAGGGCATTTACAACTATGATCTCAATCTCTCAACTCTCAAAATTTCATCGTTGGGACATCGGGGCCGCCGCTCCTATCATGTCAAGCACGTTGTCTTCCCATCCCGTTTATCATCTTCGCCGTTCTGGCAACTGCTCCCTCCTGCAGGCATCACAGTAACTCAGACCCGGGGTCACTGATTGCAGCAGGCTCTTCTCCGCCCTCCCCACTCCGAGCGCTCCTTGCCTTGCATTGTTACCTCGAGAAGCCCTCGTCGACTCGCCCGCTTCGTTCGAATCGTGCCGGCGCAAAGCTGTAAAACGCCTCCTCTACAGTAGTACGTACAACATGAGTGATCAAACACTGCCGCCGCTACAAAGTTGCACATGCCCGTAGCTCATCCGTCGCGTGTTTTCGGCTCTTCCTCGAGGCTTCCTACCCTGAAGAAGCGGAGTCGGCTAACGAGTCGCACCTATTTATTAATAGCTACTTGCCTAAAGAACCTTTACCCTGTGATCTGAGTCTGGTATATATGTATGTCAAAACTGCTGTAGCAGCTGCACATATAGAGAGCTCTACAGCAGTACCGGCAAATTTTTCGACGAGTGGAGCTACTTCGTACATGGTGCAAGTGCAGCCGTAACAAAAAATGCCGGTACTGCTGCAACTGCTGATCGCAGCAGCCAGCCACGCGCGAGCGGAACACCGGCATGATCGCCTCGGGCAGCGACTGGAGAGCCTTGCACCTGCTGTTCGTATATACGGGCATGTCATGTACAGTAGTACGAGTATACGCGTATGCTACTGACCTTGCGGAGAGTCTGCAGAAAGAGAGAGAGAAGATATTTCGGGAAAATACGCAGCGACTCGCTCGTATCAAAAACGGTCGTGTCGTTGTTGTACATAACTCAAAATACAAAAAAAGGTGCCACAGCTTATTCGCTTCTTCTTAGCGCATATAATACGATTCTAACTGAGTCATGTCTTTTTTCTCGCATAATACGTAGAGCTACAGACGGTGCACGTCTACGACGTACGTATATCGCGTGCGTCCTTGCTTCTTCTGCCTGCTTCTGTCCTTTGGGTTGTTTTCAGTGGATTCACCTTTTTGTTCCATTTATCGCCCGTAAATTCCACCGCACTGGCGTTGACCACGACGACGTAATCGCCGCAGTCATCGTTGGGGCAGAAGGTGGGCTTGTGCTTGCCGCGAATGATTGGTGCGATCTGAGACGCAAGGCGGCCGACAATCTGTAAGATGGTAAGGGAAAAAAATACCGTTACAACAAAAACACGCGAGAGGGAGAGGGAGAGGGAGAGGGAGAGGGAGAGGGAGAGGGAGAGGGAGAGGGAGAAAGAGAGGGGCGGGGGGAGGGGGGGGGGGGGGAGAGAGGGGCGGGGGGAGGGGACAGAGAGCTTCGCTGTTCGGCGGAGAAAACGAGCAGGAACACTACTCGTACGTACTATCAAATATTAAATATTAATGCGAGTGACATGTACGTCGTACTGCGTACCCCAACCCCCTTGGGACGCCGAGACAGCAATCAAAACAATGGTAACTTTGAGCGTTCTCGACCGTCTACGAGCAGCGTGAGGGCCCCCTGAGCCCTGAAGTACTTACGGGTAGGATCATGCTGGGCCCGTGTCGTACGACTCCTAAAAAATAGCATCAATGCTCAAGAGACCAACCATTGTATTATCCCCGAAATCCCACGGCAACCGTCGTTGTAATCATACCAGGTAGTCACTTCTGGTCGTCAATGTTGACAACTCAAGTCCAAAAAGGGTCAAGGGGTGTGTGTGTACACGCGAGGGACGAAACATATCTATCTCCTCTATATAGCTTGCGAAGCACCTGAAACACCTGTGAAAAAGCCCATCCGGATCACAAACCGGGGCCACATCCAGCGAGCAGCTTCGCGGATTGCTGGATTTACTCACCACAGGTCTACTACCTGTTTGCTGCAACACCAATCTGTCCGGGAATGTAAGCACCGCTTGGGCATATCATATACCAGGTGTAATGTATTATGTATACAGCAGTATATAGCCTTCGATGTTCAAGGCTATTCAAGGATGGTATCACACCAAGGTTCTAAAAGGCTTATTGCTCAAACTATTGCCACGGGCGCGCATAGCAATCAGGACCAAATATGCTTAGTAAAAACACTCGAGTATATGGATGTTTGTGTGCATGACGGGTCCTGAATACTATGCCGCCCCGTGATAGTAGGCGTTCCGTGTTGGCGGCCTCATACTGCAGCCGGTATCGAAATAAAATGTACCTGATAGTATTACATACTGGTGTTATATTACAGGTGCCACTACTGTGGATGTTAACGTATGGGCCATTTTTTTTCTTGATATGTATGCTCGAACGGCCCTTATATTTCCGTCCAGGCTTCGTAGTACCTGGTACCTGATACCTGGCACCGCCTTACCAGGTGTAGATACCTTGTGAAATATGCCAGGAGACAGGCAGCAACTTTGACTTGACTTTTGCCTCGACTGACACCGAACTACTATACTTGTACGGTATGTGCCAGGTGCTCGTAGCGTGAAAAACTCGGCCCTACCCCCTTGGCAGCACACGTTTTGCCTTGCTTGACGTCTCCTGACATCTTGGTAGATACGTTTGGCGGTATTAGAGTGTTGGCGATTTTTTTTTTCCTCAGAAACTTACTTCCCTTCTCCTAAGAAAAAACGAATTCCCTTCTCATCATTGATCTCGGTGTGTGTGGTGTGTGTGTGGACGAGGCAAACCGAATCCAGCAGGCGACGCCTCTAAAATTGAGGAGGAAAGTGGGGATGTGCGGCACCGAGGCAAACCAAAAAAATAACGAAGAACAAAAAAACAGCGTGCGAGTAGCAACGGCAGCCCAGCGACGGTGTCCGCGGCAGAGTTGACCGCGGTTCCGCAACTGCCATCCCACGGCCGCAAGCAGCAGCACAGCAAGCGGCAGCTAGCTAGGGCTACAGCCACCGCTAGGGGTAGCATCAGCACCAGGACCAGCACCAGCACCAGCCTCCAGTTTTGCATTTTCGATTGCTCCTGCCGCGCGCGACCTACGCGCGCCACAGCGTCGGCGCTCTTCGCTCCGTCGCCGCCGCTGCTGCTGCTACCTCAGTATGGTGGAATTGAAATAATATACGGGCTGTCATCCTGTCGCGCTCTATATACAAGCGAGGCGGTAGGAGCACGAGTAGGAGCAAGAGTACGAGTGCTTTCGGGACGACACGCAATCCAACGCCGTTCGTCCGCGTTATGCTGCAGCTGCAGTACACCTCTCGAGCCTTTGTGCTCTCGGCGGGTGTCGTATTGCGTAAAGCAAGCAACATGGTGCGTGCAGGCATGTAAGACGCTTGGTGTGTATAAACCAACGAAATGGGGAGCAAACAGGTACCGTACATTTCGTCAAATTTCCTGCTGTACCTTTACGTACCTATACTCGTAGTATTCACAGTATGTGTGGGCCCGTCAAGATCTCAATACACTCAATGTCCAGTAATAATTTTGGTGTGGTTAGTTCGCCGACGGCTGGCAGCCGTCCGTCAAGGCCGTCAACCGAGATACCACACACCATTTTAGAGCAGGAGTTACTTGACGGCTGTCCGTCAAGTGGACTGGCGGCCGTCCGTCAAGGAGCCAGAGTACCGTCCGTCAACCAACACACAGAGTGGTACGGACACCACATAAGAAAACAATGAGAAAGGCAGGCCGATATTTACAGCAGCATAAGAAGCTCTCGAGTCGTTGTACTGAATTGAGTGAGGAACGCAAACATTCTCAAGTAAGAAATCAAGCCTGGACCAGCTTTCCGGTTTCTTATTGCTTTGTACGGTGTCCGGTACTGCGACTGCTGGATTTGTCATGCTGATGATCGAACTGTCGTGAGAAAATCCCCGGAGACTACTCATATAGGGAAAGATAATTCTGCTGGGTCTAACGAAATCAGATGCAGCCAACCGGTGCACGAGAGCTACGACGGTACTGAAACGAAGCCAACACTACGCTGTTGGATTCCCACCTCGCGCAATGAACCTGTTTGCAAGCCTGCCTATGGGTCCTCAGTGTAAGCTACGAGTTTTCACTGCTGGTTTCGAGCTCCTGTTTTGGTCACCAATCAGAGGTACAACTTGCCTGCCCTCTCGCGTCAACGAGATGCCACGCTGCCTTGTGGTTGATGATTCTGTTTAGCGTCGTCGCCATCGCCTCGCACGAGACCCTGGCAATGCCGACGTCTGCGATTTTTGGATGTGGTTGCTGTAGCTGTGCGTAGGTAGACATACAGGCCGCCCGAAGCAGCCATCTCCTGGGGGGCATATCTGAACAGCCCCGAAGGCATAATACTTCCAATACTATACAACTCCGTGCAAGATATTCGTGTACCAGGTATTTGATTCCACATTCCACCGCACCTGGTGAAATTCCCAGCTCGTTCATTGCGCGCACACCCCCCTACACACCGACAGACAACGCGCCCTCACAGCGGTTATTCCGTTATTTTTAACGAATAACGTTGCCAGCCATGACCTCCTCTACGAGCTCTCCGCCAGCTAACGGCGCCATTCTCAAGGAGGTGCCCCCGCTTCCACTCGTCCCTCCGGACCTTTATGGCAGCAGCAGTAGCTGCAGCAGCGACGCCGGCAAATGGGAAGAATCGCTCAAGAAGGTCGTTCCAGCGATTGTGGTGATCCGCGTATGCTTGTGCAGTGCTTTCGACGGGGACAGAGCGAGCTACTCCCACGCCACGGGGTTCGTGGTGGACAAGGTTCGAGGCATCATCCTCACCAACCGCCATGTCGTTACGTCAGGTATGACGACATCATGGCCGCAGGCACAGCTCAGAGCTTTCTTTGCTTGCTGCTGCTTGCTCCTTCTGCTGTATGATGTACAAGGTCTTTGAGAATATAACCTGCCACCTACCCTGTACCGCGCCTCGCCTTGTTGGAGATTTATTTCGAAACGTTTTTCTTTTGTCGTTGTATTTCTCTGTTTTTTTTCCCGTCTAAAAAAAACAATATTTTCCCGGTACATAGTCGAATATGGCTCACGGCTCCGCGGCGCACACCTGATGATGCCGAAGAGGTTTGGAACAAGTTCGAATGACGTGTAGACTTGTAGACGCGTGGGTAGAAGTAGATATGGTTCGTTGAACAGCTGGTCCACGGGGGGAGTCGTCCACGAGTCAGCGCTGCTCCCTGTTTCAGAGCCCGATACGTACCAGGTAACTTGTTTTTTTTTCTTCTCAGTCAACGCCGCCGACCACTCCCCGTCCTTCCTGTCGCGCATGCCTACACGTACCCACGAGGTCGCCAGTTTCTCTCTGCACGTCCCAGGCTGCGCGACATAGCGCTCTCTACTATGCCGATGTCGCCGCTTTGCTGTTTACAGATATTAACTCCTTGGCTTTGGGGTTGAACATTTAAGGCATCACCACCACCGGTGCCTGCGTGCCCCCTGTCTCGTTCTATTTGTATCATAGTCACACCAGTGATAACGTGCGCTAGCCAGGCCTCCTGTCTTTCTGGGGGCGAACGGCGCCCGGGTAAGGCGGAAGCGCGGGGGGGGGGGGGGGGGGGGGGACTCAAACAGGCCGAGGCGCGGGACGGATGCACCGCATAGATCGATAGATCGGTATACGTTACTTCAACTTAAATAGGTGGCCGCGGCGGACGTACGCACCGTTGTGTTGCCTCGGCCGTGCTGCACCGATCGCACCGCCCATCATGTGCCTTTTTTTTTTTTTTTTTTTTTTATCCTCCGACGGATTGGTAAAAATAAAGCTTAAGCTCACCACACTTCCACGTTCGTGTCGTGTGTCAATTTAGCCCAGTTGGGCACGTTGACCCGACCTGACCCCCGAGAGGAGCAGGTGCGGTGGAGATAGCCACCCGGGAGAGTCATCTCTCCCGGGTAGTGTGGGACTTGCGTTTGCTCACCCACCAACAAAAACCAAGGCTATGAGGCCTTCCCGCCGGACTCGGACCAGTTACGGTCCACCCTACCCGTTGGGGCGTTGGTCCTCATCATGTGCCCATTGTCGACACAGCAGCATATGGTACCGTCATATCATATCATTTCAAGGTCTTCCTTGAGTTTTACTCTTCATACACTTGTTGGTTGTCGTCTTTGGTACGTAAAGAGTTGAAAGACGTACCGCATACACGCCCCCGTAGACCCCACACGATACGCATACGATAACTACGTTCGATACGTACGTGAGGTATTCTCCCCGCCATGCCCCGTACCTCTCTATATCCTCGCGACCCCGTACTATGTATCATATGTATGCGATACGATGTGCCTGATGCAAGTATGTACATACGTACGAAGTTGTTCGTCAACGACTGATGTCAAACCGGTGCGTACTTAACCCCTTTAGCACCGCAGTCCCGTTTGGGGACAAAACTACTTGAAATTTGACTAGTTTGTCCCCAGAACGGGACTGCGGTTCTAAAAGGGTTAACAAAAGACGGAGACAACCCTCCCTTGCGTTCCGGCTTTTTTCTTCTTTCTTTTTTCTATCTCCTTTACTCCCCTCCCTTCGAATTTGAGATTTCTTCCTTGTGGCGGCGCATCCTCACGCCTCAGTGCTGCTGCGGTGCATCCCCCTCTCTTTGTAATTAGTGCCGCGTTGTGCCGCTCCTTATCTAGTGCCAGGTGCCAGGCACCTGGTACAATTCTGTCCCGAAATGTAAAAACCAAATTTATATGTATGTATCAACATGAATGTTCATTATATTTCCGGACAGCGTGGTACCTGGTCAGAGGCTTCACTGTTGATACTGCAAACGTTCTCCCGCATTTCGGGCACTCTCTTCCAAAATCCGTACGTGCAGTTGTTGAGAAATGATCTCTTCTTACGAACTCCTTATGTACGTACAAGTAAATAAAAGTGTTCTTGCGCCCCAACGAGCTTCATCCGGAACTTACTTTTTTTTCTACTTTTTACTGCTGACTACTGAAGATGAAGCCCTCAGCTTGTCCCGCACATACGATATGAATACGTACGTATCAGGTACGCATCAAGCAATCTCTGCTGGGCATTTTCTGATATTTTTGTTTGCAGAATACGCATGCTGGGCATTTTCTGATATTATTATTTGCAGAATACGCATGCGTGGGTATCGTAACATACCTCCAGCCACAGGAAAGAAAATAATAAAAACACACACACAAGTGAGCACCGTGGGGCGCTGCAAAACTTTTTGCCCCGCCATCAACAAGCACAACGAACGACACCATAAAGCCAACTTCGAACACGGTAGCCCATTTTGTCGCAGTTTCAGCTCGGCCTAGGCTGCGGCACACCAGACTCCTCCAACGCAGTCTCTAGACTATAAATAGCGCGCCACATTTCCACGCAGATATATAAATCTGATATGCCACCCCCCAACGGCCTTGTTTGGGTGTTTGAGCGATTAGGGTTACCAGCAGTACTGGTGGAGTTCGTACCCATGTCAACCCTTTTAGGACCGCAGTTGTTTTGGGGACAAACTGCTTAGTGTTCGACTGGTTTGTCCCCAAGAACGGGACTGCAGTCCTATTAATAGTTAAAAGGCCACCCCGTGACGAACCAATACACGTGGTCTTATTTATCTCCACGTAATGGTCTACCCTGGTAGTATTTTACCGTGGGTACTGACGGCACTAATTACAAGTAGTTTTTTCTCGTGACAAGCCGATTCACCTGGTCTCATGTATCTCCCGAAAAACCTTGAAAACGGATGGTCTTGAAAGTGGATACTGCTGTACCGCACTGCTTGATAACCTCTTCAGGACTGTGCTCCCGTTGCGAGTACAAAACACTTGGAATTAGTATGCTCACATTTAGGTTTCTGCGCACGGAGAGTGCACCATTAATGCGTATTATTGCGAAACGTACAGGCGTACTGAAGTATAATATCTCCGGGCACAACAAGAAGACAAGGAGTGGTTGTTGTGACATTGGTTTCGGAACGGAACGCCTGATTCTCAACGCTTGGCCGGGCAGAAAAGATTGAGCTTGTCTGCTGTGTGCTCGTGTGTACATTACTCGGTCAGCTGCTGGTTATTAGCTGGTACATGGGGGGGGGGGGCTACGATTTAAGAGATTTGTGCTACCAGGTACCTGGTATTAATTTATTTAAAAGCACACCCTGAACAATTCCTATTTCGTTCGTCCATTGCGTCTTCAATTGATTTTGGAGGCTCTTTGTACGTTGGAATTTTCTTGTCAAATGGTTGTGGCGACTTCCTATTGATTGGAATTGTCCAGACAATCGACTTCGGCGATTGTCCCTTCACTGAAAATTGTCCAGACAATCGATTTCGGCGATTGCCCAATACTTGAAATTGTTCAGACAAAATATTTCGGCGACTGGAAATGTCCAGACAATTGATTTCGAAGACCGCTCATTTAATTGAAATTGTGCGAGCAACAGGTTCCGAGTGTTGTCTGTGAATTGGAATGGCGTAAACAATTGATTTCGGAGACTGCCAATTGATTGGAAGTATCCAGCCAATTGGTTTCGGGTGCTGGTCCATTATTTGGAATTGTCCAGACAATTGATTTCGGGTGCTGTCTATCGATTGGATTTGTCTGGACAGTTGATTGCGGGTGCTGCCCATTCAATGGAATGGTTCAAGCTTTCGATTTCAGGTGCTGCCAATTAAATGGGATTACCCCCACAATTCTTTTCAGACGCCGTCCAATCCATCAATTGCTCGAGACATATCGTGGAAAAGTACCCATTTAATGTATTCTACTATACACTCCACGTTGAATTGAAAATACTATTAATAGAAATAAACACAGTAAATAGAGTTCTTGGGTATACAGGGAACTTCCCGATGTTAATTGTAGAGGCAATAATAGCGTGGTATTGTATTAATAGTGGACAGACCAAATCATGTGTAGCTCTAACAGTAGCTGCCAGCTTTCGAATGACAGAGCCCTCTAAAACTCGATTGTCCGGACAACTCTAATTAGTAGATCGCTTCCGACACAAATTGTGCAGACAATTCCAATTAATGGGCCGTCTCCCAAAGTAGTTGCCCGACAAATACAACTCATGTACATCACCCGAAATCAATTGTTCAAGCAATTGCCATTAATAGCCAGTCTGTGAAATAATTTGCCAGGACGCTTCCAATTAACAGGCGGTCTTCGAGATCATTTGTCTGTGCAATTCCAATATTGAGAAAGTACGAAGCATGGTTCGTTCAGATAATTCCGATCATCGGACAGTCTCTGAAATATTTTGTCCGGATAATTTCATTTGTTAAAAAGCACCGAACACCAATTGTTCAGACAATTCTATTCAATGGGCCGTCTCTGAAATCAATTGCCAGGACAATATCATTTGATAGAGAGTCTCAAAAATAGTTTGTAGGACAGTTCCAATTGTTGAAAAATACGTCAATTGTTCGAATCACTCCAATTAAATCTCCCAAGTCAATTGTCCGAACAAATCGAATTTATAGACAGCATTCTCAAAGATCGATTGTCTTAAGCAAGTTCAATTTGTGAAGGTGCTACCTACTGAGCTATAGGGGTAAACGACCGATCGATTACCCGGCCCAGGGTAATCCTCATAACAACAGTCTCTGCCATCGCTTGCCCGGACAATTCCAATTAATGGACAGCTGCGTGACTCTCCTGTAGGGGCAATAGTCTATCAGTAGGTCTATTGCCCAAGGCATAAGCAGAAAAGGGCGGGACACATCAATTTTAGGTATGTATTACATGTTCGCACGTCGGACGTGTTGATATCGCCTCGCAGCCCGTGTGTTTAGATACGAATCATGGAAAAACATTCCACAAACAAATCATCCGTATCGTACGAGGTGCGCATTGATAATTTTGAGTGCACGGGCAATTGATTTAGGAGACTGTTTGCCAACTCGCATCGGGTGGAAAAGAGATTTTGGAGATTTTCTATCATTGGTTAAAATTTTCCGGATAATTGAACTTGCGTACCAGTACTGTTTGTTAGTTGGGGATACCCGGACAATTGGTTTAGACGGCGGTGTGCTATTTTTTTTTATTTTTATTTTGAAAATTTCCGCACGATCGACTTTGGAGCCTGTCTATTGATTGAAACTGTCGGGGCAATTGATTTGGGAGACTGCCCATTAGTTGGAATTGTAGGGGCAATTGGTGTACTCTAGGAGACAGTCTATGAATTGTAAAGATACATTATTTGAGGGAGTGTTTATTAGTTGGAATTGTTGGGCCAAAAAAATTAGGAGGCTGTATATTAATTGTAATTGTCGGGACATTTATTTTAGTTTTTTAGGAGACGGCCTATTAGTTGGAAATGTCGGGACAACTGTTTTAGGAGGCGGTCTACCAATAAGAATTGGCCGGGCAATTAATTTAGGAGAACGTCCGTGAATAGGAATTGTCCGGACCTTTGATTACGGAGACTGCCTATAAAATGGAACTGACCAGACAATAGGGCCAGGTGGGGGTCATTCAATAGAAATGGTCTGGACAATAAAGCTCGATGCGTTTCAATTAGTTGGAAATAGGGACCACAATAGACAGCTATAGGAAGCTACCAATAGACAATTGTCTATTGTCCAATCTCAAGCGGTAAAAAATTAATAGTAGACCTCTCTTGAACCTGTACCGGGTATTTACCTTATAAACCGGAATAGGTATTACACAACTTTAGTATGCCCGTGCCAAGCGTTTTGACCTCTCTCAAAAATGAGTTTTATCTTAAATCGAACCCTCTAATATTACAGCCCCCTCCCTGTAGTTTTTAGGTCATACCTTTTAACCTTCCAACCAGCATGTTCGATGCACTCCATGAGATACCAGGCATCGGATGGATGTTCGATGTGTTCCATGAGATACCAGACATCGGAGATACCCTTGACCTCGGTTTTTCATGTCTGCGCCTCAGTTCCACACGAGCGCTGCAGAGGTCTGCGTGGCCGCACGAGAGGGCCCACAATAAGCACCTGTTACAAGAATCACCCTGCCTGGCTCGGTAGTTCGAATCTCATTTAACATTTTTTTTTAATAGAAAGCGCTTGCGCGTGCGATCCCTGAACACTTACATCTCCCTGGTCCCCCTGGTATTGAGACGAAACGGGTAGGTCCGCCGCGCGTACGACCGTATACGGTACCGGCGCCCCAAATATCCCGCCGTTCAGAGGGCGGGGGGGGGGGGGGGGGGGGCGTTACAAGGATTACCCCGGCCTGGATAATTCGTCAGTTATTTAACCCCTGTACCGTACGTAGCTTATTAGGTAACACCTTCACACTGCCCGTGTCTTGTTCATTGAATTATGCATGCCACAGCCCACGGCAGTGCTCGGTGCATCTGGGGTGGTCGTGGCATTGCGACATTGTGCTATCAATATTAAAAATAGCCGCTACTATTACTGCTGCTACTACTATTACTACTACTACTACTACTACTATTACTACTACTACTACTACTACTACTACTACTACTACTACTACTACTACTATTAATAATAATACTACTACTACTACTACTACTACTACTACTACGACTACTACTACTACTACTACTACTACTACTACTACTACTACTACTACTATGAATACTACAATTCCTATACGAGGCATTCTGTCCTACTCTGTATGAAGCTACTGACTGTACGTGCGTGCTGCTTCTGATGAACTACTACTATTACGGGGGACCATAGTTAATAGGACCAACTATTGTAAGTAAAAATAGGGAAACATGATGTTTTCTGTATGTACCGTAGGTCCTATTTACTATGGTCCGCAGTAATAGTGGTACTTGAACTACTCCTACTGCTGCTGTAGTAATAACACCATCATTGTCTACTACAGTATTATTAGTATTATTACTACACCAACTACTACGGCTATTAATATTAATGATAACTATTCCTATTAATAGGAATCCGCACTACCTGGTACTATTGATAGTGCTGCTCTATTAATGCGAAGAACACACACTATTAATACTATGATATTCAAAGTACCAGGTACCGCTATACTACCCTGTACGTGATACGACTCGCGCCGGCACTGCAGGCAGTACTGCTACTTTCGTACCAGGTATACCTGGTACAGCGGTGCCTCTGCTACAGCAGTTGGTAACTAAATCAGATACTGCACCGGTGTGTATTTCCATTTACGCTCGTCACCAAGTGGAAAGCGATATATCTGGTGCCAGGTACTGCTTGTAACTGCAGTGGTGCGGTTGTACTGTTTTATCCATTTTACGCCAGGGTCGTGGGGTCGATCGACCCTTCGTGAAACCTCGAACCTCTCGGACCTTACTGTTTTAACTTCTTGATGCCATGGAGGCAAGGTAACTTTGTTTGTTGTTACACTCAAGTCTTGTTGCCTCGTAGGACTGCTGTTACTCCCGTTGCGGGGAGAAGTTACTTGGATTTAGAGGGGGATGTCCGTTTCTCTGCGGCGGGCAGCGCGGTGGTAAGAGGGTTCGATCGTACAAAGCAGTATGCTTCGAAGTTATTATTAATAGTGTATTATCTTGTGTAAGTACGTACCTGTGATATACCAGTACCGGTATATTATACCAGCCCCACAGACGACGAATACATGGCGGGACCGGAACGGTCGGAGCAAGGACTATTATTAATAAGAGTCAATTCTTATCGGAGAGCTTTTTTTTCCAATTTTTCGCCATTTTTTTCGCTGCCAATTTTATCGGAGAGCTTTTTTTCCCCCCAATGTTTCGCGACATTTTTTTCGCTCAATTTTTCAATCTTCCATATTTTCCTGATTTTTTCCCCCAAATGTGTGAAATTTAACGAACTTGATTTTTTTGCCTCTCGAAAATTTCACGAATAGTGAAGGAACGCCTCCGTATATTGATACCTATCTCCAATTATTTCCAAAACTTTGGAAATTACGGAAAAAACGCTCTCCGATAAGAGTGAACCTAAGTGGAGATGGATGCGGGCTCATGAGGGGCAGGGGGGGAGATTTTACCTCCTTTTTTTAGGAGACATGTGGATGCCGACGGGTAGAAAGAACGGTTTGATGTGAAGAACACACTCGCTGCCGCTGGAACGAGCCGATTAGCACTACAGCAGCAACCCTGTGCGTAGCCCTACAAGCTAATCAGATCGGACCGACTCCACCGTTGGCTGGCATTTAATCCCTTTGTCTTATTAACAGCAGTAGTGCACAATTTTGTTTCAACCATTTCTCGGATATGTACGTAGTGCGTGAGCTGCAGTACTAACTGCTGTATGAGGACTATCGATGCGACGCTTCCTTCTGCAACCTTTGTATTTGGCCCCGACCGGCAGCCGACAGCACAGCATCTATCTCTGATCTTTGAAGGATGCGCGGTTGGGTACAGCAGTATCAATAGTTAACCCTTTTAGGACTGCAGTACGTATTATTATTATTATTATTATTATTATTATTATTATTATTATTATTAATATTATTATTATTATTATTATTATTAATATTATTATTGTTATTATTATTATTATTATTATTATTATTATTATTATTATTATATTTTTTTTTATCCTCAGGCGGATTGGTAAAAATATGCTCACAACACTTCCACGTATCCGTGTCGTGTGTCAATTTAACCTATAGCTCCCGTTGCAACCTCAGCACAAGCTGCTGTTACTACTGGCGCTTGGGCACGGTGACCCGACCTGACCCCCACCCTTTTAGGACTGCAGTCCCGTTTCGAGGACAAAGTACGTAGAATTTGCGTGGATTGTCCCCTAAACGGGACCGCAGTTTTAAAAGGGTGAAGTAGTTACCTGTACCTACGCCCAATCTAATCCCTTTAGTACCGCAGTCCCGTTTTCGGGGTAAACTACTTGTAATTTGACTGGCGTTTCCCAAAACGAGACTGCAGTCCCTAAAAGGGTACTATTAATGTTGATAAAGAGTGTTTCTCGAAGGGTTGCAAGAGGAAAAATGTCGGCACCTCAGGAGTTTCGTTCTGTGCAGGTGCGCTGCAATTACGTTGGTTTTAAATCAGATGCCTTGAGGTTATCACGCGACGTACGAAATGCTCGTTACGCACCAGGTAGCACCAGCAACATAAATATCGTAACATACATACAGCAATAAATGGGTGCCCCGGTTCACGAGCGCCCCGTGACTAAGGCCTTGATACTGGTGTGAATACGCGCTCTGAATCCCTCTAGAAGTGCATCGTTTTTGGGGAAAAAAACTACTTGGGAGTTCGTAGTGTTAAGAGCTTGTTTTCGGTACTACAGGGTTGATCAACGACAGGTCGCTCTTGTCCGTAGTGGGAAATATTAGATATTTATCGGAAGTTTTTTTTTTCTACCAGTTTCCGGTCCTGGATTTTCTCGTCTGGGCCGATCTTATATCGGTGCACTCAATATTGTATGCATAGATATATGTATACTCATATCTATGTTTTGGGCATCGTGAAAGGGTATACGAAAAAAAGAAAAAAAACGACACCCCACCTTTTTTTTTCAAGCCCCAGACAGGGGGGTACACTAAATCAAGTGAAACAACTGGAAAAACATGTTTTACGCATTTAATCTCTGGGAAAAAATCCACCCCGCTACGTACGTACTCGTACTTTGCTTTCGATGCCGATATGATGGCGACCGTTGGCTCCGTTGACCTCTGCGCCATGCTAAAAGCAAAGGGTGGGCTGCATGCCAAAAGACAGGCATGTGTGATATGGAGGAATATCGGATTATAGAGCGGTCGTGGGATAGCCGTAATATAAAAACCCTTTAACTCCCGAAGACGTTTCCCGCGGCTCAGAAGTTTCCCTTGCAGTACAATGGTTATGATAGCCGATAGGAGAAGAGCAGACAAGCGCCCGAGGGAATTTCCTTGGAGAAGTGTATTTACCCATCTGGCGGGTTAATAGGAGGAGAGCAGGGTCGCCTGGGTGCCTTGACGAGTCAAAAGCCCCTACGTGTCGAATCACTCTCAACACCTCCCTTCCATCTCTCATCATAAAGAGGGCTGATACAACAACACAAGAAGTCTCCCGAACAAGAGAAGCTGCCTTCCTATAATAGCCAGTTCAGATAGTTCCTGCATTCCACTCCCTTCCCACGGTGCTCGGGCCCCACCGCTGTACATGGATACGTGCTTCGGTATGTTTCGATCGCACCGATGTTGTATGTGCTCGAATCCACGCGTACAGTACTGGCTGTACGCCGTGTACTCTATGAGAAAAACGCATGGCGAGCGAGTATCGCCCTATGTTGATGAATACCCCTCCATAGACTTTAAGCTCACCAGCGTGTCTGCGAACAGTAGCGCCGGCCCTCTCGTACAACAACAACAACAACAAAAAACTTTGAGAGATCTGCAGCAGTAGCCTACGCCAGGTACCTACGTACCTGGAAGGCTGTTTTGAAAAAATAAATAGGTACGTAGCCTTCGTAGGCGGTCGCGGTCTACGTATCATGTACGAAAAAAAGTGTGAGAAATCGACCCCGTTTTCGCCCTGCCAGAAGGAGGATGTTAGCCTAACATTTGATTTCAGTAGCCTAACATTTGATTTCAGGTTTCTCGCCAAAGAGAGCCGATACTGACTGTAGTGTGGTCACAGATGTATCTTAGAGCTCCACTGGCCCTTTTAGTACTTGCTGCACTATTACGGGGGACCAAATTAAATAGGACCTGCGGTACACACGAAACACTATACGATTGTTTCTCTATTTTTTACCAGCAATATTTGGTCCTATTGACTGTGGTCCCCCGTATAATGACTGCGCAGAAACATGCATCTACCTCTAATTTCTAGTAGTTCGTCCTCAATTGTTCCCCGATTCGTCCCTCGAAGCGGGAGGGCAGTCAGTCGTGGTGGGGTTAGCGGAGGAGTTGTTTCTTTTATTTGTCGGTCTGTTGATCGAGCCTTGTCGATGTTCGAAACGAGGCGGTCGCTGGAAGCCCTACTACCGCCAGCCCCCGCCCCCCCCCCCCCCCCCCGGAACAGAGGGAACAGTGGCCACAGTATAACTACCGCTGTCTGCACTGGTTCCGGCTTGCTCCGTAGCGCGAGAGTCTTGGCCTCTAGGCCTGTTTGGCAGCAGCAGGCGGTGTCGCGCCATCTGCTCTCCAGGCCTGTTGACAGCAGCAGGCAGTGTCGGGCCATCTGCTCGCGTGCCTCTGCTGTACTCGTACGGTTGTGCGTGAGGGGACAGGGAACAAACGGACGACCGCTGGACTGCTGTGAAGCTTCCCTTTTTTCTGCTGTCACTCAGAAGCACTATATACGTACGTACAGCAGTATGTCGGAGGAGAACAATCGAGGACTTCTCCGTTGGCCAATGATAAACAGGTTGTACTCGTTAGCTTCCTCGTTACTGCTTTCTAGTGATTACGACCATGCTTTGAAAATAGGGGGGAGAACTACTTGAAATGAATCTGGGGGTCGTGCTTGGTTGTTGGCGAAAAAAAAAAGTTGTACAAAAAAAAAAGGTGCAGTTACCTGTGCACGTGGTAGTTTTTTTCGGGGGGGGGGAACAAATACCGCTTGAAAATGGTGCGGCACTGTTTTTGCAGCCGGTAAAAGGATCAACTTTGTAACTTTGCACCTCAGAAGTTTGTCAAATGCAAGAGGGCCCTTCAGCTAGCTGACCAGTGGAGCTTTCCACTTATTCTATTAATAGGAAACGATTGAGGCACACCGAATAAAGAATGATCCTACGTAGCCAATGGTTGATTGGGTCTGACCTGATTGGCTTAGGCTTCGGGTTAGGGTTAGTTCCTACTCGTCTCGTACGCCATGTGTGTCAACCATTTTCTTGAATAAAGTTGTCAGCTCCCCCTACACGACAGCCGCCCTTAATTTTGTTTTCCCTGTTAGGACTGCAGTCCCGTTTTGGGGACAAACCACTCAGGTTCTAAGCGGTTTGCCCCCCAAAACGGGGCTGCGGTCCTATAGGGGTTTCGCGCGTCCGTCCCCCTACAGGTAGCAGCAGGGTGGGGGCCGTGCACCGGGCGCCAGTCGCATGTTTAGCGCGGCCTGTCAAAATTGGCTTCTGTGTGGCCGTGTAGGATATGATGATGTCAGTCGCCGTAGTGTAGAGAGCTCTCCTGCCTCTGCGGGGCACAGGTCCAGGTACGTGCTTGATATGTGCTATGCCTACTACACCTCTCCGCTCTAATAGGCTAGAGCCTTCATCGTACTGCGTAAATATGGCATACCTGGTGCCTATCATAGTACTGGTATGAACGACTTTGCGTAGAGCGCAGAGCCTAGCTCTACGTAGAACCTATTAGACTATATAGAGCCTACAATCAACGTCAGTAACATTAAAACGGAATTATTGCCCCCCCCCCCCCCCCCCCGCGCTATGGTCATACAACTACGGCCATGCATGAGATCGAGTACATGTCTCCTATCGAGTACCTGGCTTTCGTTCGGCACTGTCGTCCATGTGCAAGAAAGTCCGCCTCGCAAACGGGTCTTAGTAGGGCGCAGCTCATCCTTGACGCGACTCGCCGGATACCTCACGGCGCTTCGCGCTTGGTGCTAGCGATGCCTGCCTTGTGGGTAAAAACCCGACGTGCTCCGTCCCGCCATTGTAGGGATGCGAGGGTCTTATGGGCGTGTGATTGCGGCCATGCATGATACTGTGGCGTCTTCTATCGAGTACCCCCCCCCCCCCCCCCCCCGGCTACGCATGGATTGGTAGCCCACCAGAAACTGATATTGTTGAGTCATTTTCCCCTCCCGCTTCCTTGATAAGAGTCAGCTCGGATCGAGATCTTCGGATTGCCTCCATTACGTCTCTACGTAGTGCTCTTACTCTCAATACTACTGTTGATAACACCCCGTGCAGGACGGCAACCCCGTCATCAAAACAGAACACTTGGAGTCAGATGCACGTAGGTTTATGTGCAGTGCAGTGCAGTACTATATATAGTAGAAGGGTTAACAGCTACGAAATAGCGTAGCATACCGTATCACACGGGTGATGAGATACCACCCCCCCCTTGAGATGACATTTCCGAGCCGGTTTTCTGCCAAAAATAGGGGGGGAGGGGAAGGGGGGGGGGGGGGGGGGGCGCACGCAACGAAATTATGGCTTTTTGGGAAGTTCTCGTCGACATGTGTCCTCTAGGCGCATCTGTCGACGTTTTTGCGTCCTCCTCCTCCTCGAGTGAGAGAGAGAGAGAGAAATTCAAGAGATTTTGGCCAGCGAACCGTGGGTACAGGTGCTGTCTTTTTGTAAAGAGGTCAAGAGCTACCTTCACTTCGGGCTCTGAACGTTGTTTATATTACCTAAGTACGTATTCGTATGGTATGGTACTTGACAATTGGGATGGTAGGTTACCGGTATGTATACCGGAAATTGCCGGGACCACACTTCGGCGATAAATCCCTTGAAAAGTTGGGGTAGCTGTTTGTGTCCCCTGTGTCCCCAGTTAAAAATCCTACTTAAATACTGGGAAACCCCCTTAATTTCAAGTATTTCAGGGTTCATCCCCCCTTCCCCCCCCGGGGTTAGTTCAAAGGCATTCCCGGTTTTGGTGGTAGTAGTTTGCGGAAGGTGACTCCAGAAAAGAAGCTGAATTTAGGGAATCACTTGTAGGTAACTGTTTTTTCGCAGGTAACTTCCCTCCCTGCATCACGAGGACTGAGCTGGCCGACGAAAAGTCGCCGGCTAGTTATTCGCTGGCTGCTTACTACAGCTAGTATGAGTTGCGGGCGGTAAATTGCGGGGCTCTGCGTCTTCGCCTCTGATTAGCCCGTCTATATGGCTCGAATTGTGTACTAAAAATTCCGGCAGCATTAATAGTGAAGATGAAAACAAGGTTTGTAAGTCGGATTGGTTGGTTTTAGATGATTCGTTGGCTTACTTCACCGGCCAACTATTGGCAATGAGTAGCCGTGAAGTCACTATTAGTTGTAAGCCGCCTCACGACCCTACGTTTCGCAGATTGAGTGAATTGAGTGATGCGCCGGGAGAGAAAAAAACTGATCGCCGACGACGTTGACCCTTCTAGAGCCGCAGTTCCGTTGTGGGGACAATCCAGTCGAATTATAAGTAACTTGCCCCCAAAACGGGACTGCGGTTCTAAAAGGGTTAAGCCGTGAACGTCCCAAGGGTTTGTTGCCTACCAGGTATGTATTAATAATAGGGTGCTGTCAAGTGTATACTCTGGGGTACCTGGGTGCATGCCATGTTTTTTATTTATTTTGGTCATACTCGGGTATATAGCCTGGGGTACCCGGGTACCAACCATGTTCGTGTTTGGTCATACTCAGGTATATAGTATGGGGTATCCGGGTACCAAACTTGCTTGTTTTGGTCTTACTCGGGTATATACTCTGGGATACCCGGGCGCCAAACCTGCTTGTTTTGGTCATACTCGGGTATATACTCATGGGTACCCGGGCGCCACACCTGCTTGTTTTGGTAATCCTCCGGTACAAGAGATACCCGGGTATTCCCAGAGTACATGCATACCCTGCTATTCTTAGGGCACCCCCCCCCGTTTTTTTAGGGATATTTTCACCACACGCAAGCTCTGGAGGTCGGCCTCCCACAGGCAACCAGCCTCGTACCTCGAGGACGCCGCAATTTTCTCCCTCGAAATACCCGAAGCCTCCACGTGCATCTCTCCAACGCGTGGGGCGCACGCGCGCGTAGCAGGGGGGGGGAGTGGGGGGTGTAGTCGATAGGAGAGATGTACTCGATCTCATGCATGGCCGTGTAGTCGTATGACCATAGATCCTCGCATCCCTACAATGCCGGGACGGAGCATGTCGGGTTTTCACCGACCAGGTAGGCATTACTTGCACCAAGCGCGAAGCGAAACGTGAGGTGTCCGGCGAGTCGCATGAAGGGTGAGCTGCATTCTCTACTAAGAACCGCTTGTGAGGCGGACTTGCATATGGATGACAGCTTCAATGAGTTGATTTAATTTCCGGTGTAGGCAATGGGAGTACTGTGTAACTGCCTCTTGGGTGCCTTACCTTGAACGCTACGTGATACGATCATTCCCACTGGTGCGGAGTAAAGGTTGTTCACCTCGCACAAACGATCTAACTCGACAACCAGCTGTGGGCGACCGCCAAAAAAAGCAAAAAAAAGCGGTACCCTGGTTGTCTAGCTCACGTAGAGCGGCATGTTTTACAGTGTCGTTGCCAACCGACGCCAACCCAACCTATATAAAATAGGGGGGGGGGGACAAAACATGTGACCCTGTGCGGCGCTGACTGGGTGCTGTTGCTGCCTGTCATGTCAGTCAGTACCGCCGAACCGTCCCTTGGCGCCCGGCGTTTTCGCTCCGTGCGCTCGCTCCGCCGCCGGCCCCTCTGCCCCCCCTGCACCCCCTGCACCCGGCACCTGGCATAAGAAAAACGCGGCGGAATAACTATTCGCTGCCGTTTTTTCTTTTCGTGCCGTGTTATATAAAGATGTCAGGAGACAGCGCTTTTTCACCACCCCTTGAGCAGACAGCAAACTTTGCCTTGACGTGCCTTGACTGACACCAAACTACTAGGTTTTAGTGTGGAACACTCGGCCCTACAAGATCCTTGACAGCGCACATTTTGCGTGGCTTGACGTGCCTCCTGACATATTTGGTGTGTTCTATGCTGTTCACCCTTTTGGCTCCCAGAAAAGAGAGCGACCGCTTCTTTTTTTCCGGGGGGGGCGGGGGGTTATGAACCATCTGCAGTTTATCGCGTGTCTCCTGACATCTTTGGTGTCCTATGCTGTTCACCCTTTTGACTCCCAGAAGAGAGAGCGACCGCTTCTTTTTTTCCGGGGGGGGGGGGGGGGGGGGACTTATGAATAATCTGCGGTTTATCAACCATCTACGGACAGCGTGAGCACCGGGCAGAAGTACGGGCGGGAGTTTGTTTCGCGGTCGTGCAGTACACGACTGGCTCTTTGCGTTGTACGTTTTCTCGGACACCGAGTTGTACCATCCCCCCAATCGCACATCATTGCTGCGGCAGTGGTGGTAGTGGTCGTTGCTGCAAGTAGGGCCGCTTTTTTTGAAGCGTCCGCTCTCTCCTTCCCCCCCCCCCCGTCTGAGGTCCCAGCGAGGGCTTGTACTGACTTGGTGTATAGTATGCTGACCGAGAAATGGATAGAGTGCGATACAACCGGACGTCTACCTTATCAAGACAGCGTTACACGGTATAGCACGTCGTATAGGATAACGCACCCCCTAGCCCCGTATAGGTGCTGCGAGTTTTCCGAACAGCTTTTCTCCACACCAAGGATGTAGCGCGCAGCCAGAGCAGGGTTGTGGCTTCTTGAAGCATCTCGTCGCAACCATCCCATAAGACGTATCGCTCGGCGTTTGCACTCCTCTCCCCATTGTCGAGGCAATCAGCGTGGAAAATCGACCGAGGGTATGTGTTATCCTATCACCCGTGTGATACGGTGTGTTATCATATCACCCGTGTGATCCGGTAGGTATCTTTTCACCCGTGTGGTACGGTGTGTTATTTTATCACCCGTGTGATACGGTAGGTATCGCATCACCCGTGTGATACGTAGGTATCATATCACCGTAGTATCATATCACCCGTGTGGTACGGTAGGTATATTATCACCGGTGTGATACGGTACGTATATTATTACCGGTGTGATACGGTAGGTATCTTGTCACCCGTGTGATACGGTAGGTATATTATTACCGGTGTGATACGGTAGGTATATTGTCACCCGTGTGATACGGTAGGTATATTGTCACCCGTGTGATACGGTAGGTATCTTATCACCCGTGTGATACGGTAGGTATCTTATCACCCGTGTGGCACGGTAGGTATATTATCACCCGTGTGATACGGTACGTGTCTTATCACTCGTGTGATACGGCATATGAGAGTATCACGCCATGGTGCGCGCATGTCATGCCCTACACTCCTTGCATTGAAATCCGGAGAAACTCCGCTGCCCCAGAGACCAAGCAGCCCGAGGGCCTCCGTATTTGGCTGATTTTTGTGCGGACCTGATTTTATTCCGAGGTTCTATTTTGTTGTTGTTGTTGTTGTTGTTGTTGTTGTTGTTGTCGTTGTTGTTGTTGTTGTCTTTCTGTGGTTTGCGTACATTTTTGGCCGATAAACCAAGGGAAATCAGCCATACGCTTGTCGGAACGAGTATTGAGTCTCTCCGTGGGGTACCCATTGCAAAACCCCGCTGCTCCAGAGGTGTAGTCCGAGTTTGCCCCAAGGTGCACTACCCCACAAAAATTATCGGAAGCTGTCACGCGTCCGACACTCGACTCTTTTTTTTCTTCTTGTTGTATTTTGGAGCTTCAGAGTTCTTCGGGCCTTCTTTTGACTCTCTTGGTCGGCAGATATTTGCATTTCGGTCGGTGGAGAAGCGTGTTCTCGAGTATGGATATCTCTCGGAATCAGCAGGCGGGCTCATTCCGGGAAGAAGCGCACGGCCGAGTCCGTCGCTTCGCTGGTGTAAAAGCGTCTGCGGTTTTGCTGAAAGGCCCCAAGAGCCGGATCGAACAAAACTATTCAATAGAAGGAAAGCGCATACCAGGTTGATCCTTTTAGTACCGCGGTCCCGCTTTGGGGACAAACCACTTAGAATTTGACTGGATTGTTCCCAAATCGGGACTGCAGTTCTAGAGGGAATAAGCACGCCAGAAGAATCGGCCTTATAAGTCACGTAGTCTCGACATTTCTTTCCCTGTACACTACAGTGTACCAGGTATATATTACGGGGGACCATAGTTAAAAGGACCAAGTTATGTTGGTAAAAATACCGAAATATGTGGGTTTTTGTGTGTGCCGTAGGTCCTGTTTAATGTGGTCCCCCGTATTAGTCAAGGGAAGCCTCGAAGGGGGCGACCGCGGTACGGACAGCGTCCCAGCTCTCTGCCGGCAGTGATGGCGCCCCCCCTTCTTCCGATCACAGTGAGTGCTCGGTAGAACAAACAGTGGGGCAGAGCAACCGCGGTGCGGCCAATGGGATGTCGAATCGTGAAAAAAAGGGTTCATCTGATTGGTCCGAACGATTGATCCGTTACACGATGCCCCAGTTACGCCGGTCGAGCCGCCCGCTGCGCCTACGGGGGGGGGGGGGGGGGGGGGAGGGGTGTACTCGATAGGAGAGATGTATTCGTCCTCGTGCATGGCCACGGGGGGGGAGGGGTGTACTCGATAGGAGAGATGTATTCGTCCTCGTGCATGGCCACGGGGGGGAGGGGTGTACTCGATAGGAGAGATGTATTCGTTCTCATGCATGGCCGTAGTCGTATGACCATAGACCCTCGTATCCTTATAATGCCGGGACGGAGCATGGGGGGGGGGGGAAAGGGGGGAGTCGGCGCCTGTGAAATTCCTGTCTTACGTACCGGTTTCTTATGTCCCGATTGATAGGCACCGTTTTGTGTAGTATTATTTAATTAAAGCGACTCTTCTGCTTAGGGAGAGCGAGTGGCGCCTAATGGACGCATATACAGTAGCGTCCTACGTACCTGGTACATGTGTAAAGAGACGTATCACGCTGACAACCGTCTGAGAACTGTACCCCCGTCTAAGTGACCACAGTACTTGGAGTTGGTAGAGGATCATTTCTTGCAGTGCGTAGTAAATTGAGTCAATACCCCCCCCCCCTCTATGATAATGAGTACCCCCCCCCCCCCCCCGCTCTAGATTTAAGGGTGCATCCACGATTTTGGGTAATATTTTGCTTGGAATTAGTGTGGGATGTCTATTTCATCGGGGTGGCTATTTCCTCGGGATGTCATTTCCCGCGCAAGGTGCGCCCGGATATACACGACGTACGCAAAACAAGCAAGTCCGTGGTACCTCCCTTCGGCCGCGAGAGCAGAGCAGAGACCTTCAGCCGCCTCGATACGACGGGGTTCCGCGACATGCAGTCGCGGACGCTTACTTGTGGTACGGCCCGAAGGCATGTGTGTGCCGGTGGGAGAGACGGGGGGGGGGGGGGAGGGGGTGTACTCGATGGGAGAGATGTATTCAATCTCATGCACGGTCGTAGTCGTATGTCTGGGGGGGGGGGGGTACTCATTATCATGCATGGCCGTAGTTGTATGGCCATAGAGGGAGGAGGGGGGGGGGGGGGGTACTTATGTCATACATGGGCGTTTTCGTGACTATACGCCATCGCACCCCTACAATGTTGGGACGGAGCACGTCGGGTTTCCACAGACCAGGTAGACATTGCGTGAGCGAGAGGGGGGGGCGGGGGAGGGATTCGCCGTGTGTCTTCGTGAGGCAGTACGCACATTCTGCTTGGTTGCGACAATGCGGGAAAACGTCGCGCGCGACGATCGAGTGCAGCTTGCCCCCCCCCCCCCCCCGCCCAACAGTCGAGTAAAGTTTTTGAGCGTATTTCGAAGTTGTAGAGAGCGAGAGAAAAAAAAAAAAAAAAAAAGTACGTGCTGGAAGTTTGTTGATTTTTTTTCAGGCCCCGCTCTGTCTGTGCAGCACTGCCTGTCCCCTCTGTAGGTGTTGAAGATGGGGACCAAAAGTAATGGTTGGTGACGTAGGTGTGTGTTGTCAACCATCTACGAGCAGCGTGAGCCGGCCAGCACCAACCCTTGTAGGACCGCAGTCCCATTTTGGGGGGACAAACCACTCAAATTTCAAGTGGTTCGTCCCCCAAAACGGGACTGCGGTCCTCGAAAGGGCCAAGGGTAAAGGATCATCTTGCGCCCGTAGCGTGCGAGTCCTTTCAACCATCGTAACTCGAGCACCAACCATTGTATCATATCACCCTCTTTCGAGCAGCGGCCGCTGCTGTAGTCGCCAGTACCCATCGTATATTCTCGCCCCTTCCCTATGGAGTCCCACGAGGGTTAAAAGGCCACGGATGAATGCCGCTGTGGGCGATGGTTCTTTAGTGCGTTGCTTTGTGCCTGGTAGAACGAAGAGCAAGGCGATGCAGTGTAGTTTATGTACGATCTCGTCGGTGTGGGTGCCAGGGTCACACAGCAGCTACTCCACTGGAGGACATGAAATTGCCGCCATGCACTGTTTTTTTATATATTTTTCTTTGATAATATCTCCTGCTGAATGTAGGCAAACAACTTTCAACTTTTTCTTGCGAAAAAAAGGGCAGGGACGGGTCCGAACGCGATGGCGAGTGTGTCTAAAACCGACCGACCTATTTACACCGGCCAACCCAAAAAATATCTCGTCAAACCATTCAAGGCGGTCCCCATCATGGTTGCAGGAAAATTATCCAGCAGATGACGCAAAACATCAAACCTCGGAGCCCAGTTTTCCACACCATGCAGGATGGGTACGAACACACCGCCGCTCTCAGCTAGAGCGCAGACCAAAGCCGACCGGACTTTGACCATATATATTACTTGCACACCCTCTCAGCTTTGAAGAAAACGTAGACCGAAAGCCGGACGGACTTTTGACCATGAATGCGTATATACCAGGTAGACACTTTGTTCTCAGCTTTGAAGAAAACGTAGACCGAAAGCCGGACGGACTTTTGGCCATGAATGCGTATATATACACGCCCTCTCAGCTTGGAAAAAACGTAGATCGAGAGCCGGACGGACTTTTTGACCATGAATGCGTATATACCAGGCAGACACTTTGTTCTCAGCTTCAAATGAAAACGTAGATCGAGAGCGGGACGGGCTTTTGAGAGCATTCCGACTTCGTTCTTTCCTGGTGGATGCTCCTCCGTTGGGTCGGGGGGACGCCCCGTATGATCGTAAACATACATATGTAGGTACCGGTATATATTGTGCTGACGCCCCGAAGGAGGGGGGGGGGGGGTGTACTCGATAGGAGAGATGTACTCGATCTCATGCATGGCCGTAGTCATATGACCATAGACCCTCGCATCCCTACAATGCCGGGACGGGGCATGTCGGGTTTTCACCGACCAGGCAGACATTGCTTGCACCAAGCGCGAAGCGAAACGTGAGGTGTCCGGCGAGTCGCATGAAGGGTGAGCTGCATCCTACTAAGAATCGCTTTAGAGGCGGACTTGCATATGGATGACAGCTTCAATGAGTTGATTTAATTTCCGGTGTAGGCAATTCCAGAGGCAGCAATGGGAGTACTATGTAACTGCCTCTTGGGTGCCTTACCTTGAACGCTACGTGATACGATCATTCCCACTTGTGCGGAGTAAAGGTTGTTCACCTCGCAGAAATGATCTAACTCGACAACCAGCTGTGGGCCACCTCCAAAAAAACAAAACAAAAAACGGTACCCTGGTTGTCTAGCTCACGTAGTGAGCGGCATGTTTTACAGTGTCGTTGCCAACCGACGCCAACCCAACCTATATAAAATAGGGGGGGGGGGTGGGGTGTACGCGATAGGAGAGATGTACTTGATCTAGGGGGGGGGGTGGGGGTAATTACGAGGTCTCTCTTGAGCCGCCCCTCTCAGCTTGCTTCTTGTTTTTGGTTTTTCTTTTGCTGGGCCTCACTTTTCGTTTTGTTTGCGATGTTCTTTATTAATTTGGAGCGAAAGCAGGAAGCCTCAACCCTCCTGTTGGGCTATGCTTTGTTGAGATGGGAGCGAAACTTGACGATACAAAAAACTGTCGATTCCAACGACGGCCGCTGTGTAATTGGGGGGAGGGGGGAGGGTGTAGTGGATATTGGGGGGGGGGTACTCATTATCATGCATGGCCATAGTCATATGACCAGAGACCCTCGCATATTGGGGAGTGATCTGCTGTACGTACAGAGTGGCGTCCGGGTTACAGCACAAGGAGTCGTATAAAGTACGGGCGCGCTATGATACTATTACGGGGGGCCATAGTAAATAGGACCAAATTTTGTTAGAAAAAATAGGTATATATATAGGTTTTTGTGTGTACCGTAGGTCTATTTGCTATGACCCCCCGTAATATTATACCCGTACTGGCGGGCGCTAACCCTTCTCATAGATGGTTAATGAACACCAAGCCTATCAACCATTTGTTTGGTCGATATCGAAGAGGTCCCGAAGGGATTAAGACGGGCGCTGTCCCCCTGTCCCCGGCCCCCGGTCAGCCAGCTGAACCGACGCCCCCCACTCCCCCCTATTTTATATACCTGGTAGGTTGGGTTGGCGTCGGTTGGCAACGACACTGTAAAACATGCCGTCCACTACCTGAGCTAGACAACCAGTGTACCGTTTATTTTTTTTTTGGCGGTCGCCCACAGCTGGTTGTCGAGTTAGATCATTTATGCGAGGTAATAACCTTTACTCCGCACAATTGGGAATGATCGTATCACGTAGTGTTCACGGTAAGGCACATAGTACTCCCATTGCTGTCTCTGGAAATGCCTGCACCGGAAATTAAATCAACTCATTGAAGCTGTCGTCCATATGCAAGTCCGCCCCACAAGCGGTTCTTAGTAGGATGCAGCTCACCCTTCATGCGACTCGCCGGACACCTCACGTTTCGCTTCGCGCTTGGTGCAAGCAATGTCTGCCTGGTCGGTGAAAACCCGACATGCTCCGTCCCGGCATTGTAGGGATGCGAGGGTCTATGGTCATACGACTACGGCCTTGCATGAGATCGAGTACATCTCTCCTATCGAGTACACCCCCCCGCTGGTCGATGAAAACCCGACGTGCTCCGTCCCGGCATTGTAGAGATGCGAGGGTCTATGGCCATACGACTACGGCCTTGCATGAGATCGAGTACATCTCTCCTATCGAGTACACCCCCCCCCCTGGTCGATGAAAACCCGACGTGCTCCGTCCCGGCATT
The DNA here is from genome assembly GCA_031213475.1 of Nereocystis luetkeana. NCBI lineage: Eukaryota > Phaeophyceae > Laminariales > Laminariaceae > Nereocystis > Nereocystis luetkeana. Next base: position 5,791,952 of record JARUPZ010000006.1, read on the forward strand.
GTAGAGATGCGAGGGTCTATGGTCATACGACTACGGCCATGCATGATATCGAGTACATCTCTCCTATCGAATACACCCCCCCCCGGTCATCTGACTACGGCCATGCATGAGATCGAGAACGTATCTCGTATCTAGTACACCCCCCCCCCCCCCCCCTCGCGGATGGTATGATCATGCGTAGACGACAAATAGCTGCGATATATTTTTTTCAATATTCCCTGGGCACATTTTTGCCGTTTTACTACCATTACTGCTGTAGTTCCTACGGTGTAAGCTCATAGCTGTATTAGTATTTGATCAGAATGGCCCTTATTTTCCCTGACAGAGTGGCGCAAGCCTACCCGTGTCACCCTTCTTACAGCTCTGAAAAAAAAAATCGCCGGACTCGAGATACACATGCGGCGTGTAGGGCGAGCGGCTCGTTGGGGGCAGTGCAGCTCCCAAGGCCTCCGTGCGATACTTTTAATCGTGAAGAGACACAGAGCAAGCATGAGTGCCGCTGTGTACGATGCCCGCGTACCTGGTATATACGCGATCAGTCCGGAGCGAGGATAGGAGCGTCGCCTACGATGTGCTCCCCCCGCCCCCCGCAATGGCACGTATGGAAAGAAACGAAATGAGCGCCCAACTGTTGAAGGGCGTTTCTATTTGGAGTAGGAGCGGTGTTCCGTCTCGAAAGGGATGCGTGGTCTATTATGGTTCAAATGACGAAGGCAAGCAACAAAAGAGTCCTTCCTCCTCCTCCCCCACTTCTATTAGGAGTAGGAACGGTGCTCCGTCTCGAAAGGGATGCGTGGTCAATTGGTCAAATGACTTAAGGCAAGCAACGAATGAGTACGCCCCCCCCCCTCCCCCATCTCCTTTTCCCCCTCCCCCCTCCCCCCTCACCCTCTTTTTTTGTTTGTTGGCATTCTTCGCGCCACTCGACCCAACCGTTTCGCCGCAGGCCCGTCGGTCGCCGATGCCATCTTCATGAACAAGGAAGAAGTCGATCTGATGCCGATATACTACGACCCCGTACACGATTTCAGCTTCTTCCGGTTCAACCCTAAGTCCGTGAAGTTTATGGAAATCGCCGAGGTTTGCCTCAACCCGGAAGGCGCTAAGGTCGGCGTGGACATCCGCGTGGTGGGGAACGACAGCGGGGAGAAGCTCAGGTGAGCCCCCCCCCCCTTCCCCCCTTCCCCCCCACCCCCACCCCACCCTTCCCGCAAGAAACGGTTGCGGTTAGGGATGTGTTTTTGTTTCGAGTAATTCCACCTTCGGGTTTGATTTTTTTCGGCTCACTATTTTCTGACCGATTGAGCTCCTCCAGTGGCCAACTACCTGTTACCGTAATATTGCGAATAACCCCCCCCCCCCCCCCCCCTCAAAAGCGGCTCCCGGCATTGTAGGGATGCGAGGGTCTATGGTCATACGACTACGGCCATGCATGATATCGAGTACACCTCTCCTATCGAGTACATCCCCCCCCCCCCCCCCCTGCTCCGTCTCGAAAGGGATGCGTGGTCAATGGTCAAATGACTAAGGCAAGCAACAAATGAATACGCCCCCCCCCTCCTCCCCTGGACGGACTTTTCGAGCTGGATAACTCCGTGATAGATGTACAGTAGGCGCCACTTCCGATTGGCACGTTTTCGGACAGCCCTTGACGAGATATGTCTGACGCCGCCTTTTTTCGGCGCTGACGCTTTTCTCGTTGTGGAGATACGGAGCTCGAAGAAAGAAAAAGTCCGTACGGCGGTGGGGGGTGCGGGCGTACTCCTTACCATGCTTGGCCGTAGTCGTATGACAATAGGCCCTGTCCGGGGGGGGGGGGGGGGGGTTAAATCGCATCATTGCGGTACGTATGATATTTTTTTTTCTATCAGCAGTAGGTGTGTTGTAAGTACGATACCGGGGGGAACATAGAATTGTGGTGTCTAAAAACGTTGGGGAATACCTTTTGGGGGGGGGGGTCCGTCGTGGGCTCTAATTGCTGTGCCCTTCCCCCCCCCCCCCCCCCCCCCCCCCGCCGTAACACGCATTTTATTAGAGGCACACATACCGTAGTTAACGATCGCTACGATATATATCGAAAGGGGTAGTATTAATAGCGCCTACCTCTACGATATGTTGGGGTAGTACTAATGGCACCTGCTTTTGCCTTCCAGGGGTCCGGGCTTGAGGACCTCTATACACACCTTTTACCCCGAAGCACTTGACTTTGATGAGAAAAAGTGAAAGCGCAACCCGTACACAACGATCTGCATGAAAAAAAAAACTACCTGGTATACTTCGAAGTAGAGTACTGTTGTTCCAACGATATTGGGCACATGCTTTCCTTCAGTGCCCTTAAGAAGCCCCGGCAGTCGGAACTGTTTCGGCCAATGTTTTTTGTCATAGCCCTCCATCGTAGCAGGCGTCGCAAAACGTCAGCACCAAATGTAGTGTTGTAAACGCAGAGGGATGCATGGATTTTGGGCCCGTCGCGGGTTCTGTTAACTATTACGGGGGGCCGTAGTTAATGGGATCAAATGTTGTTAGTAGAGGTGGTTAAATATATACCTGGTAGGTTTTATGTATCAGGTATACCATAGGTCCTGTTAACTATGGTCCCCCGTAATAGTGGTATGGTATGGTATGGTACGGTATGGTATGGTATGGTATGGTATGGTATCGCACCCGTCGTAGGGCGTATGAAACTTGATCGGGTTGCTCCAACGAAACTTGTTAGAAATCGTGTTGTTTCCGGTGAGATGTTGAGCTCCTCATGTGACGACCTCAGAAGATAATAAGCCGCCGCCCCTAGATGGCGTGGGGTTGCTTTCCCCCCCCCCCCCCCCCCCCCCCCCCCCTCCCCGACAAGAGCATCCCATCCCGTTTTATTTTGTTTTCGCGCATACGTATATATGGAAGCGGGTTGTTTGTGTTTTTCCCCGTCCACAAAAACAGGCCTGCTTTGTTTTTTTGCTTGTGTTGTACACATAGTTTTTTTTCGTTTTCAACGTATGGAAGCGTTTTTTTTTTTGTGTGTGTGTGTGTTTTCCCGCCCTCAAAAGCAAGCCTGGTTTGCTTATTGCTCGTGTTTTTTTTTTGTCTGGATAGGTGGGCTTGCCGTCGACGTCCTCGTGGTCACAAAAAACGGTGGCCGTGCTAAGAGAGAAAACACGTCCTCCGAAATACACAGCCGTGTCTTCGTAGAGCTTACCGTTCACTCGAGGAAGTGGTTGAGGGGGACTGCTGTGTAGGAGACGAAAGATAACTCGTAGCCCTCAACGCATTGGTTGATTGGGCCTGATTGGCTTAGAGCTTCGGGTCAGGGTCAGAGACGAAAGACGATAGTTATACCCATGTCGTACACAGCAAAGCAGTGTTACGGGGGGCCATAGTAAATAGGATCTACGGTGCACGCAAAAAGCTATACATTTCCCTGTTTTTTTTCTAACAATATTTGGTCCTGTTCACTCTGGTCCCCCCGCTGTAGTGTCTTGACGAAGCAGTTCCTCGAACATGCGGTAGAATTATTTCCTCAGATGCACGCACGACCGAAAGCAGCCACGGTTGAGAGCAGACCGGTCGGAACTGAGAGCAAAGCCACATGGTTCGTCAACCGCCCAGAATCACCGCCGTGTGTGCGTTTCTCTATGAATGTTTGTTTTTGGTAGGCGATAGTTTTTTTCACGGGTGCCTATTGAGAGGTGCGCAGATACGTAGAGACGATATATGAGAGAGAGAGAGAGTGGTCGGCTTCCGCCACGAGCTTTAAAGCGGTTGTTCTGTGATCCGTTGGCTATTGTACGTAAAGTTGGCCCTTTTAGAACTGCGGTCCTGTTTTGGGGACAAACCATATCAAATTTTAAGTAGTTTGTCCCCCAAAACGGGACTGCAGTGCTGAAATGGTTGAGGGAAAAACGAGCTGTATAATGCGAAGAAAGTTATCAAACTGGTGGAGTTTTGGCTTGTGTGCGTGCGTGGTACATGCGTACGCGTTTGTTCTGACAGACGAGCGCGAGGGTGCGTACGGATACGGCGCGAGTTCTTCGTGGACTGGAGTAAGAAGATGTTCCGATTGCCCGGAACGCGACGCCCGCCATAGAGGACGATTCGGCCAGACCCTATTCCAGCCCGCTGTGATATCACCGACGCTACTTAGAAATCTGCCCGCACGCTTCCGTGGTTACACCGCACGACCGTATGATGGCGTATGTATGTACCAGGTACCAGGTATCAATTTATCGCATCAAAAACCCCTAGACTTCACCAGCACGTTTAGGACTATTTAATAGAAGATTCTCCGGTGAAATCAGTGACGTTGCAATGGTTGCCTTGCGTACCCCCCCCCCCCCCCCCCCCCCCCCTCCCCCCCGCGCGCTGTCCTTCACTGCGGCCGTGCCACAGCAGTACTCGTAGTATGTTTCAAATAGTTGCCTCACGTACGCCCCTCGTACAATATGTTTCAACGGCTTCTCGCGTACGCCACCCCACGGTGTGTGTCACTGGTTGCTCACGTACCCCCCCCCCGCCCCCCGCTATGCTGCCTCCTTTTGCCCCGTGCGTATGCCTTACAGTATTCTTCCTGGAGTTTTGGCGCGGTTGGACCGCGCGGCGCCCGACTACGACGGGCCGTACTCCGATTTCAACACGTTCTACCTGGCCGCGGCCAGCTCGACGAGCGGTGGGAGCAGCGGGAGCCCGGTCCTAACCGCCGACGGGAAGGTGAGAGCGTGGTAACGGTAATAGCAGACGGGTATAGACAGCACCTACCAGGCGACGGGCACATTTTTTTTAGAGATCCTCTCGCTTGAGTGAGTTATGTACCCCCCCCTAGAGAGGCGTCCTACTACTAGGGTAGAAGGGTAGGGATATACGGCACCTGGTTTTTCTGAGGCTCCTTCCTTGAGGAGTTTTTTACCTCACCTAATGGAGGCGTGCTGCGGCAGGGGTAAATAGCACCTGCCTCCCCCCCCCCTATTTTTTTATAGGTTGGGTTGGCGTCGGTTGGCGACGATACTGTAAAACATGCCGTTCACTACGTGAGCTACTGTAGACAGCCAGGGTACCGCTTTTTTGTTTGTTTGTTTGGCGGTCGTGCCGAGTTAGATCATTTGTGCGAGGTAAAGAACCTTTACTCCGCACACGTAGTGTTTATGGTAAGGCACCCAAGAGGCAGTTACATAGTACTCCGATTGCTGTCTCTGGAAATGCCTACACCAGAAATTAAATTAACTCATTGAAGCTGTCATCCATATGCAAGTCCGCCTCACAAGTGGTTCTTAGTAGGATGCATCTCACCCTTCATGCGACTCACCGGACACCTCACGGCACTTCGCGCTTGGTGCAAGCAATTTCTGCCTGGTCGGCGAAAACCCGACATGCTCCGTCGTGGCATTGTAGGGATGCGAGGGTCTATGGTCACACGACTACGGCCATGCATGATATCGAGTACCTGGTACATCTCTCCTATCGAGTACGCCCCCCCCCCCCGTCTCGAAAGGGATGCGTGGTCGATGGTCAAATGACTAAGGCAAGCAACAGATGAGTACGCCCCCCCCCCCCCCAATTCGACGCTGTCATGCGCAAAAAAATGCGCCTCACAAAGCGGTTGTTAGTAGGATGCAGCTCACCCTTCATGCGACTCGCCGAATACCACACGGCGCTTGGCGCTCGGTGGATGTCTGCCCGGTCGGTGAAGACTCGACGTGCTCCGTTCCGGCATAGTAGGGATGCGGGGGTCTGTGGTCATACGACTATCGCCATGCATGATATCGAGTACGCCTCCCCCGCCCCCCCTTGTTTTAAAGAAAATAGGCTCCGAAATTCAGCCCAGGGAGGGGTGTTATTTTGCGTGCTATATTTGCAGTGCACGGTAAAAGTGCTATTGTTGTGTGATTTTCTCTCTGTTTCACCGATTGTTTCATGAAATAGTGTTTGGTTTGGACTCGAATGATACCTCCTGCTCCCGCAGAGGGTCCTCCTGCCCCGCGTGTATACCACCAGCACTGAGGGAGCAGAGGGCCCTCATCGCCCGTGGGTGTACCACGCGCGCTGAGGGTGCCCTCGTCCGAGGTGCTCTTCGCGCGGCGGCATTTGCTCGGAACGTGGCCGTCGCCGGCAGCGCCTGGCCCTGCGTCCACACCTGCCTCGGTACCTGCGCTTAGCTATGAAAAGCGGTGGCGGCGGCTCTGGTCATCCCCGCCGGCGCCGCCCGCAAAGCTTGATAGCGCCGCTGCCGTGTTCACTGCTCCATCTGCCCCCCCCATACAAGTAGCGAAACTCCCATGGTTCTCTGCGATTTTTTTCGTATAGTCTTCTTGACTTTTTTTTTTTTCCCTTCTTCGTGTTTTCACGGAACTACTAGACCGCACACGTGAGACATCGCGTTTGGTTGGAGGTTCCAAGTACATAGTGTCAGAGGTGGGGTTCCAACCTTTGTTTCAAAATCAGATCCGCCTGCTCGGATAGCGATATTGCTTCGTTATACCTGGCACTCGTACTGTTAATATCAATAAGAACAGCACAGAGGGAAACTGCGGTAGAACTAGCGGCGGCGTGTTCACCCGTGTTGTGACTCGGTTGCTCTTGCCTGTGTATAGTACCAGGTACAGAGGGAGCATATGGCAACCCAATCGGTGTGTCAACACTTGTGAGACACCTGCATTTTTATCTCCCTATCTCTTTCTCTCTTGCCCTGTTCTGCCGTTGAAGGCTGTGGCGCTCAACTGTGGCGCTCAAGAGCAGTCTGCCGCGGCTTTCTACCTGCCCCTGACGAAGGTAGCCCGGGCGCTGGACCTCATCCAACGAGGAAAAAAGGCGAGTGTGGTATGGCAGCGCTACTTTTTTGACTGGTGGGCTCACCAGCAAAGACAAAGGGCATCAGAGGATGGAGCACTTGGCTTGGCTTGCAGGCGTCACCCCAGCAGAGACGAAGAAGGCACCAAAATATGGAGTAATGGCAGACCGGATATTCATTCTTATGAACGTTTCTTTTCTTCTTCTTGTCGAGGTCGGCTGGTGGTTTACTTGAAACCCGCCGTCACAAGGTTTATTGTGTTTTGTGGATACGGAGTAGATTTTAGCGATGGGTTAATGTGATAAGAACAACAACAGTGTTATTTTTTCGCGGTTTCGGAAGCTCCCAAAAGTCGCCACCAACTTGCTTGCGCGGAATGGCGGTTACTATCTTGTCACGCTACGATACGCACTTTCCACGCGGTCCTGTTACATATATACCTGGTATATATAACACCGGCCCCAGAATTGTTTTTTTCGGGGTTTTCCCAAACAACACCAACAAAACAAGGTTATTGTTTTGCGGTTTCGGGCGCTCGCAAAGCTCGTCAACATCTTGGCGCGGAACGGCGGTTACTGTCTTGTCACGCTACGATACGCGTTTTCCACGCGGTTCTGTTATATTTATACCTGGTATATATGACACCGGCCCCATAATTGTTTTTTTCGGGGTTTTCCCAAACAACACCAACAAAACAAGGTTATTTTTTCGCGGTTTCGGGCGCTCCCAAAGCTCGTCACCATCTTGCGCGGAATGGCGGTTACTGTCTTGCCACGCTACGATACGCTCTTTCCACGCGGTCCTGTTTGTTGTAAGTGCTTGCTGCATATACATACCGCATCGGCCCCAGAATTGTTTTTTTCCGGGGTGTTCCCAAAGTTTAGAACTGTCCGTTTTGAGAAACATACTTATAGCAAGCTGTACCTGACAAATTCTGGCGTGTAACTTTGGAATTCAAACTTTCGATGGAACTTTGCGTTTCCGTTGGCATAGGTCTAAATTTATCAGGTTTTTCAGGAAACGTAGGTACAAGGCTGTAGAGGATCGGGCAGCCCCACCGCTCGAGCTGTGCCACCACTCGCGAGGGCGCAAGGCTGACGGGTCGTTCCCAACGTCATTCGCAAGTCGTGGCCGAACGCAGAAGGAGCAATAGCTTTCTGGGCTCTCGTGGCCGAGGTCACGAGGTGACCGCACCGAGTTGGCCGATCGACTGAGCTCGGTGGGAGCAAAAACTGAGACTTTGTCGCGTTGGGCGTTGTAGCGTGACGAGTTGGTGATGGATTTCACTCCCCAAGGCACCGACACCTGGCCACGAGTCAGACCGACGGCAGTGGGACCACCGCACGGATTGTTTCCGCGAGCGCAGCTGCTGTAGTGACGTTCTGTGCCGGGTGGACGATTATTTCGCGAGCCAACGGAGGCACGTACCCGACAGGATTGAAACCCTCGCTGAATTTGGTGAAGTGCCGAAATTTCAGCAAAAAACGAAATTCAATGCGTGTCACGAAGACCGGCACTGCATGTTTTTCTTTTTTATCGCGCAGAGGAATCAGCATTCCCAACGCTCGTCGAACATTCATCGAACTTTGCAAACTCACGCTCTCGCGCTTTCTGCTCTTCCAAGTTTTACTCAAGGAAAAGTCCCTACGAGCACGAGTACACAATGGGTAAGACTCGAACCCACAAGTTGAGTTTAGTAGGGACGAGATTCACCTGCTACAACGTGACTTCATCGGGGACGAAATTATACCTTTCCTCGTCGTGCCCCACGGTGCTCACCTGCCTCGACTGCTGTACCGAGGACGGCCTCGGGCGTGCGTGATGTGATACGGCTGCTGCTGCTGCTGCTACTACTACTGCTGCTGCTCTGCTGCTGCTCTGCTGCTGCTGCTCTGCTGCTGCTGCTCTGCTGCTGCTCCGCTGCTGCTGCTATGTGCAGCTACTGTGTCGTTCTGCTGTTGTTGCTGCTGCTGCTCACGCAGTCCCCCTCAAGGAATAGGTCGGCCTGAGATATATTATCATGCCTTCCTCCTCGTGCGCCACCGGGCTCCCCTGCCCCGGCTGCTGTGCCAGGAGCAGCCTCGGGCGTGCACGATGTGCTACTGCTGCTGGTCCTGAAGCTGTTCTGCCGCTGCTCTGGTGCTGCTGCTATGTATGTGCTGCTGCTGTGCTATTCTGCTGCTGCTGCTGCTGTTGCTATGTCTGCGATACGTTTTTGCTGCTGACCCCCGTGAGCATGGTTACTCTACAAGCCAACCCCTCTCGGTGATGTGTCCCCGCATCTTAAAGCTGAAAGACGGATCCATCTGCGTCGAAAGCTGTACGAGTACCGTCTCGCTATTGACGTTTATTGGCGTCTCGGCGGAGGTCTCGTGCCAGCGCAGTTTTCGTATGATACGTACCTGTACGCTATACTGCTGCTGCTGCTGCTTGATGCTGCTGCTTGATGCTGCTGCTTGATGCTGCTGCTGCTTGAGACCCGACCGGAGGCGTTTGTTCGTACATCCATGCGAGAAAAAGGGCGAGTGCGCGACAGATCAACAGGGTTTTTTTTATACCGCTGACAGATAGATAATCGATTCCCACCTCATGATGTACGTTGGGCTATAAAGCTCATGTTGCTGTGTGAGAGCCGTTTTAGCCTGAAAATCAGGCACCAAGTATGATCTACATGGGTTGGATATGTACTATACATATCCTCGCACAGCATATCCTAACGGCAGGTTAAGGATCTAGATCGTGATCTGTCTGTAGATGATCTATCTGTAGATGATATGTAGATGATCTATATGCAGATGATCTATCTGTGGATGATCTATCTGAGGATGATCTATCTGCATATGTTCTACCTGTGGATGGTCTATCTGACCGAGGTGTGGAAGGCTTGTATTGCGTGAATGTGTCTTCTGCCGGCGTGCAGCGATACGCCACGACGGGGCGACGACCCCTCCCTGTATACGATAAAAATTTGCCTTCGTACGAGTACCACTCCGAAACCCGCAGGCCTGGGACTTGGTTGTTTTCCTTTGGAAGGTGGCGGGGGGTGCCGAGTTGGCGCTCGTGGACTCGGACGTTGAGGCTGTTGTGGGTATATATATACATACTGCCCCCAGCTACGGTGGTCAGTAACCTGTCTACCCACCTCGTAGCCCGGGATCGACGCAGAGCGGCAGGTATGTCGCAATCTCCTTACAAGAAAGCCACGATGTCCGGGTCCACGAGACCCAACTCGGCACCCCCCCCGCCAGATTTTAATACTCCGCTACTCAGACAGTCAGACATGGGCAGCAGTAGTGTAGAATATGAGTTGCCGACCGACGGGTGAAGAGTTGACTAGGTATTCACAGTCCGCTCATCGCGGTAATTTGCGGAGATGTGTGTGCGTGTGTGTGTTTTTGTATCCAACAGGTGCGTTTGTGCCTTGCAATGTATTTTTTTTATCGAGAAATGCTCAAGAGTCATTTGGTTGGCATGCTATACTCCTAGCTGATAGCTACGTTGACCGTCACTAGTCCAGCTTTTTTAATACCCCTAGGAACCAAGCTTTCAGGCCTCGCCCGCCCCTTGCCTTGGAGAAAAAAGGGGTGGGGAAAAAAAACGCGCGGTGTGGTGTTGGAGCAGGCAGTGTGCTGTTTCGATCACCCCTTGCATTGCCAACTTTTTGTTGTTGTTGCCCTCGGCCATATATACGTGGGGGGGGAGGGGGGCATGCGATGCGCAGTGGGCGGACAGCCTGCTGTCGTGTGCGGATAGGGCCACCCCTGGGTTATCAAAGCTGTTTTTTTTCCCGTCGGGGAAAAGATGGAGAAAGCCTTCTGAGGTTTCGTTGTCTGCTGTCCCGGGGGGTTGGCGGGGGTTGGGAGGTACGCGTTGTCTGCAGATACATTCGCCGCAAGCTGCGTCTCGTCGACCGACGTGCTGCTGCTGTGCAGCTAAACTTCGCTTGCGTTCCCTGGGAGTAAGTGCGCCGGCCTGGGTCGGGCCGGTCCTGCATGTAAACCGCCCGGAGTGGCGACGCTTGCCTGCCGCAGAGTTATACATAGATGATAGATGGTCAAGGGTATATATATATATATATATATATATATATATTTATTATATATATATCCTGTCATTGGTCAAAGCGAACGGAAACCTCTGGCCGAAAAGTCGACTTGGATGTTGTTTTTTTCTCTCCAGCATATTCCAGATGTCGATAACCTGCCCAAAGTAACTGAGCAGCCTTGAGCCATTTAGGACCGCAGTCCCGTTTTGGGGACAAACCACTCAGGATTTGACTGGTTTGTCCCCCAAGACGGGACTGCAGTACTAAAATTGCGGGGGAATATAGTAATAGAACGAAATACGGTATGTGAATATTGGTAGATAGCAGGTATCTGTTTTTTGGGGCCATGGGGGGTAATAATTATTACTACATATGCCCGCCCCCGTAGCAGTACTACGGGGGACCATAGTTAGTAGGACCAAATATTGTTAGTAGAGAGGGTTGAATGTATAGGTTTTTACGTATACCACAGGTCCTATTAACTATGGCCCCCCGTAATAACTGTTGCAGAGTAGGTAGCTGATGAAGAGTCATATAGCTGATGCAAGGGCTTCTCGGCTGACTGCCAAAATATGTTTTGTTTGTTTGATTTTTCGTTTTCCCACTCGAAAACTGCTGACGGGAAACATATACCTGGTACCTGGTACCTGGTACACAATATTGACGTGAAACAGGTGACCCGCGGGACGGTCCAGACGATTCTTGTACACACTGGCTTCGACGAGGCCCGGCGGCTCGGCCTCGCCCCCGACACCGAAGCAACTCTCCGAAAAGAGTTCCCAGAGGAGACAGGCGTTCTTGTGGTCAACCAGGTCATCCCGAAGGGCCCGGCCGACGACGTCCTGGAGCCGGGAGACATCGTGGTGCGCATGAACGGGAACCTCATCACAACTTTTTTGCCGTGGGAGGCAGCGCTGGACGAGGCGGTAGGGGGACAGGTGGAGATGCAGGTCCAGCGAGGAGGAGACGAGGTCACGGTTAAGCTTGCGGTGGGGTGAGTGTTTTGATCAACGTTGTGCCAAGTTTTGGGTAGTAAGTGACCTATATCCCCTTGAGGTATCATTTTTTGCTTGAGAGGCGGACTACATCTATCTCACCCAAAAAGACAGGTTCTGGTCAAGAAATAGTATATAGCTGTCGCTAGGAACTCGCGCAACAGGGTATATATATATAACTGTCGTATGCTTGTGTGCGTTGCTGGATGGTAGTCGGTGGTTGTACTGCTGTAGACATCCTTCTTCGCTTGAGAGGCGAACTACATCTATCTCACCCAAAATGACAGGTTCTGGTCAAGAGATTGTATAGCTGTCGCTGGGAACTCGCGCATTAGGGTATATAAGAACTGTCGTAAACTTGTGTGCGTTGCTTGAATGGTAGTCGGTGGTAATACCGCTGTAGTCGCTGTTGTTGTCTCGCATACACTGCGAAAGTTGTTCCGCTGTAAAAACGGTTGCGGTTGTTGTTCGGTCACAGGACAGAACACATCGGGCCAGGCTCCAATACGCTACTTCTGCTGTACTGACATTGCTGTAGTACCCGGACAACAAGAGAGAAAGACATCCGGATAAGGGGTCGGGCTCAGATACGTTACTACCGTGTCATCTACGAGCAGTACGACGTACTCGTACAACAGTAGGACCACACAACGGTAGCAGGACTACTGTTGCTTCGTGCTATTATGCAGAATGCGTACGTATGATTGTACTCGTGTTGTGTCGTTCTGGAGTCTGTCCAAGTCGAGTGGGAATAAACAGAACCAGGAACAGAGGGATGCTGCTGTTGCTGCAGCTGGAGCTGTGCTCCCGACGAGCGTTTTGGGAAATATCATGGTTCGTATCACGTACCATGGTATTAATAGTGTGTGTATCAGGTGTATGGTAAAGTGGTAAGAGAAATGATCACATCACGTAGTGTGCGTACCAGGGATGTAGCAAGGCGCGCACGAGGCAGCTACACAGTATACACGTTGCTGTCTCTGAAAAGTGGCCGCACCGGAAAACAAATCAAACTATCTGGTGCTGTCACCCATATGGAGGAAACCGTCCACCCCACAAGCGGTTGTAGCAGTAGAGGATGCAGCTCACCTTTTTGATGCGCAACACCTCACGTTTCGCTTCTTTCGCTTGGTGCAAGAAAATGCCTGCGTGGTCGCGGGGAAAACCCGACGTGCTCCGTCCCGGCATTATCTATAGGGGTGCGAGGGTATTGCATGGCCATGTCACTACGGCCATGCATGACAACGAGCACACACCCCTCCCCCCCCCCCCCGTATGTTGGAGGAAATTGGCTCACAAGTTTATCTCAGAGGGTGTGATATATGTCCAAAGCCATCACCATGCTGGTTGTGTGTGCCCCCCCCCCCCCTTTTTGAGTAAATTCGAAGATCATCGCTTGGGATGTGGTATGCTTCCAAAGCCATCACCACCATGCTCATTTTGTGTCCCCCCCCCCACGGCCGCGCAAGACATGAGCACCCCCCACACCCCACCGTCATCGTCGCTCCCTTTTTCTTTTTTGCGTCTTGTTGCCCTCGGCGCTCTCGTCGAAACCCCGCTCAATCTCGATCCCGCTCCAAATATCAACAACAGAGATTTGCACGCCATCACGCCGAGGGAATACCTGAGTGCCAGCTCTGGGGTGATTCACGCCGTGAGCTACCAGCAGGCTAGGAACTTCAACGTGCCGGTCGAGGGGGTCTACATCGCTCAGGTCAGGCCAGGTCAGCACGCCCCACACGGCGTCTTTTTGGACGCGTGCGGCAACGCGCGGTAGTATCAGGGGTACGTAGAGTACGAGTAGCATTTGTTTGTTCGTTTGTTTGTTTGTTTGTTCGTTTGTTTGTTTGTTTGTTTGTTTGTTTGTTCGTTTATTCGTCTGTTCGTTTGTTCGTTTGTTTGTTCGTTTGTTCGTTTGTTCGTTTGTTCGTTTGTTTTCTCTTCCTTCTTAAAGGCTGCTGTTTTCTTCAACTTGAGGAACGTTCTTGTGATTGTGACGCAAAACAACCGAAACTGAAAGCTAGCAAAACCATATTTGAATAAGCTTCACGTGTAGTAAGCCCCATTAGCAAAATCCATGGGCTATGTAAGGCATCTAACGAATGCTGGTGAAAATGCATATTTTATCGAATATGTGTTGGGTATATAACCCCTCGATTGAGGACCCCCCCGCCTCCCCGCCCCGCTCGCCCCCCCCCCCGCCCTGTATTGTTATTCCTGGTATATGCATAGGTTGAGTTGGTGTCTGTTGGCGACGACGCTGTAAAGCACAGCTCTCACTGCGTGAGCTAGATAGCCAGGGTACCGTTTTTTGTTTTTGGCGGTTACCACGGCGGGCGGTCGGGTCAGATCATTTTTGTACGGGGAGAACCTTCCCTCCGCACAAGGGGGATGATCGTATCACGTAGTGTGTGTATGGTGAGTCACCCACGAGGCCGTTACATAGTAAACCCATTGCCGTCTCTAAAACTGGCCACATCATAAATTAAATCAATTCGTTGATGCTGTCATGCATATGCAAGAAAATCCGCCTGTAAAGCGGTTCTTTGTAGGATGCAGCTCACCCTTCATGCGACTCGCCCAACACCTCACGGCACTTCGCGTTTGGTGCAAGCAATATCTACCTGGTCGGTGAAAACACGGCGTGCTCCGTCCCGGCATTGCAGCCGGTATTGTAGGGATGCGAGTGTCTATGGTCATACGACTACGGCCATGCATGATAATGAGTACGCCCCCGCCCCGTTCGTGTGCTCCGCCAGACCACTCCCCCCCCCCCCCCCCCCCCCCCTCCGCTCGGGAACGCCATCGACCACGTTGAAACCCGGCCCGGTCTGAAAACACACGTTGTTTTTTGCTTTCTCGCCCGCGTGCTCTGCCAGACCGGTCACATGTTCCACAGGGCTCGCTTGGACAAGCGCAGCCTCATCATTTCGATCGGGTCCGATGCTACCCCGGACCTCGACGCGTGTGAAGCCGCCCTATGCAAGTGAGAAAATCGCTTGGGCGCGTGGCGCGATAGAGAGGGACTTATGTAGTAGCCACCTACGAAAACTTCATTCTGAGGGCTCCTCCCGCGAATCCGCAAAGCCAAAACAGCGAAATGTGTGCTTCCGTTAGGAGACTGCTTTGAGCTGGGTGATCTTTTCACGGCTACGAGTAATTCTTGGTTGGTTGGCGAACGAAGCCAACTAGCTGCCTTTTTTCCAATGTTCGTAGCTTTTTTATTTCAATCAAACCGAGTCGCAAAGGCGTTTCAGTGCCAAAGACGCGAACGAACTCCGCAAATTACCGCACGTAACTGCGCAATTAGAGTGCCTAGCCAACTACTGTAGTACATAACCGCACGCAAGTAATTGGGGTGCCTAGCCAACTGGTAAATTACCGCACGTAACTAGCTAGAGTCTCTAGCCGACCGGTAAGTATTACGGGGGACCATAGTAATTAGGCCAAACATTGTTAGTAAAAAAAAGCGAAATATATAGTTTTTTGTTTGTACCATACGTCCTATTTAATATAATCCCCCCTAATAGTCGGCGACAATTACCGCACGCAGTTACACAACTGTTTCTAGCCAACTACCAGGTAATAACTAGTCGGTGACTAACTATAACTAGTCGGCGACATATAATAGACAGCCCGCTAGCAGCCCTAGCCTTTGGTTTGTGTCATTGCGAGCGGAAGGAGATATGCGCGCGCCGTCAAGTGACGCTTCGGGCGTTGCACCTCGTGGCACAAACTGAGTGGAACTCCTCGTGAGGCATGCCCAGATTTCTACTGCTTGTGTGTTCTTTTTATGTTGTACGTACGTACCCCCTCGGCCAAGAAACCCCAGGGAGTACTACTATCCTGTAACTGGATGTCCGCCGACCGACGTTTTCTGTGTTCGTGATGGTGGTGGTGATGGTGACGGTGTTGTGGACGCCGTGAGCCCTACCCCTTGTTTGAACGCTGTGGTTGTTCAGACGGTTAGTCGTGCGCCCCGTTGATGAGAAGTACACGCTCTGCAGCCAGGTGTACCGTGCCTGGCCAAGGCACTGGCCGATCCACGGCAGCGTCCCTTGACGCTCGACATTGATATTGATGCCGCCGCTGCCCCGTGTGGGGGTTTGTGGAACATGCAGCCCGAAGCGATCGGGAACCACGCGTTTTGCTATACATCAATCAGAGCTGATAGTTGCGCGTTCTGCGGCACCCCATTCTCTGTGCCACGCGCGGGCCCTTTTTTTTGTTTTCGTTTTTTCGCTGAAATGTTATGTGTTATGCGTCGTGCCTTGACGCCTCTTGTCTGCTTCAGGCACGCAGATGGAGCCAGGGTGTCGGTTCGCTTCAAGAGGCTGAGCGACATCCATCGCACAGCGACCGCCGTGATAACGATCGACCGGAAGTGGTTCCCCATGCAGGCAAGCGCAGTACGTGGGGAATGAATTGTGGCGCGGTTTTATTTTGTTTCGTTGTTTGCTACGTATGCGTGCATCTGCATCCATGCATGCATGTCTCATTAGCTGCTACGCGGAGAAGAGCTTCGCTGTATATTAGCTCGCGTCTCAAGCGGTGTTTATTCCGCCGTTTTGGCCTCATAATCGGTGTCTCCTGACCTTCGAGCAGCGATTTGGTCGAGTTCCGCCTACGCGATCAACCAAACAACTATGAAGAAGGTCGATTATCAAGCAAACGCGCAGAATATGAACCAAACTCGCCTTATTCGTTATTGGTGCTCTGGCTGGTCGTTCTTGCGGTTGTTGTTGCCACTGTTGCGGCTGTTGCGGTCTAGAACGACCAGTCCGTGCATCGGTAAAAATACGTTCTTTTATTTTTTTACAGCCTGGCAATGCAGTTGTGCATCATTCGCGAAGTCCACCCAGAGAGAGAGAATTAAAACTAGCAGTCTGATCGAGAATATAAGGTAATTTCGATAGCCACAATAGGCACGAAAGTACCTTATATTCTCGATCGGACTGGTACTTTAAAACAGGGCTGTTCCGGGGTCTGGACAAACCTTGTGGGTCGTATCGGGTCGGGTATGGGTGAGCCGTCTCGATCCGCGAGGGTTCGAAAACCTCCTGACCCGGCCCAAACCGACCCGTGAGATTTTGGAAACGTCCTGATCCGAGCCGCGGGTCAGGTCATGACCCGTAAGAGCTCTGTAGTGTACACTTGCCGGTGGGGATGATTCCAGGGAGCATAGTCTGGAAAAAGTGTCACTCGAGTTCACGGTAAGTTTAGTACGAACCCAATACCAACCTCTGCTGCTGCTAGTACTACTACTGCTGCTCCTGCCTGAAAACAAGAAAACAGACTATTAGTAGGCGTTTTGGGAAAACGGACCTCCTCGACTACTTGCTGAGTAGACACCAGCAGACACCCACCGTTTCCCGAATCTCGACCCAACAGGCTCCAGCTTTCACGCTTGCAAGGCTGAGCCCGATAGGCACACATTCCGCCTTCTGTTGTGCGCGTCCGTGCCGTGGTTCGCAGTGCGCCTGCAAGTTTCACCCTCGCATGTTGAGGGCCGAAAAAGGCCCGCTCCCCTTCCCTTCCTCTCCTGCCTTCTTCCGCCGCCCTTTCTTACGGATGTACAAATAATAACCAGAACCAAACATGGTTGTGTGATCATAGGGGAAAACATGGTTTTTGGGCCCATCGTGGGTTCTGGTTCTTACTACATATGCCCACCCAGAACAAAATATACCGCACCGGTCGAATAGGTCGCGGGGCAATGGCGCCGTAGTTTGCGGCGAGTTGTTTTTTCTAAGCCAAACGTCGGTGCCCCCCCCCCCCCCCCCCTCCCCTCTTCTTGGGCGTTCTTTGAGCTTGTTGCACAACGTCGGACAGATCATCTATAGATAATCGATTCCCGTGATGATCTAGATTTTTCAGGGCAGATAGATAGATCCCTGATCTGTATGTTCTGTATGATCCAGCTCATGTTGGCGGGTGGGAGTCGAGCAAGTTGCATGGTTTGCATACAGCAGCACGTATTTCCTGTGTTGGGATCTGCACAACACAGATCCCGCACGGCGTCATCTCCTAGCGGCAGGTTGGGTATCTGACTGATCTATCTGTAGATAGATGGATCGTGATTTTCTACGAAGTGCGGTTTTGTTGTGTTCATACGTTCGAAGGTCGTTTTTTGTTTTTGGCATCTTGCGTACGGTAGGCCGTACGGTAGGCATTGACTGGGGTTTGGCACTTTCCAGCCCCAACCATTTGTCACTTGAGACCGAGATCCTCAACCAGTGTTGCAGCTGAGGATCTATCCTACCAATGTTTAAATGGATCCGATGTGTATTTCAGTACCACTCTATCACGAGATGTGACGAGGACATTTTTTTATTCAGCTACACATCTACAAACTGTCCTCAAGTTTCTTGACAAGAGTGGTATTACGGGGGGCCATAGTTAACAGGACCTATCGTAAACATAAAATCCTATATGTTTAACAATTTTTACTAACAATATTTGGTCCTGTTAACTATGGCCCCCCGTAATAGTAGTTATTCGCCACGTGGTTCCCTGGGCAACGGAATTGCGCATCGACTTTTGCTCACCTTTTTTGTTTTCGCGGGGTCGGTTGTTGGGTAAGGTTTACATACCAATAGCTCCTGAATTGACGGGGAGCCCTATAAAGTTTGCAAGTGCGAAGTATATATAGTTATATACTTCGAAGTATATATTAAAGTATATATTACGTACCCCTATTTGTTTGCCGCGGCACGCGTCTTTGCGGCTCTGTGCGCAGAAGGACACTCGAGACCCTGCAATGATTCCTTCGTCCTTATTCGACGCCGTACGCAAGAAGGTCCGCCTCACAACCGGTTCTTACTTAACGTAGGCTGCAGCTCACCCTTTTTATGGGACTCGCCCAACACCTCGCGGCGCTTCGCGATGGGCGCAAGCAAAATGTCTCGGTTGGTCTTCGAAAGCCCCACCTGTTCCGCCCCGGCATTGTAGGGATGCGAAGGTATGTGACCATACCACTACGGCCATGCATGTCATGAGTACAACCCCCCCCCCCCCCCCCCCCCCCTCCTCCCCTCCCCTTGTACCTCCCCCCCCACCCCTTCGCCGCTACCGTCCTGCGCTGAACCGCAAAAAATAACAGCGAGTGCGGCACAACGCAAGCGATGGGTTGTGGCACTCTACTCCTAGCCCCTTGCCGCCTCCGACGCCACCCCGACCCTCGCCGGTTTTGCCACCGGTGGCTGCTGATGGCGCGGCGGACGGCGCCTACTCAGACCGCTGTGAGAGCGCCGAGACGGGCGGTATTTCTTCGAGCTTAGTGATGGTCACGTTCTCCACACCACATCTGGTAAGTTCGTGTGGGTGGGTGGGTGGGTGGGTGGGTGGGTGGGTGGGTGTGATTGTCGTCGTCGTCGCCCCCTCCCCCCGCCCCTCCCCCCCCCGCGCTTCTCCCGTCTAGGTGTTTATCACAACTAAAAATATACCTCAGCTGCTGCTGCTGCTGCTGCTGCTGCTGCTGCTGCTATGAGTGTTTCTGTTGGTTTTCCCGTCAACATTCCATGAAGGCGTGCTGCCCTCTCGATTGGCTGCGGGAATCGCACTGCCGGTGCTTCTGCCCCTGCTGCTGGTGCTGCTTCTTTTGCTGCCTGCTGAACACGAACACCCACCCGTAATTTTCCCAGGTGGATGGAGTCGAGTCGATGTCGGTGGCGGACGTCGGCGTCGTGGTCGACGAGGAGTTCGGGCTGGTCGTCGTGGACAGGACGACGGTGCAAGTTGCCCTCGGTGACGTGATGCTCACCTTCGACGGCAGTGAGGTATGTGGTTCTCCGTTAACTCCCTCGCGACTCCAGAGAGGGAAACTGACTAGTGCGGGGGGGGGGGGCATAGTAAATATGACCAAATATTGGTAGTAAAAAAAGGTGAATACATGGGTTTTTATGTGTACCATAGGTCCTATTAACTATGGTCCCCCGTAATAGTGCGGGGGGGGGGGGGCATAGTAAATATGACCAAATATTGGTAGTAAAAAAAGGTGAACACATGGGTTTTTGTGTGTACCGTAGGTCTTATTTACTACGGTCCCCCGTACATATTAGGGAGCGACGAGTACAGCACCAGCCACTGCTTGATTCGGGGGATGGTGAGAAAGGATGGTGTTCCGAGTTGCAATGGTTGACGCAAGGAGTCGTAGACACGGCACAGGCACAGGAAATGAGCCCTCCTACCTGTACTGCTGGGTGCTCGCGCCGCTCGTAGATGGTTGATGACAGCCAAAAGTTCCCAACCATTGTCTTCGTCGCTTGGGTTTTTTTTCCTCCAAGCTTGAGACGAGCAAGAGACAGTTAAGCACACGTACGTGGCCCTGAAAAGCGTGCGTTGCGTTTGTGCGTTTTTTTTTTTCACGGGCCCATATCGCGAAATTAGTTGTTACAACTCTAGCACCGATACGTATTTTCTCGAACATGTGTGTGTGCTGGTGTGCCTTTCTATGTCTATCGTATCGTAAGTACTTTAGAATGTCTGCTTGGGGCCATTGACAGACCGAAATCTGAACACCATGTGTATTCTGTTTTTCATGGTCTTGGTTGAGCGTCGAATGCCTGGTTGGTTGCTTTTGTTGTTGTTGTTGTTGTTGTTGTTGCTGTTGTTGCTGTTGTTTGTTGCTGTTGTTTGTTGCTGCTGTTGTTGTGTTTTCACCCTTCTAACCAATCTCCTGTCAATAGCTGTGGAGCTTTACGATACTGCAAAAGTAGCCCGGGTTACAAATGGGCTATTCCGGGACAGCACAGCAATCATAACGAAACGTGGTGTGTAGATATAGGTGGGTGTGTGGCTTTTGGTATCCATGGTGGGTTCTGATTTTTATAGTAGCCCCCCGAAGTAAATGTTTCGTGTATCAAACCCTCGTCCGTTTTTTTCCCTATTTTTGTCGACGAGCGCATGCCGTGTCCACGCCCTCCCAGGACAGCCCGCTTTTCTCTTGCTGCCGCCGGCTTCATCGCTGGAAGAAACGCCCTTGATCGAGAAACCTCCCCCCTCCCCACCCCCCCCCACCCCGCAGCATCCGAAAGCATAACTTTTCCAAGTTCGCAGAAGTCGTGCAATACTACAGTAGTCTTTTTCACGACCGACGGAACTAACTGTTTGTTCTCATGTGATCTCTCGACGTATGTAAGGGCTTGTTATTACGATGAGAGGCAAGGAGGAGAGAAAAGGGGGACTCACTGTTGCATGCCCCTATTTCTCGGCGTGCGTAGCTGCGCGTACTACTGTGCATAGCACCGGACACAACGAGGAAGTGATGGGCAGGGTCCGCCCGAAACAATGGCCGTGTCAGTTGCTGCATGCCCCCTAGCTGGACGTGCATAGCTGCGCGTACTGCAGTAGTAGCACCGGACACACACACAGCGAAAGAGCACGCGGGGTTCGCCCGAAACAATCTCCATGCCCCCGTGTCACCTACCCCTACATGATGCCGTACGAAGTACTGCGTGATGAAACGATCCTTCGTGAGGTCGTGTACAACCGGTGGTACGCGCGATCGCAGTACATGCCACACGCAGCTATCACAGACAGATGAGTTTCGACCTCGTTTTTTTTTTTTTCATGTGGACGAAATTCTGTCTCACAGATGAGGCGCCCCCTTTTGGTTTTTGTATGTAAACACCAGTTGGCCATACGCTCGTTTGCTCCTGCCGCCGCTCTATATGGGCGACGCTTAAAGCACACACACACCAGGAGGTGAGACTGTCCGTCCTATGTCCGTTCGTCCACCTAATGCACAGAGAAAACACACACAATTGGTCGCACGCTCGTGCGCTCCTGCCGCTTCTGTCGCCGCTGTATACATGTACGACACGTAAAATCACACCCCAGGAGGTGACTGCTCGTCCAATCTTCGTGCACCCCATCCACAACTTCAGCGTGGTCCAGTTCGACCCTTCCACGGTCAAGGGGGTGTTTACGGCCGCGGTCTTGTCGTCGAGAGAGACAGAAGACAGCGAGAGCAACAGAAGCAGCGGCAGCAGCAGCAGCAGCAGCAGCAACCGCGGCAACGAACGGGCGGCGGCACCTGTTGCAACTGTTCCCGAGGAGAGAGAGGAGAGGAACGGCGGAAGCGGCCCAGCAGCAGCGCTAGCGAACGGTTCCTCCTCCTCCTCGTCGTCGTCCTCCTCCTCCTGCCTAGAAGGCGCCTGTGAAGACTTGCCATCACCCCCTCCGCTACGACCGGGAGACGCGGCCGACTTCCACGGGCTGACGACCACGAACGCGCCCGTGAGGCAGCGGACCGTCGTTGTCAAGCTGGAGAGACTGCTTCTCAAAACGTGCGACTCCCCTCAGTTCACACCGCACAGCGTTGAGGTAAGAGGGCTGGTTTATTGTGAGCACTGGTGAATCGACTGGATTTCACGGCTACTGTAGGCACTAGCTCGGTGTGGTGTGGTGATTGAAAACCCATTAGGAGCCTGCAGTCCCGTTTGGGGAACAACCTGATTAGAATTGGACTGGTTTAGACCCCCAAAACGGGATTGCCGTCCATAAAGGGGTGTGAGTCAACTTAACTGGCGTTTTTTTTTGTATTTTGTATTTTGTATTTTGTATTTTGTATTTCGTGTGAGCAGTATCTACTATCAACGACAAACAACCAAAGAAACGCGCCGGTCAGATAGAAACACGCAGAACTCCGCAAGTCGCCGCACGCGCAACTACTAACTAATAATTAGTCGCCGACTTACAGTCAGCGTTGAGGGGAGAGGAAACGTAATGGTAAAACGTACTCGAGGACGAGGTTGCGGGGAAGGGGCCGTGGAGCCCGGGGCACGCGTGAAGCCGGGGACACACAAATTTATCTTGTTGGAGCCTGGTTGACGGAAGGAGAGGGAGGCTCGGCAGCGCAACAGGAACTGATAAACGATGTGCTGTGGCCACGATATATGAGGTTACGGTAAACAGGAAAGCAGCAACGCCCATATTTTTCACCGTGTTATGGCCCCGCTGTAGCTCTGCACGGCTAAGGCTCGTCACCCTTTTTCCCTCCATCCCCCCCTTCCCCTCCATCCCGCCATCGCCGCTAATTCCAGGTTCTTCAGTTTGACCAAATGTCAAGCTCCATGGGAGGTGTTTTCGTCGCCGCTGCGGGCGACAAATCCTCCTCCTCGTCCTCCTCCTCATCCTCCTCGTCGTCGTCCTCCTCCTGCTCTTCTTCCGCGACGACGGCGTCGGTGGTTAGGGACGCGAAGACAAGCCCCCGCCCCCCGGTCGTATTGGCGTTCTGGCTCTCGTTCAGCTACTCGGAACGCAGCCACCGATACTACTCGATGCACGGCCTGCCCGCGCCGGTCGTGGGTCGAGCGGTGGCGCGCATCCGCCGCGACCTCCGGGCGCAGAGACTGAAGAAGAAGAATCTCGGCGTTGTTGTTTCGCCGCCGCCGGCGGTAACGGAAGCGGTCGGAGGGAGCAAGGCCACTGCCGCCGCGGAGCTAGCGGAGGCAGCGGAGGTGACGGCGGGCTCAGCTGATGGCGGGGGCGGCGCTGAGTCACACGTTCCGGGGACGAGGGTCGGGATAGGGCTGGACGGGGCGAAAGATAGCTTGGGAGCGGCTCCTTGTCTGCCGGTGGAACTCGTGACTGTAGGGCTAAGCAAGGCGCGGGCGGGCCTCGGGCTGAGCGAAGCGTGGTCGAGGAAGATAGAAGACAAGTGCGGGAAGCGGCAGAAGCAGGTGTGCGTCGAAAAGTAGAGGAAAAAGGATAGGAGGTGAGGGTAAACGGCCGCTTGGACAGGAGGGTGGAGGGTGGAGGGTGGAGGGTGGAGGGTTGGGGGGGGGGCGTACTTATTTGTTGCTTGCCTTAGTCGTTTGACTATTGACCACACATCTCCACAATGCCGAAACGGCACGTCAGGTTTTCACAGACCGAGCGGACATGGCTTGTACCAAGCGCGAAGCGTCGTGATGTGTTCGGCGAGTCGCATGAAGGGTGAGTTGCATCCTGCTGGAACCGCTTGTGAGGCGGACTTGCACATGGATAACAGCTTCAACGAGTTGATTTATCTCCCGGTGTAGGCATTTCCAGAGACAGCAATGGGGGGACTATGTAACTGCCTCGTGGGTGCCGGGAGGGGGGGGGTGTATTCGATAGGAGAGATGTACTCGATCTCATGTATGGCCGTATTCGTATGACCGTAAACTCTCGCATCCCTACAATACCGGGGCGGAGCATTCGGGTTTTCACCGACCAGGCCGACATTGCTTGCATCAAGCGCGAAGCGCCGTGAGGTGTAGGGCGAGTCGCATGAAGTATTATCTGCATCCTACTTAGAAGCTTGTGAGGCGGACTTGCATATGGATGACAGCTTCAATGAGTTAATTCAATTTCCGGTATAGCCACTTCCAGAGGCTCTTTACCTCGCACAAATGATCTAACTCGACGACCAGCTGTGGGCGACCTCCAACCCCCCCCCAAAAAATCCCCCAAAAAAACTGTACCCTGGTTATCTAGCTCACGTACTGAGTGGCATGTTTTACAGTGTCGTTGCCAACCGACGCCAACCCAACCTATGTATAATAGGGGGTGCCGGGGGGGGCGGGGGGGTACTCTTTATCATGCATGTCCGTAGTTGTATGACCACAGACCCTCGCATCCCTACAATGCTGGGACGGAGTACGTCGGGTTTTCACCGACCAGGTAGGCATTGCTTACACCAAGCGCGAAGCGCTGTGAGGTGTTGGGCGAGTCGCATGAATGGTGAGCTGCATCGTAATAAGAACCGCTTTTGAGGCGGATTTTCTTGCAGATGGATGAGAGCGTCAATGAAATGATTCAATTTCTGGTGTGGCCAGTTCCAGCGACAGCAATAGATTTTCTATGTTACTGCCTCGTGGGTGCCTTACCATATACCTGGTACACACTACGTGATACGATTATCCCCCTTATGCGGAGGGAACGTTCTCTCAGCACAAGAACGATCTATTAATAACTCGACCGCCAGCTGTAGTGACCCCCCCCCCCCCCCCCCCCCCAAAGGCACCCTGGATGTCTGGCTCGCGTAGTGAGAGGCGTGTTTTACAGCGTCGTCGTCAACCGACTCCAACCCAACCAGGGGGGGGTGCCGGCGGGAAGGGGGGCGTACTTGTCTGTTGGTTGCCTTGGTCATTCGGTCATTGACCACGCGTCCCTTTCAAGGCGGGGTTCCAAGCGTTGCTGCTCCTAATAGAGACACCCTCCAACTTTTGGGCGCTCATTATTTTTTTCTACATGTTACGGCTACACGTTTTGCCTATCTTATCCCCTTAATGCGTGTGTGCGGGCGGGGGGGGGTGGAGGAGGCGTGACTGTTCAGTGCAACTACATCCGTCCTGCTTCGTGAAAGGCTTCATCCAACCGTCCCCCCGAACGGGTCGTGGACATACGCACCGCGGCGTTTTTGTTCCACGCTCGTCTCGATCGCCTTAAATGCCTACAGCAGTTACCGCCACCTTAATGCGTGTGCCTAAGGTTCGTATTTTCTCCCCTTCCCTTTTTACCCTTCATACCCCCTCGGTTGCGATCCAATCGATGGACGACGCAGGTGCTCGAAGTCCGGCGGTGCCTGGCCGGCACGCCGGCCTTTTCCGTGTTGGAGACCGGGGATATCATTCTCACGGTGGACGGGAAGCTGGTTACAAACTTCAGGGTGAGCGCGCGCGCAACCGAGACGTTGAGGGAGGGAGGGAGGGAGGGAGGGAGGGAGGGAGGGATGGGTCGCCGCCAGCACAATACGATGAATGCCACGCTAAGGGGGTGCACCTTACGTTTTCTAAGACCTCTTTTCTTGTCGCTTGAGGAACTGTATACCTGTGCCTGCAGGCGGATGGCGAACGCCCCTGTATACTGCCCTGCCTGCGCTCCTCGGCCGCGAAAGAAAAGAAAAGAAGCTCTGCGTATGAATAACCTCCTGACAAGAAAAAAAACTGATTTTTGAGAAGAAAGGAAGAAAATAGCTAAAAACATGCAACCCGATGAAACAAACTATAGGCCCATGACCAACCTTAGCCCTTTTAAGACCGATCTTCTGTTTTGGGGACAATTTACTCAGATACTGAGTGGTTTAGTCCCCAAAATGGGACTGCAGTTGTACAAGGGATGATGTTGATATTTTCCAATATTGTGAAAACACTCTGGAATAAAAGGTACCTATAACGATGTCGGGTGGAGGAACCCGATCAATCGAAATATTTTAGGCCAAATTGTTACTTTTTACTGTTATTGCATGCACCATAGCACGCGTCGTGCATATCGTGTATATGTGGCATCGAGTACCGCCACCACGCCATGTCGCCGCGGGAGTGGAGGCGGGCACGCGGGGAGACGCACGCAGCGGGAGCGCGAATGCATGTGGAAGTTCTATGAGTAGCAGGCCACAACATTTTCTGCTGCGTTCCGCTGATGCTTGAACTCTTCAGTGGTATTCTAACGCACCGGCGCATGACGTTAAACCCTCGAGACCCGACTTTGTTACCGCCTCACCGCATACCCGAGCGCGGTCTCCTCTCAGCGATTTCGAATATGTGTGCACGGGTAGCCAGCCGCGCTTCGATATGCCAAGCCTTTCGTAGAGGCATTGCGCTGCGGGCTCGTGCTACGGTTCTAAGGGCAGTTTTTCTTTCGCCAAACTGTCACGGGGACTGACGAGACTCTTCAACTGAGGAACTACTATCCAATAAACCATCTGCCCAATAAGGCATGCCTTATCGCAACCAATAATGCATGCCTTAGGGCCCATCCATCATAACGGGGATATATGTTTTTTTCAATTTGTTTTTTTTGTTTTTTTTGCTAATTTAATTTGCATCTGATTGGCCCAAGAGTGAACGACCAAGCAGGCAAATTAGAAAATTTGAATTTGAGCGAAAAGTCTTTTGGGACTTTTTCGTGTGATTTTTCGAATTCCAATTTGGAATTTGGGAGTTCCTCGGACTTGACGTAGCATGTTCATGGTGGGTCAACACCCTCGGTGGAGGCTGGGGCGATTCTAGGCCGCTTCGGCGACCACGATCGAGGCGATAAAACGCGAACCTCAACGAGAGGTGACCGGAGCAATAGCCGCGCCCACGCCCACGCACCATCGCACATCGTACCCCGGCGGTGGCGCCTCAAAAATAATCATGGCGGCCGCAATCCCCGTTTTTCGGCCTGCTCGATCGGCCAACAATCGCGAAAACCGAGCAAATGAGCGAAAAACGGAGGATACGCTCGGGACCTCGAGAGCTGCATCACCGCTGCTGTTCCGCACGTGGCGCTTGAGGACTTCCTCCGCCCACGCAAGACACCCTGAGAGTGATAGCTTCCTATCCTGCGCGACCAAAAATAAAAGAGGCTGGCGGCGGCGCGCACGCGGAAGCGCAAACCTTCGCGCTTGTCCACGCGCGTCGCTGTTTGTCGGCTGGGCGTTGTGTGACACGGCGCGTTCTTCCAGAAATATTTTTTGAAATTGACAACTATTACGGGGGACCATAGTTAACAGGACCTATGGTACACATAAAAACCTATATGTTTATCCATTTTTACTAACAATATTTGGTCCTGTTAACTATGGTCCCCCGTAATAGTACGCTGTTCCCCGATAGGGACCCAAACACGTTTTTTTTTTTTCGAAATCAAATTGACATTCATTGAAATTAAAAATGTACTCCCATATAGCGTTCCCCGTTAAGATGGGCCCTTAATATCCGTTGCAATAGTCTCCTTAACGAAGGCACTACTACCCAATAAGCCATCTGCCCAATAAGGCATGCCTTATCGTAACCGATACGGCATTGAGATATTCTTAGTCGTGATCAGTAAGGCACTAAGACGTCCCTTTTCTCGGGAAATGCCGATGGTTTGTGTTTTCGTGCTGCCTAGACCGCAGGGCTAACCATTGCGGTTGCACCTTTCATTTTTTTGCTAAGGGAATGGTTTTGAGGTGGCTTATTAATAGTAACAGTATAGACCTGCCTCGAGCGAGGAGCCCGAGAAGTAATAGAGGGCACCTCTATCGTGTGTGGCATGCCTCTCGAGATCGTAATCGGGTGCCCCCCCCCCCCCCCCCCCCCCCCCGCCCCCCCCTCCCGGGATGTACAGAACACGGCCCGCCCGCCACACTGTTGTAGGTCCTCGAGCGTTTAGGCATGGAGCCCCGCGAGGATGCAGCGAACATTGTGTTAGGCCGTTTCGCTCAGCCTGCAGCTTTTTTCGGGTGAACATGTCGTACGTAGGCAGTCAGAACCAAGCATGCACAGGGGGATAGGTGGGTTTTGGGTCCTGCGTGTTTTTCTTAGTACTGTGGCTGGCTTCTTATCACTTGCGGGTGCGTCGAGAGATGGAAGATTTTCGTGGAAACTCCCCATCTTTGCAAGCTTGTAGTGTTGTGCCACATTAATTTTGCTGCTCGCCTTGCTGTCACGTGACGCCTAATACGATTGTGATGTGAGTACGAGTAGGTTCCGAGCGCATCTCTGGGTGGGCGCCATGATTTTTTTTGTTTTTTTTTTTATTGTGCGGATGTGCTGTATTTACGAGGGTGGAATGTTGGAGGTCGTTCTCAAGCTCCCTCCTCTCGTGGCGTCTGCTTGCTCGTTTGCTTGCCCGCAGGAAGTGGAGGTGGGAGTAGAAGATGGAGAGGGCAGCCCAGTGCAGCTCACCATATTGAGAGACCTGAAAGAGCAAGAGGTCACGGTGAGAATGGACGGAGACAACGAGTGAAAAGCGAGAGAGAGCAGGGGAGCGGGAGGGAGAGAGAGAGAGAGAGAGGAAGTCGGACGGGGGAAGGGGGGGAGGGGGGGGCATGATTGGCCGTGATCGTAGGGTGGTCGTTCTCGTATGGTACTCGATCAAGCAACGCGCATCGGGTGACGGCTGCGCAGCTAGGCATGGCATGGCATGGCATGGCATGGCATGGCATAGCGGCGCCTGCATCCGTTCAACTGATCAAATCCTTTGCTGTACGTGCCGTAATTCCGTGCGGAGAGCGAAAGCCTCTGACTCCAAGCACGAGAACCACTACCGGTACCGCGATTTTTTTTACCTGGTATGTATGTCGTGCCTGTCATATCCAGTATGAGGACATGGCATTGCGTTGTCTACTGTGCTTACTGCATACCAGTACGTAACAATGTAGTATATCTGTGGCGTAGTTTTGTGACCACATGACTTTTATCTCTTCTAGGATTGAAAAAACGGCACGAGCACTGGTTGTGCTGGATGTCGACGGGTAGAAAGAACGGTAAAATGTGAAAGCACACACACGTACACACGCATGGTGTACAGAATAACCGTACGACAGGCGAGGAAATTCGCCGCCGGGGACGGACATTCGGAGTCGATTTTTCCCAAACAACGGTAGCACGCGCTTTCAAGAAATCTATCTCATAGAAACCTTCGAAATAGAGGCTCACAGTGTCTGGGAGCAAAGTAAAACATTTTCGAGAGAAAATTCTTGCAGGTACGTCGTTTACGACTCGCATGTATTCTGTGCTCTCATAAACTGCGGAATAATTCGACTATGTACTCGCAGTGCTTGAGAATATGTACTGCGGATACTGGCATAAATTCCGGCTTTTCGGGGTTCAATTATGTGGAATGTTGCTGTACTCGGAGGTAGTCCAGGGCTCTGTGCTGCGGGTGTTGCCGCAGTACTGACAGTATTTTCGTCAGTTGGTATTGCGAGTACTGCGAGTACCCGGGAGTACCAAAACACTCTCAATACGTGCAGCATACTGGTACTCGGGAGTATGAAGTATGTCAGGTACTTGGAGCATCCGCGAAACCGTTCTATAGGCGTATCGATCGGCGTTTCCCGTCTCTTTGTTCTCGAGCAAAATCAGATTCGATCTTCTTTCGCGGGGGTGAGTTTCCTCGTGTGTTCAAAAACTCCTCAGAATCACATTTT
Organism: Nereocystis luetkeana; assembly: GCA_031213475.1. NCBI lineage: Eukaryota > Phaeophyceae > Laminariales > Laminariaceae > Nereocystis > Nereocystis luetkeana. Next base: position 5,821,636 of record JARUPZ010000006.1, read on the forward strand.
TCGTTGTGCGTTCCCCCTCCCCCCCCCCCTGTTTTGAAGGAAATCAGCCCGGAACTTCACCCCTGAGGGTTATATTACCACCGGGGTGTGGTATACGGTATACCACGAAGCATAGATTGCTTTCGTTGTAGCACTCTCAACTCGTGCCCTCCCCCCCCTCCCCCGCGCGCGCGCCCGTTCGCCCCTTTTGTCGTTCAGTATCTACCGGCGTATGGGTAAAAACAAAGCGTAAGCTCACGACACAGTCCGCGTATAAAAAAATATGTGTCGTCCGTCAAGTCGACTCTCTTGTTCGAGCGAGCACTCAGCGTTCATCGTTCCTGCCCCTCTGTGATAGTCCTCGGGTAGTGAAGTTGATTGATACCGTCCACACGCTCCCGCTCGCCCGTCTGCTGTCGATATCGACGCTGCGGGGCTTGCCAGGTGATTCCGTCCTACTTGCCGACAAGAGAGACTGACAGGCTGTTCATGTGGGCAGGAATGATGGTGCAGACGCCGCATCTGGCCGTCCTTCAGCTCGGGTGGGTATTGGGAGCAGGGACAGGGGGGGGGGGGGGGGTTCGTTCTGTGTAGTATTTCTTTTTTGTTGGGGGGTCAACGACGTGTGGCAAGCTGAGCTGGCGGGTGCCAGTGATGCTGATGCTGGTGATGATGATGAAAACGATGATGATGATGATGGTGACGGTGATGATGATGATGATGATGATGACGGTGATAATGATGATGATGATGATGATGATGATGATGATGATGATGAGGATGATGATGATGATGGTGATGGTGATGGTGGTGGTGATGGTGATGGTGATAGTGATGGTGATGGTGATGATGATGATGATGATGATGATGATGATCGCGATGATGAGGATGATGATGATGATGTTGATGATGATATTATCACATTAGTCTATTTCCATGAAATCTACGCCGTGGCCAGTATTTTTGTGGCAGTGGTGGTGAGGATTACGTTCTCCACCCTGCGCGGCATCCTGCCTACCGTTCTTGTTTTGCTCCTGCCCTCTGACCTAACGTGCGGAGGGAGGTGACTGAACTCCGCCCCCCCCCCAGTTCCTCCCCTACCCACGCCCAACTTCTTTTTACAACCCCCAAACATGTTCCAGGGTATATACTGTAGTATATAGTTGAGGTATCATGCCTCTTCGTATTCATCTTGCCCAAAAGATCCTTAGCTTTCTAGGTGTAGGATAGAGGCGTACGTTTCGGACGCAAGCGCAGGTGATGCGTTTTTTTTTGCTGCCGATTCGATGCGCCTTCTGCATCGCCGTTCGCGGAAAGTCAGTCCTCTACACACGGAGAGCTGGTGGTTTGCTTCTTTTTTTAGAGAGCTACCGCTGTGCAGGCGGTCGAAACACGTAAACGAGCGATTGAGAGTGTTGGTGCACTGACGATCAACGCAAATAAACCAGGGCTTCTCGCAGGGTCATGACCCGACCCTCGGGTCGGGTCCTGATTTTTTCGAATCTCACGGGCCGGGTCGGGTCAAGTCGAGTCGGGTCAAGTCAGGAGCTTTTCAAAAACTTTCAGGAATCGTGTTGGATCACCTTAACCCGACCCAGTCCAACCCGACCCGACCCGACCTACCCCGCGAAGTTTGACCCGACCCGACCCGACCCGAACCCAACCCGACCCGAGCCGTGAGCGATCACGCACAAACTTGTCTGTCACGCGAGTGTAATCGTGTACTATAACAGGCACAGCAAGCGCGAACGACGTACAAAAACCCAGCCGCGATCAAGATCTGGCTGCGTAGGCACGATATACTTGATATCTCGTTGTGCCCGCACAAAAAGGATTTTGTTTCGTTGAGGGAACGTCGGGTGTTGTCACGAGAGACTGACCGTAATGCGTTTTGTTACCCGTTGGTGATAGTTGTTTCGGCTTCGGCTTCGGCTGGCGGCGGCCGTTACCCCCGACCGGGAGTTCCAATGCTAACGCTAACCCTGACCCGAGGTACCTGCTTGGTTGGTACGCCGTGGAAGCCGTTGTGATTGGAAGGACTCTAGGCGTCGCGCGGGAGCATCTAAGGAAGTTCGCCGGAGCGGGCAGTCAGATTTTCACGCGAACTCACAAAGAAAACGATATTTGCTGCTGGGGCGATCGTACGTATATATTTTTACGTATTGAGCAAAAACAAAACCCGCCTCTTTTTTTCTGTCGATCGTTACACGAAAAAACAAAACAAAACAGGTTTTTACCCAAGGAGGGGGGAGGCGTTTACGCTTCCCGCTGGTACGGCGGCTCGCCGGCGAACAAGTATATGCTGGGGAATCACAACTGGATTGTTGAGGTGAGGCGGTGAGGTGGAAGCGAGCTGCCCTTGTGGAGTGGTTTGTTTTGGGGACCGGCGGTAGCTGTGCTTGCCTCGAGCATACCGTTTCGTCGGGCGGCGGGTGTAACGGACTCAAGTTGCGCACGTTTTTTGCGTTTCTCGCTTATTTTAGGGATAGGTACTTGTTGATACGGAGTTGCTTTCGAAATGCATCGGAGAGCATGAAACGTTGCGGCCAAGCAGCTTTGTCGTCGTTGTTGTTTTTTTCATGTATGTGTTGTTGTTCTCGCATGAGCTCATCACCACTGTCTGTGCACGGCCAGAAGAAGCCCCCCCCTAACTCTGACGTGAGAAACAGTAGCCCAGGAACAATCTAGACAAAAAATAAAGACACACAGGTGTGAGTAGGTGACGTCAAGCACTGATGAACAACGCAACTTCAGTAGGCGTGGGTTCCATACTCTGTCGCCGTCTCCTAGGCTGCTGTTGGCCTAGTTTGCTCTTGGTCTCGGCTGGTACGAAGGTACCACACATCGGCCACTTGATGATCTGGATACTTCAGGGAAGGTAGATAGTTAGGTTCCTGGTCTGTGTGATCTAGTCGCTGGTGCTGCTGGGTAAGAACCGCAGTATCTGCATAATCTACAGCGGTAGCACATGTTTCCTAGAGAAGGTTGGCTCTGTGCTATAGCGGATCCTGCACAAGGCGACCTACGTTGTCTACAGATGACCTAAATCGTGATTTGTCCACTGAGTGGAAGATCACTGAGTGGAAGGTGGGTAAACCTGGGTTCCACACCCGCTTGCTACTGCCGTGACTGCTACATCGCCATGGTTGATGAGTCGCTGCTGCCAGTTTTTTATGTTGTTCCAGGCGTTGTTGCCGTTGACGCTTGCCACTGACCAGCCCCCCCCTATCGAACCGAGTTTCCTTGGTGGGTGGGTGGGTTTTACTTGAACCAGTGGACCTCTACGAGTAGTGCTACGGAGCCTTTCTCGCCACCGCGTACCTAGAGCACGTGCCGGTACAACGAAGCGCTACGAAGAAAAGCACGCCGTTCGATCAAGCTCTCAACACAATCGAAATGTCGAGAACGCCTGCCTTTCGCCCTCGAAAACTTGCGAAAAAAAAGACGCCCCAACTCTATAGCTTCGAGTACTCTGTCCCCAAAACGAGAGCACAGCCGTGGAGGTAAGGGGAGAAGTACTTGACCGCTTGTGGGACGTGGGAGAGGGTAAACGTGACAATAAAATAAGGAAATCACCATTAAGGCAATGGCCACTGCGACGTGCGGGGGTGGCATTACCAGGTGTACGAGTTGGCGTTCGAGCGTTAGTTACAATGGGGGAGAAAACGAGTCGCACGGCACGGGCCCCAACTTGATCCTGTACCCGTACCGCGCTGCGAGCTCGAGTCGCTTTTTTTTGCCGACGGTCCAATGGTTGACAATGCTATCATACGCACAATGGTCATCGTTTTGGTCGCTTGTCTCGGGTCGCCGAAGGGATCGATCGCTGTAGTATTATATCATAGTAGCAGCACTCGCGCCTCCACCCGCTGGTGACAATTTTTTCACGCGTCGAACGAACGGTGACCTATTTTGGGTCATCTACTACAGTAGATCATCTAGTTCCTCACCTGCCGCTGTGAGAGGTTGCGCAAGATCTGCCTTATAGGGCAGATCCAACCCACGAAACAGACATGTCCTAGATCTTGGGGAGACCGTAAGGCAGCACGATCTCAATCATACGCGCACAAGATCGGGAATAACACCTGCCTGCCTTGAAATACCTGCAGTAGATGGTGAAGTGGGAATATTGATTCATTCATCTGCCTGAGATGTGCGTTTTTTTTTCAAACATGTTTTATTCCTTCCTTTTGCTTGTTCGTTCTCCACCCCTTGGCATGGCTTGGTGTTGTTCGTGTGCTCGTGCTGTGTGGGATCGGGGGGGGGGCAGGTTAATGGAGTGCCCACCCCGACGCTGGACGCTTTCCTCGTCGCGGTCAAAGACATCGGGCACAAGTCGCCGGTTAGAGTCAAGACGGTGAGAAATTTCGAGCTACTTTATGTAGAACTGCCCTGCCACAGAGACAAGACCTCCGAGCACATCTATATTGATGTAACGCGTTTTTGAAGGAGGATCGAGTTTGATTGGTAGCATACGATACGGATATATACGCGAAACCAAATGATCCGATCGGATACGACCATTCGATATGCGATACGTCGAAAAAAATCGTTCCAGTAATTTTTGGGCCTTCACGCAGAGCTCACAACCCCCCCCCCCCCCCCCTCTTCTATTTTTTATAGGATGGGTTGGCGTCGGTTGGCAACGACACTGTAAAACATGCCGCTCACTACGTGAGCTAGACAACCAGGGTACCGTTTTTTTTTTTTCTTTTCTTTTCTGGCGGTCGCCCGCAGCCGGTTGTCGAGTTAGATCCTTTGTGCGAGGTAAAGAACCTTTACTTCGCACAATTGGGAATGATGTATCACGTAGTGTTCAAGGTAAGGAACCCAAGAGGCAGTTACATAGTACTCCCATTGCTGTCTCTGGAAATGCCTGCACCCGAAGTTAAATCAACTAATTGAAGCTGTCGTCCATGTGCACGTCCGCCCCAAAAGCGGTTCTTAGTAGGATGTAGCTCACCCTTCATGCGACTCGCCAGACACCTCACGGCGCTTCGCGCTTGGTGCAAGCAATGTCTGCCTGGTCGGTGAAAACCCGACATGATCCGTCCCGGCATTGTAGGGATGCGAGGGTCTATGGTCATATGACTACGGCCATGCATGAGATCGAGTACATCTCTCCTATCGAGTACACCCCCCCCCCTAGCCCCTACCATTATGTCCCAATTTATTTGGATCGTTTGTATGAAATAGATACTTCGCATGTACACGGTGTTTATATTTTGGGACGGAGTGGTAAACATGCCCCCGCACGAATCAAACAACCTTCGCCACGTCCTGTTTTCAGCGTTGCGACCCTCCTCCCCCCCCCCTCTCCCCTCATCTGATTCGATCAAAAATGAAAAAAAAAAAACGCTTTGTCGCTGTCAGGTGGACCTGACCTCCAAAGTCGAGGTGACGACGCTCCGCACGGACCACCATTACTGGTAAGTCGGCGGACGGACTTCCTGAAACATCTGGGGGGTTTTTCAGTGTCTGTTCGAATGTGTGTGCGTTTTTTTTCTCGGGGTGTGGTTACCTCCTCCACAGTTGCTGGAGCTTGTGCAGTGACCACGGGCTAGATTGTGGGTGCGCGTTAAATTGAGAGCAATGGTAGAAGTATTCAGCCAGGGAGGTGCGTACCAGGTTATCTGGGTGCAAACCACCGAAGCTCGAAGTAAAAATAAGCGGCATCGCCGAAAATAACCCCCTGGCACGCTGGTGTGTGGTCCCACCAGACTCCCAAGTATACGCCCCGTGCATTGCTACAGCAGTAGAGTCATACGTGTAAGTAGGAGGCAGCTCCGGAGACAGGAGCGACTGGTAGGAGAACGGGGGTTGAAAATGTCTTCTGAAAGATGAAAACATAACTCCAAAAACGACCAAATTTCTTTTTGCTGCTGTTGTCTCCGTGCACATTCTCCCGGCGACAAGCTCGCCGCGAAACGGCAACAGTTCTCTCCGCCTTTTTACCTGTCCTCGTGTGAAACGTGCAACGCCTTTTGCGTGCTCCTGTCTGCGCTCTTCGTGGAGGTGCGTGTGCCGCCGGGTATCCCCACATACGGCTTTCTCGCTAAAGCACACAACCGATAGCGCCTTCCAGGTATACTACTTTCGCCTGTTCCGTGTACCCTTTGTGGTGGCCTGTCTGCCGCTCTGCACCCCCCCCCCCCCCCTCCCCCCGATACGGCTGTCTCGCGCAAAACACATGAAGTGACGTCTCCCATGTTGTACGCACACACGCCTGTTCCGTATGTCAGCCCTTCCGGGTGGTCCGCCTGTCTGCCGCCCTGTATGTCACCGTAGCGGCGGTGTCTCGCGAAGGCGCAGCATGCAACACCACCCGGTGCACACGTTACGCCTGTTCTGTGCGGAATGCCCTTCGTTGGGGTATGCCTGTACCCTACAATATTACAGCCGTCTCGCAAAAGCAAAAAAGAAAAAAGAAAAAAAAAGTAACGCCTCTGTACTCTGTATTTCTGTACGTTCGCCTGTTCTGTGTTTTACCTTCGTTGCGGTCTGCCTGCCGTACTTGTATACGCTGTACGGCGGCCTCTCCCGCCAGGCCCACGTTGGAACTGCGCCATTCGGAAGAAGGGTGGACTCGCACAAAGCACGCTGGCCCCAATCCTCCCAAGTTGTCACCTGTCAATGGCGACAGCAGTGGTTACTACACGGCCACGCCTCAGGCATCAAGAGAGGAGTGAGAAGATGGAAGGCGTGTTCAGATCACCCCATTGTTGGAGGCGGGGGAGAGTGGGGGGCGGGGGTCGAGGATTTGGGTGCCCATGTGCTGCTTTCTTTCCCCCATGCGTCGTCGCCATGATGCGCCGTCAACGCGCACAATGGGAATAGTCGCCGAGGAGGGAGGTCGTTGGTTGTTGTTTTAATCGTACCTCTTTTATATTTTTTTTTGAGGGGGGGGTTGTGTTTTTGGTTTGTTCTTGGCGACGGAAAAGCGTCAAGCGAGGAATATGGCGTACTCTCAGAAACGTTGTCGCCGAAGTGCCGCCTGTTCGGATAGTGTGGACTGCATATGCACAGCCGTCACACACGCAAACTCTTCATATTATTTGTCGTCGCGCTAGTAGACTCGCGCAGAGTTGATGGATGGCGAAATGCTTCACGTCTCATCCTTCTCTTGCGTACCAACTGTGAGCGATCACTCTTCCTGCAGACTCGCGCAGTCGGAGGGGTGGCGGAGCCCTTCACGTGTCGTCCTTTCCCTACGCGCCTGCTGTTGGTACATCACTCTTCTCGTAGACTCGCGCGGTAGAGTGATGGCGAAGTGCTGTTACGCACCGCCCTTAGTCACTGTCGGGACATCAGAGAGAGGGGGGAAGAAAAACGGCGATGAAAAGACGTGACGGCTCCTCGTACAGCAGCGGGCACACAGATGCGCGATCGGGTGATGATATGATACGAAATTTGGTGGCCGAGTTGTGGTTGAAAGAGTTGTACGACCAAAACGCGTAGTTGTTCTACCAGTGCCGCTGCTTGGCGCCCACGCTTCTCGTAGACGGTTGGTTGGTATCGCCGAAAGCTTTTTTGTTTTTGTCGGTCTCGTCGCCATCTTGGTGTCTTGAGGGGGTTAACCGCTCATGTAGAGTCGCGCAGGCAGAGTACTTACACACTGTGGTCCTGGTCTACCGGTCGGGGTAGTGTTATTGCTTGGCACGGGAGTTCGATTTTTATTTACGGCTATGTTGCGCAATGTATAGACTCGTACCGTGGTGGCGGTGTGATGTTGCGTTTCGTTCGACGCACCACGGTACGTCAACAACAGCAAGTGCTGTTGGGAGCATGGTCAACAACGACGGGTGCGTCGCTACAAACAAATGGTGCATGTTTTTTTTTTTTTTTCAACACAATTCGTGTGCAGGATTTACAAAACAGAAAACAGGAGGAGGAGGCCTAGTTTAGGATGCATGCCGCACATCATACTTTTTATGTCGTTGATGGCGGAAGAGGAGTAGTGGCGCGACTTGCGCGTGCTGTGTGTAACGCGCTATTTGTTCGCATCGCTATGATAAGCGCAGATTCACGAAGGTTTCGTTCTTTGTTTGCTTTCATCCTTGTTTTTCTGCAGTAGTTTATAAACTTGGGGCTGTGTGTGCGATGGGAGAGCTCATATGACAACATGGAACTGTTTTTAGCAGCGCTTGTTTGGCTCGTCGCTGCCTTCGGTTGGTTGCCGTTGGTAGTTGTTTCGCGTTTGTCGTGTCTGTCGAAGGCAGGCCCCGGAACCTCGACAATGCCCGTCGTACATTTTTGTAGCACAGCAGTGCATCGTTCCAGCATTATCGCCGGTTTTCCGGGTTTTGAATTTTGGGGTAATTGTCGTTGTTACGGTTTTTACCAATACTTAGTGATAATTAAAAAACACCATTGACCGTTGTGCGTGGCGTTCAGAGTGACAGCCCCATGGTGCTGACATTGTTGGTGTTTTGTACAGAGCCTTTTCTGACACCTCGTGACGAGCAGATTATCCTAAGGCCGGCTGGACGCGTAACATTTCTCGTTTTTTTTGGGGGTGATGGACAGGTCGGGTCACACCCCGCGGGTCGGGTCACCAAACCCGAACCCGATCCGACGCGTGACATTTTGAAGACCTCCTGACCCGGCCTGACCTGGCCCGGCCCGACCCGACCCGTCAGATGTTGAAGACCTCCTGACCCGACCCGCGGGTAGGGTGACGACCCGTATACAGCCCTGGATTTCTTGGAGTGCTGCGTTAGCGCCCACGCCGCCGAGCGTTGCGACTCGCAGTGGGTAAAAATATGAGTACCTATACGTAGGTAGCGAATTGTTTTGTGACTTTTGCTTGCGTTCCAACGCTGGAACTTGGCCGGTTCTGCGTGCCACAACGCCCCAAGTTTTTTTTTCGCGGCACTGCTGTCTTTCGATTGCTTTTTGTGTTGATGGCTCTGCTCGGCGTGCGTGCATATATGTGAAGGCGAGTACCCTTGCCGTTTTTTTTTCCCTCCCGGGACGGGCCGTATCCATCCCCGTCTGATGGGATGTTTCCTCGCATGCATTGTGTATTTTTTTCTCTGCAAAAAATTAGCTCTGACTGACTTCGTGTTCAAAGGTCAAACTTGCCGAGAGACAGTCTAGTTAGACGAGGTTGATTGATCGTTCGATGCTCCAGCAGGAGGAGGAGTAGAGAAGCGAATGGTGTGTTCCAGGATTCCATCTTTCTTTCTTGTTTGTTTGTTTGTTTGTTTGTTCGTTTGTTTGTTATGTTTTGGCGTTCGCCTGCTCGATCGGTGTGGCCCCGTTTTTGCTTCCTACAACCCGGCTGCGCGCGGGCGGTGCCACAGCGGGATTGCTTGTACATGCAGTAGAGTCTCGACAGGATTAGGAGCGGGGCGGGTACATTCAAAGGATCGATTTGCATCGAAAGTTTAAGGGACATTACTGATGCATAATTTCAGTACGTAAAGAAAAAAACGATTCAAGGATATGTACGTACAGACGCCAGATTAAGAAAAAAAAAGTCAGCAGCAGTTATAACTGATTGGAGGGTTTTCAGGCGTGCGCCCCCAATTAAAAACGCCCCCAAGGAGATCACATAACGTAAGGAAGAATTCCGCTCGAAAATTGAAATATGAACGGTTTCCGAAAAATACATTGGAGCTCGATACAGGGAAGCGCGGGGACCCATGCCCCCCCCCCCCCCCCCCCCCCTGTTTGTGTTTGATTGGTGGATATGTGTGTGATTGTCTTTCGCCCTCGAGGACCAGTGCCATGATTTTGGTTGCGATGCACCGGTAAGCAGGGGACGCTGTTCCCCGACACGGTCGTGTTGAGCTTGATTTTAATCTTTTCAAACCCTACGTTTCTCGGCCCCTCATGCCCCCTTTCTGGTGGCCTTGAGCGCCCGCCGAAGGTCGCTCCGTACCTATCGATGTTCTCATTTAGTAAAACTGAGTCTCTGTTCCGGTAATTGCACATGTGTCTGTCTGTCTGTCTGTCTGTCTGTCCGCATATGCGACCAAGGTTTGTCCAGAAGATGGAAAGTAAAAGGGAGATAACCCCCCCCTAAAACAAACCCCACGATTGGTCTCTTTCTAAATCAGGTACCCCACTTCAGACTCGCGGCTGACACGAGCTTCTGACCGACGCCGCAGCCGCAGTATCATCTTCAAGACGAGAAGTATTTCGCTTTTTTGTTGCGATACTCTGTGTGGTACAGGCGTCTTCTGTCTATTCGTCTGTAGATTAGTTTTTGTAAAACACTGAAAAATGCACGTCAGCTGTGGGTTCAACTGATTACGTTGTAACCGTCGTGCGTACAAGCGCAATATCAAGAAACCCCGCTGTAGACCACTGCCGCCGTAGATCTGTCACATTCGTCATTCCCACGCTTGTAGTAACAGTAGGTTGTGAAAGAGTCTGGTGCATCACTATTAATACCAACAACATAACACAGACAGTTTTTTTTCTGGCGTGTCGAATGTGTCCTTCACGTATCACGACGAAAATCCCATATCCCCGCCCAGTACGGCCACGAGCAGTACTGATAGCCAGCACGCAGCCGCTCACTCTCTGCCAAACCTCGCCTGCTGGGGTGCCGTCTGTGCCGGTGCCGGCTGGTCTCTCTCGTCACTCTCATCAGCTCCAGCTGCGACCTCACAAGAAAAAAAGACAAGCAAACTGAGAACAGCGCTCGAATGCATTTCATCGAGGGCAGTATCATTTTTTTCCAGAAGTGGTACACTTGTGGTCTCTGGAACGTATCCAGAAAAAGCGTCTGTCTGTCTGTCCGATGAGGGTCATTCCGTGGTCACCTACGGACATTTTTTGTTTGGAACGGCTACACCCATGCCGCACGCATCAGGTCGAAGCTCTCGCGGAGGCGATCGTCATGGTCCAAACAACACCTCATCGGGTACCCTCTGCGCGGAGTTATCGCAGTTGACTGCAAGCATTCCAATCGGGGTGACGGGACTTGAGCTCGCCCGAGGTCAGCGGAAAAACTGTTTGTTAACGAGTAGGCTTAGCAGTTTGGGAGAAGGGATCTTTAGGGATATTTTCTACTCGAAAGATGTGTAGCGTGGTCTGCACTTCGGAATCGTCGTCCGCAACTGAGAAATTTCCTGGTTCGATGCAAACTCGGCGCAGCGGCGTTTATGGCGAGTTTTCGCCCGTTTTGGCTGCGGTTTGGGGTCAGGGTTAGGGTTAGGGTTAGGGTTAGAGTCAGGGGTGGGGTTGGGTCTTCGCCCGTACCTTGATCCCAACAGGAACCAAAACACCCGAACAGCCTACCAACCTAAAGATCCCTTCTCCCAGATTGTTACAGGTCCTTGAGTTAACTCTATCTTCATGTGGAATTCTGGAACTGTGCTCAGCGATCAGTGGCACAGCAGTGGCAAAAAGACTTTCCTCCGTTCCTGCCTCCTCCTCGCTTCTTTCCCCCCCTCCCTCCCTCCCTCCCTCCCTCCCTCCCCCCCTCCCTCTCTCCCTCTCTCCTCTTTCCCTGCCGGCAGTCCCCCCATCCTTACTGGCACCTGGTAGGTACTCTGACCTCTAAAACGATAGTGCGGTCCTAAAGGGAGGAACTAAAAAACTTCAACCTTAAAACTTGCGTAAATTTATGAAATGATGAGATACGCCAGCTGTGAGTTTGACGAATTGAAAGCAGATTATTCTCGGAAGAATGAGAGAGAGTGAGTTTTATACGTACGTAAGAAATCTAATAATAGTCAATCAGACGAATGCGGTGATACATGGTAGAATGAATGGTAGCCCTTAGTACACACACCTTGTCTGGTACGTAGCCGCAGCCTCCACGTGATAGCGCAGTGAAGCAGAGGCAGAGCTACAGGTCCAAGGTGTAATGCAGACTAGTTTGGAGTTCAGGATGTCCGATGAGAGCAAGTCGCCGGAGGCCGAGGCTAACGCGGCTACTGCTGTGCCAGAGGCTCATGCTGCTTTGATTACTGCGCAAGCGCATGCTGTTGTAGCTGCTGTGCAAGCGGAGGTCGACGCACGCCGTGTAAATAGTTGATACTCAACTTTGCAAGCTGCGTAATACGCCTCGTCTATACCTCATTTTGTACAGAATTAGGGTTATGGTTAGGGTTAGGTGAGCCGGCCTCAGAGATCGAACGAGCGCGGGTCCTTTTTAGAGTCTGAGAGCTGTACCCTTTTGTATCAATACCCCAGAACCAAATCAACACCACAAAAGAGGAAGAGAGAGAAAAAGCAAGCAAGAACCAGGAAAGAAAACACACAAGAGAATACGCAGGTTTTTGCAGATTTTCAGCGCGAGGGGGTGTTGAACAGACACCAAACGATATACGTACGGTGTTCCAACTCCTCATACAAAACCCCGACCAACTAAAACAAATAAATTGTTTCGAGTACACACACTTATGCACGCCAACCCCATTCTTTGGCCGTGCGATAACAATAAACGTATACAGGTCGATGTTAATGCATCTCCACCAGTCCCTGTCAGTCTTCTTCTTGGTATAGATAGTGACCTATTGTACCCCCTCGTGCGGGCGCCCAACCCGACAAAATGAACCAGTACACGGGGGAACAGCACGGTAACGCATGATAATCGCTGGCGCTGCTCTACAATGTCAAACGTCGATGCTACTACTGACGCGTTCTACGGTAGAGGTTCAGCCTGAATTTTCCAAGGCTCCTCACTTGAGGAGCTCCTTACCTCATCCGAAATATGACCTCAGCAAAAATTAAATTTCTTCCCGATGAAAAATCCCATGGCCCAAGTATACAAAACGTCATTTTTAGAAACAAGACTGATGTTCCGACGTTTTTGGGATAAGGAAGCCCGTCATTCAGAAACCCAAAAGCGGAAAAGTGCTACCTCTATCGTAGAAAGCGTCTACTACAGTAGTGCGCCTGCATACGCAGAGGATGTTATTCGCTAGGTTTACCCAGGTTCTATGTCGGAAATTCGAAACCTGTCTGTTTGTCCCCCGTCACAAGGAAACTTCAACCCTCGCAAAATCTGGCCCCAAACCGACACCAACGTTGACGTGTGTCCCGCGCGAATCGGCAGAGGACATACATACGAGCAGTCTGAGCCAACGTTCGGATTCAAAGGAGCCCTGCACTTTTCGCTACGCGACCCTGCCCCACCCGTGGGACAATCGTTTGTGTCAGAGTCGGTACGAGCTACGAGATAGGTATTTCGCAAATTGGTTACAGCGCATCGATCGTAAACAAATGTGAGATCACCTTGTAGAAGCATGCCTCGCTCAGCGAGATTGGTTGACGGCGTTGGTGAAGTCGTTGCCCGCCGCTCGGAAACGGCCGTGCAAGGTCAATCTGCCTGCAGGGTCTTGGCCCCATGGGGGTTGCGATATATCCTACGGCGTTTCATGGAAGGGTCGTTTCCTGCTCCACAGTAAATCGAAGTACTTAGCAAACATATAACACGGCACTTCGGAAGTTCTTGACGCCGTGCAAGGTCCCAGAGCAATTACTGCTCGATCGGAAAGGCTCGCAAGGATGGAAGGCCGAGCACAAAGAGTCACTGACACCGGCACAAAGGTCCCCTCGGAAGCCCGCCGCGTGCAGAAAGGGTCGGAACGAGGCCGCTACTGCGGGAAGATGTGCCAAGCGCCCCGTATAGCCGTCACCCGTATAGCCGTAATCCTAGTCAACAACGGTGGCGACGGAAGTACGGCAGTGTTGCGCTCTTGCTCGTCCGTTAACCATAGTTTTTTAGCCCCCGTGAATCCCTTTCCCGTCTTACCACAGTCTTTGCGACCAGGCCGTGGGTCAATATGCTTGCGTGGAACGACAGTAGTATCTTGTGGTTATGAGGTGCAACCTCAATACCTCCAGTACTGCTGTATTAGTTTCCAGTAGTCGCCCACGCTGCGTTCATACGGATTGAACTCCCTCTTTCGCTCTGTTTTGACCCTTGCTGCGCGCGGGTCGGAAGGAGGCTGCTGCTGCGAGAAGGTGAGTCAAACGCCCCGTATAATCGCTACCCGTATAGCCGTACTGCTAGCCAACAAGTGCTCCGAGGGGTAGACGGCAGTGTTGCGCTGCTGCTCTCGTCCGTCGACCATAGTTGTTGAGCCCGGAGTAATTGATCGCTTCGTGTCACAGGGGTTGCCTCGGCCACGAAGAGGAGGAGGAGGAGGAGGTCGAGGCCCGGGTTGCCATGCGGTAAACGGAAGGAGGTGCCAACCAAAGTATCTACCCGAGGTATTTATGAAGTCGGGGGGAGACAAAAAGGAAGTCCCAGCAATAAAAGTGACGAAACGCAAGCAATCGAAGTTAAAAAGTGACCACAGCGGGGCACCGTCGGTGAGCTGCCTATCCTCATGGCACGATACCATAAAACAGTGGGCCTCATGTTCCATGAGAATCTTCCCAGAGATGTGTTTCCGTCTTCCATAAAACCTCGTGGTATCTAACGCGTAGCATACCACAACAAAGATGCTCCGCATCGCGCATTGGTAGTACGATATACCTGATACACCAAAAACGTGAAACAGTAAACCCCGCTCATCAACCAACCCATAATCCCAATGGATTTCTTGCAGATGCACAAATCCGAAGGATCGGACTGTGCTACGGGAAAATTCAACATCCTCCCTGCTGCTAGTGTCACGATCATGATAACGTTCATCCCGTCCGGGTATCAATCTACTGCTGTAGCACAAAATACTCTTTATGAAACACTGCGGGAAGTAAAAACCCAGTGATAAAACCGGCAACCTCCGAAACTGTACCTGGTGAGTAATGGTAGTGTTATCACTGTTTAACGTACTCCTCCCCCCTTAAAAAAAAAACATTTTCGCATAAAACCCAAATACCCAAAACCCAAAACCGAGAATCACAAATTCAAAATACCAAAATATTGAATCTCAAACTCGACGTAAAAAAATTCAAGTACGAAATACTCGTACCAAGAAAATCGTAGTCAGAATACCAGACACCAAACCCCAGAGTCTCAAATTCAAAACAAAAACCGAATACCAAGATCTATTAATAATATATACCGTATTTAGCATCAAAGAGAAAACCACCAGCAATATACCGGTACTCACGGTTCCATGCCTGCACGGTACTAGAAGATGAAATAGAAACAGATGTGCGCTAAACCACAGAGGTGGGCACCGACTGAGCGCTCACTTCCAGTGGGCCAATTTGCTACGAGGTACCTGGTACACAACAGCACCTTACTATCTCCCTTTCATTCTTCCTTTTTTCTCCACCTCCTGACCCTTCAAATCCAACAACGCCCCGATTACTGTAAGTCCCAAGCTATCCGTGAAACAACAAATACTCAATACCCAATCTAACTAAGAAACATATGCTCCCGGTAGAGAGAAATAGCTCTGGTTGTCGACGGAAGGAGCGGCAGCGTAGCGATTTTTCCCGTTGTCCGGACATTGCCTGTGTCTCAGCCCGTGCTCCACCCCCGAGTCAACGAAGACGCCGAACGTCGTTTCAGAGCGCGCCCTGGCGCTCTCGACTCTTTCCTCCTTCCCTTCCTCCCTGCCGTAGTCCCGCTTTCTACGCGCGGCCCGCTCGCAGCGTCCCAGCTTTGCAGCCACAATGACTGGCACGACTTCCACTATTCCCTTGATGATGCCATTGCCATCGTCCAACGATGCCGGTGGGGGGGGCTGCTCCTGCTGCTGCTACTGATTGAGCAACTGAGAGGGTACAACGCATACACATTGTACATTAAAAACACGTAGATGCTCCTGGGTGTCAGCCCGTGAACAGGACGAGAAAGAGTGCAGTAGACAATCGCGGACAGAAAAAGGTCGAACGCCTCCCGGTACTGAACTCCAACAGAACCATGGGGGGGGCGGCACAAAAACGTATGCGACGGGATGGCACAAACATAAATTTCAGATCTAAATAACTAAGCATGTCTCCCGGCCCCTAATCCTAACAAAAGCGGGAGGGGGGGGACATGTATAGAAATGGGCGCTCGATCGCAAGACCTTAATATATATGTGCGCAATCTTTGACACAATATGTACTTGCATGATACTGCAGAAAAAATAATGCAGGCACTGCTAAACACCGTCATATCAACAGATAGATACCTGGTATGATAATGTTTGTAGACTACAGGCTGGGGGGGGGGGGGGGGCGCTACACCCGTTGGGCAAGGTTTTCCTAGTCGGTTTCCCAGTCATAGCTGAGCACAAGAAGGCGACCATTGCCCGCCCATGATGACAAAAAAACACATCATGCCATCCAAAGCTTGATCATGCGATGGGTGCGGGGCAACAATCTGATGTGCGACGACTCCGTCATGTTGCCATCCCGACCTGGTACGAATAAAACGATGTTGCTATAGAGGGGAACAAAGTATCTCACCCACCCACCGACCCACCCACCCACCCACCCATCCATCCACCCACCCGCCCGCCTACCTACCCACCCATCCACCCACCTACCTACCCACCCACCCACCTATCCACCCACACACACTCCCATGCACGTACCCACCCACCCACCCACCCAGCCAGACAGTCAGCCAACCACCCAGCCAGCCACCCAGCCAGCCAACAAGCCACCCAGACAGCCGCCTACCCACCCACGCTGTTCAGTTCGCTAAAACACAGTAAAAGGAAAACGCTGCAAGGTGCGGCGGCAGCTCTGCCAACAGCACACTGAGGTAGTCCTGCTGTAGTATTTCAAGGGTGTGTAAAATATCAGGTAATACTCTCGGGTGCCCAGGTATCAAACCTGCTTGGTATGGTCATACTTGTGTAGGTACACGGGTACCAATCGGGTAGGTATTCGGGTACCAGCCGAGTACGTACTACTCGGGTAGAGTACCCGGGTACCACTCCGGTATATACCCAGGTACCCCTAAAGTATATATACCCTATTGAGTACACCCTTGCAAATCTTCCGGCCACTGCTATTCGGAGAAGAAATCGAGACTGCAGCGAAGGCACAAGTGTATCCGTAGTCCGAAACACTAGAACGAAAACTGCTACCTTGCGTACTGTAGCTCAGACGCCATCATTCCGACGTCACAAGAAAAAGTCACCCAAAAAAGGTGAACCCCCGCCGAATAGATAAGCTACATGGTACAACCCGTGCGTACAATCACTCTGTCCCAACATATACTGTAAGGAACATTTGGGTTGAATGTTGGCGAACAGACGTTCCATAAAATTTCTGACCAGAGCAATACTTCACTCGTTTCGCATGTCAGCGAGGAAGGGAACAGGTGCACGCGAACATTCTCACCGCTAGCCCTGACGATGCGCGCTCAAACACACAAACGGAGAGAGGAACCATTCTTGGCGACGGTATATAAACGTGCCCCCTCCCGTCCCGGCATCGTAGAGATGCCAGGGCTGATGGTCATACGACCTCGGCCATGCATGACATGAATACACCCCTCCTCCGCCTCTGCTCCCCTTTATCCGACTTCTGGACAATGAGCCATCTGTCGGCAGGAACGACGAGTGTATGGTGACCGAGTCCCCTTCATATTTGCTTTGGTAGATACCTGCTGAGCCTGGCGCCCTGCTCTGTGCCTATAGCTAACATGAATGATTCATTCCCCCGCCCCCCCCCCGTCCCACGCCCCCGCCCTCGCCCCCGCCTCCGCCTCCACCTCCGCCCCCTCGGGTTTTAAGTCTTCCTCCCAAAGGCGGTTGTGCGGGCCTACCCCACTAGCATTCTGTTTGTTAATCAATACTGGTAGCAGATTTTGAGGCCGTGTTATACTGGTAGGTGGTAACCGCTGCCCGCTAGATTCGAACGGCCGTCGGGTGTGCAGACGGGGAGGCGTGGCTGCACGAGGTTGTTCCGAGCGGCCACGCTCCCCCGTTTGCACACCTTGCGACCGTCTTGGTCCAGCGGGAAGCAACGAGAAGAGGAATGACACCAGCACCAGCACCAACACAACCTCGCGCCACCACGTGCATCCCCGTGTGTACACGTCACACGGTCACCCCGAGTCTAGCGGGCAGAAGCAAGAGGAATGAGACAACCAGCACTACCGCCACTACCAGCACTACCAGCACAGCCTCTCGCCACCACGCCTTTCCCCGTGTGTACACCCCAAGGTCACGCGAGTCTAGCGGGCAGCATCAAAGGGAGTGACACCACCACCACCACCGCCATCGCATGCTTCGCCGTATGAACGTCCCACGACCACCCGAGTCTGCCCGACAGCAAGAGGAACGACACCCCCACCAGCGCTACCACAATCTCGCGCCACCACGCCCCCCCGTCTGTACGCCCCACGATCATCGGAGTCTAGCGGACAGAAAAAGGGATGACGACCCCACCACCGCCGCCACCACCACTACCACCAACGCCTGGCGCCACCACGCGTGTTATAGGAAGAAACCACTCCACCACACGAGCGCTAGGAGGAGAATCGCTGCGTGGACGCCAGGATGACGGCCACCACACCGATGGAGCAGGCCACGTGCAGGGCCACCTTGTTGAGAGCGCGGCGGGTCTCTTCCTTCACCGCCCCGTCCTGCCTCCCGCAGTGCCAGTCGAACCTCCTGCATAAGTTCTTGCCGATGGCCTTCACGCCCCCGCGCTTCCCGTGTCCCACGATCCGGCCGACCTCCAGCGTAGCGATAACGCACGAAGCTCCGGCGGCAGCAACGACCCGCGCTGCACCTCGCACCTCCGGGAGGCACTGCCTCGCCCGGCACTCGCTCATGTTTCGGCAAATGTCGTAGGTCATCTCCGAGGCTAAGACTGCGAGCGGAGCGGACAGCACAGCCGCTGCGGCTGCCGCTCCGGCTGCGATGCCACCGCCGCCGGAGGAGGAGGAGGGGGAGAAACACTGCCGGTCCAATGACGGATGTGACGGGCACCACCAGCAGCACGAGCAGTGAGCGATTGCGACCAGAAGGAGGTTCAGGAATGGGGCCAGGAGCATGGACTCTGCCACGTTGGGAGCGGTGTAGTAGCAGTGCTCCGGGTGAAGGTCGAACACCTGACCGTCTCCGGAGCTCCACCGGAAGAAACGCCTGCGTAAGAGAAGACGCGAGCCGGTTTGGCGTGGTAGAATTAGTAAAGAAAGGGAAGGGGGAACACGGGAACACTATTGTCTTGAAACCACCGTCTGTTATTGTCCACCTGATCAAGGCGTTCTAGAAGAAGAAGAGGGTGCGAGGAGGAAAGCAAAAAGAGAAAAAAAACAATGGTGCTGCCATCCATCCATCCATTCATCCATACATCCATACATCCACCAATCCACCCATCCACCCATCTATCCAGCCATTCATCCACCCATCCATCCATCCATCTATCCTTCCACCCTTCCATTCAATCATCCATCCAACCACCCATCCATCCATTCATCCAACCATCCATCCTTCCATCCACTCATCTACGCATCCACCCATCCATCCACCCATCTATCCATCCTTCCATCCATCCATCCATCCATCCATCCATCCATCCATCCATCCAGCCACCCATCCTTCCATACACCGATCTACGCATCCATCCATCCATCCATCCATCCATCCATTCATCCATCCATCCATCCATCCATCCATCCATCCATCCATCCATCCATTCATCCATCCATCCATCCACCCATCCATCCATCCATCCATCCATCCATCCATCCGTCCATCCATCCATCCATCCATACATACATACATACATACATACATACATACATCCCCCCATCTACCCATCCATACATCCATCCATTCATCCATCCATCCATCCATCCATTCATCATCCATTCATCATCCATCCATCCATCCATCCATCCATCCATCTAATCCATCCATCCATCCATCTATCCACCCATCCATTCACCCATCCACCCATTCCTCCACCCCCCCCCCCCGCTCCTCCATCCATCCATCCATCCATCCATCTAATCCATCCATCCATCCATCTATCCATCCATCCATCCATTCACCCATCCACCCCCCCCCCCCCCCCCCCCTCCTCCATCCATCCATCCATCTCGTAAATTAATAGCCGAGTAATAGATGGAGGGCGAATAACAGAGATGTCAGGAGACAGCACTTTCACCCCTTGACCAACAGCACCTTTGCCCTGACATGCCTTGACTGACACCAAACTACCTCACAGGGTTTTAGTGTGGAACACTCGGCCCTATACCCTTGACAGCGCACGTTTTGCCTTGGATGACATTTCTCCTAATGACATCCATGGTGAACAACTGTAAACGGGGGGAACCGCAGGAAAAATTCAACACGAAGAACGAATCTCCCGCGTAAAACACCCCATACCTACGGACCAAGATACATGCACAGTGTATCATACCGGGTAGATACATTCCTGCGGGAACTCGGCCACCACCGATAGACACATTCACAAACATTTCACATCTCGGATCTAGATCATCTACGGATCATGTACAGATCATGTACATGTCACTGCCACTTGGTCATCTAGATA
This sequence comes from Nereocystis luetkeana, assembly GCA_031213475.1. Classification (NCBI taxonomy): domain Eukaryota; class Phaeophyceae; order Laminariales; family Laminariaceae; genus Nereocystis; species Nereocystis luetkeana. The sequence goes on from JARUPZ010000006.1 coordinate 5,841,988, forward strand.
TTTCACGGCCGATAGATAGATCCCTGATCTGTATGATCTGTATGATCCAGCTCATGTTGCAGGGTGGGGCCCGTACAATGAACACAATCTTCTATTAATCGAACATGGTCTCCTAGGTTGGTTTTGCACGGTTCAGATCCTGCACAAAAACCTCTCACAATTAACGGCAGGTGGGGAACTCCAATGATCTAGATCATGATCTATGTGTAGATGATATATCTGTACAAGAGATATATGTAGAGCATCTATCGGTAGATGATCTATCTGTCCGAGCTGTGCAGAACCTACGCTTGGGACGCAATCTATTTATCGCATACCTGGTACTACATTAGCTCAAAATATAAAATATCATAGGGATCGGGAACCGATACTTCGAAGTATGATACAAATCTGCAGAATGCTGTCGTGGAGATAATTTGGCGTTATTGGTTCACATCATTCGGCTGCGTACGTATCAATAGCAGGTAGCGCACTTTGACAGCAGCAACTGGCGCTGTTAGGTTTGATCGCGGTTGCGGAAAAACCGAGTGGGCACCGCACGGAACGGTGCTGGCAGAAATATGATTTTGTATTTAACTTTCACGTCCATCCGAGGGCGACGATGTGATAGCCATTCTCCATACATCACCAATGCCACGGTTGAGGCGGCGCCATCTATCTTTTGAGGTCCTCTCACGAGTAGCTCAGCCCAGTACCTCACCCCTATACATGTGATAAGTCGCAGCTTGTTTTCTGTCTATGGTACTCTTACTTGTATCCTGTCCTGCTCTCCCGCCATGGAAGGCCACCCGTCCTACGAGGGAGCCATCCTACGCGAGAATGGTCGTTTTGGTTGAGGGCGGGGAGGGGGGGGGGGAGGGGGGGTATTTCCTTTGCCTGCTCGTGGTTTTCCCCGCCCTATGATGCACCGCTATGACCACGCCACAGCCGCCATATGTTTCCCGTGACTGCTAGGAGACAGCTCCGCATACACTTATTACGCAAAAGGTCGCCTGCAGACAGATAAAGTGTCTGACGCCTCCATCGAAGTAAATTTACTTCCTTCATTGGAAGTAAGAGTATTTCTCCCATGAAACCTTCCGCCAACTTCCACGGGCTTTGGTGAAACCTTCCATGGAAGTAGACTCAAACGCCATGCAATGTGGGGAAGACCGCGTACGCAGCGGCGGCACGCTGGTGGACATTTGGTTTCCCCCATGGAAGAGGCAGGAGCGAAATCCAAGAAGAAAACGGAGAGACGCTCCTTTGGTATAGAATTACATCGAGGCTCTTCTCTGATTATGAGGCTGGTGAAAATTGGCGGTAGGCAAGCGAGCTCCATGCATATGTTGAAGTCGACAACACAAACCTTACAACAAAATCGTGGAGTCTTACTCCCACTTAATGTCGTGTGAACAAGCAGGGTGTAGGCCGGCACGCAGGTGGGTGGTTAGGTGGGGTGGTTAGGTGGGGTGGGTGGGTGGGTGGGTGGGTGGGTGGGTGGGTGGTTAGGTGGAGGTACTCGCCTGAAAGTGGTGATGCGGCCGCCGGGCCACCAGGGATGCGTGACGATGGCGTCGGGAGCGGCGGCGAAGGTGCCCCCACGGTCGTGCCCGAACCTGACCATGGCACGATAGGGTAGAAAAAAAGGCGGCGAACTCGTACCCTGTTGTTTCAAAATAAGACAGTCATATCAGGTCAGTTCAGGTGATACATGTCTACTCGATTGGTTTGGCAGGTTAGGGTATGCTGTAAATGAGATGCTCTACTCTAGATCGTGACCCATCTGTCCGACGTGTACAAGCTTCAGCAGGGTACATACAGGTTCTGACACTGGGTAGAGCCGCCGTCATTTCATGGCGTAGGTTCTGTAGTATAGGACCCCTATGTTTCGCCTTGCGCCGCCCCCGCACCCGCCCCCACGACGTACCTGAGGGCTTTTCTGAAGTAAAACAAAAGACGAGTTTAAAAAGTGGGCACACGCGGTAGCTAGATGCACGTGAAGCGTTTCCTCTATTCAGACCACACCGTATCCACCGCAAGTCACACCAGCCTTAGCCACACGGCCGCTCGTTAAACACGATTGGTGTTTATGGGCGTTATTGTTATCGTAGCTGTTGCTGCTGCTGTTGTTTTCCTCACCTTGACCGATCGATCGCCGTTACTCAATTACCCGCGGGCGCAAAACCGGCTACATAAATTTAGGAAAACCCGGAGCGAGCGGAAGAAGTCCGAGGCACTGTCGCGGAAATTATGCACGACTACTACTATTTATTTTTTCACCCGATAACGTGAAGCGGTACTCGTTCCAACCACACCCCCCACGTAGAACAGGCAAACCCAAAAGCCCGACGACTCCAGGGCATGGAAGAGACCAATCAACCAGACCTGAGTACTTGACGGAAAATATACCACGGAGTAAGTATACTACCAGGTATAAGGCATGCTGTAGCATGTATCACCTCAAACAGTAGTCCACATCTTCCCCTCCCCCCGTCTTCGGAAAGGTGTCCCCAAATCCTACGGCCGAGCGGCTAGTAGTAGCAGCCCCGCTCCCGCTCCCGCCCACCCTGCCCACCCCCAGGTCCACCGCAGCAATCCTCACCAACACGTTCGCCGTGGGACCCCACGCGGGGCGCGGCAGCACGCCGCTAATTCCGTACATGTAGGTGACGTCGCTGAGGACGACGGCGTGAAGAAGCCTGCTAGTCGCAGGGGGAAACTGCGTCATTCCGATGAATCCGCATATCGTGGCGTCAGGGTAGAGGCCGGGGCTGGTACCTTTGGTGTCGCTGCTGCCGGTCCTTCCGCTGTTGTTGTCGCTGGTATCGCCGTAGTTTGGTGGAGGGTCTTCTTTACGCCCGTCGCTGCTCTTGATGTTGCTCTTGCTGATGCTGTTGGTGTCATTGTTCGCTGTCAGGTGGAGAAGGGTTGTGGTGTTTGCGTCTATGCTGGCGATGCCGTCGCCGCCGTTTGGAAGCCGGCTATTGCCACCGCCATCGTCATTGCCGGCGACGATACGCCGATCATAGCCGTTGGCCTTGCCGTTGGCATTTCCGTTGGTATTTCCGTTGGCAATGCCGTTGGCAATGCCGTTGGCATTGCCGTTGGCATCACCGTTAAGGACCATCGTGGTGCACTCCACGCTGGTGGCGCTGTGAGATTGCCGCCCCTTACCACTGCCAACGCCGTTGTCGTTTCCGTTGCTGGCTGTCTGCTCAAAGGCGGTGGCGGTGTCCTTGACGCTGGCGCTGTTGGCAACGCTCGCAGCGGACGTCAGTCCGAGGAGGATGTGTTTGCCGTACGCGTGCAGGAGGTTCGAGGCGGGGACTACGTCGTCGTCGAGGAACAGCGCCCAGTCTGCGGAGGTCTCCCGCAGGGCGCAGTTGCGGGACGGCCCGGCCCCGAGGTTAGTCTGAATATTGTTGTTGCGGAGGTTTTACAAGATCATAGCAGGGGAGGAAGTGGGGCGGGGGGGGGGGGGGGGGTACTCGATATCATGCATGGCCGTAGTCGCGTGGTCATAGACCCTCGCATCCCTACAATGCCGGGACGGAGCACGTAGGGTTTTCACCGACCAGGTAGACATTGTTTGTACCAAGCGCGAAGCGCCGTGAGGTGTTCGGCGAGTCGCATGAAGGGTGGGCTACATTTTATTATGAACCGCTTGTGGAGCGGACTTGTTTATGGATTATTGCTTCAATAAGCTAATTTATTTTCCAGTGTCGCCACTTCCAGAGACAGCAATGGGGGTACTGTGTAACTGCTTCGTGGGGGTCTTACCATAAACACTACCTGGTACGTGATACGATCATTGCCCTCGTGCGGGATAAATGTCCTCCACCCTGCACAAATGATCTTTAACCCGATCTCCAGCTGTGACCGACAGCCAAAAAACAAACGAAAAACGGTACCCTGGTTGTCTGGCTAGGGGGGTGTACTCGATAGGAGAGATGTACTCGATATCATGCATGGCCGTAGTCGTACGACTATAGTCTCGCTAGGGGGGGGGGGGCACAAGGGGAGTAAGAACAAGAACCTCTAATTTTTTACATTGTTCCGATATATCGTAAATAGGCACTAAGGAGTCGATGTTGTTTCTCTACTTTTGGCGGATCGAGGTTTCCATCCACCCACCCACCGACCTACCTACCCACCCACCTACCAACCCTTATGAGTCGCAGCCAACGCATGAACGATCCACTCCTCCCGAAGGTTGCAGGAGAATCTCCCACCCCACCCCTCCCCCCATCGCCCCTCTTCCTCCTCCCCCCCGCACCCCAACCCCCCCCCCCTCCCGTGCCGTCCGCCTCCCCCTGCCCCATCGTCCTTTCTCCCCCTGCTTCCTCCCCCCCCCCCCCCCATCTACTTCTCCCCACCCCCCCTCTCCCCCCACGCCCCCCCGGCGCTACATCACCTCATTCTGTCGCACGCGGCAGATGTTACTCCCCGCCGCGAGCCTCAGCTGTCCGTTCAGCTCCCTCATCTTCGAAGCGCTGGCATCGGGGTCGTCGACGATTACGATGAACTTCGTCCTCATGAAGGCAGGAACGTCGAGGGAGCAGATGCCTCGGAGGATGTCAATGTCCAGCCTTATCTCGCGCGCGAGAAACAACAAAACGAAACAACAAAACGAAGCAAAACAAAACAACACGAAACACAGAAAGCAATACAAACTTCATCACCATTGCACCAAACATATGGAAGCGGGGGCGGGCGGTGTTACAGTTTTTTTATACGGCCGTGTTTGAGTGCGGAAGCGCAACACCATTTATTTTCGGAAAGCCTTTGGTTGGGGGGCAGGGGCTCGCGGATTTTTTTTTTGTCTCGAGCCAATTTTTCTCTAGAACTCCCTTTTTCTTAAATTATGTCACATGAGTATTCGAACATATACAACCCCTTCATTCACCGCATCCCAAATATATATGCGGCCGAGCATGTGCGCGTACCACTTCCGCTGGCAATCTCCATTTTTCAGCAGTATAGACGGGGTGGAGGGGGAGGGGGGAGGGTTAGGGGGATTTCTCACGCGTGACAAGCTACGTGCGACCTCCGGGTACTATCCTTTTTGGTTGGTTCCCAAATATAGACACACCCACTCCTTGAATTCTGCAGCTTCAGACTTGTCTTCCTCGTATATATATGGGTCATTTAATAGCATACCCTCCATGAGGCCATACAGAACCCGTAGTACGCGCGATCGAAACATCACCCACAGCTTGCAAAGATAAGTTTCGAAGAAACCCTCGATCTCGCAGCTCTTTTTAAATATATATATATATATATATATATATATATATATTCTTCGAAGTATATATGCACATTGCAACACAGCAGAGCAACGCACGTCGTTGGCTCTACTCTACTCCATTTACAATTTATTTGGCTTTCAAGGGTGCGTATTAACTTTTTATCGATTATTTTTACTAAATATATATATATATTTGTATGTATGATAATGTGTGCCATCCAATCTCAACAATTGTGCATCATGAAGGAGCGTCAACGTCGGTCCAGCTCTGATCAGCACCCCCCCAGAAAGACAGGAACAAGAACACAGATGATGCCGTAAGAGACTACGAACGATTTCCCTTGGTTTCTTTCTTCAGGTAATAACGTCTTACGGGTTATCGTTAACGTTGGGGCTCCAACGGCAAAGCGCATTGTTTCAGAAGTGCTTGGGGAGGAGGGTTCGCTTGGCCCTTGCGGGTCGAGGGGGGTGCATACATACGCTACAGTAACTGCAGGTGTCTTCGTATATTTTGTTGTTGTTGTTGTTGTTGGCAGCGTCGTTTTTTTTTCATGTTTTTTTTCTTGTTTCCGTGTGTGGTCTACTCTTAGTATCTATCTATCTGTAGATTCCTGTTAATCCAGTAATTCATGTTTTCGGTTTCGGACACCGCACGCTACGTACACACTGTCACGTTCAAAAATAAACAGCACTACTACCTGTACTCGTCCTGTAACAATACTAGCATTTAGCAACGCTCATAGTGTGAGTATCCCCAAATCACCTGAACGATGGAACCAGAACATCCAGCGTCACGAACTGACCGGGGAGACGCCGCGCGCTCTCCGGCGATCGGAGCGGACGGGACTCGACCCACGACCAAACTCGCTCCACCCCAGCCGCGAGGAGCCCAGACTTCCAGTCTATGCCACACGCCAGGTAGCGCGGGCCGGCGCGAGGGCTGCCGTCGCCACCGCCTTCGCCACGACACCCCCCCATAATGTTGGTCAACCTGGCGTTGGGCATGAGCCTCGCCGCTCCGAAGCGGAGATACACCTGTACGCCACGGATGGATATTATGCCGGAAACAACCGTTCGCCATATATATATATAATATTTTTCGTTTCGCCTGAATCAGATCGTCATGTGCATATTATTACAAAACACAACCACGTTAATGGAAGGGAAACTACAAAAAAAACTGCCGTCGTACGTACGTACGTACGACTCACGGGGAGGCGGGATTGACTAATACGGGGGACCATAGTTAATAGGACCAAATATTGTTAGTAAAAATGGTGAAATATATACCTGGTAGGTTTTTATGTTTACCATAGCTCCTATTAACTATGGTCCCCCGTAATAGTAGGTACTACTGTAGAACCGAATCAAGTATGGTGTGTAAAAAAATATAGTAGGGTGAGGGTATACATGGGTGTTTTTTTAGTCAGTCGTCGACGCGTGCCGCGACAAGGGCAAGCCCTATTTGCTTCTAGAAGTTTGTGTTGCATGGAGGTGTAGATATGGATGCAGCTGTAAATGTAGGTGCAAGTGTACATGTACGTGTACATGCACGTGTATAGGTATAGATGTAGATGCAGGTGGAGATGTAGACGTAGATGTGGATGCAGGTGCAGGTGTAGATGTGCATGTAGTGTGGTTATAGATATATAAATAGACGTGTATATGTAGGTAGTAGCATTATAACTGTAGATGTAGATGAGTATATTGTGGACAACATGATGAAAAGAAGGAAAACAAACACATATAAACCCATAGTGAGCGCATCTGTCTGCGCACTTCCGCGGCAAGCTCTGCCCCCCGATCCGTCTCGAAAGGGACGCGTGGTCAATTGTCAAATGACCGAGGTAATCAACAAAGAGTACCACCCGTGCCCCCCTACACGCCCTCGCTCCCGAACCCCTCGCTGCATACCGTGTATAGAAGTGCCAACCCTCCAGTATTACTAGCACTACTACTAACACTACCACTACAACTATTAAATACTATTACTGCTACTACTACTACTACTACTACTACTACTACTACTGTACTACTACTACTACTACTACTACTACTACTACTCCTACTACTACTCCTACTACTACTACTACTACTACTGCTACTACTACTGCTACTACTACTACTATTACCACTTCTACTACTTCTACTACAATTAATAATACTACTACTACTACTACTACTATTAATAATTAATACTACGTAATTATACAATCTACTACTACCACTACAAGTACTACGTAATTACACAATCTACTACTACTACTACTGCTACTCCTCCTACTACTACTACTACTACTACTACTACTACTACTACTGCTGCTGCTACTACTACTACTACTACTACTGCTACTACTACTGCTACTGTTATTGTTACTACTACTACTACTACTACTACTACTACTACTACAACTACAGTACTACTACTACAACTACTACTACTACTACTACTACTACTACTACTACTACTACTACTACTACTACTGCTACTACTACTACTTCTAACTACGGTAAGAGAGTAGCCCTATGTTTCTGCCACTCCTTCCGCGAGGGGCGCTCTATATATGTATATTATTCGGGCAGCCCATTGGCCAACCCATGGGTTCGACCATGGGTAAGCCCGTCGTCGACCATGACATAACCCATCGTGCAGCCCATGCCAAAAGTGCTGGCCCATGGTTGGTACCAGGTATATACTCCATGTATATGGCACCAACCATGAGCTCGTGGACTGTGGCATGGACCGTCCCATGACATCGTTCGTGAATCGTGACGCTCTGTACTGCTATTATTATTAATAATAGCAGTACTTCGCCCAACAACAGACTTTTCGATGGGCATGTTAGTGCAGGATGGGCTTGCAAATAACACCATGCAATGGCGTCCCCGGTGACTAGGTAGGTGGTCCGCGTACCCGCCAATAGAATTTTTCATGGGTTCGAGTCTCACCGAGTGCATACTCACAAGGACTTTTCCTTGCCTACAACTTGATTAGGAAAGCGCGAGAGCGTGAGTTGGCAACATTCCATGGAAATCGGCGACCAGTGGCAATTCTAAACCCTGTGCGCGATAAAAATGAAGGCACCCACCGGGAGGGAGAAGGGACGACACCTGTGACCACGGCTTGTCCAGAATACCGCTGAGGGTAAAACCTCCTACGAGTTAAGCTGGAATGTAAAAGTGATACTCGTATAGTAAAAAACAAACACACCGGATGCAACTATATTAGGTGGTCTGAGAGTTGAGAAGCCCCGTCAGTGGAGAATGTTAGGGCTATGCTATACTATACAAAAATCAAGTAATACCCCTAGCGTACCACGGCTCCTACAACTACTATTGGGGGGGACCCTATTAAATAGGACCTACGGTAAACACAAAAACCTACATATTTCGCTACTATTGATAACAATATTTGGTCCTATTTACTTTGGTGCCCGTGTTACCACCACATCGACTACGACTACTACAGTACTACTGCTGTTACTGCTGTTACTGCTGTTACTGCTACTACTACTGATGTTACTACTACCACTGCATACCTCGAAGATCCAAGGATCGGCATCCTGATTCACGAAATCCTCCGGGAAAATGTCCGGAAAAATCTCCACATGAGTTTTGTGGAGCACCGGAAACCCAGGAAATCCCGGCGAACTGCTGTCCGTGAACGCAACCACGCCGAAACCCACAGGAGGCGTTTCTTCTCCGTGGCTCCTGGGATCATTATCGTTGGGCCACGCTTCACGGTGCAGGGCCGCAAACTCTTTCCGGACTTCCGCTGTCCACCCGGGAGTGTCGAGGCGAATGTCATCTCCCAGGAGTGTCGCGTACTCCGCCCCTGCCTGGAAGGCGTTCTTGGCTAGTGTCCTCCACACGTGGCAGACTTGACCCTTTGATGGTGGTGCTGCAGCTGGTGGTGCTGCTGCCGCTGCCGCTGCTTCTGCTGCTCCTGGTGCTGCTACCCGTGGCATTGATGATGGTGCGACGGCGGCGGCGGCGGCGGCGGCGGCGGCGGCGTGGGAGGTTTTTCGTTGTCGGCTTTTAGTTTTTTTAAGCCAGCATGTGTGAGACACACGCACAGTATATAAGGCGGGGGGGGGGGGGCGTATGACAGTTACGGGACTGTACGGGAGCGGGTACCTACAGCAGTGTTGATCTCGCTTTAGGGTGATGATACGATGGGTGGAGCCGGAGGGAGGGGGGGGGTCTCATGCCATGCCATGCATGCCCTTTGTCATATTACCGTACGTAGACCCTTTCATCCCTACAATGCCGGGACAGAGAAAGGCGGGTTTCCCCCGACGAGGCCGACAATGCTTGCACCAAGCTTGCGAAGGGTGCCTGACTTATGAGAGGCTATGCACAGCATAGTAACTCAACCGACTTTCAAAGGTTAAGTCGTAGTTTGTTTTCAAGCAAGTCGATGAACACTCTCATGGGCCAGGCTTACACCTTTAACAAAACTGCATGAACGTGAATGTGCGTGTACCTATCATACGCTGGGAGCGAAACGTCTACGTATCTGGTAAACATCATGGAAGGAAAAAACAATCTCCATTGGTAGTGTATTCCCGACCGACAGCGACACCTTGCCTTGGTATACGGCGGGGGACATATTAAGGCCACAGGAGGAACCTATGTTCCTGAGGACCCCCAGCAGTCAGAAACTGTTGGGCTCAAACGTGCCCCCCCCCCCCCCCGCTCCCCTCTCCTACTACTGCAGGCCTACCGCAAGAGGTCTCTTCATCGGTGTGCTGGACCGTGCACACGATGACCTCGAAAGCGATCCCGGTCCCTCGAAAGACCCTGCCGATGAGGCCATCTTCTGCGTTTCCTCTGTCCAGAACAGGATCACCCTCGTCTATCCCTACGAGTACCTTGATGCTAGATATATCGGACTCCTCCCCCTCGTCGCTGGTCGTGTTTAGGATGCTCTGTGCATATGTACATACGGGAACGGGAGGGGAGGGGAGGGGAGGGGAGAGGAGGGAAGCAATCGAGACCCATGCTATAAAAAACGTTGAGCACACTGCAAAAAATCATATAACTCAAATAAAAGGTTCCCAGCAATTAATTGTTCTGATTCCCAATCATGACGCTTGGGTGCAGCTACGCCGCTTAACGCGGCGAGCAAAGCTGCTCGACATTGGGTGACCTAATGTTCTGTGATAGACTGGGTTTCCGAGTTTTTTCGGGAATTCATAAAATACTGGTATACACTACGAGCACGTATTCTACCATATTCTACTGAACATGATAATAATAGTAAAAAGTATGGCACCAGCCGCCAATCTGCAACACTCTACCAATCAGTAAATAAAACCTGTCGTACGCGCGATCGCAGTAATTAATACACACAGCTTGCAAATAGGAACTTCGACATAATAATCTCGATCTCAGAGCTGATGTTTTCTTTTGTTTTGTTTGTTTCTTGTTTTAATTCAAACACAAATACGTTCGTTAAATAACAGGGTACATGATACGGGGCTGCAGGTTTTGGTCCCGCCAGCCGCCGGCATTAAAAATTAAACTCACCAATGAACGAAACTGGAATATAGCGAACGGCTAGAGCTCTCGGAGATATTTTCCAGGGTCTTAACAGGCGAAGAAACATATATTACGGTAACCTCAGAATGATGCGCAGTAGGTGTTATACGTGGCTACTATGACGATGATGGTGATGATGTATTAATGCTACAGCGGTAGTAGACTAATTAATACCCGGTGATTAACTGCCCAGGAACCGGACGGACCAGGTGGAAAGGGCAACAGCCTGGAGGTACGATGAGCTGGGGCGGACTGCACTGCTCTCGCAACGGAACAAATTGAGATGGAGTTTCGTGCTCAACCCGTGTCGCTTGCATATAATATATGATACCCCGTGTAACGTACCAAGGTATCTCCAATGCACAAGACAAAATCACGCCCCCTTTTGATACAACTCCGGGGCGATTGTCTTCCCCACCCAAGAGGGCACACCCACCGGAGAATGGTTGGTGGTGGGCTTTGGAAATATCTGGTTGATAGAGGAGATACTTCCGGAATTAATTGGTTGAGGCGCGTATTGCCCGGCATTTGTGTTTGCACTCTCCTCCTGCGCATGCTATTATACTCGCTGTCAAGAAAATCCCCCGCGGAAATTCTCCTCCTAAAGCCAGGGGGGAGGGGGGGGGGGGGGGGGGGGGGGGGGGCGTCATGTATGTATGTATGTATGTATGTATGTATGTATTTTATTTTATTTTATTTTTTTAACCATCACTTCTACTTTCCAGCCTAACTCGGAGGAGGTTTTACCCTCGACGACCTTCTAGACAAGCCGTGGTCACAGGTGTCTACCCTTCTCCCCCCCGGTACGTGCCTTTATTTTTTGTCGCGCATAGGGTTCAGCATTCCCACTGCTCGTCGATTTTCATCGAATGTAGCTAACTCACGCTCTCGCGCTTTCCGCTGGTCAATTTCTTTCATGCCAGAAAAAACCCTTTTTACGAGCATGCACTCGGTGGGACTTGAACCCACGAAATTGATTTTGATAGGCACGCGGACCACCTACCAAGCCACCGGGGACGCCGGATGTATGTATGTATGAATATATATATATATATCACATATATATGTGTGTGTGTGCGATTAGCCTACTGTTTCGGAGGGACAAAGTAACCCGAACTAAATGTGGTGGGTAGATACAGAGGGGGGGGATACATACCATAGTTCCATCGTGGGTTCTAAAAATACCACCACAGGTACGGGATATGGCCCTCGGTGATAGCGACGACGTGGCAGGCTAGAAGAGGTTAATGCTACGAGACCGACGTCGGCGTCTCACTCTCTCGTCGTGCGGGCGGGGGGCTGGTGGCCGAGGCTATGCTGCTGCCCTGTTGCTCTGAAAGATATAGCAAAAGCTTCTGTGCGCAACTTTTGGCTTATTCTCGACGTGCGCTGCGGCCGCCGCCATGGGATTGTTTGTTGCACGTTCTGCCGACATAAACAAACACCTATTACGGGGGACCATAGTAGATAGCACCAAATATTGTTAGTAAAAATAGATAAATATATACCTGGTGGGTTTTTGTTTATACCATAGGTCCTATTAACTATGGTCACCCGTAATAGTAGCTGTAGGCTGGCTGTAGGCTGGCTGTGTGTTCGAGCGAGCTACGGAACCTCTCGCGCTTGAGCTACAAAACGACAATGTATAGAATGCGCACACGCTATAAATGATGACCGAGGGGCGCACGATAATCGACGCCAAGTTATCACCACAGTAGTAGTACGACTGCACTACTAGTTGAAGTACAGGCCACGTGGGGTGATAATGTACAAAGAAAGGTGTACGTACCGCCTGTATGTAGCAGACATACGGAGTAAAAAACAGAGCAAAACAGCACCGCCTCCTACACATGCCAGCATGGACAATAATATAAGGACCATTTATTTACACGTGAATATGAGTGCCAAGCGTACCCTACACCGCCCAGAGTGAGACCGTGCATACATGCCCCCACAAACCTTCTGACTCCGTGAAGCGCTCACCATACACCGAGCAAGGAGCAGTACGATCAGATCCTCCCACCTCCTGAAGAACAAATAAAACAAACGCATACATACGATCCCCTCCTAAAAAGACTTCGTTGGAAAAAATCATACCAGTGCATGTTCCTAATCGCGTGCGCGTGGACGTGTTCTACGAGATAGGAGTAGCACATTTCGACTAAACTGGTTCTGAACGACGGGGCTACTTGACCCAAAGTCGTCGGGATGCCAGTCTTGTTCCGAAGAATGACCTTTGTGTATATACTCGGGCCATGCGGTTATTCATCGGGATGCAAATATAAATGATTTTTGCTAAAAGTCAGTTTTCGGGTGAGGTTTGGAGCTCCTTAAGTGAGGAGCTCCCAGAAACGTTAGGCTGAACCTCTGTCGCAGAACACCTCCGTGCGCGTGCGCGTGCGCGGACGACGTTTCGCTCTGTTGTTCGATTCTTCCCCAGCACTGCTTACAGAAATATCTTGGACCGCATACGGTAGTGCTACATACAGTAGTTACATCGATGCCCATCCCGTGAAATCAACAGCATGTTTTCGAGATATCGGTGACGTCCAGAGACCCTATCAATAGTAGCCCTGAAGAACGATGCACGAGCGTTGCGCTCCTTGTTTTCCTCTCCCCTAGCTCCTTGTTTTCCTCTCGCACTGAAATCAAATGCGTTTCTCTTGCTGAGAAATTGGCTCGCGGCCCCTATCGCCTGCGAACTATCTCCTGTGACGCATACTTCTTCCCGGTGAAAAGATGGAGACTCCTAAAGAAGCAACAAATCAAGCTTCGTTGGGGAAATCGCTAGCTACCCACTTTCAGCGCTGCAGTTCATTCAGCACAGGAGAAAAAATCACTCAAATCCCAAGTAGTTTGTCCCCTACACGTGACTGCAGTTCCTAAAAAAGGGCCAGGGGCGGGGGAGTCGCTGTGCGATCGATGAGATTGCAGGGGGGCTGCTTAGGCGTTTTCAGGATTTTTGCGCGTTAGTTAATAAAATCGATTTTGGATGTCGTGATGTTTACGGCTTCATCGCCGTCCACGGTGGTCTTTGTGTTCTGACCGGCTTCAGACTAGGGGGGGGGGGGGTACTCGATAGGAGAGATGTACTCGATCTCATGCATGGCCGTAGCCGTCTGGTCATAGATCCTCGCATCGACTAGGGGAGGGGGGGGTGTGTGTTCATTATCATGCATGGCCGTAGTCGTGTGACCATAAACTCTCCTGGTCTTTATTTTCTGACCGGTTTTAGACTGGGGGGGGGGGGGGCTGTTTTTGCACTACTACAGCGCCGCGTTCACATCACTCAGACGAGAAGAGGCTCTGCATCTCACTCAAAGTTGGACACGCTTAATCTAAAACGTCGTCGCAGAGTTGACAAACAGCCCCTTGCCGGTGAAAACTCCACAAGAATGCCATTTAATAAATAAGACGGTCACCCGGCCGCGTGAGACTTTCAGCGGCCGAAGGCGCGTTCTACGACAATGGAGGTAGCACATTTTCCGCTAAAACAGTTTCTGAATGACGGGTCTCCTGAACCCAAAATCGTCGGAATGCTAATCTTGTACAACAAGATAATGTTTTTGAATACTTGGGCCATAGGATCATTCATCGGGACGCATTTGGCTTTTTGCTGAAGTCAGTGTTCGGGTGAGACATGGAGCTCCTTAAGGGAGGAGCCTCAGAAAATTTAGGGTGAACCTCTAGCGTAGAACGCCACTGAAACGGTCAGACATAAAAACGCCCCCCCTAGCGTAGCATGAGAGAGAGCTCTGTTCGGTTCGTCAAGTTTTTAGATTGATGGTATTAACACGCTGGGCACATTATTCTAGGATGTAGTATATATATACCAGGTACCAGGTAAATACCAGTGATCGCCATACATGCGGGGGGTAGTTTTTGTTGTTGTTGTAGAGATGAGCTTCAGAGCCATCACATGTCCAGGTTACACACAGGCACAGGCAGGAGGGCGCCTGGTTGGTGTGCGCGTGGTTGACATTACGAGGACCGTTCCGCGTGCGTTACTTTGGCACGGATCACACAATCGATGTGAAAAGACACACGCCAAACAGTGCACCTACCTATTTCCGACGAACTGTACGCCTGCGCTTGAGCCGCCTCCCCCCCTCTCCCAGTGAACCCTCCACCAAACCGAATCATGACCACAGAGTCCACGGGCAGGCAGGCATCCCGATCCCGTCCAACGAAGAACCGCAAAAAGGTGTCTAATCCCGTGGCAGGCAGGCTAGAACATCATAAAAGGAGGCACCAGCTATTAATAGCAGCAACTTATGACAGCGCCTATTCTACTACATACAACAGTCTGAAAGGTTATCACCTGCACGAATCCCTCGAGGGAATGCTCGACAGCAGAGGCGGGCCGCGTTCCCAGCCCCCCGACCCCCCGCGAAGTGATCGGCAGCAGCAGCGCGAAAACCATGTTGATGGCGCAACCGACTAGGGGTGCGATATACGAGTGTGCCCCCGCAAAAGGTTTGCTTGCTGGTGATGGTCAAGCGCAGGGGGTGGCGCGGATGTTCCGGGTGTGCTTCTCTCCTTGTGTGTGGTGCCTGTGGCGGTATGTGTTCTGTGAAGACGTGCATGCGCGGTGCTCGTCGCCTAGATGGGGGGTCCGTTGAGGGTGGGGCTGTATTGGCGTTACACCGGCGGCAGGTGTTCTACGTATCTTGAAAAATACGACGACCTCCTGGCCCGGTGAAGATACTCGTACTACTGCAGGACTGTAGGGTATCTAGATTAAAGTTGTTGCTATGCTGTTGATGATGTTGTGTTGTTGTTGCCATTAGCTGCGCGGTTGGTATTTGATGGTTGGTGGTCAATGGTTAGTGGTTGATGGTGGTTGTCGCTGATTTCGCGGGGTGGCGGATGGGCTTGGGGCTTGTTCTACGAACGAACGTGCGGCTCTTTTCGTTCTGCGACTCCCTCTTTTTGCCTTCTCTCGAAGTGGCGTCAGGCCACCACACCAGAAGAAGAAGAAGAAGAAGGAGAAGAAGAAAAACGATGCATGCAGCGCCGTCACCCATGTGCTAGAAAGTTCGCCTCACAACCGGTTTTCTATTATTTAATAGTGTGGGATGCTCTCGCCCTTCATGCGACTCGCCGAGCACCTCACAGCGATTCACGCTTGGTGCAAGCAGCGTCTGCCTGGTAGGTGAAAGCTCGATTTGCTCCATCCCCGCACTATAGGGACGAGGGGATGTATGATCAAACGAATACATGGCCATGCATGGCATGAGTACACCCCCCCCCCCCCCCCTCTCGCTGTCTCGCGGTCGGCCATTTTTCGTTGAATGATCCAATTGTACAATTTATTTTATTTTTAGCAACAATAGGCCATTATTTACAATAGTAGTAGAGGAGACCGGTCTTTGTTTGCGCGTCGAAAGGCCCACTCCTTCGGCCTTAGAATACGGTATTCTGACTGCTTTTAGTTGCCCTATATCAGGTGTTTATATACGGTCAGGGCAGTGCTAACGAAACAGGTTAATGAAACGCGCTTGATGAGCGTTGTATACCTGTAGCGCAAAGCCTTGTGTCCCCGCTGTCAGCCTCACATGTGGCAGTACAACACTGACTGTTTTTTTCGATGAACGAACTGTCATTAGAACCCGCTTGGCACAAATACAAGCCCGCGGTTTGGCGCGTTGAATAACCCTTTTATTTAGGATTGCAGTCTCGTTTGGGGACAAACAACTTTTAAGTTGAATGGTTTGTCCCCTAAATGGGATTGCAGTACTAACAGGGTTAACCCCCCCCGTACACTATATAGGCAGTCGGTGTAATATGGCCCAAATAGGCCTTGCCGTGCGCTAAAAAACACCGATCTCCTACGTGCCAGTAGCATGTTTGTTAAACGCCGCGTTTTTACTCCTTGAACGACCACCCTTCCTCTACCAAAAACACTAATAATAACAAGACCCCGAAAGGCATCGACGCGTCAAAACGGTGTCGTTGTTGTCGGTTGTTGCTGTCAATATTTATTTGTATTTTTATTATTTATTACCACGAGTCTATACGTCTTCCTTGTACTGTGGGTATGAGTGATCGAGGTTGACGGCCTGGGCATGATTGGGGGGCAGTATGATACACGAACACCAGTTAGTTGCCACGTCTTTCACGCGGTAGTACTGAAATACAGATGGCCGGTCAGACACAGACACGCGGACAAAGTTGGAGGTTTTCGTCATATACATACATGGAGATTTTACTAGGTAAACTCAATTGACTACAAGTGCAAAGCACCACGCACAATTAATTAGTGGGTGGAAATGACCGAGGTGTATGAACAGTAGTAGCATTCCTCGTAGCATCATAGGAGCCCGCGGCGGTTTTGTCCCATGACTGACCCGCCCTCTGTATCAAAGCTAGTATATTAAGGCCAAAAATACCTGTCTTCTATACCAATAATAGTAGGATATTTGGGGTTGACTGTATGCATTATATGGAGTCTATCGGATAGATAGATAGATAGATAGATAGATAGATAGATAGATACATAGATAGACAGATAGATAAATGGGTGGATGGATATATATATATATATATGGATGGGTGGATAGATAGATGGATCGATTGATAGATAGACAAATAGATACCTGGTAGATAGATATCTGATGTAGATAGATAGATAGGTAGATAGATAGATAGATAGATAGATAGATAGATAGATAGATAGATAGATCGATAGATAGATAGATAGATGCATAGATATATAGATAGGTATATAGATAGATAGATAGATATATAGATAGATAGATAGATAGATAGATAGATAGATAGATAGATAGATAGATAGATAGATAGATAGATAGATACTACAATAATACTAATATTAATATTAAGAAAAACGATAATAATATACCTGGTAGCAGTTAGTAGTGCAAAATATGTTTGCAACAAAGAAGGAGAGAGGTCTTGTACCGTTGCTGAACGTATATATATTGTTGCCTCTCGCACATAAACTCATCGCAATAATGCAGTCTGTGGTCTCAGGACAGGCCCCAATCAATAACTCTGGAGGGGAATATTGCGTCCGAGTCGAGAAAGCATGATATTCGAAATCGTGAGTTAAACCAAACATTCGTTTGTTGACGAAGATCAAAAAACAGTTTTTGGTTAATATTACTACTAAAAATCAGTAGGGGAATTCAATGCTTAACCCTGTGTATGGACGACGAAAATATAGGCAACCACCAGGAGGAGGAGGAGCAGAAAAAGGTCCACAGAAAAAGAGACTCACCTACTTACTCCGTGACCACGGCGTATTACCCGAAATGCCCCCGAGGATAAAGACTCTCCACGAGCTGAACTGTAAACAAACGTGGTACCAGGTAGTAGGTATATATTTGGAAAAAAACTACAACTAACAGCAACAACAACAGGAGCTAGCTGTGAGATCGGGGAAATCGTCGAAACTCGTCTCTGTCTGCAAGCTGTGTGTGATGCTTCGATCGCGCGGACTACGGGTTTTATAGGCCCTTCTCATCATTCATTCGTGCAGGAAATAAATAGAGCCAGCCAGTCAGTGTATGAGGAAGATACTATCAATCTGAAAATGATCTATCTGATCTATCTGGTGAGGTCAATCAAGTAGGGGGGGGTGTCTATATTTAAAAAATAATAAAAATTAAATTTCCGAGGTTGCACGTAGCTTGGTTGCCACGCGTGGGGAATTTCCGGTATGTATGTGTTTCATGCCGGCAGCACCTGTCATTCCTGTTTAATAAATATATAGAGTTGGATACTCGTCATCATCACTATTATTATCATCACTAGTATTATTAATAGTACGGGGAGCATAGTAGATAGGACATACGGTACACACAAAAACCTATATATTTCGCTATTTTTACCAACAACATTGTTCGGTCCTATTTACTATGGTCCCCCGCAATACTACCGAGCAGCATTAAATAATACCAGGGTACGTTTGTATACGGAGATTTCTTCTTTCAGGAATGTTTTGATTGATCAACGTGGAAGCTCGTGCTGCACATTGTCGGAGGGGAAGCCTAATAATAATACTATCAATAATATATATATATATATATATGTATAATCAACAACACAAAACTGGTGACGGCGAGTAAGCAGTCACAATAGGTTTCGGAATCATTATATTCGGAGGACAAGGAGGAGGAGGTGGAGGTGGGAAGAGGAGGCTGAGGGGCCTGGCGAGGTTGTCTTGCGAAACGTCTCGCGACGAGCACTGCTGTACGTATCCCTCCCGCTACCAGTGGTAATTTAACAGGATAAACTACAGTGGTAGTAGCTAAAGGGGCATGCAACGAGAAGGAAGCAGCAAGGACAGTAGTCGAAGGAGTAAATAGCATACGCATCGTATCATAGAGGTACATAATTGAGCAGGAAGTAGTTATATTAGACTGCAGAAGGGGGGGAAGACTTCGCACATGTGTTGGGCGCCATCTCTTCGTGCTTTGGTATCCCTGATAGTTTTCTTCTTTCTTCGGGGGATGTATAATATATATGAGTGATCAGTGTCGAAACTCATGCCGGATATGAAACACAAAAGAGCTTCGGCGTAGTTTTATCCGCGTGCACGCCGACGCACGCCTAAAGTATACCAGGAGCATACATACGTACTGTAGTATGAAGCGAGTCTGGGCGAGACAACGCAGCGCCCGGTAGGTAGGTGGCTTAACCCCTTTAGCACCGCCCTCCCATATGTGGGGACAATTCACTCTAACTATAATTAGTTTGTCCCCAAAACGGGACTGGGGTCCTAAGAGGGTTAATGACGAACAAACAAACTCGAGGAAGTTTGGGTAGGACTACACCGACCGGGGCCGGAGGTCTCATCCGATCCAAAATGCTCGCATTGAATGATCGTTGGCGGCGTAAAATGATCCTGTTGTTGTAGTATCTAAATAGCGACAAAAACGAAAATGAAACTGGTCGACTCAAATTTTCTATCAATAGACCTCTAAATCCCAGAACGAATACGAGTATGTATAGCCCAAGATCCCCCCGCCCTCGGACTTTTTGGACCCTTGGTTCCTCTTCTTGACGGGTGTTTTGTTTTCATTTGCCCAGAGCCGCTCGGCCTATAGTGAGTGACTACTTTATTATGCCTTACGCCTTTTGGTTTCTCGATATGCACCGCCGTGCATGGTATAATGTGTGTTCATATGGTGCGCCGACAAAACCTTTCCGAGTCCAATTTCGAGTGATGTTCGGAAAACCACTCGCCCGAGCGGCCTAGACGCGGTAGTAGTGAAAATGTATAAACCCTCCCATTCGCAGCAGCAGCACCAGTCTCTTGGACTTCACTGCACAGTATCTTGAAAAGAAAAACAACAGCAGCAGCAGTGTCTGTCGTAGTCGTACCTGACGGAAGAGCGCGTCATCAGCTTCGCCTCTTACTTGGTTGTTGGTCCTTTGAGAGCTGCTTGCTCCCTGCGCTCTTTGGTCCTTGGTTCTTAGTTTCTACTGGCATGGATGGGCTAAAACAGGTCCGAACGCGAATGATGGCTGGGCTCTCTCCTTTGCGTTTGTTTGCCCTTTTGGTATTTTCTAACGGTCGTCGACGAGTCATTCAATGTGTTTTGTGTCGGGTTGGATGTTGGATGAGGCTTCCCCAGCTCCAGAGCACGACGGCCTCGCCCCGGATAAACATCGCGCTGAGTGCGCTCTCAACGCAGCGCCCATCCCTGGGATTGAAAACAACGCGCAGAAAAAATACTACCGGGTAGTACGTCTGCAGGGTGCGTGGGAAGGTCTGTTTTTTTCCTGTGCGCATAGTATGTGTTACCCTGTTCTCGCTGGGCAACTAGGCTTCGACAGACTGATCGCTTCGTGCGTACAGATTCTGAGCGATCGGACCAAATGCTGGGTTTACCTTTCGGTTTCAAATATAGTTACGTCTGATTGGTTCACGACCGTGTACAACGTACAAAAAAAAAAAGACACTGACATAGCCCAAGTACTCCTATTTATAGGTGAATACCAAATTTCACACACACACCTCTACCCATATATTTATATCGCCAAAACTAATAGGCCCGCGCTATTTAATACTTGAAGTTATTGAGTACCTGGTAATTAGTTATACCTGGCAGTATATTTTATCCCTCGTCTCCTCAAAAAAAAACAATTACTGAGTTAACGCTATAAGTCTAATGGGTCAAGTCATTATTAGCTAATTATTGTCACCCGACCCATACACTTGATATGAAAATAATTTCGTGTGCCTCGGAGGCGGTGGACATTGATGTCTGTAAGGGCGTACGGAGCAAAGATGCGCTACCGCGTAACCGAGCGGACGGGTTTCCAAGTGTCGAACTCGCTTCTCTCTCGAAGCCCGAGTGAGGTTGTTTTGTTGTTTGTTTTATAGCGAGTGAACACACTCTCCACTACCAGGTGTATCGTCACACAATAAAATAGGTGAAACAACACAATGTTAGCTGTTGATAAATCAAAATATTTAATGCCTATCTATGCTGTGATTAGAGACGAATGTTGAGATCATTTCCTGAAAAAACATACCGGTAAATCGATTTGACCGCACTGCAGCATGTATCCGTAAATCAACATACTCTACCTGACACCACGTTAGTTATTGCAGCACCGGGAGCACGGTAGTAGGGCATATAAGCTTCTACAACATAAGGAAACAATTAGTTGTCGTGTCTACGGCGGCGGTGGCGGGAGCAGCGGCAGCAGCGGCAGCAGTGCGAGCGAGCACCACCGGCGTCGAAGATGGCAATGCTCCTCCGTGACACCCGGGTGACGAGTGCACTTTCGAGGTGCTCTTCGACCTCATCCGCTCCCTCCAGCAGCGCTCTACCGCCCCCCGAAAACGACGGTCAACGCGGTCCATGCACACCTGCAGTCCATTATCCACATCAACATATCGACCGGGAGGAGGTCGGTCGGAGCATGACAAGAGCCTTCTGCTCGAGAATCGTCGAGGAGCCGCCGGACGATTTCCCGCCACCGTTCTGACAGTTCTCCTTCCTGTGCAGTCGAGCCTCGCCGCAGTAAATAGGGGGGAATTGCGGTCCAGCTGGCGTGGGCATGACATGGAGGAGGCTCGACACCGCAGGGAGCATGCGACATTGGAGACGGCCGTGGTTGGAGGAGGTCAACCGAGAAGTGTGAAGAAGTTTGGGTTCGCCGTATCCGGAAATAAGAGCGTGGAGCGTATGGGACTGGGGGAACGAACGCGGCACGAAACCAGGCCACTGGGTGGCTATCACCGAGTGCTCCAACGCCTTGACACTCAGAAAAGGGCTGTGGTGCTTACAGAGGTGGCTAACCGCGTGCCAGCGCTGCTTGTGGTCGAGTGCTACGTATGATGGTACATGACCAGCTGGCGTGTTTTTCCGGATGGACTCCGCCGGGAGACCAGGACGAGCACTTGCTCCAGCGGGTACCAGCAGGGAGGAGGGGTGGGGGGGGGGGGGGCAATGTTCTGTCTGGCGTTGCGACCGGGGCTGAAGCGTTTCAGAGAGGAGCTCGAGGAAGAAGGATACGGAAGCCTTCGCGTGCATGGGCGGTGCCTCTCTCGGCCTTATGGGAGTCGCAGCCCACCCGTTCAGAGTCTTCGCCTTCCTCCGGCGAGGGCTAAACGACAGCGGTAACGTGGTCAACTCCGCCAGTACTGATGAAGAGGGATAATCTACTAGACCACCCAGTCAGCGCTGATTTAGTGGTCTGGACTTGTAGGCTGCCCCTTCCAACCAATAAAACACACTTTGTGAGTTTGGCTCAGATCTCTGGGGCGAATCCCTCATCACGCGCTACCGTGGTCACAAGAGAGGAACCGACCTTCCCCCTTTTTTTCCCCGCCTGGAAATGTTGATGATAGCCGAGAATCGAGCTCGCGCGTACCATTTGTTGGGCAGAAGGGACAACCTACTACTCCGCTCGGTCAGCAAGACCGTGGCAACATCCTCGAAAAGGGCACGCCCCGACGGCCGAGGAGATTTGGCTCCCGGAAGCTGTCGATGGCCGCATTGCAAACGAGAAGGTGGGATGACGGACGGTGGTTGGGTGTCCCGATCAACGCAGACGAATACGCGCTGCTGGAGCGATCAACGGAGGTAGTGAAGGATGGAGGAGCGGACCGCCTTTCGCGATGCCTCTCGCTAACATGCCGGACAAGAAAAATCGGCGGCCCTCGTCGCCATCGAATCCCTTTGGGCAGAAGAAACGTTTACCTCGAAAGTTCTCGGGCCACGAGGCTGTTCCTCGAAGGCTGCAAGAGGGCAGGCAACGGGACGCAGCGGTCGTACGATAAAACCCTCGAGCTACCGGGCGCGCGGCAGAGGCGCAGCCATTATTCGAGGAGGGCTGCCCGAATAAATCGGCTGGCGTTAGAACGTCGACATCAAGCCCAAACATTGCTCTCTGTGGGAGCGGGAGGGGTAGAGCTGCCATCGACGGAAGCGAGGCGCGTGCCTGCCTCTACTGGCAGCAGGGTTGGCATTGTGCCGGAGGTTCCAGCAGATCTCACTGGCCCGTTAAAAGACCGGATGAGGAGGAGGCTCCCCGAATCGAGCGGTATCGCTCAGCTCGGAGGTAGCTCGCGGGAACAAATCGAGACAACTGGGGGAAACGAAATGGCAGGCACTGTTGTACCCGACTCTAGATTATCGTGGGGTCTAGGCGTAGAGAGGAACTAGACCCCAAGGCCTTCAGAGACGGGCATGGTACGCTAGCGGTGAATGACGCCGCAACTACCAACTCCAAGAAAAGCTCAATTTTTTATTTGAGGAAAACTGGTCAGCCAGGGTCGGCGCGCCACGCACAACCGCTGCGTCGGATCAGCTGCTAAAGGTGGCACACCCACCGGGACCGGACGACCCGCTGGGGGGGCTGGGGGGGAGGGAAACCAAGGCCTTCGCCGAGGCTCGGTACAGGAGCCCAAGAGGGGCAGGATCCACCGCATGCCTTCGGGCGCGGCCAACGGACTCGCTCCGAGTCATGCTAGCATCACAACCTCTGGTACCTGGAAGGTGCTTCGTTGGGGTTCAAGGGCACGTGGTAGTGAGGTTCTCCTGCTGCGATGCAGTCGACGTGGACACCCGACACGCATGCAGCTGTCCCAGAGCATGGACGCAGGTGGACCAACAATGGTCGCTTTTCAACGCGATCTTCCCGCACGCTGACTTAGGACTCTTCATCTCAAGAAATAGATGAGAGCGGGGAACCTTTCACGGCGGAACGAGATCTACGGATGGACAACGCCGCAAGGAGAGGCGGTCTTCGGAACGCTCCGAACCGAGAGTACAGGGAGGAGTCCATCCTGCTGGGCGTCACCCGAGCAGACCCACAAGCGCAGGTATGCCTGCGAGGAGGAGGGGCTGACCAAGATAGATCAGCTACCTCTATTCCTCCGAGGCACGCAAGCGTCAGCACTACGCTCGTTCGGGACAAGTGTGTGTCTTCCGACGAACGGGCCCATGACCTTGCCACCTTAGCGATGGAAAGCTTTGGACGCCTTGGGGTAGAGGATATCATATCTACCGGCTGCAAGCGTCGTGGGGGGGGGGGGGGGGGGGGAGTTGATGACAGTGAAGGGGTTAAGCAGAACGTAGGTACAGAAAGGCACTAAATCTTCGTGCAGACGGTATTAATATGTAGCAGCTTTCCATTGTTTTCGTTTCTCCTTGTTAGTACTCCTCTTTCTGGGAACGTATAAGAGTCATCAACGCTGAAGATCATCAATGCTGCCTGCACATTGCTGAGGATAGCAAATAAATGCAATAATAAATACCGGTATTAAACAGTAAACCGAATGTGCCGGCGTCCCCGGTGGCTTAGTAAGTGGTCCGCGTGCCTACTAAGATCGATTTCGTAGGTTGAAGTCTGGCCGAGTGCATACTCGTAAGGACTTTTTCTTGCATGAAACAATGATTCGCGGAAAGCGCGAAAGCGTGAGTTTTGCTACTTCGATGAAAATCGACGAGCACTGTCAGTGGGAATGCTGAACCCTATCTGCGATAAAAATGAAGGCACGTACCGGAGGGGAGAAGGGACAATATATGGTCCTATTTACTATCTATGTGGTCCCCAGTAATACGAGGTATATGTACTGTATATATAATGTACCCAACCAATTCATTTCCAGACTTCTTAAGCATTAGTGCCTCGTTGTCGGCTCTGCGATAATATGCACACCGCAATAAATAACTAACTGGCATGATTGTTTGTTTGACGCTGCGGCAACAAAATTTTGAGTTGAGGCACAGAGAGCCAGTCGCCCGGGTTGCCTGCATATCTACCGTAGCACCAGTCAGCGGCTCTGAGGACTAACGACCCAACGGGAATATGTTGTGGACCGTAACCGGGTCGAGTCCGTCGGACAGTCAGCATAATATCCTAGGTTAGGGTTAGTGGGTGAGGTCGCACAGGTCCCACACTGCCAGGAGGAGATGAAGTCCTCCGGGTGGCTATATATCTCCACCGCGTCTGCTCCTCTCGGAAATTAAATCAGGTTTCGGGTCAACTTGCCCTCGGGCCCGGCGAGGCAGCAGCAGCAGCAGCAGCAGCACAGTGGGAGTGCGGTGAGCTTAACTAGCAACATTTTTAACAAATCCTCCTGAAAAGAGTAAAAACACGCAACAACAGCCGACGACTGCTGTACAAATGTATTGCTGTATTTCACCTCTGCGCGTTCTTTCTACCCAACGACATCCGGCACGCCCATCGGGGTCCGTACAGAGTGTTCGTGGTTCAGTGCAGCAAGACAGGCCTGCGCGCTCGAGAGAAGCACATCGCGTATAAACAATCTAAACAGGTCGCTACCTGTTATGTTCGAAGCAGAGCTCCACACTCACTCGTGTCTCGCCCCTTAAAAGCTCCAAGGCCGTAGCCTTTTCGAGGCTTTCAAGTTGTCATCATCAAAGCTCCAGAGCTGTGGCTTAAAACCAAAAAACTAAACACCTCGAACGACCGATATTTGATTCCCACTCACCGTGATCTAGAGTAGATATATTCAGGGCAGATATTTTCCTCCTGATCTGCATGATATATTACAGTAGCTCATGTTGCCGGGTGGGACCCGCACAGCCATCATCATGGTCATCTGGTCTCGTACTGTAGCACATACTTCATATTTCCGCCAAAAACAAATTGATTAGCGGAAAAGCGCGAGAGCGTGAGTTAGCTACATACATTCGATGAAAATCGACGAGCTTTGGGAAGGAGGGCTGAACCCTACGCGCGACAAAAAAAAGGCACGCACCGGGGGGGAGAAGGGTAGACACCTGTGACCACGGCTTTTCTAGACGCTCGTTGACGGTAAAAACCTCTCACGAGTTTACGTTGGAAAGTAAAAGTGATGATGCAAAAAAAATAAATATATATATATATGGGTTAGATCCGTGTCACACAGACTGCACAGCCTCTTACAACGAATGAATGATAGATACGATAGCGGTGGAGTTGTTGCGCCGGTCGCCCTCTATATCGTATAGTAGTGCCGGCTACCCGCTATATATATATATATATTTGTTGTTGCCTTCGATGAAACGCATTATTAATGCCTTCGAGTGCTGCTGTTCTCAGTTTGCTTGTCTTTTTTTTTCTTGTTGTGAAGAAGTCGAAGCGTTCTACGATAGACATCCACCCCGATATTTCTAGAGGCTCCTCACTTGAGGAGCTCCATGTACCTCACCCGAAAGAAAGCGGACTCCAGCAAAAAAATAACCTTCGTCCCGATTTAATGATTTCATGGCCCGAGCATTCAAAAACGTCATTTATTTTTCGAAACAAGATTGGTATTCCGACGATTTTAGGGTAAGAAGGAACACCCCCGTCACTCAGGAAAAACCTTTTTAGCGGAAAAGTGCTACCTCTATCGTAGAACGCGTCAGTCGCAGGCCGGAGTTGGTGGGAGTGGCGAGAGAGACCGGTCGGTACCGGCACAGACGGCACCCCAGTAGGCGGGGTTCGGCTCAGACTGAGCGTCTGCGTATCGGTACCACTCGTGATCGTACTGGGCGGGGGTGCGGGATATTTCGTCGTGCTTCGTAAAGGGCATTCGGCACGCTAGAACAATAATACCCTGGTCCCTGGTATATAAATATGTGTTGTTGGTATTAAGTGATGAACCAGACTCTTTCACAGCCTACGATTACTATTATTAGAAGAGTGAGTGGGAATTACGAACGTGTACCAATATAAAGCCTTTGAAATCGGTTGGCACAGGCGGGATTGACTATTACGGGGGACCATAGTTAATAGGACCAAATAGTGGTAGTAAAAATGGTTAAATATATAGGTTTTTATGTATACCATAGGTCCTATGAACTATGGTCCCCCGTAATAGTGTGGCAGTGCGGTGAGTACTACAGTACTGCCGGTTGCCGCTATAATGATGCCGGCTTTGTTTGGCTGGCGCAAAGAGACACCAGCACTATGAAGAGGGATCACTACTTTGTACCAAATTTCGGCCCAAATGTTTGCCATTGCCATTGATGCGGCACCTCGACCGAGGAACTACTGCTGTAGCTACTTCTCTTTGTTTGTTTGTTTACCCTCCGGCGGATTGGTAAAAATAAAGCTTAAAACTCGCCACACTTCCACGTTCCAGTTTCGTGTCGCAGGTCAATTTAACCTATAGCTCCCGTTGCAACATCAGCACAGGCTGCTGTTACTACCGGCGCTTGGGCACGTTGCCCCGACCTGACCCCCGAGAGGGGCAGGTGGGGTGGTAAATTTAGAGAGCGCAGAATGACCTCCACGCTAGAGCAGTGCTCGTACAACCAACTGTAGCTACTGTAGTTGCGAGGGAACACAGCAGTAGCAAGTAGAACCAAATATGGTGTGTAAATATAAGCGGGATACCCTGTTTTCGGGGGCATCGTGGGTTCTGATTATTACTACATATGCCCACCCGTGATCGTTTGTGCTTGACACAAAACAAAAAATGCGATACACCTTCTTCGTATAGGCCACGCGGGACTGTTTCTTCGAGTAAGAGTTTTCATTTTATCGCAAAATCAGGGTTTTTGGGTGGGGGATACATTTGGAAGCATGAACAGCTCCTCGAGCGAGAAGTGCTCAAAGGAAAACAAAAAGGAGTGCAACCATATACCCGTGTAGCACGCATCAGCGGCAGGTGAGCGACTATAGTGTACGATCTACGTAGATCATCTACATATCATGATCTACGTAGATCATCTACATATCATGATATACGTAGATCATCTACGTATCATGATCTACGTAGATCATCTACATATCATGATCTACGTAAAATCATCTACATATCATGATCTACGTAGATCATGATCTGCCCGAGGCATGAACACTTTACAGTTAATACTAACGCTTCGCCTTCAAAACTTCACAGCTGTCCCTCCTCACGAGTCCCAATGTTTTCGCCATCAAAGCTCTCGTTCCAAATTTGGGAACTTCAAGAGCTCCAATGCTTACCTCCAAGAACGTCCCCCCCCCGCCCGCCCCCCGCCCCCCCCCCCTGCGCACATCTCCGCCATCGACATGAAAACCCTTCCACACAACTACAACGCCCCCCCCCCCCCGCCCCTCAAATCCCAACTAGTTTACGCCCGAAAACTGATTGCAGCTGTACGTAGGTAAACACGTTACAATCATAGGTGGAAAGGGGGATACATTTGCTTTCACAAGGAAGCCTGCTCCCGCGCCCCCGCCCCCGCCCCCCCCCCATCGGCGTCTTCTCTCGTCTGGTCCTCCTTGGCCATCTCCGCTTCCAAAGCCTTCCTCACGGCCGTCTCGGCATCCTCCTCCACCAGCATGAAGCGGGGCGAGCTGGGGTCTACCGTCGCCACCTCCACCGGGACGCCTTTCCCCATCGTCGAGCTCAGGTGGACCTGTGTTCGGTGAGGTGGGGCGGGATGGAGCGGGACGGGGCGGGGCGGGGCGGGATGGGGCGGGGCGGGGCGGGGTGGGGTGGGGTGGAGTGGGGGGGCATCGAGTCGAGTGCTTTCCGTTGCTGACAACAGTAAAATGGAGGCATAAACTAAGTACCACTGGTACTACGGTAAAGGAACATCCCACGCAAATTCCCAAGCATTTTGTGGCCTCAAAGGGCAGAGTCATAGGCGACACACACAACAAACAATAACAACAACGATAACAACAACAACAACAACAACAATAACAACAACAAAACAACAACCAAACAACAACAACAACAACAAGAGCCATAAAAAAACTACCACCCTGAACGTAAACACAAGGACCGCTTGGTCTCCATTCCAACAAACCAATGCTTCTGACATTTCCGGGCAGAGTGGAACCTACACGACGCACCATACACTACATACACGGCACGCTGGGTTCGACGGAGCGAGCCGGTGTGCAGAAAAAAAATCTACGAATCGAAAAACTCGCCTCCTCCTGAGATGTACTACATACAGTAGGCACGCTGTGTACACGTTTTGTGTCCTGCGGGGGAGCGGAAGAGCGGCTCGCAGGCACCCACCCACCCACCCACCCACCCACCCACCCACCCACCCACCCACCCACCCACCCTTGCCGGGTGCAAATTACAGGGATACAGGGAGCGCAGAAGAAAAACAAACAAACAAACAAACAAACAAGCAAACAAACAAGCAAACAAACAAGCAAACAAACAAACAAACAGGGCAAACAAACAAACAAACAAACAAACAAACAAACAAACAAACAAACAAACGAACACACAAACATACAGACAAATAAACAAACAAACAAACAAACAAACAAACAAAGGGGACCTCCCCTCCTTCCCGAACTCTGTACGTTTGTATATACCTGTACGTACGTACGAAGGCGCTTTTCGTTTCTCGGGCCTCGCGGTAGTTTCGTCGAACGGTGGTCCAACCAAAAGGGCAGCAGCTGTTACAGAGGAACACGGTAGTCAGAACCCAACATAGTCTGGAAATATACGGGAATGAAACCTGTTTTTTGGGTCCATCGCGGGTTTGTTCTATTCTTACTACAAATGCCCACCCCAGTATGAGTTCGGTTCGTTTTCACACGCTCCATGCCAGGTCGTTTTCGCCGAAGAAAGCGGTGAATTAGTTTCGTGCCGGGGGGGGGGGGGGGAGGGAGGGGGGGGGGCAGCGGGGCAGAGCTGGGAGCGCCATTGACAAAACGTGTTTTAAACTTATGTCTTGATGGGAATCAATCATCATCTCCATGGGATTATCACCCACCCACCTGCGAGTGGTCAGCCTAAATTTTGTGCAGGGGGCAGCAGAGGCAGAGCAGGGAGCGCAAAAAAAACATGTTCTAAGTTTGTCGCCACGCCATGGATCATTTTCTCTCCATGGGGTCATCACAACACCCACCTGCGATATGTACTTCCCCTTGATAACCTCTGGCTTGAGGTTGGAGATCGCTACCATGGCCGCGCGCACGTTCTCGAGCAGGTCCGATGTCTCAAAGGTCACCTGTAGAAGAAAAAAAAAAAAACGAAAACGAAAACGAAAACGCCGCAAAATGACATGCCACGTTGTGATAATTCGACACGAACGCTGTAGCGGTCAAAAAAAATCCAACAACAAACATTCTAACAAACGCTACCTTGCAAAACGCTCAATTGATTTCCGAAACGCGCTATACAAGCCCTGCGACAGGCATTTAAGACTACCACTGCAGCACGAAATAGCGGTAATATCCATGAGATCAAGCTGCCTTCCCCCTATCGACACCGGTGGTGAGCAGGAAAGGGAGGAAAGCGAGCATATACGTAGGTAGAAAAAGGGAAGATTGAGGTGAAATATAACAATAAAATCGGGCAAGCTCCAGCGGCTGATCTCACTTTCCCGATCCCGACGTGCAGAACCCCGTTCTTGCCCGCACGAAACTGCAGCTGGCCCCCCTTCGCTGCCTTCACCGCCGCCCCCACGTCCCTCGTAACGCTGCCCACCTTGGCATTCGGCATGAGGCCCCTGGGACCCAGCACCCTAGCGGCACGTCCCACGACGGACATCATCTCGGGCGTGGCGACGCACCGCTCGAAGTCGATGTTGCCTGCGTATACGCGGCACGAAGATTGCATTTATTAATGTATGCAAGCAACCATTGAAGCAGGTGGTAGGTAAGGCGGGAGGCCAGCGCGAGCGAGCGGAGGTAGGGAGGGTTGATAAACTACAGCCGCAGGATGAGGGAGGGTTCTTGTTTATTGCTTACCTTACAGTAGCCATTTCACTATTGACTACGCATCCCATTCGAGAGAGCGGGGGGGGTTGTATGAAGTCAGTCAACGATAGCAGCTGCAGGATGGAAGGCAGGCGGGGAGTGGAAGGGAAGAATGCCCGAGCGGGGGCGGTGGCGGAGGGTCGATAAACTACGGGGGGGGGGGGGGGGGCGGGGGTGGGGGGGGGCTGGAGGGGAGGTCGGAGATCGGAGACGCGTATAGACTAGGTCAACAATAGCAGCGCGTTGGCGGAAAAGGCGCATGATGTCGCATTTTCGTCCAAGTCAATTTTCGAATTTGCCACCCCCAACCCTCCCTTTTTCCAAGCAGTACCCTACCCTACCACGATCTCGTTTTACACGGTAAGTGAATGTTCGTCCAAATCGGCCCGTCACCACTTTTTTCCTTCCAAGCAAACCCCTCCCATAAAATATTTGAGCCGGGGGTAGGGGATGGGGTAGTGCAGGGGAGGCGGGCCGGGGGGGGGGGGGGACTCATCATCATGCATGGCCGTAGTCGTATGACCATAGACCCTCGCATCTCTACAATGCCCGAACAGAGCACGTCGAGTTTTCACCGACCAGGCAGCCATTGCTTACACCAAGCGCGAAGCACCGTGAGGTGTTGGGCGAGTAGCATGAAAGGTGAGCTGCATTCCTACTAAGAACCGCTGGTGAGGCGGATTTTCTTGCATATGGATGACAGCGTCGATTAATTGATTTATTTTCTCGTGTGGTCACTTCCGGAGACAGCAATGGGTCTACTATGTAACTGCCTCGTGGGCGCCTTACAATATACACACTACGCGACACGACCATTCCCCCTGTGCGGAGCTAAGGTTCTCCCCGCACAAAAAATGGGTTAACTCAAGCGCCAGCCGTGGTGACCGCCAAAGAAAAAAAAAAACGGTATCCCGGTTGTCTAGCTCACGCAGCGGGGGCATACTCGATATCATGCATGGCTGTAGTCGTAGGACTATAGACCCTCGCATCCCTACATTGCCGGGACGGGGCACGGGGGGGGGGGGGGGGGGGTCTTGGGCGAACAAGTCGAGGTCGACCCGACAAGGGTCAACAAACTACTGTAGGTGGTTGGGCCACGACCAATGGCGACACAAACCCTGAGTCGACCAACCCATGTCCGGCATATCTCCATAAAATTCCATACCGGCAGTAAATATTTCTGGTCATTTCTCTGTTGTAAGCGACGTGCTTCTACATTTCTACGCTCGCCATCAGGAACGCGAAGGCGCACAACCTGCGCATGCCCTGCTATGTACAAGGTATGCCTGATATTTCTGCTGGTGCTGCTGCGGCAGCAGCGGCGGCGGCGGCGGCGGCGGCTACCTTCCATGACGGAGGCTACCAGGTCCTCGGCCCCCACGATGTCCGCCCCGGCCGCGGTCGCTGCCTCTGCGGCTTCCCCCTTGGCGAACACGGCCACACGCACCTGTAAAACGAGCACGAACGGAACAAAGAGGCGCACCATACCATTTTATACAATGCCATACCATACCATACCACACCATGTTATACCATACCACACCATACCATACCATACCACACCATGCCATACCATACCACACCACGCCACACCATACCACACCATACCACACCACACCACACCGCACCACATCACACCACACCACACCACACCACACCACACCACATCACACCACACCACACCACACCACACCACACCACACCACACCACACCACACCACACCACACCACACCACACCACACCACACCACACCACACCACACCACACCACTCCAAACCACACCATACCGTACGATACCACACCATATTACACCATACCACACCACACCATAACATACCATACCATACCATACCATACCATACCATACCATACCCTGCCTCCCTCCCTACCGAGTCATACCACGGCGGAGGGGAAACCTGTTGTTTAACAGGTTCCTATGTGACACCAGGAGCGCTACAACATACGACTCCGGGTGGAAATATAAGGAATGTTTACACATTAATATAAAGACCCAGCGGTCCTTATATTGACAGACACCCAGAGTGATAGCACTGTATACGGAAACATAAGGAACGAGTGGGTATTCACACCGCAGCATGATAGCGTGCCAACGGTCCCTACATTGACGTCCAGCAGGGCATACCGTACAACACCCGTAACACCCGTGTGACATGACAACACACCCCCTCGGACGAACTTGGAAGCTGTTGTCTCTAGGGGGAGAAGGTGCAAACGCCGAGCGACACGTCGACGGATAGATCTCGAACGAGTTATTTCCAAAGCCACCATTTTGGCTGTGTGCGCCCCCCCCTTGTTCTGGATAAACCGGGCTCGGAAATTCGTCCCAGGGTGTGTGTTATCTTACCACCCTAGTGTGATAGTGTCATACGGTACGTCGCCTGAAAACCCACTTTTGAGGGATAATAAATACGGTGTGTGTAGTTACTGCTGGAAATCCTCAATGGAGGAGGGAGCCCCATCAGTTGCTTCGGCCGTCAAGCGTATGCCCTCTACCGTACTGTAGAGGCACGGCTCGCCGCAAAGTACCCCCCGTCCGGAACTGTACCTAGAGACATGTTCCACCTGAAGAGTAATCCCCTACCGCACTGTAGAGGCATGACTCGCCCCAAAAGTGCTTTCCCTGCCGCACTGTAGGGCTTGGTTCAACCCAAAAGTGCCCCCCGCCTACCGCACTGTAGAGGCAGGGTTTTTCCTCCCTCCCTCGCCTACTTCAAGTACCCCCCGCAACCGCACTGTAGAGGCAGGGTTCTTCCTCCCTCTCTCACCTGCTTCCCCGTGCCCTTAGCGAAAGCTGCACGGCGCCCCGCACCGCATGGTTCGCCTTCGGTTTGAAAGTGATACGGGATGGTATACCACAGCCCGTAGTACCGTTCCCTGGCATAACTGGTCTGCCGTAATACTGCGGCGCACGTATGATTTTGAACGCGCTTGTTTTCTTCCATCGAGACGATTGCTATTAGCCTGTTTGTGACCACGGGCTAGGTTTCAGGGAAATGAGGTAATGTGATAATAACATGACCATCATCCTTCCTTCCTTCTCTCCCTCCCTCCCTCCCTCTTCCCCGCCCACCCTCTCCCCCCCCCCTCCTCCTTCCCTCCCTCCCTCCCTCCCTCCCTCCCTCCCTCACCGATTTCCCTGTGCCCTTGGGGAGCTGAACGGCGCCCCGCACCGCCTGGTTTGCTTTCCTAGGGTCGACGTTGAGCACCATCGCCACTTCCACCGTCTCGTCGAAGTTGGCCTTCGCGCCTCCCTTGACCATGTCGAGAGCTTCGGCGATGGGGTGCATCGGCTTTCGGGCCGCGGCTAGCGCTGCTTGGCTGGGAGGCTTCTTGCGGTTCTTGTTTCTCGACTTGGAGGAGGCAGCGCGAACCGCTTGCAGCGGAGCGCTGGGCCTGTGTTTTTTAAGGTGGTGGTGGTGGTGGTGGTGGTAGTGGTGGTGTTGGTCGTGGCGGTGATGGTGGTGGTGTAGCAGCAGAGCAAAGCAATGCGATAAACGATCGCGTTTCGTAGTTATGATACATTCTCGTAGACAGAGGCAGATGAGCAACGTGGTGAGGGCTCCACACTATAAAAATAACAAGAGTCTAACGGTGGGACTCGGAGGAAGAGCATCCCTGAAGCCTCGCCCGAGAATCCGCTGCGCATGCCGCGGGGCTAGCAAGTTCTGAGGTTCCCAGGTTGTCAGGGCACAGACAGCATTCGTGTCGTGCTCGGCAAGAGCTCCACACGTGTCAGTACAAAAGGGGACAACAACGTCTCCAAGCACGCAAAGGACTGACTATTAATAGCTGTCACTTGGCGTGAGCAAATGGGAGTCATGACGAGAAGGATGCATGAGTTGTTGTTTGCAAACGTTCTCCGCCTCCTCGCAGTAGGTCGCAGCTGGGCTACCTTTGGCGGCAGGGATGTGAATCCACTTGGCACAGCAGTATCATAGGGCAGCAGAGTGGCCTGTGCGCACCACAAACGCCAAGGCGGCTACGAGCGCAATACCTGGATGCTGCTATGATTGTGATACGCCAGCGGTACCGTGTTGTGTACCTTGTTGTGTATAATGACACGTATGGACCAAGCGCCACAAAAAGTTATGCCCACCATGTCTCTCGAGAACACAGAAGCGACTGCTAACCATTCTATGCGCCAACGCCTTCACTGTCACCTTCGGAGAGCTGTTGAAGCGTACGAATGTGATAATCCATGACTCGCCACGGCCATCAGTCGAACAGCGGAAGCCATCACAGCGTCGGGTTTTTTTTGCTTATCCGTGTGGTAGGTTATTGATGTCAAGGGGTTTCCATGTACCAATAGAAACGTGTTTCCATAAGGGGACGTCTGCAATTTCCGCTGCATCGTGCGCCCAGCAGTGCTGCCGGTGCTCCTGCTCGCACGCTGACAGCCAACCCACCATGCGATTCCACCAGCTGCAGATCATTTATCTGCTAGCACTGTCGTGCAATGATGTCGCAGCGTTCGTGCCACGTCTTGCACCAACCCAGCAGCACAGGGAGCAGAACCCGAGCACTCATGATCAATTCGGAAAACTGCAACGTCCAAAGCGGTGCATCCATCATCATGCAGCAGCCGCCGCCGCCGCCGTCACCCCCGTAATGACTGCCTCAGGGAAGTCCTATCCATGGCACAGCAGCAGTATCCACTCGGTTGCTGCCGCAGAGGCCCTATCTGCGAGCGACGTGGCGCGCGCTACGACTAGAGGGAGTGCAATACGCGCGCCGTATCGGGGAGCGAAAGACGAACAACGCGGCGCAATTTCTCGAGCAGCACTGACTCGATCCGAAGCTGTCGCATCGGTCGCTTCAATCGCAATGGCAGGCACAGCGACAGTAGCAGCAGGATTGCTGCTCCGGCCACGACGAGCAGCAGCAGCGGAGACAGCAGCAGCAGAAGTTACACCAAGCGAGGCTGCGGCGACAACAGCAGCGGTAAAACCCGGCACGGACACCTCTAGCCCTGAGGAAGCAAAGTACGCCGTGGGGTCTGATGAGGTAGGGGTGCTGTTCGGCGACGGTCCTATCGGTATCAAGCTCGGCGACAACCCACTAAAGGCTTCTGGGGTATGCAGGGTCTACGTTACGGAGGTAGGAGGTATATGTGAGGCTGTTGATTGGAAGGCATGGCCTACTCTGCCAGCGCTGACTGGACTATCCTTCCCATTGGCTTCGCAGGCAGCGCTGACTGCTAGGCTACCGTTAGTATACCGGTACATGGTACAAGGCGCTTCGCTCCGCGGCCGGCTACGCTCGCTCAGGAAGGAAAAGTACACCAAATTACTATCAATATCAATATGCGAAGCAGACAGCAGTGGCCCATGATTGAATATGCTGCTGTAGTTTTTTTATGATCGTAGTTGCAAACTGGCGACTTGATAATGCCAAGAGTCCCCCCGCCATGCTTCGGGAGAAAACAGCTCGGACGCCACATACGCTTCGTCTCCCTGGCTGTTGCCGTACGTAGGTGCATACCCCAGGTAGGGTAGGTACTTATTTCCTTCTCTTGATGTGCTGTATGTGCGAAAAAAGATTACGCACGGCGCGGCATACATAGCAGCACCGCAAAAACAATACCAGGTACCAATGAAACCGAAAAAATCGGAAAGAAAAAAATCCCCGCCCCTCTCGAGTAATAATTTTCTGCCTGATTGGAACACCATGCACCGGTAAAAAAAAACGAAAAAAACAACAGCAGCGCCTTTTCTCTCCCAGCCTCGTACGCCGCCCGCCCCTCTCGCGACCACCTCGCCACCGGTTCGGTCCGGGTAAACATTTCCTCACTCTCTGCCACAGTCAGCCCCGTCGCCCGCCTCGCGTTAAGCCCGGTGCTCACCGTGGCCGTCGTTCGCCAGCTCGACTATGTTGTTGTTCGACTGGGTACCTCCCTCTGTGATTTTCAGCCCGGTCGCAAAAATAAGCACCGCTTGAATATTATCTTGCGATCCCGAACGACCCTTATTATTTTCGCACGTACTCTATCAAAAATCACAACTGGAGGCCTGACAGAGTCCATTCATGCTTCCCTCGAGTCTCGAGGCACACTCGACGCCTAGCCACGAAAACGGCGACCGCGCTCCTTGCAACCCCCCCTCTACCCACCAGCATCCACCGACACCCGCGACGGCGCCGGGCTCGCCCGCGGTGCGGTGCTCCGAGTACACGCACGCACACGAAACGAATGAAGAAAAAAGGGAGAAAGGAGCGAGAGTGCCAGGAGAAATGGAGTAAACAAAGACCCGCTGGAAAGGTCTTGGCAAGTAATGAAAGGAGGCGGTTTCGAAGTGGGAGCTCTGAGGGGCCAGGGATGTACCAACCGAGCACGCTCAGAGATTGAGATCTAACTAAGTGGTTCTATGTTACCGGCGAAGAGGCGAAACGTATGAAATACGGCACTACTTACTGCTGTGTAGTGTAGCGAATGCTGCTGCAGTCGCCTATTATAGTAGGAGGCAGCGATTTAATCCCGTGACTGACCGCCCTACACTACTGTACGAGGTACGAAGCCTCAGGGATGTGCAGACTCTACGTTACGGAGATAATCCGAACCCCATAACTCGCAAAGATGCCACGTTTCGTAGGAGACCGCGGTTTGACCCCTAGACAAACCGCCCCCTGCGAGCACACTTTTTTTTTTTTTTTTTTTGCTTAGACCTATGCCAATGGTACAGCGAAGTTGCAATAAAAAGGTTGAATTTCAAAGATACCCGCCAAAAAAATTCAGAACACGCTTCCTATGGGCCACCTAAAAAAAAAAAAGTTCCCAACTTTTGGAAAAGCCCGAAAAAAGAAAATCTGGGGCCGATGTTGGGCCAACATCGGCTTGAGAAAAACTCAGGCCGATCTTTGGTTCGAAGCGGCGAGATTCCGAGTCCTCGACAGACATCGATCAACAAAACCAACGATTGCGTCATGAATTCTGAACGGAGTGCGCTCGTTGGGGGCTCCGACCCACCCTAGGGTCACCGTCTTCACACCATGGCCGGTGTCATGTGGCGGGAGCTGACCAGGCGTGTGATAAAAAAACATTTAGCCGCTGGTTTGCACAAAACAGAAGACAAAACTTCTCCATCCGTCTCGAATGGCAAAAAATAGTCTTTTTTTCAGGTTTGGGAGGATACCGTACGACGCCGCCGGCAAGCTCTCGCCCCCTAGACCATGGATCCGCCTGATATCTTCGAGGCCGTCATCTATACTCGTTGGGCTTGCCAGATACCGAGTGGGTTGGCCGTGGGCTGAGTCTATGTCGAGATCGAGGGTCGATCGTCGCACGAGCTGGTTTCGATCACCGTGTTGACAATTTGCGACCAGAAAAACACAAATTGCGCCGCCTGCAGCCGTTGGGGAAAAAAAAAAAAAAATCAAACATTTTTCTCTTTTTTCCCCACAGCGGCGGTACGAGAATTTTTTCGGCTGTTTTTTTAAAGCCATATATTTGAAAAAAAACTTTTCTACTTCGCGTTTCCATTGGCATAGGTCTTATCCCATTTATTATGTTCGCCCATCTTCTTCTCTCTCTCCTTCCAACTCGTAACTCAGATCCGGGGTCAGATAGCAGGCTCTTTCCCCCCCTTCCCGCTGCGGTACGTGCCTTCATTTTTATCGCGAGAAGATTTCAGCCTTTTCTTCCCTCGTCGACTCGCATCGAATTGTGCCTACCCACGCTGCAAGGCGCTCTCAACAATTGAATCCCTTTTTTTTATTTATTTTTGCAAATAAAGTCAAAGTCCGACCCACCTGGGGCTCGAACCCAGGACTCAAACAAGTAGAATTCGAGGTTAACCACTTGAACCACCGGGGCGACCTAAAGCCTAATAGTGTAATTTATAGGCCAAACTACCGTCATTTTTTTTTTCATTCTCTGCCCGGGCATGACTCTCGCATTGTTCTCTTTGACGCGCGCCCCGCAAGACCGGTCTCCTTTGGTATCGTATCATGTGTGCAGCAGCACCTACGTAGCATATTTTTATTAAGTAGCGCACCCGTTGGTTGTGGTGTGTGCAGCAGTACCTGCATTGCTATTATTAATAATAGTGATATCATGCGGTGATACAGGGGTTAGGCCTTCGTGCCGGCAAATCCGCGCTGGTACACGCTTGATAGATCGCGGGCGGCCCGGCTGGCATGTCGGGGGCTCGCGTTCGGCAGTGTGCTTTCTCGTGGGGCGAAAGGACCAGTGGGGAAGTCCGTGACCAGCATTGTCTATAAGAGCATGCTGTTGTATGTGGTCCCTAAGGAGGCTCAGGGGGCATCCGGGGTACATCCCCGGGCCCGGGGATACACCCCGGATGCCCCTGACGACCACATGTACCACCTGTGTTGCACTCCCCACGCAAAAAAACTGATATTGCCCGAACTCCTGACGACAAAAGACAATGTAAGCACGTCTGCCGCCGTTTTTTTTACGAGGACTTTGCGTTTTTCTGCTCCAGCTCCGAACGTTTCCATCGAGCCAAAATTTGGCAGACCGGATATGAGCTCCTTGGTGCACTCCCGTGAGTGTGCCAAAGCGACAGCACTTTTCGTGTCCTCGTTCGGGGCGGACCTTGTCGCTGAAGTTTGGAAATGTGGTTCCAGGCGCTTGAATTTTCGGTTTGTTATACTGTAGCCGAGCATTTTTTTCTGCTGTAGAACGAGAAGGAGGAACGTAATCAGTACGACGTCTGGGTTTCTCCTGTTCGTTCTAGAGCAAAAAAAGTACTTGGCTGCAGTACAAGAAACCGAAAATTCAAGCGCCTGGAACCACATTTCCAAACTTCAGCAACAAGGTCCGCCCCGAACGACACGAAACGTGCTGTCGCTTTGGCACACTCACGGGAGTGCACCAAGGAGCTCATATCCGGTCTGCCAAATTTTGGCTCGATGGAAACGTTCGGAGCTCGAGCAGAAAAACGAAACGCCCTCGTAGAGAAAACGGCGGCAGACGTGCTTCTCTTGTCTTCGTTATCGGGACACTTTTTTGTGTTTTGTGGGCAGTGCAACACAGGTGGTACGATTATTAAAATTGCGTTTCGCCTGTAACGCCAACACTACAGTAGTACGCTGCTGTTGCTGCTGCTGTTTTTGACACTTTAGAGTTTCGACACTTTCTCTGTTTTTGTTCCTCAAGCGGGTTAAGACGTGGGCAGACAACCAGACACGTATATGCGTTCAAGGTATAAACGTTTTCTGCGCCAAACAACGTTTTCTGCGCCAAACACGGCTCGAACCATCATATGCGCATCATGATGCGCAATCAAGCGTCCCACCTACTCCTTCCATGCCATGCGGAAGGAACTGCTGTCTATTGTGATCATCTGCTCGTAGTGCAAAGCAAACATTCCGTCTCCTCCAATGCCACACGAAGCACATAAGGTCGAACCATCTGCCTCATACGTACTGCACTGCCAGACCCCCCCCCCCCCTTTGCTTCAATATCATGTGAAAGGTACTGATACTCGTCGAACCATCTGCCCATTATGCACTGCAAATATCCTGCGCTCTCCTTTCTCCGTATGATATGCATCAGGTACTGCCAGGGTCGCAGGCGATACGCCAAGCGAACCTCAAGGCGGGGTTCGGGGTGGCTGCCGTCGGTGGCAAGCCGGCGTCGAAGCTGGAGCCAAAGGAGGTGGCAGAGCTCATACGCACGTCGCCTCGGCCGATGGAAATAGTTTTCAGGTGTGGAACGAGGTCCCCGAGATTTTTAAGAGGCGCGTGCGATTGACAAGCGCCGTAACAAGTATTCGAGGTTGTGCATTGGGCCCCGCTATCAACGTGAACGCATGGGCATTTGTCGTGTGTACTCCTGTGGAAATGTCGGGATCGGAGTGTAACCGAGATATATTTCTGGTGTGTGACGGAGAGTCAAGATTCCCACGAGACGCGGGCAATTGGCAGGCGCCGCGACAATTATGGTAGTGCGGCTTACCCCGCTGTAGGCACACATTGGAGCCTGGCTGGTGACCGTGGGCTGCATTAATTGTGGCGACGAGTTGATGTGGGAACACCTACAACAATAACAACATACGTACGCTGATATCTCTGGTGCGGAAGTGTGGGGGTTAGCGATGAAATTTTAGCGGAGAAAGAGCAGATGTCAACAGCAAACGTGAGCGGACAGAGAGTGGAGTTTTGTTCGGCGCCGATTGGGATGTCTGGGAAAAGGGGCGTGCTAATTGTTTGCTATCCTTAGACATCTGACCATCGGCCACGCGTCCCTTTCGAGACGGAGCACCTTCCCTATGCACTCCTATAGTGATAGAAACGCCTCCAACATTTGCCCACTTGTTCGGCTCTTTCCATATATATTACAGGGGACTCTCAGGGATTACCTGTTGCCGCGGTTCTCGTTGCCTCTACACGAACCCGCTTCGAAGCTTCTGTCTTTCTGCGGAGAAGAGTGCCTAATATTTGTTGTGGCGTTGCGCCGTGCCGTGTGGACGCGTCTTTGCCTTCTACTCGTAGGGGTGACTCCTATGTTCCAGCGTGGTTGCCTTACAGGGGTGGCCCCTCATTTTTAGCAAGCTCTTCACTTGAGGAGCTCTCTATCTCACACACTAAAACTGGCATAATAAAAATAACGATGTTGAGTAATCCCATGTCCTATTTACGTACGCAGAGAATAGTACTGGTAGAATGTTTGCTGGTATTCCGACGATAAGGCAAGCCTTGTTAGGTACAGTAGTTCATCCTCTTAGGAGCCCCCCGCCAATCAGAAATGGTTTGGCCAAGTAAAGGTATAGTACGGTACCTCTGGCGCACGAGCACGGGTCTGTCGTCTGCACATACGCCTTGGCCCAGTCGTGTCAAAATTCCGCGGCGGTGCTGAGATATGCCGATACACTTGTACATAAGTAGGTTAGCACGTCAAATCGCAGGAGCATGGCAAGCGGCGGTAGCGGTCAACCCCGTGGCAACAAGCAAATGGCATCCATCCTCCTCTTCATGTCGGAACCCGTGCATCCTTTCGTACTGCCGATGCTTGTGTCTTCTGTTTCTGTTTTCGTTTTTGCAAGGGACCCGGAGTTTTTGGGGCGACGACTCCAAGCCGAGGTAGGCTAAAGTTTATAAATGCATGGTCTCTGCGTTCAAATTTCTGCCGAAGATAAAGTTTCCCTCGTCGAGTATCATCGATAGGGTGGAAGGGTATGGCAGGAAAGTACAGCCTACCTATATAGCATCAACTTGTTTTTTTGTCAGTGTTTGGTCTTTTGTTTTTGTTGTACGTGTTTTGAGCAAGTTTTTTTTTCGGGGGGGGGGCATATATATGCACGAAAGAAGAAAGCAAAGCATAGGCCACATAGGCAGTGTATCAGGGTGTTGCGTTTGGCCTAGCAGCGCTTGATCTGGGTGAGAGCGTGATATGTCCTCTTGGAGACGGATCACTGCGTCTAGCGCTGCTATCTCGCCCCCGTATCCGATATCGCTGACGCCATCGCGCGTTCAGGAAGGCGGGCACTAACCCGTTTAGGACCGCAGTCCCGTATTGGAGACAAATTACTTAGAATTCAAGTGGTTTGTCCCCAAAACGGGACTGCAGTCCTAAAAGTATTAAGTTAGCCCTTTCACTGCTGCGAGGTTATCCCACGCCAATTCCAAGTAATTTGTCCCAAAAACGTGGGTGCAGTTTTAAAAGCGATGATATCATCTTTTTTTTTTCAAGCGTTGATTCGGATGCCGTGCTTGATACGCCCGAGACGTGTCTCGGCTCTGCGAAAGCGACTGACCACACTGCTGTTATCGTAGCACATACCCGGTACGCCTAATCACCACGCGTTGCGAAGGAGCAATACCGGCTCGGATGGCACCTCGTGCGGCACGTTTCCCCTCTACGTACTTTGCCCTTTTAGACCTGGAATCGCTTTTTCTGGGGACAAACTACTTGGAATTAGTGGGAAATACACGTTGCAGGGGTGAATGGACTATAGATACCCCGCACATGTTATGGCGCTATTGTTCCGTGCGAAACGCGAGGAGGAGCCATCAACAGGGCGTGTATAAAAGCCTCCAGGTTTTAGATGCCCGGTTGTTGAGCTCCAGATGCCTGGTCGTCAGGTTCGTCAGTGAGTTCCCTGGACGTTTAGGCTTCATACACCTGATTGTTATTAATAGCTTATATTTTGTGGCTGCCTGGGTGTTGGGGTTTAGATGCCTGGTTGCTTGGTATATCTGCTCACAGGTGTCTGGTTGTTTTATAACTTGATTTGTTAGGTTCTGCGGTAAGTGCTGTTTGTTGGGATTTAGATACCTGGTTGTTACGGTTACGTAGTAGTTTCCGAGGTGCTTGGTTTTCGAAAGCCTTTTACATGCCCGCTTGTTTGGGGTTGCAGGAAGTTCCTGTTTTCTAGGCTTCAGATACGTAGATGGTTGTTGGGTTTTATGCACCTGGTTGTTAGGACTTAGACACCCGGTTGTTCGGTTCTTCGTATCTGGTTGTTGAGTTTTAAATACCTGTGGCTGTTAGGTTATATCATAGTAATTGCCTGGTTGTTGAGCTTAACCCCTTTAGCACCGCACTTCCCACTGTGGGGACAAACGACTCAAATTCTAAGTAGTTCGTCCCCAAAACGGGACTGCGGTTCTGAAAGGGTTAATACACCTGGCTGATATGTTCTGGGTGCTTATTTGCTATGCTCTATAATAGATACCATGGTACCTGATACGTTCGGCCTTATGCTGAACCATGAATGCTAGGCTCTAGACGCCTGATTGTTAGGCTTCCATGCGTGGTTGTATTGTTTTAATAATAGATGCTTGGGAGTTAGTCTTTAGATACGACGTTGTACTTACTCTAAGGCTTTTGGTACTGATTGTCACGCTTTAGATTCCTGATACTTAGGCTGTTTATGCCTTCTTGTCAGTCAGGCGCTAATGGCATGTCATGTAGCGGCGTAGTAGAAGATATCACGCCAATTTTCTATGGAGAAATAAAGAGCTGGGCTCGGCCTGATGTTTTCGCAGGCTGAGAGAAAGGCGGAAGCCGAGAGACGGAAAAAACAGCAGGCAGCGGACGACAAGGCGGCACCAGCGTCGCCATCGTCGATGACCAGCCCCGGTGAGCTGAGGGTCACACAGGTGGGCAAGAAGCCAACGGTGTGCGGCACTATGACCAAGGCGGGCGACTTGATCGAGTTCAGGTGCGCACACAACCGAGTCGTTGCCTTGCGTGTATTCGAGTACTTATGCTACTTCTCCGGCGAAGTCGAGTATTGGTGGTGCTGCTCGTACGGAGGTAATCGAGCAATGGGTGTTGCTCGTTCGAAAGTAATCGAGCGTTGGTGTTGCGCGTCTCGAAAC
This sequence comes from Nereocystis luetkeana, assembly GCA_031213475.1. NCBI lineage: Eukaryota > Phaeophyceae > Laminariales > Laminariaceae > Nereocystis > Nereocystis luetkeana. Next base: position 5,886,210 of record JARUPZ010000006.1, read on the forward strand.
TACCGTCCCCTAAATAATTGACATAGCCACGTATCGATACGTGACCGCATTGAGCGCGGAGGGCGTTTCTGAGGGGAGGGGGGGGGGGGGAAGGAGGGGGGGCTAGAGACGCTGGGCAGGTGCGAAGCGAGCCAAGCCGACGAAGTTGCTCCCACAGCCGTATAAGAATCAGACTCTTGAATCCACGATTCTGCGTCTATACGGGGCGGCCCACATCTGCTCGAGCGTGGGAAGACGGACTACATAGTGATGTGCTGACCTGACCTTCCCCCGAACAGCATACCTTGTATGGATGACACTCCACACACGCTTTTTCCTTCCCTGGTGTACTCGACCACGGGCGTAGTTGCTCACAGCGTTTTCCGGTAACTTGTGTGCCCACTCTTTTAGAAGCAGATAAAATACTCTTCTAGGGAGGAGGTGTGCCCCGGCGGCGAGCCCTCAACCCCTTACGAAACACAAAAGTTGTTTCTGGCGCATAGTTACCAAAGCACTTGAGATTAGCATGGGAAACGTTTTTTTGGCATTTTTGTTTTTTAAGGGTTAAGATTGTGGCCCTTTTGGGGCCTAATAAAACGAAAAAAAAGTGCAGTCATGTCAATCTCTTGTGGTCAGGAAGAGCGTTCAGAAGTACAAGTACGATCAGAAGTACAAGTACGATCATGCTGCGCGCGTGTTGTCGTGCATCCATCTCGCTCTGTTGCATTTCGAACCAATCTCCTCACACGGCAAGCAATCCGGGCTGGCTGATTTCTTGCAGTCGATGCCGTAACCGTCGTCACTTATTTTATCGACAAGCGCTCCCTCTGAACTCCCAAAGACGGAGTTCCACTGTGGCCTATGCTGTAGTGGCCATTTTAGCCTCGACGCGTTTCCCCACCCCCTTTGATGTCCCAAACGAGTTGCTAAGCGCACGAGGCATGTATATTTTGTCGAACACCTGCGTCCGCGCAGGTACTCTGCGCGCTTGGCGAACGACCTCTCGGTGGAGTTCGACTCGAGCGACCGCAGGGGCAAGGGTCTGCCGTACGCCATAGTCCTCGGAAACGGCGATGTGAGCACCGAGCCGTTTTTTTTATTTCCCCATGGCGCCAGCAGCCACCTTCATTCACCCTGTCGAAAGTTTCGTTTTTTGTTTTTTTTTTGTATCATCGTTTTTTACTTTCCAACTCTTGTTCTTGTTGTTTTTGTTTGTTTTTTGTCGTCGCTTTTAGTTTCTCGTGGGATTTTGCTTTACTCTAGGCGGCCTTCTGTTCAAAACCGTGGTCACAGGCGTCGGTCGTCCCTTCTCTGCTCCCGATACTTTTGCCTTTAACTTTTATCGCGCGTAACGTGCATCGTTCAGCATTCCCACTCGTCGCTTTACTCGAAGCTTTCTCGCGTAAGATACAGCATTAGCATCCCCGCTGCTCATCACTTGAATCGAAGTGTTTTCGCTTGTGTCATTAAGAAGAAAAAAATGTGTCTATTTAATAGTTACTGGCATCATTTATGAAACGTGTCGTTTATTTATCCAGTGCGTAAGTGTGTCTACGACTTGGCCCAGTCACCGGGAGTAAGTACGATTGAGTGCACCAAGCTAGCGTTTTGCGGGATGGGCCGTTTCCAATAGTCGTGAATAGTGGTAGCTTTTCCCTCAAGCTTCCTTGTCTCAAATACGGCGGCGCAGTATATCTACATGCGGCAGTCCCAGCGGTACCGATTTTGCCCCACGACGAGCACGCGCGGTGGCATCGGCGTGACGCTCTACAGTAGGTTGTGGCCTTTCGTCGTGTGATGCAGCGTTACTCGCAACGCGGCGCGGCAACAAGCCGAGGGTCTTGTGTTGCGTCTGGTGGCCCGGTTTTGCAGGGGCCACCCACCTTCTTGCGCAAAACACTCGACGAAAATCTCGATCTTACAGCTGAGGTGTCGGGCGGGTTTTTTTTTCCTTTCGATTTTTGGAAATTCTCGAAAATATCAACAAACGTACTTCATTCATGATATGACACCATAACATATTTCTACTACCGTACGAGGTGGGCTCATCGGCCTTGCTTGCACCCAGGATTGGTTTTCCAATTATTGGTTCTCCCGGAAGGAACGTCCCAATCTACTATATCAGGGAGCATACCGTATACCAGGTGTATCAATGTAGCCTCCCCTGAGCTGCACCGCTGTCGCATTTTGTTCCCCTCAAAACCCATAGTTCGCACGACGTAAATGTCCTACGCAGCTTGCAAATATGAGGTTCGACAAAATCCTCGATCCCACAGCCATCTTTTTTTTTTTTTTCAAATTTAATTATAGACCATGGTATAAGAGTAGGCCTAAGTTGTAGGCGCGCTTCTGAGCCACGCCTCTACAGTGCGATAGAGGGGGTACTTTTGGACTCTTACCCCCCTACAACTTCTGACTGGCGGGGCTCTCAACCTGTTAAGCCTCTTTGGGGACTTCAAATGGGAAAATTGACGATAGAAAAGTGACTATGATTACAGCGACCATTGTGGCCGCTGCGTAGTTGGGGGATGATACAATGGTTGGTGTCGGAGTAGTACAATGGTTGATACAAGTCGTACGGCACGGGCGCGGATGTGATCCTGCATGTCATGTGCGAGTCCGATGTGGACAGGACTACGATGATACGACCCGTCCCACACCAGCACACAAAGCTCATGGCAGAAGTCGTGGAGGTGATCCGGGGGGGGGCAAAACAGTCGTCTTTTGCCGACGATTTTGGGCAAAATGTGCGTTTCTATTTTTTCTTTCAACACTGCTGTACCACAGGTATAATCCATTACATAATTGACGTTTATTGGGAGGCATAAAATACTTTTGCCAAAAGAGGGACACGATATGCGGCAAGATTGTCGGTAGAACAAACAGCTGTTTTCCCGCTGTTTGCCAGCTTGAGCTTTAGAGCAACGCCACGGCATGCAAGGCTGGTGGCTTATTTTCTGAGCTCGCATGAGCAAAAAAATGAATTCGAACAAGATTTGTTCGCGCAAACCGACCAACATTTGTATGCGCTAGTCTTGAAAAAACTAGATACCATGACAACTATCTCACCAACCGGTATACTAATAGTTGCTCACTCGAGGAGCTCAATCGGTCAGAAAATACTGCCTCAGAAAGAAAAAAGTGCTAACCCCTCCCGCGGGATTCGTCTTTGACCGGAACCCCGTGCCACAACGGCAACAACGACACGCTTGTTGAAACCCCCCACACCTCTCGACAGGTGTTGAAGGGGCTCGATCTGTCGCTGTTCGACATGTGCGTGGGCGAGCGAAGAAAAATCGAGATACCGGCGCGCCTAGCGTACGGGAGGAAGGGGAGCAAGCTGTTCGGAATACCGCCGGAAGACGGACTGGTGATGAAAACAAAATACCGAAAAAACGTTCTTATGGAGGTATCACGGAGGAACGCAGGAATCAGAATCCTGCCTCGCCCTGCCCCCGCCCTGCCCTGCCCTACCCTTCCCTGCCCTACCCCGCACCCTCTGAACGTTTTACCGATCCCTGCACCCTTCAATCGTTCCCTCCCCTGTCCCCTCCCTCTCAACGTTGTCACCACAAACAAATCGCTTGCTGAAATAGCGGGGTTCCACAGGCGCGGGCGTGGTGTTCGCGCGGACGCTCTACCCTCTACCCTGCCCTCGTTCGCTTCCCTCCCCTGCCCCTTGTCAACCCTTTTTTAGTGCTGCGCTGTATAGAAAAAATTATTTGACTTTAAATCCAAGTAAACCTTGTTCCCGAAACAAGTAAAACTTGTTCCCGAAATGGGAGTAGGGCTGTCCTAAAAGGGGTTAACGTTACCCCCTGCGCCCCTGCCCTTCTTCCCTTCCCTTCCCATGCACCCCCCCCCACACTTTAACGTGATCGCGAAACGAAAAAAAACGGTTGCTTCATTGTATACATGTCCAGGGGTCCGCGGACGTGGTGTTCGGCGTTGAGCTTGTGAGCATCAACTTCCGCTCGGACTCGTCGGACAAGCGGGACAATTTCTACACGGACGACCCGTGCGACGCCGCCGCTGTTGCCGCCGGGAACGCTAGCGGGAGATGTGCCAAGTAGTAGACTGCAGTAGTGATCCCTCTACGGTGCCGTTTTGTGTTTATTTGTGGTTGTGCTTGCCCATTTAATACTTTCGCCCTTCTCCTTTTTCCTCTCGCTGCCTCCTATTGATAGTCGTAACTCAGATCCGGGGTCACGTAGCCAGGCTCTCCCCCCCCCCCCCTCCCCTCTACGGTTCTTGCCTTGGAAGGCGTTTTTGCCGCGAGAAGACTTCAGCCGTTTCTTCCCTCGTCGACTCGCGTCGAAATTGAGTAGTGCCGGCTGCCCGCTACATATGGTGCCTGTGCAATCGCTTGGGTACGTACAGGGTGGGATTAACCAGTGTCGCAGTGTGCGGAGTGTATAGTGCCGGTTGCCGCTATTGTAGGAAAATATTGTTCGGAGATCGAGAACCGGTATTATAATAATCTGCAGTTGGTTGTTGTATAGAGAATTAGGCGTTATGGTTCACATTATTTGGCTGAGTACGTATCAGTAGTACGCAGCTTACTTCGACAGCAGCAGCGGGCACTGTTTTGGTTGATCGCGCTTGTGGGACTACCAAGTGGATGCCGCACGGAACGGTGCTGGCAGACTGGTAGAACACGCGAACAGACAGGGCCCGTGGCTGGCACCTGGGCAGCGGTCGCTCGCTGGGCCAGGTATTCGTGATTTCTTGTTTTCAGGTAATTTCGTGAATTCTGATTCAACATCGGATGTGGAGCGGAGGTGGCGCGCTTCATGCATGGCACAGGCAGCGAGCGAGCGCAGTGCCGGTTTTGTTGGCTGACGCATATGGTACCGGCAATGTAGAGGACCACCGCTGTATACCGCTCTGGCCGGGAATATAGCCCCCGTTTATTTGTCGCCCTCAGAGTTCTAATGGTGACTATGTTACTGAGCGCAGGTGTTGTTATGATTGACGGGGCTCTTGACCTGCTGTGACTGCATCAGGAATGATGTACCCGATCTCGTTCGAATATCATAATATGTATGCATACAATTTTATTTTATTTTACCAGGTAATATTGATTTTTCCTTCTGGTCATTATGTTACGTATGTGCACGTTCCATTCCATCTTGAATCGAATAACCTCTAAAACCGCGGTATTAGTAGTAGCACCACTATGTCCCTAAATTTAAGGACCATTTTGACTTGATAATAATATTGAAACGGTCCTTATTATTCAGGGACAGAGTGACGGTAGTAGAAAAGTGGTAGTCTCTCTTCTATCACGACAATGTTACCTGGTAGTCGTTACCAGCTACCGTGGGATTTTGTTGTCATCGGGTTTTGCGCTTGTAGTGTTTCCTCTCAGATGTCAAGTTTTTGGATGGGGGGGTATATCAGAGCCCCTGAATCGAGGAAGGAGCTTTAGAAGATTGTAGGTGCACCCCCTACCGCGCCTACCACGTGTATTTACCCTTTGACGACCGCAGCCCTGTTGTGGGGACAAACCAGTCAGATTCCAAGTAGTGTATCCCCTGAACGGAACTGCGGTCCTGAAAGGGTTATTGTTGACGGATATCGAACGATAATCGAGGAAATCGATACGTACGATATTGATAATGAACGATATAAAAAAATACGATAAGATTTTCGATACACCTAGTAGTAAGGTTCGATATTCCATATATTCGAAGCCTTCGCCCAGTATGATCATATACTTGGTATGCGCTAGCGCGAGCGGTTGTTCGCCAAACAGTGCAAAGAGCACGGTGGGGTTGCCCGCAAGCGTAGGTTCATCCCCGAAAGCAGTGTCGGCCGTAAGCGCGGTTTCGGCTGCGAGCGCGAAGATGACGGCTTCACCGGTTGGCGCGAAAGACGGTGGTTCGATCCAGGGCGCAGGGTCTGTCGTGAACGCGGGTGCAACCCCGAACCTCAGAGGGAAACGGCCCCGCGTAGTGTAGATGCGGCGCGTTTCTGATTGGATTCGTTTTGCCCAATCTGCCTCTCTGCATCGGCATTGGGTTTTGGTGTAGCAAACGTGCCACAACATCTTTGGTTGGGTTGCGTTGCGCTGCATTGAGGGCCGTTGTGCCCGGGGGGGTTAGAGTAAACGGCCCCGCGTAGAAAAGATCCGTCGCTTTTCTACGCCCGTATCGGTGTCATGCGCTTTGACTCTTCCTATACCGTGCCACAGCAGCATCTTTCGATCGGCAGATCCTGGTGTTTCTTTCCCTGTGTTATTTTAGGCTGCTTTATGTATGAGATTTCGAGTATGTATACAGAAGTAGTGGCGACCGCCGTGTCCTTGTTCGACGAGCCTACTCTCCGCGCTGCTGTATCATGCAGGTTTTAATCAATACAACAACACAAAGCTACGAAAAGAGAATACACGATATGCCTCCCGAAGTGGGACTAATGCACATACTAGCAAAGCCGATATTAGGTGGCGAGAGTCCAACATGTTAGGAGACATGCCAAGGTCAACCTGTCTGGCGAGGATGTCTTCCAAGGGAAATGTTCAAGTTCAGACATTTGATCCCTATCCCCTCTTCGGAAAACGCGAATTTATGCAAATGGAAACCCTTGTTTTAGTGTTTTTGGTGCCTCAAGACGACGCAAAACGTACGCTGTCGTGGGTGGGTGGCCGAGCGCATACATTCGTATGTACCTGTTTTTCTGTCAATAGGACATCGGGAGGTGGTGTCAGACGTATACTTCAGGGTGGTATCCGTATTGCTCTTCATGTCTTTGTTTTGCCTCCGGGATCTGTGGTCGATGCGGCGCCGGCTGTGTAACAACACAGTCGTATAGTCAAATATCACCATGTCATCGCAATCCCTGGTTGGTACTATTTCGACGGTACGTGTCGTATCATCGTATCATGACGTGGACGATGTACTCCTGTGTCCACAAAAAAATAATTGGAACGCACACGTATGCCTAACCCCCTCCTTCCCCTCCCCGCCCTCCCACTGTTGCTGTATCGGCCATCCCCCGACATCTCCACCCCCACCCCACCCGGCCCACGTGCAGGCGATATTTGAGCGCCAGAAGCAGCGTGGTGGTGACGACGAGGTGCCTTACATCCTCGCACGCACAGTTCGAAGCTGCATGCAGTATAATGCTGCCGTCGACATAGGGTGCAGGGGGGGCGGGAACCAGTGCAAAAGAGGAGCTTGCTTCAAGCGCGCGATGGGAATGTCTTCCGGCGATGATATGGAGGGTGTTCCGAAGGAGGTTGTGCTGGCGTTGGTCAGGCACTACCAGGTAGTGATGTAGAATGTCGTTCGACGTACATTTTCCTTTATTGGGGGTCGTCCCCCCCCCGCCCCCCCCGCGGCTCCACGGATGTCGAGTTTCCGAGGTATTCAATTCACGTGTTCGCTGGAAGCATGGAGATAGATTATATCCCGGATGTGCTGGCGCTGCTGCGGTGTTATGGGCGTGCTGATCACAGATGCTTTCGTATTTTTTTTCTTCATCTGCGTTTTTTTTGTGGGTGCTTCGGGCTGGAGTGGCGACAAGAGGATAGTTGCGACTTCAGGGTTAAGTATTGCTGTACTTTATGTTTCACTGACTACACTTCTGTGCTTGTGGCAAACAGCGTCCTTTGTTGGGTCTGTAGCAAAACATACGCCAATGCGTGTAGTGATTGGCGACGACGGCGTCGGAAGACACAAAAAATAAGATTAACTAGTAGAGGGGCGGGCCGGTGGGCTAGTATTACCCTCTAATGCTTCTACGAGTAGAGACCCTGGGTGCGACTCCGTCCGTGGTGGTCCATACAATTTCCGAAAGTTCAATAACACAGGAAGCAAGAGCTGAAAGCGCGCGGCGTGTGGTGTCGCAATCCGCCGCGAGTCGAGGGTTGGGTCAAGGGTTCCTGCTTTTGTCGCCATACAACACGAAGGCACGAACCGTATTGGGGAGGGGGCGAGAAGAGCCAGCTACGTACATGTCCCGGGATGTATGTTACAACCTGCAAGGAGAGAGCGGAAAAGTGGAATATAATCAATGGTACGAAAAAAAAAAAGAACGTGGTTCCAGCGAGGCAAGGTGTTCACGTGCTGGTTATACCACACCATCGAACCCACTCAATACCACATGATTATGAATGTTTTTGTTTTTTTTTCCGCCTTGCGGTCCATTGGGCATTGGGGAACACGAACCCCGATCCCTGGACCCTGCTTGGTAATATTAAATGGTATGTTTCAAAGACAACTCTCGCACCCCGCCGCCCCTATCCATGACATACTGGCAGGAAGCCAGGTGCCTAAAGTTTTGCCAGGCAGCCTCGACGCAGCGCGGAACGAAGAACGTCAACGAGCTCTCGAACGAACCCCACAATGCCGCGGAAGCGGGTAACGTTTTCCTACATGAAACATCGTCCCACGAGTAAACCATCATGTTCGCACATACCCTGGTCGGCGAGAAAGTTTACACAAGTTTAGTACGCTGGTTTTTTGGCAGGCGTTACATCTCAGGCCCGCAGTAATGGCTCATCATACGTAAAAGAACTTATTGCATTTTCCGACACGCACACCACAAGAAAACACCAAAAAAGTTGGTATCGCCAAAAGGGATTAAACGGGCATTCCAAGACCGAACGTGGACCCAGCCCCGCCCCCCCTCCCCCCCCCCCCCCCCCAACCCACCCCCCAGGTCCCCTACCACCCCCTCCCTCAAGCCGCCCACTCAAGGCGGCTTATCAGCATCAACAGCGCTCGTATCGCTGCCGTCGGGCTGTTCTGCTGCCTCCATGGCTCTCCATGTTTTCCGTCTCTTCCTTCCGCTGGACCTGCCAATGGCTGGTGTAGCCGGTGCCGGCACTGGCGCCGCCGCCGTTCCTCCCAGGACATTCGTCGACGTAGTTAATGCCGTAGATGGTGTATCCAGGGGCGCCACCGCCGGCGTCTTCCGCTTGCCTCCGCTTTCAGACATGGTTGTCACCACCGGTGACGTTTTCGGACTTCCGTTCCTCGGCGTAGTAGGCGTAGGGGCCGTTGCCGGCCGCGACCTCTCCGGGTGAGATAATTGTCCGCCTCGCTCGATCCATGCTCTCTGCACCCCCTGCGCACCGCCCAAGAGACGCCATTTTGTGTCCAAGGGCGATAAGCTCTGTGACCGAGACACCGCGCCTCTCGCACTCCTTGCAGGTACGTTGCTTAGAGACCGCCTTTGCTGTCGATGGCACCACCATCGATTCATTGACGTTTCGGTTCGCGTTGCTGCCGGAGCGGTCGTACACCTAAAGGCCATTGGCACACCCCCCCTCCTCCCTCACTCGCTTCTGGGAACGCGCACCTCGTTCGCTCCCTTCCAATTCGCCTTCCAACTCTCCCACACGAGCGTTTTTGTTGGCAAGCGCCGCGCAGCTGAGTTCGTTGGCAACCTTCAGCAGTTTGCTGTGCTTGGTCTGCGTGGCGGATCTGATGGCCTTGGTTTTCAGCTTCTTGTCGCTAGCCTGCCTGACGGACTCGCTATCCCAAACCGTCGCGTCACCCTACAGCTGGGTCGCCCTCCGCTGGTGAACAAGGGTATCCTTCTCCGCCCTGCCGGCGAGCGGTGGTAATCCACACGCGCCGCGAAGGTATCTGACTACTTCGCCGTATCCTCCTGGATAACACCTCTTCAACAGAGCAAGCTGGGCCCGCCCAACGTGACTAATGAAGAAGTCGCTCCTCTTAGAAACCATCGCCGAGATGCTCCCGTTGAAGCTCTCCAAAGCGTTCGTTCCGATGACAACGCAGAAGCAGAACGCTCGTAGACACGCCGTGTTGACGAGGACCTGCACCGCGCACGCCGACCATTTGCGCTTTGCCGTCACGTTCTCTCCCGCCCCGTTCGCACAGGGGCTGAAGAAAGTCGTTGGTTGACTCTCTCGCCAAGCCAGGGGTTTCAACGTTCCGCTGCGTGTCGAGCCACAGATGGAAACAAAAGGCGTGCGCGTATGTTAGAAATGTTATTTTTTATTTTTGTGCTGACTCTATTAGCATACGCCACCGTTGCTACACCAGCTACGTGCGTGTCCTTTTTTTTTTCGCCGCCATTCTACCAGCTATACGCGACCCACGTATACACCAAGGCGCGTCCCAGCACCAGTCCTGAATGTATATTCGAGCCACAACGGCAACACATGACAACGGATACGACTAACCTCCTCTCTCGGACGTTCCTGGAAACGGCTTCAGCCCCGTAAACCTTATGTCGTCGTTATTCAACGTCGGTAGACAGCGGCGTCAATGGTGACGGGACGTCAGGACAAGCGAAACTCACGTGTTTGTTTGGCCGAGGGTGCGAAGATATCACCATGATGCGTGTTCCCGTTCCGTCGAACACCGCCGTTTCTTTGGCTGCGACACCCTTAACTGCGGTCACATACCGAATCATACACTCCTGGGTCCCACGTCAAACATGGGATGCGGGGCAGTGTAGGCGTGCGACGCGCGAATTGCGTGCGGATAGTGCGCGTTTAGGTTCGTTTCGTGGCACCTTGTCACCAATCGATCGCACAGGAGGTATTGGCTGGGGCGCGATACTCGGGAATTGATCACACAATAACTTAGCTACCAACCATGTTCTCCTAGCGCGTGGTGCATTCAAAGTTGTTCATGGCGTCAGATGTGGCCTTAATAGCTAAGAAAACCAGTCAAAACTAACTTGAAAGCCACTTGGGTATGCCCACTGGATCTGCCGGATCCACCGTCTAATCGAAAACACGGCTACATTTTCGGAACTTACACGTTGTACGAATTGCGTTATAACACTGCCAGAATAAACGTGAGCATTCTCATAACAAAAGGACTCCATAACATTTCTCGATGAAGTCATCTTGCTTCACGAGGACCTCAGCGGGCCGTGGTTATACCAACCGAGCGAAAGCATAGACCGGGTGCCATAGTCGAGGTTCAAACCAGAATCCGTGAGGGGGGAAACATGTATGTGGCGTAATTACGTATTTCTCAACGACCCCTGCCCCCACATTTAGGTTTGCTTGTGGTCTGTTCTACGTAATAAAACATGCACCACACAAGAGATGCAACTTGTACAGACCTTAACCTTCGTCGTGAGGAGTAGAGCAGCCGGGGCGTGCAGCATCTCTTGGGGTACAGCTCCGGGGGGCGACAGGAAGATATGTCCAAAGTCGACGGGCAACCGAAGGTCGCTAGTCGCTATCTGGAGTTTCTCTCTCTGCGCCTTCCGGCTGGCATCCTGGGGGGCACGAGGGGCATCGAATACGGAAACAGGGGAAAGAGGGGAAAAAGTTGTTCAATCCTATGGACCGCATATATATAATATATATGTATCATTTGCCATATAGCTTGCCCAATAAACTCGGACTTGCCATTATCAGACATTTGCTTGAGGTAGAATCAACCTCTAATCACTCACCGGATTGAAATCGGAGACAGCGTCGTCCACGGCTTCAAGCGTTTTATGGATGATGTACTGACCCTCCTCGCAGATGCTTTTGACCTGGTCGATTGCCAACTTTAGTTCTTCGAATGGATCCGACGCCGCCGCCGCAGCCGCCCCTTCGCGCGCCGTCGCTTCAACAGCCTGGACTCGCCGTTCTGCTTGATGAAAAGCTCCTTCCTTCGTCTTAAACATCTCCTTGCAGACACCCAGCGTCTTGAGCAGACTGGGCACCGTCTGCGCCGACCCCTTGCACTCCCCGAGGGTTACTTTCGGGGTGGGTTTACTGTCGACAGCTGACACAACCGCACCCTGTCCCCCAACCTCGCCCTCGCCGTCGCCCTCGCCCTCCGCATTGTCGTCATCATCGCCACCCTCCGCGGTCCCGCCCACGTCGCCCGTTACTTCCACGAAAAAGCCGCCACCCTCAGCTGGTGAGTTTGTGAGCATCTCCCCGTCGGGGTCACCCTCGGCGATCGCAAATCCATCAGTGCCTGCGCATCCCTTAGAACAGGAGGAGTGGTTGCCTGTCGAGTTCAACCGCGGAGGGATTACAGGAGGAGTGGTTGCCTGTCGAGTTCAACCGCGGAGGGATTGTGCGCAACGTTGGGCGAATTACGAACATGGGCATGAATTCACAATGCAAGGTGAAACTAATTTTATATCTAAAGCAGGAACATCAAAACAAATACACTTGTGTATCGCATGTTCGCATCCCCTTCCACGTCGCGACGGTGTATGAACAATGTACACCATAATATGTAGCACAGGTCAACACCCACTACTCACCTTGCAGATGAACGCAAGATGGCTGAAAAAAAATATAAACGCCTGCGCCCACACCCACTCCTCCTTGTCCTTGCCTCCTGCATCCAGCCACACCTGCCTGGACCGCACGCTAGTGTTCGCGAAATTACGCACCGCCCGGTCCCCGTTGCCTTTAGCCCACTTCGCGATGTTCTTCTCGAGATTCTTCTGGACAATACAAAAAGAACGAGACATAGAGATCATGACACGGCCTAACAATAAATTCTGCGGTTAACAGGACCAGGTGTGATGTGAGGAGCGGACGAAAAATCTTGACCCCTACGCCTAAACCACTCGCCGTCATGGACCAGCGAGGACGAAATAAATCAAAGAATAACAACAGAGGGGTGAGTCTATTGATTTCGGTAACGCGACTATTACGGGGGACCATAGTTAACAGGACCTATGGTATACATAAAAACCTATATGTTTAACCATTTTTACTAACAATATTTGGTCCTGTTAACTATGGCCCCCCGTAATAGGTCATTCCAACATACCGCGATATGTGCCCGATCGTAGCACTCTTGAGCATGGAAGTACTTCAAGAAGAGTTTGCCGATGTGCGTGTCTTGGTCGTGGGATATCCGCGACACCCAAAACCCTTGAATTAGCGTTCGCAAGCAGACCCCATTTGCCCCGATGCCCTCCGCCAGCTGCGCCGCAAGTGGGAATCGTATAGCTCCGCTGCTGTAGCAGTTGAGCCGTAACGCTGCATCCATAGATGCCCCACCCTTGGCTACCTCGGCCTTCCACTCTTCCTCCGTCCTCCGTCCCGTGAAGAAAGCAGCGTTTTTCATCGCGAGCGAACGCGCAGTGTAGGCCAAGGTGGACGTCCTCACTACATCTGCGGCATATGCTGACTAGATCGTGCACAACCGTGCGGCGACCTTTCTCGTCAAGCTCCTTCAACTCGATGGACTGTATGACGCTCGCTCCCTGGGCAGCCCGCGATCTGTGTCGGAATCCAGCATCCAACGATGCCTGTCATGAGCGGGCGAACGTGTGCTTCGGGAGGTGAATACAGGAATCCTACGGAGAAGACATTCATTTGTAGTGCCTGTTGCCGTTGGAAATGTTGCACCCCAGCAACATAACTCCTGTAGGACAACACAACACTGTCTGTATAATTATCTTTCTCAACTCATCAGACTCCTCACATATATCTCTGTCAGCCATACGTAGTCCCCATCGATTTCGTATTTGGGAAACCACTCGTCGACGTCGCCTCTTCCGCCCTCCTCCAAGCTCCTTTGCTTCAAAACTCTAAGAACGTTCACGGCTATCATATCATCTTCCAGATTTTCCCCTCGTCGCTGGGCGTCCTCGCCATCCAGCTTACGCGCAATGCATTTGGAACACCGGGTGGGGGTACGGGTGTCACCCGGAGGAGCAGGGGGGGGGGGTTGAAGGGATGTGCGGTACACAGGCCGGGTGTACGCGGGGTTGTTGGGGGGGGGGGGAGTGTGTCTACAGGGGGGGGGGGGGGGGGGGTTGATGGGACATTGCCATTTTGGAGGAGGCGTCAAGCTTTAGATGCCCGAGTGCCCCAGCACCAATGCCACATGCAGCGTGCTAAATTCTATGAAACTTCGTGCCGCGTGCGCACAGGCAATGACAGGCATGCCTGATTTGTCGCAAACATGGACGAATGGACATACATGTAGAACCCTGACCCGCCAGTCGATCGTTCGCGGAATCGCTACTGCACCCACCTTCCGACCGAAATCCCCTTCCATTCTCGCCAGCAGGTGCGTTTTGTTGTTCAGGATGTAGTGGTGTTGGATAGGTACTCTAATTCTCCGCGCGGGGTTGGCGTGGAGGGCGTCGTTGTTGTCCTTGATACACTTCTCGAACAATTTATCAACCTCACGGAGAATCAACTTCTGGAGCCTGTAAAAGGTAGAATTGTGCATGACCTTCATGTCGCTATACTGACATGACGCAGACCACCCGGTCAAGCTATTCCCCGCGAGTAAAATACCGAGTACAGTAGCGAGTGAATTGGTGCCGCCTAAACGCATCCTGTTAAACGCAGCACCACACCCCAAGCATAGAACGGAAAAGTGGAGAGCAGCGGAACTCTCATGAGAAGCCCCGTCCGTAGTCAACGGGCCCTCACAACCTGTGTCTGCGCGATGTACTTGAAGCGCAAGGTTCAAGAAGTCGGTTTCAATAACAGTGTACGACCGCTGTGCAGATAAAGGCTGCTTCTCCGTATCTATGTCAACCACTACGCGGTTTCCTACTCGAACCGAATTCGGTGTGGAGATCGTCGACGTGATCCTCTTCCTGTTGCGGCCGCATCCGTGTTGCGCCATGTCGTAGTCGATAGGGGGGGGGAGTATACGGATGTCCAGGAACGGGGGGGAGTGGTAGCGCAGTGAGGCTTTTTGAGGTAGTCAAACGATCTATTTTTGCACGCCAAGCCGAGATTCTACAATCGTAATGACAGGCTTTACGCAATTGAAAGGGGCGTATGCGTGCGGGGTATTTTGTCACTCGACATCATGGATGGAGTTAGGCGTATGAGCACAAGAGGCAAGAGGGTGGTCTTGAGGGGACAGGGGGCACACGTCACTACATAGGCACTGCTGCGTTTCACTGATATCATATTCGAGCAAATACTTATGTTTTAAAAAAAATCAACGGAAGCAACAATCCAAAAGCTTTTCCTGCTCACTGCGCCGTGCCCCAACAAAATACTGCATTCATAATTCGGATAATGTGGAGGCAAGTCCCTTTTGTTAAGGTCGACGACTCTCTCTCGAGGACTCGCCAGACTCCGTGCGGGTGCCTTCCCCTTCGCGGCACGACCAACAGCAGCAGCTGTGCGACCATGTTGGACTCCCTCCCTTGCGTGTTCTCCGTCTCCACGACCTTCACCGGGTACGGCTCCTCCGCCGACTACACCCTCTTGCGCCAAAGAACGGGGGCGTGCTACATCGTGTACTGTACGACCGACGCTGTCGGAAGTGCGGGTTTGGTGGGCTTGGACCGTCATTTGGTTCGTGGCTCTACGTTTGACCGTTCCTTCCTTGCTCCAGGCGTGAATTGAACCGAACACAGACCATACCACCCTGTCATCCATCGACCACCGTTTGCCGCCAGGTACTACACCCTTCGCTGGCAAAGGCGCCGCTATATGGATGGACTCGCAGCTGGCACACTCGAACTTCACCATGAGCTCGCCTCGTTCCTCCGACGGAACGATGGGCGTGTCCGTCGACTCCACCCGCATAAACTCCCAGGGGTGCCGCCAGTAGGGCAGCGGGGCGTTCGGAGGGCAGTTTGGCTCGCAGTTCCGGCACCGCAACGACCCCATTACGTCGCCAGTTAGCTGGATGAGATCGAAGTTGTCGCTTGTCAGACGGCCGGGCGGTTCGTTTTCGGGTGACCCGGTGCGCCGGTATTGCCGCCCAGTCCTGCCCCACGACAGCAGCACGGGGTTCGTAGGAAGTGATGAACATGACATGGGCACGACTACGTGCCGAGGCGTCTGTGAGGTAGAGGTCATACGTCTGCATTTTTGAGCATTCACTTTACATGCGCATTTTCGAGGAGGCCGGCGGCAACAAAATGTCGTCGTTAAGACACCTTCACGTGATACAGAAGTAGATACAGCATGTGCAGCACATTCACTACACACCAGAACGTGACCTGGTGTGTTGCGGCGAGGATACTCGAGCACACGTCGTATCCCAGCGTGAATAGGTGTCCGCGCCCGATTAATTTCCAGCAGGGTAACCCAAAGTGGCGATCCTTGAAGATACCGAAGGTCTTCAAGAACATCTCGTGATCTTCGATTGCTGAAATCAGCTTAGGCTGCGACACCTCGGCGAGAGCGTCCTTGGGCACGTCGAGGAATCTGGACATCTCGCCCAGAGATAGAAAAATCTCATGGGTTGACGTAGACATCATCATCTGCATGGCGTCGCTCCGGACCCTGCCGGTCGAAACGTCAGAATAACAGGCACTCGAATAGTAAGGTACAACATGGCAGTTGACAGGAACAGCAGAGTAGAACAAACAACCGTACATAAAAGTAAGAAACCCAGATACGCTACGTCATTACGACATTGACGGGACACACCTTTCCTGGATTATTGCCGAGTCTTCAGCAGTCCCTATTAATAGTACGCTACCTCTTGCTGTCGTACCAGCCGCACGACCCCCCCCCTCTTGGGTTGTACCAGAAGCACCACCCGCGTTTTCTCTTGTCGTACCAGCAGCCTCGGGCGCGACAATGAGATGGGGTGCAGCACCATCTTCCTCTGCTGTGAATGCGTGAACCTCTTCCCGCGCGTCGAATCTGGGTTCCGCACCCCCCTTGCCCGTAAAGGCTAGCCACCACACCCTCCTTGGTGTATTTCTACCTAACACTCGGTAGACTCCAGCTGTCGCTAGCTCCTTCACGGTCTTGAAGTAGTTCACGTTTTTAGGCGTGCCTCCACAAAGGCTCTGTAAATAGGTGCTGATGGACTGGACCTCGAGCCCCAGCTCGCGCTCAACTTCTTCCTGCTTGCGCCAGTGACTCGTACGTGGCTGAGCGCTCAACATCGTAGCAACATCCATCGCAGGAGCATCGCCCGGAAGAGGCGCTGTTTGCGAGCCTGCGTATGATCCCCACAGCGCGAGGAATGGCGGTTTCGTAATTGAACCACACGCAGATTGTTGTAGTATGCCACACTCACGGTTGTCATGTTTTCTTGGCTACATTATACGAATATACCTGAGGGATATGGATATAACCGTCTCCACGCCACCTAGGTTTCATCCCTGAGGCGTTGTGGTCAGTATTCCCGAAACAGGGTGAACAGTAGCGGCTAAACGGGCCCTTACGTCCTTTAGTTAAAGTTGTGCGGCCTGGAACATCCTAATAACGGTACGCAAGCAAGGATGTTTTATTAGTGGAAATAAATGCCGTATTTGAGCTATACGATTTTATAGGTGTAAACTATACTGGTATTTCCTATTTGGCAGAAAAATGGTGTATATGGAGGACTATGTTGTAAAATACGTCTAGTAATCAGCCAAATGTTATCTATATTATCGCATTGCGAGCCCAAAATACAGAAACAGGAAAGCTCATACCAAGAATAACGGGTGGATGTCACACCCTTGTGCACCGCTGGGCGACCCTGCTCATACTGAAATTGATATAAAACCATTTTCTTGTTTTCAGATTTCTTCTATTAGTACGATGCTGGGTTTGTGGGGTTGGTGTTTTAGTGTGCCGAACGTTGAACCTAGAGACCCAACATTGTTTTGAATTTTTTCGTCTAGATACAAGCAACCTTTCTCTACCAGGTACAGAGTCCTAAATGAAAAACCCGCGGAGAACAGCAGCTCACGTTACGGGCAGATATGACCCACTTTGGTACCGGTGGCGTAGCCTAGCCTGTGCATACTTAAATTAGTACATTTTCCAGGGTTATTATGGCACAAAAAGCCATATTTCGTAGGATGCTAGGTCTACGGTTATGAAGTTTTGAGCTATGCTCGTACAAGCCACCAGACATAAGATATGTCTAAAGATGCCGCCGAGATGTCAGCTATCTACCCCTGGAACACGTTTGACCGAATACGCAAAAAAACCCAAAGACAACAGCAGGCCTCAAAACGGGTAGATTTGGCCCTGCCCTGGCGTGTGCTGGTCCTAAGCATAACCTTACAACACCAACCAGGCCCAAGTTAAACGTCGAATTCTACCGCTGTACGGCACCTCGCGCGCCAGTTCCGCGACAGGTGCTAGGCCATACCTCAGGGCAGCGACAGTAGTTACTCTCGGGGGTGGCGTGCGTTTGTGATGTCGTTGCAGCGTCAGTACCTGTACGGGTATTATACCCCCCTAACCCTAAGATAACCCTCGTGTCCAGTTTTGTACCCAAATCAGACCTTTCAGGCCCAAAGTCAACTTATACTTGACCGTTTGCGATATAGCGAAGCCTACGTCTGCCTCAAACAACACGGTGGTGGGGATGGAGCCCGGGTATTGCACCTAGCTTGCTTGACAGACGAGCACTGGGGTTAGGACCCTGACTCACAGGGTCAAGCGGCGGCGCAACCTCTCTCGTCGGTGGCCAAAACAAGCCCTGACCAACTCTCGGCATGCTGAAGAGGGTGATGTTTGGGGAGATGGTTGGGGGTAAGGGTTACTCCGGAGGACAGGAGTGGGACTGGATGAGGTACCTTGAGGAGGACCTCAAGGAGTTCGGCATCAAGCTCGAAGGGTGGCGCGAGGCAGCACAGAAAGCCGGCAGATGGTTCCGACGGGTCGAGGAAGGGGCGGAGGCCTTCATGCGGAAATGGCATACAGGTGAGAAGGAGGCATCGGCAGAACGGCTTAGAATAGCTGCAACTACGACCACAGCCATTGACGCCAACGCAAGTGCGTAGAATGGCAGGGAAGAGGGGGGGGGCGAAAGGGAGACGAGGGGGAATGGGGGGGGGAGGGGGGGGAGGCGGTCTGCCCAACAGACTGAAGCCTGGTTATGGCCATCATCGTCATGATGCACTCCCTTCTTTGGGACCCAAGTAACTAGCATGGTGTCACCTGGGCAACTTTGCGTGTCTGTATGCTCCAGTGCCTGCCTTTCGTATTTTCTTTCCCCCCCGCCCGTGATTATCGCTTTTTTGTCCCTTCTTTTTTTCATTTTTCTTTCATTCCCGTTAGTACCTCTTTGTGTCTTTGTTAGTATGGTCCGTTTTGCCTTTTTTGCGTTTTGCTATCTGATTCCGTTTTTTTTTTTTTTTTTTTTGCTCGCTTCATCTTTTTTAGGTTTTTGTCTGCTATTAATAGTCTCCTTTTTGCTTCCCTGGTGTCCGCAGTGGTGGAGTGCGTATGCTTGTTTTTTGTTTTTGCCTCTGTTTTACTTGAGGTATTTCTTCCACTCCAGAGTTATTGGAGCCTGTCCTGCGACCACGGACTGCATTGTATTGTGAGTTAATGTGAAAACAGCAACAACAACAAATACAGTGCACCGAATACCACCAATTTTTCGCTGGCCACTTGCCTAAGGACCCTCGTAAGAGTCTTACCTTGTGAGGTCGCCATAGTCCCGCAGTCCCAAGTTGCGCTGACCACGCCGATAAGCCAGATAGCGATTCGCATACCTTCGCGAGTCATTTGCGATTTGCCTCAAACTCGCCTCAGCCCGTCATTGGTCAGAAAACTGACAGTCTCGTTTTGTAACTGTAGCTTTTTTTTTCGAAAATGTTGTCGATTTACACGAGTAGGGGATAAGCTGGGCTGAGTGTGCCAGCGTGGCCATATATGGGGCTTGAGGGGGAAAGCACCTTGAACGAGAGGACGATCACAGCAGCATCGGCGAGACCAAGCAACCAGCCCGGACTGCCGGGGTAAAACTAGGGTGTGTATCCGAACCGCAACCTGTAAGGACCTGCACGACCCGCATGTAATACGCGCGCACCGCCCCGTGGTGGTGGTACTTGTAATGCTGCACGCTCTTCTTAATGGAAACGCGCACTAATTTTGTTTAATAGGTTTCCATACACGGGGGTCGTGAAAGGGTTGACGCCTTGGAAAAAAAAACGCTCACATCTTAGGAACAGACTATTAATAACTCGGAAATCGAGTTGGAACATTTTGCAGTGGCACTACGCAACAAGAAGGAGGGAAGAGCGCTCGCCTCCCGCACCTCAGCGATTAAGGCCATCAACAACAACCACCACTACCACTCTTGCTGCTCGCCCCTCCCGCGCCCCCGTTTCGAAAGGGATGCGTGGTCAATGGTCAAATGACTATGGCAAGCAACAAATGAGTACGCCCCCCTCCCTCCGTAAATATTACAAATAGGTTGGGTTGGCGTCGGTTGGCGACGACGCTGTCAAACACGCCTCTCACTGTGTGAGCTACAACAGTAGACAACCAGGACACCGTTTTTTTTTTCTTAGGCGGCTACCACGGCTGGCGCTCGAGTTAGATACTTTCTTGCGAGGTGGAGAACTTTAACTCCGCCCAGGGGGGATGATCGTATCACGTAGTGTGTATATGGCGAGGCGCCCACGAGGCAGTTACATAGTACCCCCATTGCTGTCTCTGGAAGTGGCCACACCAGAAAACAAATCAATTAATTGACGCTGTCGTCCATACGCAAGAAAACCCGCCTCAAAAGCTGTTCTTCGTGGGCTGCAGCTCAACCTTCGTGCGAATCGCCCAACACCTCACGGCGCTTCGCGCTTGGTGCAAGCAATGTCTGCCTGATCTGTAAAAACGCGACGTGCTCCCTCCCGGCATTGTAGGAATGCAAGGGTCTGCGGCCATACCAATACGGCCATGCATGAGATCGAGTACACCCTCCTCCCATACTGTAGCTCTTATCGCACACGCCAACAAATCCCGAGCGCTTGCACAAGCAGAACCTTCGCCCGAAAAGCAGCAACAGCGGCGGTGTCAACAACTATTTAATAGACCATTTACAGCTAGAAATCCTCCTCATCGTCGTCCTCGTCCTCGTCCTCGTCCTCCTCCTCCTCAGAACCACTACTCTGCGTGTATTTCACTCGAGACACGGCGCTGGCCCGGCTGCTCCTCCTCGACGGCTCCGCCGCTGCTGCTCCTCCCCCTTCGTCAGAACTGTCCCCCTCCTCCCCTGACTCGCCATCGCCATCGCTCGACCCCGCGCTAGCTGCCGCCCGGCGACCCTTGCCCTTTCCCTTGCCCTTGCTCTTTCCGCTGCTCATCGGTCCGTTTTTCCCGCCGCCGCCGCTTGCCTTCTTAGCAGGGGTGGCTTTCTTGGCGCTTTCCACCTTGCCCGACCCTATGGTCACCGGCTTTCTCTTCGCCGTGGGCGCGTCCAGGATAGAAAACACTTCCACGCCCCCCTCCTTCGCGCCGCCGTCCTGTCCTTCCCCCTTCACCACAGCTTCAAACTTAGGCCCTCCTTGGCGCCCCGCCCCGCCTCCGCCGCCATCGCCGTCCTCGTCCTCCTCGTTGTCGCTTCCACTGCTGCTGCTACCACTGCTGCCATCGTCGTCATTCTCCGAATCGTTCGAGTCTTCCACGTAGGTGGCCGTGCTCTTGGTGGAGCGGCTGCTACGCCTCGCGGGGGCGGCAGCTGCTGCTACTGCCGTCGCCGCCTCCGCTGATTCACCGTCTTCCTCGTTATCGTCCGCTTGCTCTGGATCCATTCCGGCGACGCCATTCTCGAGTTTGGTCGACGACGCACCGCCTGCCGACGCCGTCATGAGAGATCCAGGGTTTCCACCGCCAAAGTGCGTCTTCAAAGGAGCCTCGCCGTCGCCAGAGGCGTTCTCCGGAAGAAACTGCGACCCGGAGGACAGCGAGCGCCAAGGGGTTTCTGGTTTACTATTCCGTGTATCGGTATATACTGTTGTTTACTATTTACCCAATTGCCAAGGGCGGCCGTGGTGGGCTTTGGCTTCGTGTGTACGTCTATGCGTGATTCGGTTTCCACATGACAACATGCGACAGGAAAACATTCACTGGACGCTATCCCCCCTATAAGTATGCAGCGACCGGCGCCGTCGTCGGAAACAGGACGGTCGGTAGCTTGTAAAATGTCGTCTGCTCGAGACTACAGTAGGTACGGTACTTTTCCGCTATTTTCCGCTACAACATTCCAGAAAGTCGAATGCCGGCATTTTGTTTCGATATTTCTCGGTATTCCACAAGATGGAATGACAGTGTGTATGTATCGGAATATTCTCGGGTGTTTTGACGATAATCCTGACACTCGCGTCCGCGGTAAGAGGCGGGTATCGCTCGCTGTACACACCTGGTACCGAATACGGGGCATAAGAATACACCCAGTACGCGGTGCACAGTACACAGCAGTACGTATGTATATTGAGTTTTGAGTAGGCGATGCCTGCAGTGCATGGTGTTTCCGGGTTGCGTGGCCAAAACACCTCCACATGCCACGAAAACCAAGCGCCCCGCGCCGTGCAACAATCTAGAAAATCCGACAAAAGGGGACGAAACTGCTGTACTCTTCACTCGGTGTTTAATCTGTTTCATTCGGTTGTTGTAAATGAGGTACATGCTGTACATTTTTGCACCTGACAACGCATAAAATACGCTGGGCACTTGCTATCTACTGGCTAATGATATTCTCATATTAGCTCATTTCCCTGAAATCTAGCCCCTGGTCAGCTGGTGTTCTCACAATAGCTCAATTCCCTGAAATCTAGCGCGTGGTCACGTATTTTTGCCGATACGGTTCGAGTTTAAGCCCGTTGCGGTTCGCTGTTAGGTCATAGGTGTTGTCATATGCCGTGCAGAGGCTTTCCTACGGGGCGGACGACAAATACCGTGATACGGTATCGGTATTATACCGAAAAATACCGATACCGTCTTTTTTATTATTAGTAGCTACACCGACACCGTTCTACGGTATTTCCGGTGCGGTACCGTGGCGGTATCCATCACTTTACGTACGATAATCTGGCCGATATTCTGAATGAAAGGGGAGGGGGCGGCTTCACCGGCGGGTCGATTCCGTGGTAACCCCACTCATCAAGGCTTTTCCAGGTTCCAGGCTCATTTAGCGTCCAATGCCCCGTCATGAGAAATTAGATGCCTGTTCCATCGGCCTTCAGATACCTGGTAGCATTTACAGGAGTGGTCCCTCTACAGTGCCGGTTGAGTATTGCCGATTGCCCGCTATAGTGCCTGTGAAATCGATTGGCACAGATGGGATGAACCAGTGCGGCAGTGTGCGGAGTAGTTAGTGCCGGTTGCCGCTACATATAGTGCCGGTATTGTTCATATGATACCGGCACTATACAGGGACCACTATTGTAATACTTGGTCTGGTATGTTTAAAAATGCACAACACCAATGACAGTAGGTATCTAATAGTACACACGCATTTAGATTATACCAGATCGATCGGTCGCCGCGGTGGTTTATACACTAGTACTGGAAAGCCTCGAAAATCACTACCTGGTACAAATATTAACAATAATAAAAGTCGAAGGTCAGGGTTTCGACCCCTGCCGTGATTCTTTGATTTCAACAAAATCGACTGCTGAGAGCGCATACGGTGGGTAGGCGCAATCCGACGCGAGTCCGCGAGGGAAGAAAGTGTTGAACGCTTCTCGACAGAGAAAATGAAAGCACGTACCGTGGTGGGGAGGGGGGAGGAGAGCCTGCTACACATGTGATCCCCGGATCCGAGTTACGGCTAAAAAGAAGAGAGAAAAAAAGGGCGAGGGCAATAAATGGGATGGGGAAAAAATGGGACCGTTACGTACATGTAGAGACTCCGGAAGGGGGAGCGGCTCGTCCTCCGGGTTGTCTTCCTTCTTGCCCAGCCAGCAGGCTTGGCCGAAGAACACGACCGAGTCGAACACGTCGCGGCAGTCCATACGGGTGGCGCGTTTCGCGACCTTGTCCGCGTAGAGCGTGAAAAACCTTCCCTTCGTGTGCACCGTGCGTCCCATGCACTTCAGCCGGCCCTTTCAGGACACGTTCGAAAGACATGGAAGGGATGGGATGCATGCACAGCGAAATGTGAAAACAGACAGCAGAATATTGTTCAGTTGTTGTTGATGCTGTTGTCGATGTCTCCTCCTCGCTCAATGCCACAACCTACGTACAGCAGTCTAATAGCCCACATGGTCACGAAAGCATGCACTGGTGCCAGGTATACCCGATAAACAACGAGTATGATATGCTATAAATATAGCAGCAATCCAGCAGCGGCAGCAGTGTGCATTCACGGAGAGAAGGCGAAACAAGGCGCTTGAGCTTGGTATGATACGAGTGCAGAGTAGTCCCAGCACATACGCAATGGCTGGACCGGCTGGAGGGGCGGTGGAGCTCAAGGCAAGTTCGCACGAACCAGCGGGACCATCGCCTTCGTGATTGCATCGTCAGTGGCATACATGTGTTATGTATACCTCCACGGGGTACGGGTAGAAATAATTGTTTAAGGTTAACCCTTTTAGAACCGCAGCCCCGTTCTGGGGACAAACCAGTCAAATTTCAAGTAGTTTTGTCCCCAAACGGGACTGCGGTTCTAAAGGGGTTAAGAACACAAAACACATACCGCACGTTGCAAGCCGGTCTACAACACAAGTACGTATAATAGACAACCCTAAAGATGATGATATGATCAGCATAATTACTTCATGAACGGATACATCCGCAGAACGGCTAATATGTGCTGTTTTAACCATTTTAGGCCTACAGCCCGACTGCAGTCTGCAGTCCTAACCCTCCCCCCCCCCCTCCGCTGCTGGCTGGGTCCATTGCTCGTCGTGTCTTTCAGCTTCGGCGCGAAAGTCTTCCTCCACAAGTCCACGTACCGGTACCACTCTACGTACCACCATCGTACCAGAACAGGGCCCAAAATTCAAAAACGAACTCAAAATCCACAGCACACTTCAGCATTCCGATACACACGTTTCACAGAATCAGCCGCCAAAGAAACACGTACCTCGGGAAACTCGACGTACAGCACGGGACACCCGGGAGTCGTAGTGTTCAGCGTCCCCAGCTTTATACTAGCCGTGCCCCCAGCACCACCGCCACCGAGCCCCAGCGCTCCGGGCAAGACCATGAGCTGCCTTCCTCGCCCCCTGGACCCTTTCCGGACAACGTCGAAGCCGTCGCAGTGTCGAAGGGCGGAGGAGGGGCGAATGGCCTCGGGATGCTTCCCATTTACGGGCCCCGCGGGCGCGCCCGTCGTCGACTCGTCCTCTGCTGTTACCG
The DNA here is from genome assembly GCA_031213475.1 of Nereocystis luetkeana. Classification (NCBI taxonomy): domain Eukaryota; class Phaeophyceae; order Laminariales; family Laminariaceae; genus Nereocystis; species Nereocystis luetkeana. The sequence goes on from JARUPZ010000006.1 coordinate 5,911,117, forward strand.
CAGCATCGTCTCTGTCTCCCTCCGTGAGGTCGGTGACGGCGCCGTTGTTGTTGCTCTTCTGGTTGTCGGAGGCAGGGAGCAGGTTGGCGCTCTTTGGTTTGCCTCGCTTTGCGGCAGGCTTTTGGGGTTCGCTGTCGTCGGAAGCAAGCTGGAACAAGAGCTCTTCTGCGAACGAGGCGTCTGGGCCTTCGTCGACCTTCGCGGCGGTCGACCTCCCTCGCTTCTTGCTCATGCTCGTCACAAGTATCCGACACGAATCTTCGCTTATGTCCGATGACCACCATCCCAAATCTCATTTTGCTGAAGTTTTGAGTAAACAAAGAGGCGGTTGGCACAAGGGGCCAGGGGGTGTTTTGTAACGGTTACAGACCAAACGAAACTCTCATCTTTCTCGCTTCCATCCTACCTGGCATGGTACACCCTACCAAGCTACGCAGCTACCAGCAGCTGGTATGTATGTACAGTAGGATCCTGCGTATCGTACAGTAGGATATTTTAATATTTTGCCAACGATCAGTGAACAGCAGCGGCAGAGTCAGTAGAAAAAGCGCTCGCGCTATGTATGGCCAAGCTCAGCAAGATTCAGAAACGGTGAAAAAATAAATGCGAGCGCAGCGTCTGTTTGTTGTCCACGTATGACACTCTGGTTTGGTGTACGAGTAGAATAGCCAGAGAAGCCGAGAAGCTGGAAACAGTGTGCATCCAATTGGACTTTATATTTATTTACGAACAGAGCACCCGGTAACACATACTGGTACGTATAGAGCGAACGTAAGTTCAGGGACACCTACCGTACTGCTGTGCACTGCTGCCGTAACTTGCTTTTTTAGGTAACCGATACTACCTACCAGGTATCACCTATACCATATATTTGGAGGGGTCGAGGTCGGCTGTACGGGTTACGAACCGGCCTCGGCAGGCCTCAGGTAACGTTAAGATGGATGCACACCATCATACGAGATACGACCAGAAAACCGCCGTCGCGCAGCCGACAAACGGTTTTACTGGCGATTGCCGTGCTGTAACAACAGCAAGCAGTAGATACACTGCGAGTACTACACGAAAAAAACGTCCACAGTCGACAGCAGTCCAAACATCGGGCAGATTACCGATCTCCACAACAAGGATATCTACGTCGTATGTATGTACAAGGCGCTTCGCTCCGCGGGCGGCCTACGCCGCCCGCTATGCTCGCTCAGGAAGGAAAAGTACACCAAACTATGCGAAGCGGACAGAGGTTCATGATTGAATACCAGGTATAGTGTTTTTATGATGATTGTAGTTGCAAACGGGCGACTTGATAATGCCAAGTGTCCCGCCGCCATGCTTCAGAAGAAAACAGCTCGGACGCCCCATACTCTTCGCGTCGCGGGCGGTAACGCCCGCTACACGCGCTCACGCGCTCACATGCCGTACGTACGTACACGTACATACCCCAGGTAGGGTACATATTTTCTTCTTTTGGCACGCTGTATGTGCGAAAGCGAAAGCACAGCACGGCGCAGCAGCACCGCTAAAACAATGAAAATGACTGATGAAACCGAACATTTCGGGAAGAAAAAAACCCGGTCCCCTCTCATGGAATATTCTTCTGCCTAATTCGAACACCTTGCACCGGTCAAAAAAGAACAAAAAAGGACAGCAGGGCTTCTTTCTCAGCCTCGTACGCTGCCGGCCTCTCTCGCGACCACCTCGCCACCAATTCGGTCCAGGTTCTTGCAAAAAACAATTGATTGGCGGAAGCGTGAGAGAGTGAGTTAGCTACATTCGATGAAAATCGACGAGCAGTGGGAATGCTGAACCCTATGCGCGACAAAAAAAAAAGGCACGTACCGGGGGGGGGAAAGGGACGACACCTGTGACCACGGCTTGTCCAGAAGATCGCTGAGGGTAAAACCTCCTACGAGTTAGGCTGGAAAGTAAAAGTGATGCCTAAAAAAAAAGAAAAAAAAGGCAAAACTTTCCTCCCTCTCTGCCACGGTGAGCCCCGTTGCCCGTGGCGCCCGTTCGCCAGCTCAACAATGTTGGTGCTCAGACTGCGTAGCTCTCTCTGTGAACTTCAGTTTGGTCGTTAAAACAAGCACCGTTCGAATGTTATTTTGCAATCCCGAACGGCCCTTATAGACTCTTACATACTCAATCAAATTCTGCAGAGGAGGCCAACAGAGCCCATTCATGTTTCACTGGTGTCTCTAGGAACACGGGACGCCTAGCCACGAAAACGGCCACCGCGCTCCTTGCAACCTATCCGCCAGCATCCGCCGACACCCGCGACGGCGCCGGGCTCGCCCGCGTTGCCGTGTTCCGACCGCATACACGCACACGAAACGAAAGAAGAAAAATAAGAAGAAAAAACGAAAGTGCCAAGAAAAACGGAGAAAACAAAGAACCACTGGAAAGGTCCGGCAAGTAATCAAAGGAGGCCATGTCCAAGTGGGAGCTCTGAGAGGCCAGGGATGTACCAACCGAGCACGCTCAGAGAGCGAGATATCTGTAAGTAGCTCTATAGCATGTTGCCGGGTGGGAGGGCGGTCATGGGCCGGTCAGTATGGGGGACGGGATAATTTGAGCTCCGTGTATACATTTTTAAGGGATTTAAATCTACTACTGCAGAAGCCCGGTCACCACCCGGACCTCGTAAGTCTTCATCGCTCACGCATGTTCTTTGTATGTTGTCATTGTAGCTCTTGCCTCGCCCAAACGCCTTTTGGCAGGAGAGGTGAATGGTTCCTCTTTCAAAGGGACACTATAAAAACGCCTCCATACCCAATACCAGGTACCAGGCTGATCGTAAATATAAGGATATTTTGGATACGTCGCCAGACATCCAAAAGTCCGTTTGTGTTTATGATATGACTGATAGAGGGGATGCCGCGATACCCAAACACTTCAAATACTGTGTCCAACCTTGAAGTCGGAACGATCGTACACATTCGATTGAGCAGATGCATGTGTACGTACTAATATGTAGTCGTAGCAGCAGTTGGCGGCAAAATTAAGACAAGCAGCAAATAGGCTGACACCCTATTCCGTTCACACCCATTTATATACAAACGAAAAGACGACACCTCAAACTGCTGAGAGCAAAAAAATCGTCGAAACCTCATCTTTGAACGCTGCGTGTGATTCTTCGATCGCGCCTGCTACGGGGTGTATGACATGACCTCGTAAAGAGTACCAGGTACCAGGTATACGGTAGGTCGGGGACTACCCTCGTGTGACAGTACCAGGGTCTGGCGGCACCCCATCCTATTTTGATCCTCAAAATCGAGCGTGAAAAGGGCACAGCTGAAACTATCGACAGATCGAACAGATCATCTACAGAGCGTCTATCCCCACAGTTCATGATCTAGGTATTTCAGGGCAGATAGATAGATCCCTGATCTGTATGTATGATCTAGCTCCTTCATGTTGCCGGGTGGGAGCCGCGCTATATCTGTATCATCAAGGACACATATTCTGGGTTGGATCTGTACTATACAGACCTTGCAGAACATCTCGTAACGACACGTTGGAATCTACTTGTGGATAATCTACTGTAAATCGTGATCTGTCCGGTGTATGAAACTCATCCAACGGAGACGGACCCCCTCTCTGCGGAGGAAACGATACCCGACAGAAAACGCCTTGCCGCCAGGAGCCAGGAGGTGCCCAGGGCAGCATCAGACAGGATCCGAAAAACTAGCTCTCTTCCGAAGTGCACGGCACCGCCGTACACATGTACCACGTACAGGAGTAGTCCGACAAGGCTTGATATTGTATCGAACGCGTTTCGCCCTGAATCCCTTGGCATCCCCGATGTCTTCAGGCTGGCTGATACGCACTGAAACGAAAAGCGTCGACGTATCGACCATCGAATTACTAAAATCTCGATTTGTTTTTTCTGTGTATCGGAATCGAGTCCGATATACACACTAAGCCCGACACTCCGTACATCCGTTCTAAATACACGGCGCGGTATACTCTTGAGCATACGTTGTCCGAATCGAAAGCAGACAAGCAAGGTTCGATAAAAAACAGTGTCAATTAACTTCCGCCGCAATATCCTCCTCCCACTACGAACGACGAGCTAATAGCTTGCAGCCAGGGAAACTAACACAAACTAAAATATATTTTTTTTAAACGGAAAATCGGAGCAAAAAAAAAACTCACGCACACCTCCCTCCCTATGTTTCCAACGCCCCCCCCCCTCTATCCCTATCCCCGTGCAATAACCGCTGTAGTCTTGTAGCCCTCCACCAACGCCACCCGTGCATGGAGTATGACCAAGGCTGTGTTCAGTAGGGTGTATATGTACTCTGTTGTATATACGCGGGTACCAAACCTGGATATGCTGGTCATACCCGGATAGATACGCGGGTACATATACCCGGGTAAATACTCGTATATATATACCCGGGTATATAGATACTCAGGTATACCCAGAGTATATACCCTGCTCAGCACACTGTTGGAGTGTAAATGTTGAACGTGACTTCTGCGGCATGCACCTCTGCCACTTAGTCCACGTGCTTGGCTTTCACCTGCACAGAGCGTTACAAAAACAACAAGGCGTCCCACCACAAAGAAGCCGTGAGCATCGTCAGCAAAGAAACGGGGAAGAGGCAGAGTGATCCTCTTCGCTGTGTATGCACATCCGACAGTGTGTAAACCCCTAGAACTACAGTACGCACACAACCTCGCTTAGACACTAACCACTGGCCACCAGGAACAAGAGTGAGATAATGTAGGCGATAGTAAAAAGGGGGGAAGCTCTTAACGTCGATCATAATTCACACCACTCTCGACGGAAATACAAGCAACGTTATGTATCTACAGTGAGTGATGTATCAAACAGTTCTTTCACTTCCGTCCACAGTAGTGGTATGGAGCCACGGGGGGAAAAAAACACTGAAACCCGAATACCGGCAAAGGGTCTTAGTGCATTCTGGTACCAGGTAACCTGGTACGGATACCTGGTGCGGACAAGACCGGAGACTCCAAAACAGCCGGCGGTCCAGTGTCAAGTGTCTACGACCCCTTGTGACTCCCTTTCGACATACGATTGACCCCCCCAAACACATTTGGGGACGAACGACGTAGTTGGAACCAGTGCGGAACAATCACAGCTCGGATAGGTCACCACCATCTACAGATAGACCATCTATATAGCTCCCAATCTGCCGTTCTGACATGCTGTGCGGTATCTGTGTAGTACAGATCCAACCCAGGAAACGTGCGCTAGGTATTGTACGGCTCCCACCGGGCAACACGAGCTAGATCATACAGATGATACAGATCATTAATCTATCTACCGTGGAATATCTAGATCATTCATAGGGGGAGCTGAATGGTCTGTCCGAGGTGTGACAATCGTGCCGAAGCAACAGCGGGGGGGGGGGCACTGCGAGTAACACAGGGCAGCAACGGGTGAGCGCAACTCATGTTCCGCCCAATATATTTCCGTACAATATTGGCCCATATTTGTGTAGCAAACGAAAAAACGTCCCAAAACCGACCGATGACGAGGCACAGCAGCTCTTTGCCGAAAAAGTGGCGAGACAATGCGTGCCGCACAGCGACAGCAAAACGTGGCCTTTGAAGTATTAGACCCGTCAAGTCACCGCCCCAGGAGAAACATGGCGGGGAACTTCTGGTTACCGAGGTGCTACCAAAAAAAGCTCCTTTCACCCGCCAGGGAATACAAAAAAAAAAACGGTCGACTCATCCCACGGTGGGGGTTGCACCTTTCTCCCTTCTGAGGCAATACTGTAAGACCGGTTCAGCCCCTCAAGTGAGCAGCTACTGTTAATAGTACATCGGTTAGTGTGATAATGTTGGTACGATTTTTTGTTGTTTTAGGACTAACGCATACAGCGCATACAGCACATACAGCACATATAAAAATTGGATGGGGGTTGGGCGAACAAGCTTCTTTGGAGTCATGTTTCGGGTGGCTTACTGCTGTAGTATTAAATAGTATTGAGCTCCTCGCATGAGGAGCTCAGACAAAAAGAAGCCACCACCCCTACGAGGCACCATTGCCCGACTCACGACGTAGCGTGCGTGAAAATAAAAAGTAACCGTCGCACGTCATGTTAATTTCAACATGTCGGCGGCAAAAAGAGGTCGATCCTATTTCACCACTTCTCGAAAGTTACTGCCCCCAGCTTTCACAGAAGAAGTGACGGCCGAGCACGGAACGCATGGGAGGAACTCGCACCTGGTCTTTGAAGGGCTTCGATGCCGAGAAGGCTGGCACGGTGGTCGCCTTAATGTCGATCGAGTCGCCGGTACGGGGGTTACGCCCTATCCTCCCCTTTCGCCCGCGCGCCTCGAACGTGCCGAAACCCTGCAGGTTGATCTTCCCCCCGTCTGCCATGGTTCAATTGTTGGGAGCACAACATGGTTGTCATTGCCCACGCAGCAGGCAGGTGCTCATCTACACGTCGTACCCATTCATCGTTTATCGCACGTAGGATACCGGTACATATATCAGCCTGTCAGGTACAAGGTGTATTGTATCCATCTCTAACTCTCTCTCGACACTATCTAACCGCTATCGTCTATATCTATCGATTATCCACAGTATGAAATGCAGTACAACTGATCTGCTTTCGTCCATCCCCGAAGTATCTATTTACGTCCACTTTTTTCGTTTATCGTCACTTTTAATTTCCAGCTTAACTCGTACGACGTTTTCCCCTCAGCGATCTTCTTGACAAACCGTGGTCACAGATGTCGTCCCTTCTCCCCCTGGTATGTGCTTTCATTCTATCGCGCATAGGGTTCGACATTCTAATTTCTCGTCGACTTTTATCGAATGTTGCTAACTCACGCTGTCACGCTTTCCGCTAGTCATTTTTTTTTGCAAGAAAAACTCCCCACGAGTATGCACTCGGTGAAGACTAAAGCCTACGGAATTTATCTTGATAGGCACGCGGACCACCTACCAAGCCACCGGCGACGCCGGCACGTACATTCATCTAATTTATCTTCTCATGTTATCTACCTGGTATCAATCTTACCCAAGTTGATGTGTCTGTCTCGAACCCACGACCAAACTTCGAGCACTACCCGTGGCATCTTGAGATCAAAAACTGTTTGAGTTTCCCTCACCAGCGACGGTGTCGATGACCGTCTCCATGAACGCTACTAAGGCGGCCTCAGCTTGGGTCTTGTTCAGGCCAGCTTTTTCCGCCATCTCGGCTACCACCTGGGGCTTCCTCGAAACCACCACTTCCTACCGCACCATAAAAACATAGGTACCACATGTACCATGGGTTCGCGCGGATGAGAGAGGGAGAGGGGAGGGCAGGGGGGGGCGGGGGTAGGGGAGGGGAGGGGAGGGGAGGGAATAGGGGAAGGGGATAGGGGAAGGGGAGAGGGGGCAGGGGCGAGCAGCTTCTTGTGTCAGACGCAGTATCCGGATTCGAGCTGCGGAAGCGGGGCGGATAATGGATAGGGGCAGCGTATGTTGCTGCATGCGGTGGGGGCAGGATGCATACCAGCGCGTGTACGATCTGTCTGTCTCGCTGCTCAGTACTTTCACAAGCTACGAGTATACCAGGTACCAGGTAATATGTGAATGTATACCTGGTACATATTATATATATGTGTGTGTGACGCTGAGGCGCTCCCCACCGTCATGGTCGGCAAAAGGTTCCGCGCGGTATCCGATATCCGTTGACGGGTAATATGTTTATGTATATATATTGTTTTGTTGTTGTTGTTCTCACATTAACTCATCGCCACAATACAACGCAGTCCGTGGTCGCAGGACAGGCTCCAATAACTCTGGAGTGGAAGAAATACCTCGGTAAAAAAAAAAAAAAAAAAAAGTAGTACTCACGATAACTGAAGCGCATCTACACTTCAGACAAAATCATGAAAAAAGGAGGTCCGCGCGCGTACGCATCAGATACATGCGGTCCGCTGTACAAGTCGCCACAGAAACTGAGAGGACCACGTACTACCCAGAAAAAAATAGACAGGATGAAATTAACAACTCGACGTCGAAAAATTGAAATCGAAAATCGAAAAAAAAACACACACACACATCCGAGAGGGAAGAGAGAGAAAAAAAGTTCAAGTCAGGCAAGGAAGCAATATAAAGCAAGAAATCAAGAAAGTACACACAAGAGAATGCGCAATTTATTAATATATTTTTTGTGAGTGTGTGTGACGCTGAGGCGCTCCCCACCGTGATGGCCGGCAAAAGGTTCCGCGCGGTATCCGATATCCGTTGACGTTTCCATAAGAAACGTTGCCTTTTACTCGATGTTTCTGTTTTTTCCATCCCATTCATTATCTTGACCCATCTTCTTCCCGCGCTCCCTCCCTAGTCGTACCTCGAAAACTCAGATCCGGGTTCACACAGTAGTAGGCTCTGCCCCCCCCCCCCCCCCCCCCGAATGCGGTACGCGCCTTCCATTTTTATCGCGAGATGGGTTCGGCACTGTCTGCCGTCATCGACTCGTGCCCAATAACGAGAAATACAAACTCCACCCGGAAAATCGAAATCCTCGACACCAATTCTAAAATTGACAGTGCTATTCGAGGTTGCCATAACCCTTTTAGGACCGCGGTCAGCCCCGTTTGGGGGACAAACTACTTGGAATTTAAGCGGATCGCCCCCAAAACAGAGACTGCACCTCTAAAAGGGTTTTAATTATAGCGTTGAATTTGAACAGGGGTGCGATCGTTTTTGAGCGCTACTGCCCGTTTTGTCGACAAAAAACGGAAAAGAGTGCTGGAGTCGAACGTTACACGCTCGGAAGGCTCTCGAAACCAACGTCTTTCCGGTAGCCCCTTTAGACCCTTTTGGGAGTGCAGTTCCGTTTCGGGGACAAACTACTTGGAATTTGAGCGTTTTTATCCCCGAAACGGCACTGCAGTCTCAAAAGGGTCAAGGTTGTTCGGTATCCTACCAAGATCAATTTCGTGGGTTCGAGTTTCACCGAGTGCATACTCGTACTCGTAGGGATTTTTTTTTGCATTAAAAGTGATTAGCGAGAGCGTGCCTTAGCACCATCCGATGAAAATAGACGGAGCAGTCGGAATGCTGAAATAACCCTATGCGCGATAAACATTGAGAAAAGGCACGTACCCGGGGGGGGGGGGGAAGGGACGACACCTGTGACCACGGCTTGTCCAGAAGATCGTGGAGGGTCAAACTTCCTACGAGCTAACCTGGAAAGTAAAAGTGATACGCATATTTTTTCAAATGGTAACCTTCCCGTTCTTCTAAAAAAATGGAAAGCTGCCAAACGATCGCACCCCTGTGCTGCGGTCTCAACGCTGTTCATTAACCCTTTTAGAGCCGCAATCCCATTTAGGAGACAAACCACTCAAATTCCAAGTATTTTGTCCCCAAAACGGGACTGCAATACTAAAAGGGAACACCGGCGCGAACGGCCTTACAAGAACCTAATAATTGCGCACAAAAAGAGGACTTTGCTGGTGTCGTACCGTCGGCGGTCGAGGTTTCTTTGGCCGAAAATATAGTACACGTTTGGTATTGGGTTTTACTATAAAATGGGGAATAGATTCTCGGCCAGAGTGGTATGTATAATGCAAATTTGGCTTCGTCTTAAGTTGTCGGCGATTTCGGAAACTGTCACCGCTTCTATGTACGTGCAAAAATCGCACACTGACGAAAACAAACTTTAGGTTGCTTCCCTATGCCGTTTGATTTTTGAGCTTCAGATTTGACCCGATCGCATCTTCAGATGTGAACTTGGCAAATCGAAACAGTCTTCCTATGTGAAAAAACGGATTTATTATGCGTGCAGAGCTTCGAGCGAACGCCGAGATCGACTGCTGTTGCGGTCCGGCGCTGCGAGGAGACTCGCTGAGGCGCTGCATCGCGCGTAGGATCTGAGCGTCCGAGCCCACGCTGACTGCCTCTGGTCTGACGGCGAAGAGACGCGCCGGGTACGCTAGAGTCAACCTGTCTTGGTAATTTGTATTGTGACACAAAGCGACTGACTGCTGCTGCTGTAGTCTACGAGTACGTATCCACGGAGAGGGACAGGTGCGCGCCGAGTACGCTTCTCTTGGTCTCTAAGCCCGAGCCCGCGCCAGCCGACTGTAGTCTGGCCACGGAGAAACGCGCCGCCCGCCAAGTGAGCGTCGGGCGCCACGCAACGTCGTTATCCAGCTGTGTTACCATCCAGCTCATCGGTCGTTCTTCTGCTGCTGCTTGCTGTGGTGAATAACATCTTGAATTTAGAGACCATGTCATTTTTTCGAATCGACAATGTGATTACCCAGATCGTCGGATTTTGGGCCAACATGTGACGACTTGGGGAATCAGATTCTCAAGTCGTTTTTTTCCGGTCAGATTTTGAATACTCGGGCTGCGTAAGGCCAATTCTTGTGCAGTCGGAGCATGGATTGAAAAAGACGGTTACCGATCGGAGACAAAAATGGGTTTTCTTATGCAGTTGAAAAGTGGCTTTTCAATCCAAGATTTTTTCGATTATTTTTCCAACTGGACCAGACAGTCGAGAAAACTCTTATTTTCGATCCGACACGCCAGTCGGACTCATGCTTCGGAAAAGTTTGAAAATCCCGCCGCATACGGGTATCACACACCCACACCACAACAACACGACACACGACACGACCCCGCACCACAACATCGGCGACGCTGGCTTGGCTGCTGTCACTTCTGCTACCGCTCGCCGCGAGCCAGCGTGATACATCCTCATCTACGCCCGTCAGCAGCACGTGTCGCCACCCGATGGCCGCAGTTCGCGGTATCGACGACATTTTGCCAACTGCTGCGCTGGCTGTATAGCTTTGGCGGCTCTCTCGAAGTTCATCGCCGCGATGGCCTCGAGGACGAGATGGAGACGAACGCCCCGCGTGTGAAGCTCACACGCTGCTCGAGGAAGAGAGACATCAGCATGTGTGGTTGGGCGCAGGTGCTGCTGTAAGATGAAGACCTCTCTGACCCCACGAACATACGGCGAAACAGTTTCGAACCGACTTCTGCCTACCCTGCCCTTCTTTCTTGGAGCTAGTCAAGCTAGTCACCCTCTTACACCAAACGCCTCCAGAAAAAAAAAAAAAAAAAACTACGTATATTCGTATATTCGTATATTCGATCCGGCGGACGATAACAAGGGTAGCGATTCACAATCCAGTCAGAAAAGTAACCCATCGGAAACCGGTCTTTTCAAACCACTATTCCGACTGCATAAGAATTGGCTAATAAGGCCACTTCTTATGCAGTCGGAAACTAGGATTGAAAAAGCCGGTTTCCGATTGGACACCAAAAAAGCTAATCTTATGCAGTTGGAAAAGCGCCTTTTCAACCCAGAAAAAAACGATTATGATTTCCAACTGGACCAGACAGTCGAAAATACTGAGATTTCCGATCCAACTCGTCAGTCGGATTCGTGCATCGGAAATGTTAGAAAGTCCAGCCGCACACTCGTACGAGTATAACACCCACACAATAACACGACATACGACACAACCCCACACCACAACATCGGCGACGCTGGCTTGGCTGCTGTCATTTCTGCTGCTGCTCGGCTCTAGTCAGCGTGATATATCTTCATCTATGTCCGTCAGCAGCACGTGGCAGCACCCAATGGCCGCAGTGTGCGGTATCGATGATGACCTTTTGCCAACTGCTGCGCTGGCTGTAGTTTTGGCAACTGTCGAAGAAACCCAGCGTCTTGATGGCCTCGAGGACGAGATGGAGGAGAACGCCCCGCGTGTGAAGCTCACACGCTGCTCGAGGAAGAAGCGAGACATCAGCATGTATGTGTGGTTGGGCGCAGCTGCTGGAGGATTACGGCGAAGCAGTTTGGAACCGACTTCCGTCTACCCTAACATTTTTACTCGGTGCTACAGCAGTGGTCAAGCTACACTCACTCACCTACACCAAGCGTCTCCTGATCTCCGAAAAAACACAAAAGCTGTATATATATTCCATCCGACGGACGATAAGAAGGGTAGCTATTCGCAATCCAGTCGGAAAAATAACCGATCGGAAACCGGCTTTTTCAATCCTAGTTTCCGACTGCATAAGAAGTGGCCTAAGCACATGCTTTCATTCTCGGGATCGAAAAATACAAATCTGAAGCTCGAAATCGAACCACCTACGAGGAAAAAATAACTTTTCTTTTTTTCGAGTTCAGGCATACCAGGTACCTGGTACACAATGTAGATTTCGAGCTCGATTGGTCGTACTCGTACCGCTGTACGTAGTGCAGATTGCCTATCGGGTGTATGGGGCGACAGCAGTTGTTGGCGTGGCGTGAGTGAGACTGTCGGTTTTTAACATGCCCTTGTATGGTCTTCATTTCGGCGCATCGAACGGCTGCCAAATGGTACTGAAGGTGCTGCTACTACTTGTGCTGCGGCACTGGCTTCGCTACTGCTGGAACATCGTACAATAGGTACCACAGGTACACCATCGTTGCTGTCGTTGGTGACAATTTTCGTCTGTGGCCCTCTCATGCTCAGTCCAAAGCCTACCGCACGGAAAAAGCGCTCATGATCTTCTGAGTCGCAGAAGATAGGTGTTACATCCACTTATCTATGCTGCTGTTGCTCCCGGACACAACGCGCAGCATTGCAGCAGCAGAGTCAGAGTCATGGCGTTCAAGCAATGGCACGGGCATGCGCTACCTCTGGGCGTGTCCCACCTTAGGCTCCTCCTCCACGACCTTGGCCTTCTTAGCAGCGGGCCTCGCGGTAGTCGAAGCCGCTCCGCTCCTTACGTTGCTGTTGCTGCTTCTGGTGGAACATGAGAAGCGAGCGGCTCCCGCAGGCACTACCAAGAACGCCTGGCTGAGGTGTGCCAAGCAAGCGAGAGCGATCAGTAGCACAAACTTCATCTTCCCCTGCTTGAGTGAGTGTTGTTTCCTGTGTGCTCTTTGCAGCTGCAGCAGTCAGTTTGAGCGTTTGCGCACCGATCTCTCTCTCCCTCGCCGCAATTCATTTATGGGAGTTGCAAATATGGAAGCGTTTCTCTTTCAGCCGTTTCGTTCCTCGTTCCTTCTCGACCACACCGACTACAAGTAGCCCGCTACTCGACTTCGTACTATCGTATTTTGATCGTACTGTGTGCTGTTCGCTTTTCGTCTGTTCGCCCCTCGAGCTGGATCCACGAGTCGACTTTCGCAGCCAGGCCAGGCGTGCTTGCCGGCGGGCGGGAACGAGGTTTGGTTCTCTCCGCGAGCGAGGGCATGCTTCGCCCTCCTCGGACATGTAGCTGCTAGGCTCGGAATGTCCTGCCGCTGGGTACGTACCCCTCTGAAGATACATCAGCGTCCTCTCTCCAAGCATCCCGGTCTGCAGCTACCGGTCCGGACGAGTCAGTCCCCACATAAGAGTATTCGTAGCCGCCGCCGCAGCAGCAGAGGCACTCTGCAAGTATGGACGACCCCGAAATGTTTGGGGACATCAGTCGGATGCACCAGAAGCAGATCACGATACACGCCGGGGAGGAGGATCTGGCGGAGACCGGACGCGTCCTTTACGTGCAGGCCGACTGGACGACGGACGATTTGCTGCAGGCGGCGGGCAGGCGGCTAGAGTTGGTATCTACCCCAAAGAGGATGTTCAACTGCAACGGTGAGTTGTACACGAAGTTAGAGTTGAAATCACGCACGTACTCGTGTACCGTCGTTATTCTCCCCCCGTACATCAGCTGTAAATTGATTGGCCGATCAGCTTTGGCAGGCTGCGTCGCATTGTACGTCTCGGTCGCACATGTGCGATATTATGTGAAGGATAAAGCAGGTCGGTACCTCCGTTGGGCAGTGCCACAGGGTCAACACAAGAATTTCGTAAGGGCAGGCTCGATGTTTATTCGTTCTGCGAGCACGGAGACGGTCTACGCATGGAGACCATATACATGTCTCCCGTCGAGGGGAACAACATGATGTTTTTCATTGACCGTATACCAGGTATTGGGCCGTTTGCAGTTTGAACTTTCACATCTTCTGACGCACCCAGCAATGCTGTGCCTGGTGAGCAACTAAAAAGGAAAAAGAGACGCGACGACGATATGAAGCATATATTAGGCTTTTGGCATGCGTCATCCTCGACGAGGGTCTTTGCGCTATCTTTTTTCTACTTGCTAGTTCCTCGTTTTCGCCCGGACGTCTCTTTTCGTAGAAAACCTGACACGGCTTGAGGCGGCACCGCTGTCGTCAATAATTGTTTGTATATGTCGGTGCTGTGTTGTTGGGGCCGCAGTCGATCGCACGAAGCCAGAAACTAAAAAAAATCTAAAAAGTACTGCACCGGTAGGCAAGTATGAAAGGGAGAAGAGGAAAAGACGGGAGAGAGAGGCTTGGGTATTTGGTTCGACGAACTTGTGCCTGAACTGAAGGGGCTGATGTCGTCCAGCTTCAAAAGGCAATCGATCGTGACCGACCCCTCTCCGTCATCGCTCGTTCATATCACTCGAAGGGATGGAGGTGGCGGACGTGATGATGATCGAGGATCGAGAAGTCATCTTCTTTACCCAGGGGGACGACTATGTGGCCCCCCTCTTGTTCGAAGGAGGCGCAGACGGGAGCGGCTCGTCCTCTGGCCTCCCAGCCGTGGTCGGTGCCTATAAGGTTCGCAATGTAGTGCTATACTGTAACGCACAGGGCAAGCTGTACCTGGTACGAGTATACAGAGTACGAACCGATACGAAATGTAACGGCGGGATCTGGTGTGAGACCAAGAGAGGAGAAGAGAGGTTCGGGTATTTGGGTGTGACAAATATCGGTCGCACATTTCTTGCTCATCAGTGATTAGGTTGTATGTGGGCAACATTGCGCTCCCATTTGTCCGTCCAAAAACCTGAATTTCTCCTCTCCTCTCCTCCTCTCTCCTCCTAATGGTGTCCCTTGCGTCGTAACGGAAGTAGAAGAGTGGAAGAACTGTACCCATACCTATTTTCCTTGCCTCATTTCTGGAAAGGTGGGATCAACGCACACATAAGGGTTGCATCGTCGTTAATCACGCCGAACAAAGCAAACGTTAGCTACCGGCACAATGGCAAGAGTGAAGCCGTGATATAGGTAGGGTTTACCTGCCCGTTGAAATCTCCGAGAGTGATAAAACCACTGCAGCACATCGTACCGCGCAATATGAAATAGTGGGCGGTACCATTTCTCGTCAGAGTCACGCGCTCACTCCCACTCATAGACATGTAGACCACGTGTAATATTAATAATACTCGTATACCGGTATAAGCTGTAAAATGCTTAGCGCGGGGAGGTAATTGGTTGGTATTTTACGAGCAACGCAGGAGACGAACACCTTAACACATGGCGTCCACAGCAGGACACGCCCATTGGTATCTAGCACCTATTAATAGCATACGTGCAACCCATCGCAGTGGAGATTACACATGTGGTACGAAATCTATCCGGAACACAAACAAGGTGGGCGAGTTCTTAGGCAACACCTACATAGTCTATCACAACGAAGACTATGCGTATGCTTTATTCTCTGACGAAACTATGAATAAGGTGTGCGAGTTCCTAGGCAAGGGCGGATTCGGAGAGGTCAGGGTCGGGGAGCACCAGGTGACAGGAGAGCGGGTGGCGTTGAAATTCTTGCGAAAAAGCGCTATCGCCGATATGGGAGCCGCGGAGAGAACAACGACCGAAGTACAATGTGAGCACAACACTAACCCCTTCGGGGTTTTCGTTGGATTGCAGCATGCCATGAAGGGCAAACGTGTCGAAAGCAAACGACGAAATGCGGCATCAACCACACAAAGCTGTCCGGGCTGCTGGGGTTGGGGATGAGTCCGAAGTGCAACGCAGGGAAATCTTGCACACCTCGAACGGATCATGATCTATCTGATCTGTCTAGAGTATATCATCTAGTTCATCACCTGCCCCTGCAGTTGTGAGAGGTTGTTTTGTGTAGGATCTGCCTTATAGGGCAGATCCAACCCAGGAAACACGTCCCAGACCATGCACAGATTACACGGGTCCCACCCGGCAACATGACCTACAGCAGTTGATCAAGCAAGGTCGGGAATAGATTATCTATCTGCCTTGAAAGTTTTAGATCGTGAATGGTGGGCATCGATTATCTACCTATCCGAGGGGTGAAATGATGCGAGACGCGTGCAACACAAAAATTGTCTGCTACACTCTCCTTCCCGCTGCTGCGGGGGAGCACAATGTAGTACAGCACCAGGTAGTAATAAAAAACCACATATGGCGTGTGTAAGCGTACGGAGATATATGGGTTTGGACCCATCATAGTTTCTGAGCACTACGTACGAGTATACACGTATGGTAGCCCCTAGTTAAAATAGACGGGTGAAAACGCAGCACGACTCGTTTTTTAGGTCGCCGGATCTGGGTGTCCAATAATAGAGATTTGAACATAATTTCGTTGTTACTGGAGTACAGTGTGAACACGACATCATCGTCCGTTGTTGCTGAAGTACCACGCGAGCACAGCATCCATGCGCTGTTGCCGCGGTCTGCCACGTGAGCACAACACCCATTTGCTGTTAGCACCTTAGCGCCACGAGAGAAAAAACGTGAGCGCGTTGTTTCTGAAAACCAATGTGAGCGCGACCTTCAACCGTCGATATTGGCTGACACGTACTAAATATGTAGCATCAAGAGTAGCTTTGTCGTGTTTGCAATATTCCTGGTAGAGAGCAACTAGAGAGGCCCTTCCTTGGCATTGTTTTATGGGGGAAATACATAGGTTTGACGGACGGCGTCAAGCTCGGTGTTCGTTTTTACAGTTATGCACATAATTCGGTTGACTTTTCGATTGAGACCCCCGCAGAGGGGGCGGACAACCCCTGTCCCGCTATGTATGTTTTTCGTGTGTGTATCAGGGACTGCCAGCGGCTTTCTTGCGGCCATCGCCGTCACCGCTTGTGGGAGGTCTAACGGCCTTAAAACACCCGAACACCATGTACACGTACAGCTGTCGCTAGAAACTCGCACAACAGGATACGTACAACTGTCGTATTTTGTGTGCGTTCGTTGCTGTGGGGGATTTGGAGGATCGCACAAGTACGTCGATATCGGTTGGCGATCGGCCAGTCGTAGAACCTCGGTCGTAGAACCCGGGTTCAGCCAATTCGAATGGGGTGCAGCAGTACGAACCACTGTTTTGGAGCGGAGACAAAAATAGAAACTCGCCTTCTTTAAACTAAAGGACTGATGATCGAGCAATCAATGACCCGGCAGGGATCGGATGCCGTCTTTTTGTGTGTGTGTCTTAGTTTTTGAGTTCCTCACCTTTACGAGCCCATGCCTCACCCGAAACATAACGTCGAAGAAGTTTGCCTTACGCTCAACCCGAACAAGTTTTTTCTTTGCGCTACAGCCCTTAAGGCAGCAATGCGTTACTGTTGTGAGATCGCGTCGTAGGTTAATTTGTACGAAGCATATAGTTTGGTATCAATGAGGCCTCCTGCTGCAATCAGCCGGAGACTGTCACCCAGGGTTACTACTCCGGCGTTCACTGTCCGGCAATCAACGCGGCTCCTCGTCGCACAGAGTAGGTACCCCGGTGAAATAAACATGATCAAAACGTATGTCGTTGACGACGGTACACCCCCGCTGCCAACGATGCACGGGCGGGATATTCTGTGTCTTCCCAGCCGCTCTTTACTTTTGTCATGCCGTTGTAGAGCTGCGATAACGCTCACGGAGTGATACTCGGTCACTGTCTCCCAGTACGACGATGAGGCTTTCCCGAAACGGGATCCACCCTGCGGGCGTCCCCTCTCTTCTGTTTCAGATTACTGCTGTAAAAAGTGTCATAATGCCCAGTAGTTTTTCTCATTTTTGAGGAACTTAACCCTACCGAAAAAAAATGGAGCCAAAAAACGTGCAACCCCCACCGTGGGATGAATGAGTGTTTCCACCGGGTTCGTGTGGTATGTATTAATATCGATCGTCACGTTGGTCGCAGAAGCTCGGTCGGTCCTACATAAAAGAAGCCGGATTCATCTACGGTAGCTGTAAAGGGGGACAGCGGCAGCAGGTATGTATTCATACCGATCGTAAACGTTGGCCGCAGAAGCTCGGCCGGTCGCACATAGAAGAAGCCGGCTTCCTCTACGGTAGAGCTCTAAACGGGGACAGTAGCAGCACCAGCAGCAGCGTTACCTTTTTTTTTTGTTCGCGCGGTGTTAACTCTGAACACACACACAAAATAAAACTTGCGTTCACTACTTTTATAAACACAAAGGGGCTCGCTTTCGTGGGGATTCTTGCGGCCACGGTCGTCACCCCTCCTGTCACATGAGCGCCGTAACCGCTGAGCTGTTCCCGGGTGGGCATATGTAGTAATCATCAGAACCAAACACGGCGTGTGTGAACCAAGGGGGATACCTGTTTTTCTGGGCCCTTCGTGGCTTCTGACTATTGCGGGGGACCATAGTAAATAGGACCGAATATTGTGAGTAAAAATAGGCAAATAGATATTTTTTTGTGTGTACCGGAGGTCCTATTTTCTATGGTCCCCCGTAACAGTATGCAATACTACGCCCTCCAGTAATAATAGCGGGCAGCCTTTTTAACTGCTGGCTCGGTGGTTATGGTGTACGTGTAACAAAAACGAAACACAACCTTGGGGGGGCGTGTGGCTGCTAAGCGTGGGCCTGATATTTTATGCCAAGGGTGGGGGGTTACAAATAACCCCTTTTTTATCGCACACGCGGAAATATGACGGCATTCTTGCCTGGAAGTGTAGTATACATACCGAAGTATATGAAAATATTAAAAACAAACTTAACGAAGCTGTAAAGAAGATCGAAAGTTTACTCAAGAGTCATATTTGAAAGCTTGGTGTGATATTTCGATCGCGCCTCCTACGGCGTGTGTAGTTTTTCTGGGGTTGTCTACGACTTATTGTGTACGAGGTACGAGGTATGTACCGATTCCCTGATGCTGGCCGTATAGACCGATGGCAATGGAAACCAGATCTTAAACTGTTTGAATTGTTTGTTTTCACACCATTTCGGCGGCTGTATCTCGCGGGGAAAACATATCCAAAGATTGGTCCAAATTGTGGCGAGACTGGAGTGTCTGCCGGTTTTTGGGCCAACAATTGCTTGTTTTTTCGAAATCTTGCTCCCTGGTGAATACGGTCGAAGCCATACCCTGCATGATGAACTACCAACTGCATTGAAAAGCTCTCTGAAAGAAAAAATGCTCAGTCCTCATCGCAGAAAATATAATTTTGCGTAACCGCTCCCTCATAAAAGATCGAAGTAGTCCTGCTATTAATAGCAAGAAGGTCTCTTTTTTAAGTTCCCCGCGAGATACAGCCACTGAGATGGTGTATACACAAACCATTCACACATTTTAAGGTCTCGCTCCCATTGTCATCGGTTTTTTTGTCTGTACCACTCTGTCCCAAATATAAGGACCACTTTGGATTACTATTGAATCCAAACGGTATTTTTATTTGCATTACTATTGACTCCAAAAGGTACTTCATTTTCGGGACAAAGTGATGATAATATAGACTACGACGTCATTTTGTTTTCACTGCTATTAACAGTGGGCCTTCCATTTTGTTCAGCTGCGCGAAACATCACCGGGACTTTCAGGATTCTTACCTTGCGTCACCCCACGTCGGAATGCCTCCACAAATGAGAACCTCTTGTACGTATGTGTATACCATGCCTTCTCCGATAGACGCGTGTGCATCACCCCATCAACCGCCTGTGGCAGGTCTAACGGCCTTGAAGCACCCGAACATCATACGCCTTGTGCAGCACATCAACTCCCCCCAGAACGTGATCATGGTGTTCGAGCTGGCGGAGGGGGGAGACCTGTACCAGTTCCTGTGCGAGGCGCCGGGGCAACGCGTCGAGGAAGAGGAAGGGAGGGCGTTATTTCGGCAGGTACGATACGCAGGCGGGCAACGGAGGCCCCCCTCGCTCTCTCGAGGTTCAGCAGTACCGGCTCCTCTAAAAAAAAAAACGAGTCACTGGCCCCGATAAGGCTACGTTTTCTTGTATGAGGAAGCGTTGTGTTCCACGTTAGCCATGGTGAAACCGGTCCACAGTAGTAAACTATTTTCCCGGGAAAAACTACCTACAATACTGAGCTTCTGGTGGCGGCTCTTCCGTATTTAACCCTTTTAGGACTGCAGTCAGTCCCGTTTCGGGGACAAACTGCTTGAATTTTGAGTGGTTTGTCCCCAAAACGGAGCTGACCGCAGTCTTAAAGGGGTTAAGACATACTCATGAGAGGGACGATAGTGTATGCCATTAACGTTGGCCGCTCCAGAATTTCTTATTTTTCCGGAAGCGCTATTGAGATGTATGCGAATATTGAGGTTGGAAGTAATTTAGTTGGGTTTTCTTGCGGTCTGCTTCCCACATAAAAAAGAACCCAACCCAAGGAACCTTTCTAAGAGTTAACCCAACCCAAAAGTCTTGAGAGTTAGAAGTGGCACCTTGGCCAACTTTTTCCTGATTATGTTTGGGTTGGGTCAACTCCTAGCGAGCTTCCACGGAACTGGGGTCGCTTTTTTCAATAGGAAACAGACAGCAAGCAACCCAACCAGACTGGTTCCCGGCCAAATTCTTCACAAGCACTCTACGTATTGGTTCAGTTTCTTGTGGGGCTCTTCCTTAAGGCACGCCTCATCAAGGCATGCAGTATCATGAGAGGGTCGGTCGTGTATTTCACTACGAAAAATTCGGCCGACCACCGCATTTTACGAGATCGGGAGGGAAATCGAATTGCAACAATATTAAGACGGTTCCTCGAACGCTTGTCGGAATAATTGTTGCGTACGCTCTCAGAACCTGCGAGCTGAGAGTTTATATACCCCCCACTCCTCCCCCCGGATAGTTTGAGCCCTCTTTTCGTGTTCGCAAATCCCGCGAGCGCCGTAAGTGAACATCAGGAGGCATATGTTTTTAGTTTCAGAATATACTGCAATAACTATCTCACTCTATCTCCAAGTAGTGTAAAGGGGGTGCGCTTGTGGTACCCAGAGAGAGAGAGTGAAACAAAACATGAGGTTTATAAGCCCACATTTTTGGTATTAACAGTATCACCCATCCATGGACAGCAGTGTGAGCACGCGGCAATACCTCCCCCCCCCATCTCCCGCCCGTCTTCCCGAGGCCACCTTCGGCACACCTCCACATACGACGTGACTGCAGGGACCATGATACAACGCCGTAAACATAGGAGAGATCCTCGACAACGACGTAACTGTAGGGAACCATGTTAAAGACAGTGTTGAAATATTGAGAGGAGAGGCCCTCCACAATGACGTAACTGTAGGGAACCATGGTAAAGACAGTGTTGAAATATTGAGAGGAGAGGTCCTCCACAATGACTTGACTCCAGGAAGCACCATTGATAACCAGTGGGGTACCCACTCTAAAAGCATCCACCCGGTTTAAGAGATTTTCAGGAGATAAAGACCACGTGAAATGGCTTGTCACGAAAAATGGTCTGCTTGGAATCAGCACGCGATAACTTTTGCACTACTGCTGCAGTGAAATATAAGATGATGGGTGGATATAAGACCACGTCTATTGGCTTCGTCACGGGGTGGCCTTAAAGCGGGTACCCCGCTCGCTGTCACACCGGAAAAAGAGAGAGGAAAGGAGGAGGAGGAGGAGGAGGAGGAGGGGGGGGAGGTTTGATTCAGGTACTTGATCGGACAAATAGGACCAACTGGTCCACACCTCGGACAGGTGATGATCTATCTGATCTGTCCACAGAAAGATCGTTTAGTTCCTCGCCTGACGCTGTGAGAGCTTGTGCATGATCTGTGCATAGTACATATGCAGCCCAGGAAAGTACGCGCGCTATTCGTAGATCATGCGGATTCTACGGGTCCCACCCGACAGCATGAGCTCGTAGATGGTACGAGATCGGGAATAGATCTGCATTGACTGATCTAGATCATGAAGTGGGGAAAAAAAACGTTTTTCTCATGTTCGAGATGTGAAAAGCATAACGCCGCGCCCCGTATCGTGCAAGCTCCTTCTGTGCTGTTTGTGCGTCCAGTAGTGCGGTTATGAAATACACCACCCCCCCCCCAACCGGGAATTAAATTAGCTCAGTGAAGCTGTCACCCATATGCAAGAAAATCCGCCTCACAAGCGCTTCTTAGTAGGATGCAGCTCGCCCTTTATGCGACTCGCCGGGCGCCTCACGGAGCTTCGCGCTTGGTGAAAGAAGTGTCTGCCTGGTAGGTGAAAACCCGACGTGCTCCGTCCCGGCATTGTCGGGATGCGAGGGTCTATGGTCATACGACTACGCCCACGCATGAGATCGAGTACATATCTCCTATCGAGTACTTCCCCCCCCTCCCCCGCATCCGACCAGGCACCGACCGATGCTGCAATGGTGGGGACGATGTGTATACTATCAGTTGCTTTCTATTAATACGTCGTTTATCAATAAAAAACGGCAAGTCGAGTAACAAACGCTCCGTCTCTAGATGTAACAAAAAGCGTAGACCTCGGCAAATTACCGCACGCAATTGCCGGTATCTGTGTACTTGACCAACTATTCATCGTAACTACTGTAATCGGCGACATACAGCCTCAGCAATCGTCACTTCTTTGTCGTCGAATATGGCAGAACGCTCTGTCCCGCACCGTACGGTGTTAGTAATCTAGTGCAGAACTTGTTTTTTTAAAGCGTCAGCCAACCAGTTGCAGGCGCAGGGGCTGGTGCAAAGGTGCAAGGTGCAGGTATCGTAGCTTAGTAATTAATAGTAGCTACACGACGTATTATACGATTAGCCTTGTTGAGTAGGGGTGATGTTACAGCAATAGTAACATCAGCGAGCAAGCCACGCATCCAGCATTCGCTATATATACACCACGAAAAGACTGTTTGTCACGATCCTGGAGCTGTCAGCTGTCACTGCCCCCCCCCCCCCCCCCGCGCTGAAGCGCCACTCGCTCTTGTCGCTGCACCCAGATCGTTAGCGGAGTGGGCTACGCGCACAACCAGCACATCTGCCACCGCGACATGAAGCTGGACAACGTTCTGCTGTCCCGCCCCGGCTGCCTTCGCGAGATAAAGCTCGCCGATTTCGGTCTGAGCGATTTCTATCGCCCGGGGGCGACGATGCGCACCAACTGCGGGTCGATATCGTACCTTGCTCCTGAGGTAGGAGGACTGAGGGGCCTGATTCCCTCGACGGAGATGGCAAGATTCAAGTCACCAACAACCTCATGAGTAACAGTTGGGCCCCGCGGCCGGGGTTGGGGGGTGGGGGGGGGGGCTCGACTTTGCTCGCTACGCGTCACCTTTCTCTAGTCGGCAAGTCGGCTGTCGTATTTGTCGCTAAATCCTGCCGACCCACACGGGCTGGGGAATCGATCAATAGTTTACCCCTTCAGCTCAGTTTACATCACCTTCACATTTGACGTCGTCGTTGAGGACAAGGTTCGAACGTTTCTTTCGTAGAACCGCTTTCGCCTGCGTCTTCACAAGCGTATACCCCCCTGGTTCCCCAGGTATCGGTAGCGAGACGAAGCGGGCACAGTCCAACGAATGGCCCGTTTTTCAATACCGTTACGTCCCAAAGAGCCCACCTTTCGGAGGGTGGGGAGAGTGTTTTATGGGGACTAATTACCCTTGGGCTGGGCGTTCGATCCATCTTGTACCCCTATAGCTCAGTAGGTAACGCCTGTACGTGCTCCTTAGATTAGTGTTTCGTACAAGAAGCGCACGAAAAAAAAGACGAAGCGATGCCACACTCCTATATTGGTCAGAATGACTACCTTGTAATCAGTGGGGTGAGATTTCTGGACGAACTTACAAAAAAAAACGTGTTTTTTTACTTCGTTTTACTTGATTTCAATATGCCTCCCCTTGTCTGGGTCTCGAAATTGGATGGTAGGGTTTCGGATGTACCCGGCATGTGTTTTTTCGTTGCACCCACCCCTGCGTCGTAGCATGTAAATTATGTTAACGAAAAAAATTAGCTCAACCTTGTTTTGTTTTTTCGGGGGGTTTCTTGTTCGTGCTGGCTAAGACGGGGTCAAGATTTGACTAGACATGATCGAAATAAAAATATTCTACGAAGTACTGTAATACATACACTCTGGACGGAAATATAAGGAACGCTTGGTAAAAAGTTGGCCTGAACTTTATAACACCCTCTCTCCCCCCCTGGGCTCATCCGTCGAAGAAAACAATTATGTACCAATTTCCTCTCGCTGGTTGTTACGCGTTTCGTTTTTTGGGCGGTATGGAAATCAAAAATTATATCGACGACTGGTGGGCCTTTCATTTTTTCCTGCCGCTGCAAAAAACGTCATCGGAATATGCCTTGCGTCACCCCCACGCCCGACTGCCTCCAGAAATAAAGATCTTGTATATTGTACTATCACGGGGGAACGTGTTACACAGGACCTACGGTACACACGAAATCTTATATAATGCGCTATTTTTACTAACAATATTTGGTCCTAATGCCCCCCCGTGATATGAATACTATCAACAGCCAGCTGCGCCAAGTGGCGCAGTGCTACAAATCGTACGTGGCCCTTCCAAAAAAAACTAAGTTCGTTTGTTTTCCACGCGCGTGTCACCTCGCCACATCACCGCGATGATTTGCATGGAACTACGAAACAGGTGTTCAGGGGAACGTCGAATGCCGGCCCCCCTCTGGACGTGTGGTCCCTCGGCGTGATTCTGTTCGCGCTGCTGTGCGGCCGTCTGCCCTTCGAGGGCAGCGACTTGCAGGTGCTCTCATGTTCAGGGTTCATCGCATAGCTCACATGCCCAACTACTGCAGTAATTGTCTAGATCTTCCAGGGCTGGTAGATACCCCAGATCGGCTTGATCTTCACACTCCAGATCATGTCGCCGGGGTGGGAGCTGTACGGTTCTGCGGCCTATAAAAGACTCCCATGCTTCCTGGGCTGGGTCTGTAAGATACAGAAGATCCTGTACAATATCTTATAACGGTTTTTAGTAGTAATATCGGCGCTCTCTAGGTCGTGATCTGCCCGTTGTGTGCTGCAGGTCTGCCCACGCTTGAATCTTCGCCGCATCGCCACGATGTCAGTAGTACAACAAAGCGGTAATATTTGTACGAATGCGTTGCCAATTTCGTGCGAAAAGTGCCGTGAATACAGAACCGATATCAGGGGTTACTCTTTTTGAGGATCACGCTCACTTTTCATCAACAACAGCTATTAGGCGAGTACAGGAACACGATCTGCAACGCAACCCAGGCACTTTGCTTGGTATTTTTTTACTACGGTGGGACAACATAGCAGCAATCCGAACCAAACATCGTGTCTTAACATAGGGGGATACGTGATTTTCGGGGTCCATCATGGGTTCTGGTTACTGTGTATTACTATGGAATACTATTTATAGAACCTCCCGAAATGGTAGATGAGCCGATCGTCTTTGTCACGTTCACAGTCTTAGCCCGGCCACCCACGTGCCATGCTTTGCGCCAGCTCCGAGCAATGCTCGTGCGATTCCCGAAGTTAATTTCTTTGTTTTTAGGAGGGCCATTATTCCCCCCCCCTCCCCGCCGCCGTCGGCGCCACCTGGCAGTGGGTAGGCATGGTGATTCACCCGAATTTCCAACAACAGTCTGTTAGCCGCACGAAAACACTCTGGCTCTCCCCCTGTCCGTGCGTGAAAAGGGAACCAATCGTCCGAGAGAGGCTTCTATCCGGCGACGAATAATGGAGTGTCGGTACAAGCCCGTCGAGTCGCTGTCACCCGAAGCAAAGGTATGGAATACTGTCGATCGGTGGTGGTGGTGGTGGTGGTGGTGGCGGTGGTGGCGGTGGTGGTGATGGTGGTGGTGATGGTGGTGGTGGCGGCGGTGGTGGTGGTGGTGGTGGTGGTGGTGGTGGTGGTGGTGGTGGTGGTGGTAGCGGCGGCGACGGTGGTGGTGATGGTGGGGGTGTCGAGGGTGGTGGTGTTGTTGTTGCTGTTGTTGGTGGTGGTGGTGGTGGTAGTCGCAGTCGTAGTGGTAGTAGTAGTAGTAGTAGTAGTGGTAGTAGTAGTGGTAGTAGTAGTAGTAGTAGTAGTAGTAGTAGTAGTAGTAGTAGTAGTAGTAGTAGTAGTAGTAGCACTGTAGCAGTAGTAGCAGTACTAATACTAATAGTACGTAGAAGATTTTGGTCTTCGTCTTCCTACTGGCTGTGAGGGATCAACACTAGCGCTGGACACTGTCGGTGGGCAAAATTAATAATAGCATACCTGCGTTCCAACGGCCCCTCCATTCCGCTTTCTGTAGGACCTGGTGAGGAGGATGCTCAAGCTCGACCCGAACGAGAGGGCATCCATCCCTGAGATATTCAACCACAGCTGGCTCCGGTTCAGGAACCTCACGTCCCTCGATCAGCAGGTATTGGCCTGCTTCCATGGCGTGTAAACCATCACGCCTACCGCTTATGTATCTTTACAGAAGGGCGGTTTGCACACTAATATTCAATCCGAACGCTCTTTACATTGAGAGAAGTAGTAGCGCTAGGAGCGATGAGCGTTGAGCGCCATCTGCTCTGCGAAGTCAAATGGCGATATAGTTTTTGAGGGGGGGTGGGGTAGCCTCTTAACGACTGATGCACCCGCGATTTGGGAGGCAAGCTATTTTAGAATCTGAATAGGATGTATTTCACAATAGGTCCAAGGATAAAGAGGGTGTATCAGTAGTGGTCCCTCTATAGTGCCGGTACGTGTCAGGCCAATACATCGGCATTTCAGCCGGCGCAGGCATCACTCCGTACCCTACCACACTGATCAATTCCATCTACGCCAAGCGATTTCACCGACATTCTATCGGGCACCGGCATTGCTATACCGGCATTTTAAAGGGACCACTATTGTACAGCTATACACGCTCTATCAGTGTTGGTTCTTTGTGGTCCGGTGAGGCGCATGGAATTCTAAATACTCCTTCCATAGCTCGATTTGGTTCAGGCGCCTCCGATATCTACCCCGCAACCCGCCGCCCCCTGTCTCCTCTCACGTCTCATTCCCTGTATTTACCTACATCGCCCCATCTTTCTACGCCCCCCCCCCTGCTTGGTCGGTGGGAATTCGAGGTGATTTTTCCCGGCATTATAGGGATGCGAGAGTCTATGGCCATACGATATGACACCCCCTCCTGCCGCCCTCTCCCCGCCTCCCCCCCAACCCCGCCCTCCCCTCCCCTCTCCCCCCCCCCACCCTCCCCTCCTCTTCACCCTATAATATATACCTGGTATATATAGGTTTGTGTTGGCGTCGGTTGGCGACGACGCGGTAAAACACGCCTCTCACTGCATGAGCTAGACAGCCAGGGTACCGTTTTGTTTTGTTTTTTTGGCGGCTACCACGGCTGGCGGTCAAGTTAGATCATTTTTGTGCGGGAAGAGCCTTTACTCCGCACAAGGGGGAAGATCCTATCACGTAGTGTGTATATAGTGAGGCACCCATGAGGCAGTTACATATTAAAACCCATTGCTATCTCTGGAAACTGGCCACACCAGAAATTAAATCAATTCGTTGATGCTGTCATCCATGTGCAAGAAAATCCGCCCCAAAAGCGGTTCTTAGTAGCATGCAGCTCACCCTTCATGCGACTCACCCAACACTTCACGGCGTTTCGCGCTTGGTGCAAGTAATGTCTGCCTGGTCGGTGAAAACCCGACGTGCTCCGTCCCGACATTGTAGGGATGCGAGGGTATATGGTCATACGACTACGGCCATTCAAGATAATGAGTACAACCCATTGTAGTAGCGAGAAAACGAGCAACCCTAGGAGATAGATGATTGCCACGGGCGGCGAACCAGGAAAAGGGATGGGACTGGCAAAAGTTTCCCATGTAATATATGGAAACAGTGTAATGAGCGCCCCAACTGTTGGGGGTGTCTCTATTACGGAAGGAGTAGGAACCCTGGTTCGCCTCGAAAGGAATGCATGGTCAACGGTCCCATGACGAAATGCAAGCAACAAATGAGCCCCCGCCCCCCCTCCCCTCCCCTCCCCTCCCTTGTTTCTCTCCGTAAACCCTGATTTCCCCTCCCTTGAACGCAACCACCATCCGCGGCAGCCGGGGCGAAAGGACGAGCGTGGCGGCCTGCGAGAAGTTTTCCAGGACATGCCAACGACAGCAACCCCGCGCGGTCCTCCTGGGGATTCTGTCGGCGTTCCTCCCGCCTCGCGTGGGTCTCACAGCCCGCGGCTGGTCCCGCTGTCCCCGAGTTCGGGCATGTCTCCTTCAGGTGACAGCAGTGTGATGATAAGGGACTTATCTACGATGTTGTTGCGGTACGGATGCACAAGAGGGCCTGACTGGCATATGCTGCTATGTGCAGGTCGCCTCTGACAATCGCTTGATCACTCACGCGTGATTGGTTATAGTTTCAACTTTCCTTGGCCTTGGCATGCACCACGTATGTGGGCAAAGAGAGTAAACCTTCCACTATTTCTGAGGTACAAATAACGCCTCCACATCTATACCAGAGGGGATACCGTTACCAATAGAGCAACGCTCCCGGAAAGCGGTAGCGACACAACATGCTTGGATGTTTTTCGTCGTATGAATACCACGCGTCCGTAAAGGAGAGATCGCTCGATGGGAGTTTTTCTGCTCTCTTGCTCTTGATTCGCTACGTTTTAGTGAAGTCGGGTGCTGCGTACAGCTGTATCGCCACAGGTATACATGATACCAGTCAACCTTTTTCATTTGTTTCGGCCCCGCGGCTAAAGAAGCAAACTCCTTCGACTTCTTTTTTTTTTCCGTAAGGGGGGGGGGGAAGCATTCATTTGTTGCTCGCCTGCCTGCCTGAGTCATTTAACCATCGTCCGAGCGTGTCCCTTCTCGAGACGGAGCACACTTTCCTACTCCTGCGTACAGTAGAAGTAGAGGTAACTCCAACACTTGGGTGCGGTCCGTGTTCCTTTTTACTTGGGTACAGTACGAGGGATCGAATACTATTACGTACCAGTGTGGGCCGATTTACAAGGCCCGCTTTCTTTCCTTATTAACGTCTAAGCGGTCCTTATATTTCCGCCCAGAGTGGCTTAGACCCGGAATATAAGGGCATTTTGACATTAACATTAATACTAAGCGATCCTTATATTCCCATCCTGAGTGGAAAGAGGTTCCAACTTTGATGGCGCCAAAGAAAACAGGGACCCCTTTCTTCGAGTTGCCTGGAGCGTCCGCCACGGTCCCAAAATAACGATCCGAGGTTCGGCGACATTTCTTGTTCGGCCAACGACGCATGCGTGTGTTGCTTCGTCTATCGCGTGCGATTTTTTGTGTCGTGGATCCACACAGCGGACTGTAAAGCTCCAACTTCGCCGCGGCGATCGGCGCCGGGGTCACCGCACCGCTCGCAGACGGTGCTTGATCCGCTCGAGTCCAAGCAGCGGGGGGGGGCGGGGGGGCAATGGCCGGGTGCCGGGGGGCATTCAGAAATGAAGGATGGGGCAGACGAGGGGGTGGCGGTGGCGGCGGCAGCGACTGGGGGGCCTGCGGAATGTAAGCCGTCGTCAAGACGGGGTGGGCGGAATCGACCTCACCGCGGGGGGGATGATGATGATGATGACGACGACGAGGATGATTGTGGTGGTGGTGGAGGCGGCGGCGGCGGTGGAGAGAAGAAGGTGACGGATGTGTTGCTGAAACGTTGCGAGCGTTGATGATGTCGCAACTGCGTTGCCAGCCCTCCTGCAGGCTACAACAGCGGCGCCGTTTATCCAAGTCGTTGATTCGTCGTCGCCGTTCTCGTTGTCGCGCTGAGTACGCGCACGGCAAGGGTTGATCACCACCGGCAACTTGTATTTTCGCTTTTTCGTAAGCCACCCCCTCCGGGTGGGCTCATTGGCTCGCAGGTCCGCTTTGTCGTTTCTTTGTGTGCAATGGTTTACTGTGCCCTATATGAGTTTTTTTTGTGTATTTCATTCGTTCTGAATGTAACGTTTGTAGTCCTCGTGTCAAAACCTCGTCAAGATGATGTTGACCAGAAAGAGAAACCGTATCCGCGCCGCTGTCCTTCCCTCTCGACACCCGTCATTTCTGCGTTTTCCATTTGTGTTCGAAACGCGGACAACTTCGGGCGCAATGCGTGCGCTCCCACCCACCTTCTCGGCTTTTCTCTCAGCCCTTTGATACCGCCGCACGGAGTGGCGAGAGGAGCGACCGCAGCAGAAGCGGCAGCAGCAGCGACGACTCGCGCAGTTCTAGGGCCGGTCGCGGTGAGGAGCCGCCACGCTGTTTTTTTTTCGTTGCGGGGGTTCTTTGCTTAAGGCTCCTGCAGGGCTGCGCACTCTTGACTCCGAAAACAATCACCCGCCGGACAGATCACGAGCTCATGATACATCGTCTGTCAACCATATATCAGCCCACAGCAGTCGAACGTACCTAAAAGAGCTATCTAAATAGCAGCTCACGCCCGCCAAGCATAAGATACATACAGCCCATGAAGCTCCCAAAGCTCATCCACGGGGGGGGGGGGGGGGTGTACTCGATAGGAGAGATGCACTCGATCTCATGCATGGCCGTAGTCGTGTGACCATAGACCCTCGCATCCCTACAATGCCGGGACGAAGCATGTCGGGTTTTCACCGACCGGGCAGACATTGCTTGCACCAAGCGCGAAGCGCCGTGAGGTGTCCGGCGAGTCGCATGAAAGGTGAGCTGCATCCCACTGAGAGCCGCTTGTGGGGCGGACTTGCATATGGACGACAGCTTCAATGAGTTAATTTAGTTTCCGGTGTGGCCACTTCCAGAGACAGCAATTGGGAGTACTATTAATGTGTAAGTGCCTCTTGGGTGTCTTACCTTGAACACTACGTGATACGATCAATTCCCTTGTGCGGAGTAAAGGTTCTTTACCTCGCACAAATGATCTAACTCGACGACCAGCTGTGGGCGATCGCCAAAAAAAAAACGGTACCCTGGTTGTCTAGCTCACGCAGTGAGCGGCATGTTTTACAGTGTCGTTGCCAACCGACGCCAACCCAACCTATATAATCCACGGGGGGGGGGAGAGCGCTAGGTACAGAGCAAATTTCCACAAATCGAACTCGGCAGACGTGTGTAAAGAGCTACGAAAAGTCTATGCGATAGCCCACGTTACTCCTAAAAAAATGGATGAATATACCCCGAAATGAGCTACGACTCAGGACGTAAATATGTAAATATGAGGAGCGTTTAGACGCTAATCTGAAGACGAATCGGTCCTTATATTTCGGACCAAAGGGGTGGCTATATGAGCTACGATAAGGTGAGCTTATCTGTCCGATGCGCGAGACGTTCATCACTCACGGGATGAGGAGCTATCCGATGTCCGATATCCGACATCCGATATCCGATATGAATCTGATATATGTTTCGCAACTTTGTCATACGTGGGATACCTGCGAGTAGCCCATGAGCTATCCGGTCTCCGACACCCGATATGGTTTCAACAACTTTGTTTTGTGGTGGATGCCTACGAATAGCCCATGAGCTACCCGGTCTCCGAATTTCGACAGGTGTTCTACAACATTATTAATGTGGTGGATACCTATGAATAGCCCATGGGCTATCCGACATGTTTGCATTCGTCACGTGTTTTACAATATTGATACGTGTCCGGTTCCTACGAATAGCCCATGAGCTATCCGATGTGTGTTTTACAACATTATAATGTGTTGGGTCCCATGTTGTAAAACACACATGAGCTATCCGATATGCCCGGATCCGATGTCTGTTTTACAACATTGTTGTGTGCTGGATACCTATGATTAGGTTAAAAGCTATCCGATATGTTCGGATACACTATATGTGTGTTACAAACAGTACGTGTTGGATCGAGAGTACACGAAAAAGTAAGAGAAAAGGACTCTACGCTCCTTTCCATGGCAGCATGAGAAACGAGCCGGAATGGTGGCATTACTGCACGTATTGAAAGATGATACAAGTAGAAAAAAGTATCTATGTAATAAATGGAAACAGCGGAATGAACGCCCAACTTCTGGAGGTTTCTCTATTGCTGGACAAGTACGAACGGTTCTCCGTCTCGAAAGAAATGCGTGGTCAATGGTCTAATGCCTAAGACAAGCGACAAACGAGTACGCTCGCCCTCCCCCGCCCCCCCCTCCCCCTGTCTAGGACTAAACAAAAGGCGGCGTGTCGTTTTTATTTCCTCCTAATACCCGTGGTTGGATAGCCACGAGTTGGTTAGTGGTGGGAACGGGGGTACTCTATGTTATAGTTGAGAGGATATACCGGCCATGTGTTAGTTCAGTTTGCACATTGATTGGTTTTAGCTCGTGTGCGCTTTATTCGTCTCGTGTATTTTGAGGCAGCCGAATTTTCGGGGGTTTTTTTCGTTTTTTCGTATTTTCCTAGGGCTCCAGCACCTTTTGTGTGACCACGGACTCCTTCGTCAGAGAGTTAATGTGAGAACAACAACAACAACAACAACAACAACAACAACAACATACTACCAGGTACCTGACACCTATTAACAGCCCATGGGGCTCGTGTTTCGGGCTTACAATACCACTCTAGCCGTAACTGTACGGATCGCTTGGTCTTCAAATGAATGCCTACACGTTCCTTATATTTCCGTCCAGAGATGTAGCTTACAATTTTCTAGTAAAAAAGTGGTTGTTGCGTGGTTATTACATAGAGGTTCTCATGTGAGGACAGGAGCCCCAGAAAAAGTAAGTGCGGCAGTGGGTCGTCCCGCAATTCGGCAGGTACTGGACAAGGGCGGCTGAAGCTGCCTGTTTGCTACTTCTGCCTTTTAGCCCGGTTCAAGGCCACACACTGGTGTGCCTTGAGTCGGGACAAGACCGAAACCGGCCTTGAAGCGGGAGAAATCTGTCAGGACTGAGGCCGAGACCGGCCTTAAAGCGGGAGAGAAAACGCTTGGGCACCATGTTGAGATTAGTATGGGAACGAGCCGATTTGGCCTGCCTCATTGTCTCTAGTTTTTGCCCTAGCACTGATGTCTCGATGCGCGGTACCCCTTTCTGGGCGTAAATTTAAAGACCGCTTCATCTTCATGTTCTTGTATAGACGGTCCTTACATTTACACCCACAGGGGTGCGCCTCTAGCGTAGCGAGGGTCTCGCCCGTCAGAGGTAGTGCCTCTGATGATCCGAGATACGGTAAATACGGCAGAAACTGCAATTCTTTTGAATATGAGCCCCAAACATTTTTCACTGACCGGTGTCTTTTTTTCGATATGATTAACTGTCTTGCTGCTGTAGTAAAGTGCCCCTGTCTTTTCGTAAAATTGTGTACTTCGTATCCACATTGATAAGTAACTCAAGGCACTAAATAATCAGTTTCCTCCGTTTCACTTCGGACTTTTTTTTTTTAGTTACTTGTCTTTTTTGTTCTTGGTTTCTGGTCTTACTTGTGTTGTTGTGTTCTCGTACCCGGTACGCTGGCATTTCACTTGCTGCTACCCCTGAATTTGCGAAAAAAAAAATTATCGTGGTCTTTCTCTGTCTCACCGTCTGTGACCACAGAATCAGTCTCAGTTGTTCTCTATTAATAGGATAAGGAATCAGGACGGACACTGGGTGTATTGATAAGCTGGGCAGAAAGGGCGATTAAATGTGGAAACATTACACACACGCCCTCCCACCCCTGTGCAAGCAATGTCTGTCTGCCTGGTCGGTGAAAACCCGACATGCTCCGTCCCGGTATCGTAGGGATGCGAGGGTCTATGGCCATACGACTACGACCATGCATGATATCGAGTACATCTCTCCTATCGAGTACACCCCCCCTTCTACCTCTTGCCATACGACTACGGCCATGCATGATATCAAGTACTTCTCTCCTATCGAGTGCATCCCTACAAAATCGTTAATTTATTCATTCTACCCACCCCCATACCCCTATGTATTCATTCTACCCACCCCCATACCCCTATGTACACAGAGATTGAGGCAAAAGGTGACCCAACGAATCACGACAAAAAAAAATAATGCTACGACGCCGACATAATTTTTCAGGCATTCCACTTCGCGAGACGCACAGCGCCGGCTCTTCGGAATGCGTTGGCGAACCCGATCGGTTACATGTGGGGTTGGCAAGTGTTTCGTCGTACGTAGTACACTGTAGCCCACTTGGTTTGAGTATCATTTTTTTTTGTTCAAAACATTTTTTTGGGTGACGTGCTACTGTGAGAGCATAGGACATCTCGATCCTTTTAGGACTGCAGTTCCGTGGTGAGGACGAAACACTTGGAGTTAGAGTCAAGCCTTGGCGCGGCGTTGGGGTCCATGTAAAACGCCTTTTTTTTTGCTTGCGATATAGAGATGTACAACCACACACCACTGGGCTATGATAGCAGTCAAGCTGCCGACCTTAAGGTAATTAATGCAACCCATGCACACACATCAGACCGGCCTCGTCTAACGTATTCCCGGTTCATGATTTTTTAGATGTTTCCGAGAACAGACCAATGTCCTGATCTTGTACGAGGCATGATCCATAGCTCATGTCGCCGGGTGGAAGACGTATATCGCGCATGGTCTACTGTGCTTCATCTTTCCTGGTACCTTATTAGGATATGTGCTATACAAATTCTGCACAACGTATCACAACGGCGGATAAAGGATTCATAGATACCTAGTATGATCTACAGTAGATCGTGAGCTACCCGACGTGTGGAACCCTTGGCCTTATCTGAGGTCCAGGATTAACAGCCAGACGGACCCCAGCTCGTGTTTTTGTGGTGCATCGCAACCACGAAGCCAGCAGTCAGCTACCGACAGAAGGAATTCCAAACCTTAGGGAAAACCAAGGTCCAGACGGGCTTTTCTACTGGCTGAGTGGTCAGGGCGTATGCTTCACAATAGCACAGTCTGGGTCCGTCTGGCTGTTAAGCCTGGACGTCAGCTTCGCCCCAAGGGCCACAATCCCTTTGCTCAGCGCTGCCCCGCACAGGCGCTATTGAGACGATTCTTCTTCGCTCGAGAGAATAGTCGTGTATGATTTTCAGGGTGTGTACGTGTGTATCTCGGTATTTTTTCATCAAACAAGAGAAGGATGATGGGGGTATTCGAACCCTAGATTACGGGGGAATTCGAACCCTAGATTGTAGATTGCGCATTCGCTAGATATACAAGATAATCGCTGAGCTAGCAGTCAGGACAAGCATGAGATATACCAGGTATACCGTTGTGGGCCAAGTTGATTGATGTAACCGCTGTATGTTCGATAGCTGACGGACGGGATAAACTTGACGTTGTCACCTCCATCGAGGGGTCGGGTTGATGTAGGTACTTTACATAGAGCTGAGGCAGCAAGTGGTCAACCGAGAAGTGCGTGGTAGCAAGTGACCGGCGGAGTCATTGGTCGGTAACAATGCCGCCTACGTATATGACGGCAGATATGCGCACTACACAGCCTATTTAACAGTGAAAGCGAATGGAGTACTATTATATCGAAAGAAGGATGTGTACCACACACGCACACACTTCAAGGCGAGAAGAAGCGCTATAAAAACGCCTTCGCGGGGCAGTACTTATTTTAAAAAAACACTTGGGTAAATCTGAGGTGCGGGTTCAACAGCCGGACGGACCTCACACACGTCATTTCATTAGGTATAGACTAACCACCGAGCTAGCAGTCAACGCTGACTGCTATCAATGGCGCAGTGGTTGTAGTGTATCTTTATCGTTAGCATGTTGGCGAGCTTGTCATGCAAAATAAATCACGATTTTCTTTTGACCGCTTGTGTTCGGAGATTTATTCTTTGCCCTACTGCAGCCTTATTACTTTTACAAGTCAGAGCTTGAGTCGTGAAAAGTGTGGTTGAAGTACGATATTGCAGTTTTACGTACTCCATTCTGGAGCTAGCGACTTTGCGCGATCCCCTAGTAACGCAATGCGCATCTGGAACGCAGCAGAGAGTTGCCCTCCCTCGGTACACAGTGGCGCCAGTTGGATCCGCTTGCAACAACCAGTACGCCGACAAAAACTTCCCGTGTTTTGTAACCGCTCGCGACAACAACCAATACGCTCATCGACGAACTCTTCCGCGTCCCTGAGCCCCCCCCCCCCCCCCCCGAATGCCCTCGTGGTGACGCTGTACCCCGTTTTATCGCCTGCAACATATTACGG
Organism: Nereocystis luetkeana; assembly: GCA_031213475.1. Taxonomy (NCBI): domain Eukaryota; class Phaeophyceae; order Laminariales; family Laminariaceae; genus Nereocystis; species Nereocystis luetkeana. The sequence goes on from JARUPZ010000006.1 coordinate 5,947,154, forward strand.
GCTATGGCAGCCGTCTTTTTTTCGTACTGTCATAGCCCTTACATAGTCTGCAGCCACAATCAACAACACGAAGGCAAAGTGACGAACGCTTCCCCTCCCCTACCCCTCTCCCCGGCATTGTAGGGATGCGAGGGTCTATATTCATACGACTACGGCCACGCATAACTTGAAGACCCCCCCTACCCCCCCCCCCCTCCTACCCTGAATGCCTTTGTGGCGACTGACTCTACCAAAAAATCATTTTGCACGGTGGCAGGCGGGCGCGGACGAGACTTCACCGCAAAACGGCACCCCACTAGTGGTGGGACCAGCAACAGCAACGCCCCAGGAGGGGTGACCCGCATGAACTCTCGCCTTGGCTTGACCCATCCTGCTCGCAGCAAAACCTTCGCCGGCCTCGGAGCCCCCGGTGCCTCCACCCCCCCCCTATCAGCAGCCTCCTCATCCGGAGCATCTGCTGGCTTTAACGGCGGCACCGGTGGCGTTGGTGTGGGCGGCGGATCCGGTGGAATCGGGGGTAGCGGCGGGGGCGACGGTAGCGTCCGCGCTCGCAACGCGATAAAATCGCGGACGATAGACTTGAGCCTTCACCTGCCGTCGCCGACGCCGTCTCCGCCAGCCTCGGATCTTCCGCCTACGTTGTCGCTATCGCTACCACCGCAACGGCAGCAGCAGCAGCAGCAGCAGCAGCAGCAGCAGCAGCAGCGGTGGCGGAGGCGAAGTTCGGGGGTGGTTCGGCAAAGAACGTGGTCGGGCGATGGTGATCACGAAGATGACGGCAACAGTGAAGGCATCGAGGAGGATCCTCCGCATCATCATCACCCACGCCAGAGCGGGGGGGGGTCGTGGGAAACACCGGAGGACGATGAACAGCACCATCAACATCGGCATCAGCGCCAGCAGCAGCAGCAGCAGCAGAACCGCGCGGGAGTCGATGCCGACAGAGGAGATATAGCGTGCGCGACTGCTGTAGATGCTTCTGTGACGGGGGTGAGTAGCCTCCCGCCTCTGAGCGCACGGGGGAGCCCCGGGGAAAGCGGCCGCGGGGGCGGCAGTCTCCCCCACGGGCGGCAACGGAGCACCCGAGAGGCGTTGGATACCTCTACAAGCCACCGTGTGAGCTTCGGGAGTGGCGGCGAGGGTGGAGGAGGCAAAGGAAGAGGAGGGGGAGGAGGGGGAGGAGGAGATCGCGACAGCCTCGACCGAAATCGCGACAGTCGCTTAGAAGAAGAACGAAAATCTCCGAGAGGAAGCGCCGCCGCCAGTGGGGTCTCCTCCTCGACTTACGGTGGCGACTCGGCCTCCTTTCCCTCCTCCTCCTCCCCAAATTGTCTCTCTTCGTCCCCCTCTGGAGGCCCTGTCGACGATGGACGCGGCAGGGGCGATCGGGGGGGCGGAAGCTGGGGCGGCTGGGGTCCCGCGCGCCAGCAAGGGCACGAGACTGACGAGGAAGATGATCGGCGAGATTTAGGCTTGTTGCCGGCTTCCCCACGCGGTGCCTTGCCGAGGGGCTTGCCGAGGGGGGCGGGGGATAACAGGCAAGGGGGCGAACAGAAGAAGGGAAGCTTGTCTTCCCACACGTCGCCGTCGAGGACGAGGACGGACGGCGCAGGAGGACGTAGTCACGTGAGTGATCAACATCGCACACGCAGAGTTTCTGTCAATGGGTTGTATTCCGTAACGGAGAACATAGCGGGCGGACATCCAGGAGCATTTTTATTTTAATCAGTTTCCCTATCTGTATCCACAAGATGGAGGTGCCAAGACCAGGAATCGATAAAAGCAGAAGAATGATTTTTGTCGGAAGTGCTCATAGTATGGTCGTAGATTCGCTTTGTCGCTCGATAATACCCTTGTTCCCCGATTGTTGCCGGAAGAAAAAATCTTCTGGCCCCGTCAGGAGGTTTCAAGTTGCTAGCAATCTCGCTGTTGCTGTTGCTATACCGTCGTTCGATTCCACCGATTTTCCGATAATACAACTTTCCCTTTAACCTAATTTCGTTCGATTAACCCATGCACCCATTCGTCACGATCGTCCCCTACCCTTGTGCTGCTTGAACGCCCAGAGACAATCTGCTCAGAAGAGTGAAGAAGGTAGCGACTGCGCGAACGTCTCCGCAAGGTCTCCGAAGTCTTCCGAGGAGTTCAAGCTCCCGCAGTCGCCGAGCCCGTGAGTCTTGCTCCTTTTTTCTCCCCTCCACTTGTGTTGATCGTCCTTTAATTCCAGTATTCAAGGGTATGTTTGGCATCGTACAACCAAACTCTGGGGGTATGACCAACTCGGGTACCGCAGGGTATGTGCACTACTAGACACACCGTACAGCATTCATAGCGCCTCTTTTTTATAAGGGACAAAATTGCTAGTCTCTCAGCGTGCAAACATACCACCGAACTAATTCCCACCTGGGTTCCTTGCAACTATTGGTAGAGACCGCCACTTCCATGCTTAACGCGACCGAGGGTATACAGCCGTTTGTTTTCTCTCGCACACGCAACTATACTCTCCCGGGAAAGGTTTTGAAACATCTCACAAAAGTGGCTGTGTGACTCTCTCGAAAATGTAGCTGTGCGCTCTTTTGTTTTTTAACGTAACTACGACGTGCTCTCTATAACTGTACTCTCTTTTGTGGCATTATCGGTGTGCTCTCTGGCAAAAGTAAGTGTACTCTCCTTAGGGAAAGGGAACGGTCAATACTCTCTTACGCGAACACATCGTCTGAAAACTTATCGGTAGTACGTAGCATTCTCACTCATTTTATCCGACCAACAGGCCGACTCGCCTTCTCTCTCCACGCCCGCTATTTGCATACACCCATCGCTGCTTCACGCGCATTGAACGAACAAAAAAACAGCCCACACCACCAGCGACAGCGCGGACAGCTACGCAGCAGCACCTCCAGCGGGGGCCAACCCCCCACCGCCAGAGAGGCACCCCCAGGAAGGTTCCCGAACCCCGGCATGGATGGCGACCGATCGCGACCTTTCGAAGCGGCACCACCAATGCGATCGACCCACGACAAGAACGGGAGGGGAACTTCGGAGCAACGCGAACCAGGAGTCCTCGTAGAACGGAGGACGGACGGCGGCGCACTCGGACAAAGAAGCTCCGGCGGTAGCGGCGGTGGCGGCGGCGGCGGCGGGGTGGGGGCGGCAGAAGCTTCGCCTAGGCGACCCACCAGCACTACCCGACAACAGCGAAGAAGGTGTTCGTCGCCGGGCTCCTGTACATCTTCGGAGGGGGGGGGATAACGCCGTGGTGCTGGATGCGCCGGTGGTGGTGCTGGTGGTGCGGGCGGTACCGGTAGGTTGCGGCAAGCAAGGAGCTCCGCTACATCCGGCTGCCTGGTTCTCTTTCACCTCCTACTGCAGCGGGGGAATAGTAACAGACTTTGTCAGTGCAACAGGGGGGTTCTGCTATAAGGAGGGGGAGGGGGGAGGCGGGGGTAGTAATTGGTGGTTTCATGAGTCCGGACAGGGGCGTGGGAGGAGGTGGGGCGACAGAAGCTGATAAGTCAGACCAGTACGTAGGCCAGCAATGAAGCGGTAGACGAGCCATGCGTTAGGTATCTTAACTCTTCGTTGCTAAGAGTACCGCACCCACGATTCGGGGACGAACTACTTGGGATTAGAGCAGGACAAATTTTGCCGCAGTATATGAAAGGGTTAAACAAGGATTGTTGTGTACCAGGTATCAGGTACTATAGTTTTGTAAGTATTTTGACATCAAGGCGTCGGTTGTTTGTCGCCTTGCGTCGCGAGCTGAACCAAAACCCTGATCGCTGACCTTAATTGAGTCAGGATTGGGGTGCTGCTTGTACATACGTACGTACGTATATACGTACACCATTCTTGTTCGCGTATGCATTGATTTCCCCATGCTACGTTTGGCTTGGTTTGTCACCTGTCCGATGTGCCGCTCTGAGGTGTCGTACGGTTTTGGTCTACTTGTATAGCGGCTACAGTATTTCGACTCTCTTTCATGTTTCTGTTCGGTTTGTTATGAAAAAAAAAAATCTCAAGAGATTACTCTTCGGTAAGCTATCCCGGCTAAAAGCAAACGAAATGATATTTTTTTACAAAAGTTCTAGTGATTCCTTGAAAATAAGTTTCAACTTGTCTTTTAGGTGCGCTTTTTGTAGTGCGCTTTTATTTTTTTAATAAAATTTCAGTCCTCGGAATCTCGCCCCATGTGAAGTCGAGACGCATATGAAACCACCAAGCAACACAACACGCGGCACACCTCCACACGATAGCATCCACGGGAGCATGCCCATCGACACACCTCGGCGACGAGGAGGGCAGGGTGCGTGGAAAAGCGAGGCCGTTAGCATGCGTGCGAAGGGTCGTATAGGTACGCTGTACGTCGGTGAGAGTAGTCGATCCAAAGATAATAATGACATCCACGAGAGCATAGCAATGGACACCACACGCATACACGAGTGTACACCCTCATTAGATAGAATCGCATCGCGGTCATCCTGTCAGCTCTTGGCATGCGCTGTGGCTTTCAAGCCAAATCGTCAACGGGATGCCTGCGGTGTTCTCGTCCACTTTTATGTTCATCATCGGGCTTTTTCGCGCGAGCTGGTAGAGTCGACGGCAGGAACTAAATATCCCAGAATGCGCGGCGGCGCTGACCCGTCTATGTGACTATCTATACCTTCCAGCACGCGCCGGTGCTCGCACACCGTCGAGCTCTATAGAGAACTACGAGTACGCGTACCATTGACCTCCCTTTCATTCCGCTGAAAGATGTGTTTGGCTTGGAAATAGTGACAAAAAAACTCCGCTCTTCATACCGTGGCTGCATTATACGTTTGACTCGGGAATCGTGACTCAAAAACTCTACCATTTTTTAATCAAGTAACACTTATTTTGCTCTGACGAATCATTTGTCAAGGGTCTAACCGCGGCTTTGCGCGCTATTATCTAAAGACCGTCATCGGCCCTCGTCTGAGGCCAGTACTTGTCACTCGACTTGAGGACAGTCATCACAGTTGGTAGAGTCGACGGCAGGCACCAAATAATCTAGAATATGGCGGCACTGACCCGTCTATGTGGCTATACCTTCCAGCATGCACCGGTGCTCGCACACCGTCGAGCTCTATAGAGAACCACGGGTACAAGCACCTTTGGCATTCCTTTCACGAGGCTGGAAGATGGTTTTAACTTGCAAGTAGCGACTCAAAAACTCCATTATTTAATCAAGTGATACCAGGTACTTCTTTTGCTCTAATAAATCGTTGGTCAAGGGTAACCACAACCCAAAAAGAAGAACATTCTTAGGAAGCAGCCAGGGGTTCCCCTCCCCCCCACCTGGCCATCTGCAACAAAATCAGCCGGCAACGCAAAGTCACAACTAAGGGCGTGTCTTGACTCCCACCAAAGAGCATGGGAACGAGCGGAACGGAACGAGGCTGTTCGTGCTCATTCGTTCCGTTCCTATCTAAAAACACGTGTTTGGGTCCATGCAGAATCCTGGACCTCGCCAGCCGAATCGGCACGAACGGTATCTTATACACATGCCACGGCAAATTGGTGTCCACATCCATCTACGGTGGTGTCCATCTACGTCAAATAGTCTGCTACTTGTTCCCGTTCGGTCGGCCCGTTCGGTCTTCCCAAACAAGAAAAAGGGGTACAGCACTTCTTCTTCCTCTTCCTAGGAGGTATACTGTTTCTCTCGGGCTGCCCTGAATCTATTCGTTTCCCACAATCTATCAAGACCAATTCATGCGGCAAACAATGTTCCATTCGGTTCGTTCCAATGCTCTCTGGGGGAGGTTAACCCCTTTAGAACCGCAGTCCCGATTTGGGGGCAAAGTACTTGAAATTAGAGTGGATTGCCCCCAAAACGGGACTGCGGTTCTAAAGGGGTTAAGACACACCCTAAGACGGCATAGCCGAAGGCCCCCAAGCATAGTCAGCCTGGCAGGTTATTATGTGTGTGATCGTACTTAGGGTCGATCTTAACGACACGTATTGTACTTCGTTTTTTCCTGAAATTTCGGCATTTGACCAAATTCAGCAAGGAAGGGTTGAATCTTATCGAGTAAGTGCCTCAGTTGGCTCGGGAAACAATCGTCCACCCGGCACAGAACCGTCCCCATACAGCAGCTGCGCTAGCGGAACCCACGCGTGCGGTGGCCACACAGTCATCGGCCTGACTCGTAGGCCGGTGTCGGTGCCTTGGGGAGTGAAATCCATCACCAACTCGTCACGCAACAACGCCCAACGCTTGCCCAAAGCGACAAAGTCTCATCTATTGCCGTCACCGAGCTCAGTCGGTCGGCCACCTCGGTGCGGTCACCTTGTGAAGTCGGCCACGAGAGCCCAGAAAGGTATTGCGCCTTCTGCGTTCGGCCATGACTTGCGAATGACCTTAGGAACGACCCCTGTCAGCTCTGTGCGCTCGCGAGCGGTGGGGTTGCCCGATCCTCTACGGCCTTGTACCTAAATTTCCTGAAAAAAACTAAAAACTTCGAGGTGGCTTTTTGGGGGGGTGAAGTTTTTCGGCTTTTCCCGAAAATATTTCGGGGAAAATAAGAAAATTTCGGGAAAATACCGAAAAAAAACTGACAAACACTCGTCGTTAAGATCGACCCTTAATCTTCGTCAAAAGTTTAGCTCTTCGTTCCACGAGTATCATGTTAACCTTCGCCACGTGGCACTATGACGCCATACGATCAAAAAAATAATATCCGTGCATGATGATACCGACATATTCGCACTGAATCCTTGGAAATTTTAACCGTTTGGCTGACTTCGCCGAAAAAACGACGGAGAAACCGACCGAGAAGTGCCCGGTTCAGTTTCGGTTCGATTTCGGTTTGTGTATAACATCGACCGAAACCGACCGACTTTTCGACAAAAAAAGCGAAAAACCGACCGAGCTATTTTCTATTTTCGGTTCACAGTCAGCCCTGGCTGTACGAGCACAACATACAGCAAGTGTTAACAGTAGTATCCTCGTAGTATTGTAGGCACGGCGGCCATGCATTCATGAGACACTCATGCGATAATTAACTACCGTGAACAAACACACAACAGCGCGCAAACAGCAGTATACTGTAGTAGTCAGTACAGCCTCCACTTCAAAAAACAACTCTAAAAACAGACAGGGGGTGCAGTACGCAGTCCACAGTCGTCCGTTCATGAATTCTGACTGACTGACTGACAGAACGAGTACACACCGGTAAACAAAATGTCTGCTGCTGCTGCTGTTGTTGTTGTTGTTGTTGTTGTTGTTGTTGTTATTCTTGTTGTTGATATCGAGGCACCAGGTAGGTACATGATGCTCGTTTACGTACATAAATAAACACGACTATGCACCACTGCCATGCACATCTTGAACGTATATACGTGTACATGACTGCCGTACGACACCATGTGTACGTACAGTTAGTGTACTGCGGTACGGCGACACGGCGGTGTATGTATCTCGTGGACGCGGAAAGTGGAAAGTCGGTTCATCGGCAATCGGCACATGTTTGTTTTCCAGTCGATTGCCGTTTCACTTTAGATCAGAACGAACCCCTCTCCCCGCCTTTCTGAAAATAATAACGCCATTGTTTTTGTTGGTCCCCCTGACGCTCGTCGACTGCGGAGCACTTATCACGTACCAGGTACAAATTAGATATAACACTCCTCACTTCCCTACTACTCTTGTGTGTGTGATCCCTGATCCCCGTTTTGTGGTAGCTGTAGATTTTACCCCTTCGTTACCGTCATAGATTGTAGCCTGTCGCTGTGACAGAGTTCGTGCTTTGTATTAAAAAAACCATCTCATCAGAAGTTGAGAACTGAGAACACTGAGAACAACAGGAAGAGAGTCCAGAGAGCAAGACAGAGCGAGAGATCACGAGACAGAAGAGCAAGAGAGAGGAAAAGAGAGAGCGTAGAGACTGAGAGAGAGGGGAGGAGGGTTAAAAGAGGGAGAGAGAGAGAGGGGTTAGAAAGAGAAAGAGGGAGACAGAGAGAGATGGCTGCACCAGCGAGCACCGCGAGGCAGATCCCGATCGTGTGCCCAGGACACTCCCGCCCACTGGCAGAGGTCTCCTACTGCCCCGAGACACCGGACGGGACTTTCCTCATCAGCGGCTGCCATGGTGAGAGGCACACACAGCAAAGAGCTATATATGTATATAGATATTCGTACCTGGTGCAATCATAGCGTCATTCGACTAGAGCCAGGTTCATGCGTAGGTAGAGGGAGATGTGTTTTTCGCTTCTCGTATGGTCGACTGCTTCGCGGCGTAAAATAACGTGTATACCTGGTATACGCGAATACTTCCGCTGTTATTATGCTCGTCCAAGGACAAGTACACACAAACACTTGACTCGTCAACGTACACCAAAGAACGTGGACGCGAGTGTGCACTTGTACCAAGCATATGAGCGCACGAGTACTTGACTCGATGCCAGTACTCGTACAGGTACGTACAAATGGAGTACAGGGCACGTGGGTTTTAAGAACGCGCACGCGAGGTTATACAAGTTACACACAAGTCCTTGATTCTACAAAGGAGTGCTGGACACGTGTCTTTCTTTCACCATTCCGGCTGTCTGTGTGTGATGTGACCGTCAAACGTTGTTTTGTATTTCCGACCTTTAGTACTGGCTGTACCGTAGATGTTGAATACCTGGTACGTACTTACCAGTGAGTAACAAACAGGGATGCTGGTGCTGTTGTATTACAAAGTAAGTGTTGTCTAGAGTCCAGACCCCATTCGAGCTTCAAGATCATCTCGTCGGAAAATTTTATTTGCCTGTGTTTTTGCCAGGTTCGTAGATAAGCATGCCAGTCTTACACGAACAGCAGCTATGCCTTGCCTGACTTACTTTTTTCGTGCGCGATTTGTACTCGTATGTAAGACCTCTGGCTGGTACATCGAGTAGGCCTTCGTTGGTTTGCATTCCACTCCATCCCGCACCTCTGGCTTGAAAAACTCGAAGAAGGTACGTGAGCCTCGCTCCTGTGCCACCCGCTCGTCCCAACGCTTCTGAGATCTAGACCCCGGCCGGGTGTTCTGTCGTCTATCATATCAACACCAGACACCAACCATGTCGGAACGTCGGCAGGGTGTCTCCTGGGCACATTTTGTACTGGTATCCTGGTACTGGCTGTATGTACCATGTGCGTTGACTGCAATTACGGGTGGCCATAGCCCTTTCAGGACTACAGTCCCGTTTTGGGCTCAAACCACTCAAATTCCAAAGCTTTGTCCTCTAAACGGGACTGCAGTCCTATAAGGGTTAATTAGTAGTATTCAAAACTCAAGATGGAGCCGAAAGCGATATATCCTTTTTTTCCCCCTTTGTTTTACACACCACATTTTGTTCTAAATACTATTAATACTAATAAATACTAATCGGTTCCCCCGCCAACCTATTAATAAAAAGAGGTATAATACTCATCGTAGAGGGGACCTTGACATGAAATGCCTGATACAGCCATCAAAAGTGGAAGTGGTCGTACGAGATGGAGCTCAGGTTAAGACCTGAATCTTCTCAAAACTCAAAACTCAAAATCAAGACTCAATGGGGAGCGTTTTGTGATGTTCCGGTATGTTATGTGAGCGTTGGGCGAGCTTTAGGGACTTTAGAGGGGCGCAACAGCAGCAACAGCAGCAGTGACGAGAGTAGATGATGACTGCGGTGGGAAAGAACGCATCTACAGCAGTAGTAGTACCAGTATAATTTCTCTGTCAACCCTTTTAGAGTTGCAGTCCCATTTTGGGGACAAACCACTCAAATTCTGAGTAGTTTATCCCCAAAATGGAACTGCAGTCCTAAAAGGCTTAATATGGTCTACCACTCTGGACGAAATTACAAGGACCGTTTAAACATCAACATGAACGGTGGTACACGAATAGTGTACGTAAACCTGGTTCGGGCGGGGTTCGTGGTTTTGAGTTCGGGCTGGGTTTCCTGTTTTGAGAATAGATGTGCTCTCGTACGAGTACTCGTTTGTACTCTACAATACAGCAGTACTTGCCCTGAGCAGCGGCTTCCGAAATTCGTTTTCATCTTGGTGAGTGTCAGGCTGTCTTGTCTTGGTGTTCGTTCTCTTCTTCTTTTCAGATGTCAGCACGGGATGCTTTCGAATATTGCAGGCAGTAAGACCTATGTCAATCGGACAGCGAAGTTTCAATAAAAAGGTTGAATTTCAAAGATACCCGCCAAAAAAATCAGAACACGCTTCCTATGGGCCACGTAAAAAACAAAAAGTTCCTAACTTTTGGAAAAGCCCGAAAAAAGGCAAATCTGGGGCCGATGTTGGGCCAACATCGGCTTGAGAAAAACTCAGGCCGATCTTTGGTTCGAAGCGGCGAGATTCCGAGTCCTCGACAGACATCGATCGACAAAACCAACGATTGCGTCATGAATTCTGAATGGAGTGCGCTCGTTAGGGGCTCCGACCCTCCCTAGGGTTACCGTCTTCACACCATGGCCGGTGTCATGTGGCGGGAGCTGACCAGGCGCATGATAAAAAAAACATTTGGTCGCTGGTTTGCACTAAACAGAAGACAAAACTTCTCCATCCGTCTCGAACGGCAAAAAATAGACTTTTTTTCAGGTTTGGGAGGATACCGTAGGACGCCGCCGGCAAGCCCTCGCGCCCTAGACCATGGATCCACCTGATATCTTCGAGGCCGTCATCTATATGCGTTGGCCTTGCCAGATACCGAGCGGGTTAGCCTTGGGCTTAGTCTATGCCGAGATCGAGCGTCGATCGTCGCACGAGCTGGTTTCTATCACCGTGTTGACAATTTCCAACCAGAAAAGCACAAATTGCGCCGCCTGCAGCCGTTGGGGGAAAAAAAAAGTAAAACCAAACATTTTTCTCTTTTTTTCCCACAGCGGCTGTACGTGAAAAATTTCGGCTGTTTTTTTAAAGCAATATACTTGAAGAAAAACTTGTGAACTTCGCGTTTCCGTTGGCATAGGTCTAAGGAGCAGGGGGTGCTGACCTACAACATCCTGTGTTTGTTACATGGGAATGAGTCTGCTCCACACCAGCTTGACTATATTACCGTGTCGGTATTTCGTACCAGTATTTCTTATTTTCCGATGTCCCTGTATCCCTCAGCCTTCCTTTTCTTAGGAGGACTCGACCAATCGGCGATGTGCTCGTCAAACCGCATATACATGTATTGCTCCACGAATCGGAGATGTTGCTCCACAAATCGGAGATGTGCTCCACAAAGCGGAGATGTGCTCGTTCACACATTGCTGTATCCCTGGCATATCGTATGTAGGTCCACTGGTTTGCCGACATGACATAACGGGAACCAACGCCGTGGCCACCTCCAGGTAGTGTAGGGAAGGGACAAGGATGGCAATGTCTATCGACTGACAGTATCCCCAGCCTATTGTCACGACAACAGATTATTGTATTTGCTACGTACCAAGTGTTCGAAATTGTAGTCGTTCTAGCATCTATCGATAGACACGCTCCACATTGAGGCCGACGATAGAGACCCGATAGAATATACAACAACAGCAGGTAGGCCTCTCCCCTCGTCTCTTGTCCGCGTAATAGACGTGCAGTTGAGTGGTTTTCCCAAGACGTGCGCTGTATTTTGCATCCCCCGGGTGGGCTGTCTCTCGCGCGGCACAGCCGCCGCCCCTCTCCCCACAGCCAATTGCGTACGCGTGGCTGTTGCGGCGTCGCCCCCCCCCCCATTCACGTACGTCGGCCTTCGGTTGCCCGCATCGAACTGATCACGTCGCCATTTCATTATTTACCGTAGACCAGGTAGGTGTCGCGCGAGATATGTGCCTGTCGAGAGTCTTCCTTGAGTTCGTACGCACGCACGGGGGTGCGATCGTTTTTTTTTTTTTCCAGCGCTCGCGACATAGACGGCGAGGGTGCTCAATGTCGAACATTAATTGTGTGTTCTCGGAAGGAATGCTCTCGACCAGGGTCTGTCCGAAAACACCTTAAAAACCCCTTTTTAGGACCGCAGTCCCGTTTTTGGGGACAAACTGCTTAAATATTGACTGGATTGATCCCTAAACGGGAGTGCAGCGTTCCGGTATTAGTAACCAATTTTCCCCTTCGGGAAAGATGGAGCGCTGGAGCGCTGAAAAACGAACACAACACCCCTAACTGTGCGTAGTCAAGGCTCTTTGCGGTATAGATATTTTGCTTGCTTCATATTTTCCGAACGACAACACCAGCAGCTCCAGGATGTCGTTCGATCCCCCCCCCCCCCCCCCCCCCCCCCCCTCTTTTTTGTGTGTTTGTCCACTTTGTCGGTGTTTTGTTTGTTTCTATACGTACGCGGCTTTATTCGTAGATGTACACTAGGTACTCGTGGCAGCAGATGTTTCTCTTTTTCAAGCGTGTTTTTCGATGTTTTTTTCCCGAATGTTTTGGTATGTCAGAAGTACAGTACTACGAGTACTACTGTTGCTGTTGTTTCGGTTTTCGATGGGGTCTCATCCGTCAGTCAGTGTGCTGTTTCATGTTTCAAGTTCATTATGTATTGTTAATATAGTTTTTATTCTGGTTTAGTTTTCTTGGATGCCTTCTGTGCCGACGCTCTCTTTCGACCCGGTGTTTCGTTTTTCTGTGCTACACCTACCCTACTGCAAGAACGCCGATTATTCGGAATGACTTTCAGTCGTTGTTCTGTGCCGTCGTTCATTTTGTTTGTGTTTTATTTTACGCACTTACTGCTGTACCATTGTAATTTTTTATTTCCCATATTATTTTGTAAATGTGCTGTGTTTCGGTCCTTCCAGCAAAGACGCCGATGATCCGGAATGGCACGACGGGGGACTGGATTGGGACTTTCGTGGGACACAAAGGAGCCGTTTGGGGCGTCGCGCTGGATGATTCAGGCCTGCTCGCGGCCACAGGTGCGTTGATCGTATATTTTGTCTGGTTTGTCACTGGTTTCGGTTTGCTTGTACCCAGTAGTAGCGGTAGTAGTATTATTGATATTATAGTAGTAGTCGAAGTGATATTAGTAGCAATACTACTATTAATAGTAGTAATACTACTGTAGTATTACAGTAATAGTAGTAATAGCAGTAAGTAGTATTAATAGTGGTAGTAGTGGTAGTAGTAGTAGTAGTAGTAGTAGTGGTAGCAATACTACTATTAATAGTAGTAATACTACTACATTAGTATTGCAGTAATAGTAGTAATATCAGTAAGTAGTAGTACTATTACGGGAGACCATAGTTAATAGGACCAAATATTGTTGGTAAAAATGGTTAAATATATAGGATTTTATGTACACCATAGGTCCTATTAACTATGGTCCCCCGTAATAGTGGTAGTAGTAGCTGTTGTGATTATAGTAGATACAGTAGTAATAGTAGTAGTAGCATTTGTAGTGGTAGTAGGTAGTAGTAGTACTAGTAGTAGTAGTAGTAGTAGTAGTAGTAGCAGTAGTAGTAGTAGTAGTAGTAGTAGTATTAATAGAGTAGTAATATATTTGGGAGCAGCAGTAGTAGCACTCCTACTAGAGGTAGTAGCAGTAGGTGATTCCTCGATTCGTTCGTCGATGTTCGTGTACGGCGGCTGCTGTTATCGGTGCTGGCTTTGGTGTTGGCGTTGGTGTTGTTGCTGTTGTTGTTATCAGCGGTAGTGGTGTTAGTGGTGATGTTGTGGTTCGTGGTTGTTGTTTTTGTTGTCGCTTTGTTGATTTGGTGCTAGTGGTAATGTTGGTGGTGTTGGTGGTGCAGGCGTGGTGTTGGTGAGTGACGTTTGACTCTTTTTCCCCTGTTTGGTTCGTCCTAAATGTTAAATTTGGTTATTTTCACATTGTTTCCTGCTGCCTGCCTGCCTATCTGACTAGCTGCCTGCTGGGTCCCCTTTTCCGTCACTTACGTACGCACAGCCTCCGCCGATTTTTCGGCGCGACTCTGGGACGCGGTTACCGGTAACGAGGTTCACGAGTTCGTTCACAAACACATAGTCAAGAGCGTCAGCTTCGCTGCGGATCGGTCTAAGCTGGCCACGGCGGGGCACGAGGGCATCCTGAGGATTTACGACGTGGGCTCGCCTAGCAGCCCTCCAACAGAGGTGCGGTGTGGGTGGCGGTGCGTGTGGTGGGCTGCCGTCGTCGTCGTTGTTGTTGTCGTCGTCGTCATTCTTCTTCTCACCAGGTCATCATCGAAAAAAATGTGATCCGTGGTCGCATGCAGGACAGGCACCAGAAAACCCTGTTGAGTGGACGAATATTATACCCCTCGGAGAAAAAACGGTTGAACTATTGCGGGGGGGCATAGTAAAAAGGATCTCAAAAAGGATCTAAGGTACACACGAAAACCTACATATTTCCCTATTTTTACTGACGATATTTGTTTGTCCTATTTACTACGGCCACTCGTATTACAAAAGACAAAAACAGTAGTACGATACACGTAATATAGCCGAAGTGACATCGTTCAACCTTGAAAGAGAGAAAGTCGAATCAGTCTTGAGTGCGAACTTCGCCGGACGCATACATTGTATATGGATATGTATACGGGCTGCGTTTCGAAACCGAGTTGGCGGTGTTGGTGGTCGGGTGGATGTGGGTGTGGCGTGTGCGGTGTCTGGGATGGTTTCCGGTCGATTCGATGATGTGGGTGTTGGTGGATGCGATCGCCGAGGGAGGTTCGATGGTGTGGCGGGTGTGGGGGTTGAGATGATGGTTGCAGCGGTTGGGATGGTGTGGTGGGTGCGATGGGATGATGCGCCGGCTGCGGTGGGTGCGATGGGTGCGATGGCGTGGTGGTGGGGTTGGTTGGTGCGGAGTTCGCGTTGGATGGGATTATGTGGTAGAGATATTTTTCGATGATGTGTGATGGCGTGCCAGTGCTGCTGCCTCTGCTGCTGCTGCTGCTGCTGCTGGTGCCGCTGTTGCTGACACTCCCCGCTGCTGTCGCTACTGCTGATGCGGGTGCTGATGCTCCACAATCGCTGCTGTTTCTGCTGCAGCTGCTGCTGCTGCTGCTGCTGCTAACGCTACTACGTACTGCTGCTATCATTAGCGCTACTACTGTCTCTGCTGATTATGCTCCAAATCGATACCGCTGCTGTTTCGGATGCTGACCTTACTCCTCCTGTGCTCGTTATCGGACAGATTCCCGTGTACCAGGCAGGCGATGACACACCAAAGGTTTCCAGGGTAATCGCCAAGGCGAGGTGGGGGAAGGACCCCAACACCATCATCACCGGATCGGCCGACAGCGTCCTACGGGTGTGGGATGTGCGAAGCGGGGAGAAGGTTAGGAAGGTGAGAAATTTCATGCACGCCTCTTTTCGGGGCCCACCCTTGGTGCGGTCGACAGCCTGGATAAGGGACCAGGTTGGGGAGGGGTGGGGCGAGGGCGTACTCGTTCAATTGTTGCTTGCCTTGCAGTAGTTATTTGGCCATTGACCACGCATCCGTTTCGAGATGGATCGCCGTTCCTACTCGTAAACGGAGACGCCGCCAACATTTGGGCGCATATTGCGTTTTTATTTCCGTACGTTCTGCGCAGAAACATTTTGCTTGTGCTATCTCGTTCCTGCTCCGCCGCCTGTGGCCACCATCTATCTCCTAGGACAGCGATCGTTTTCTCGCTACCATCTACTGTAGTGTACCAAGCTGTGGGGGGGGGGGGGGGGGAGGAGTGTACTCATACCATACTTGGTCGCAGTCCTACGCCCTTACACCGTCGTATCCCTGCAATGCCGGGACGGAGCACGTCGGTTTTTCCGCAGACCAAGCAGAGGGGGGAGGGTGATTGTGATGTAAAATGGCGAACAACAATTAATACTCCAGAAACGTCTCATCTTGGTGGGAGTGTAGACTGATTGTGGGCAAGTGTAGCCTGGGAGGCGAGACAGTCGTGTTTTCCGCGGCGGCGTGTGTTGAACGGGGCGAAGGGCACCCCACCCCGCCCCTCGGGAGGCGGGTCGCAGCAGGAGGCGGCTGCGTATTCGGGTGCAAAAAACGCCTACTCAATTGCGGAAAGTGGAATCTTGCGTGTGCCTCTTGTGTACGTGCAGAGCCCGCACGAACACACCCAGGCCTTACGAATTCCAGAGGGATTAACCCTTTTAGGACTGCAGTCCCGTTTTGAGGACAAACTACTTATAACATGAGTGGTTTTGTCCCCAAAACGGGACTGCAGTCTTAAAAAGGGTCGACGGAACTCTCCACACTTCGCACAGATAGATCGCGATTTGCTGCATGTAAGTCATGTAGATCCTAAGCTACCTGCGTGAGATGTCGTTGTACAGGATCTGTATACGTGCAGATCCAACCCAGAAAACAGGTCCTACATAGATCATGCAGATTTTACGGCTCCCGCCCAGAAACATGAGCTAGGTCGTAGTGATCATACAGATCATCGTACAGATCAGGAATATATCTGATCTGAAAATGTGTATATCATGAAGTGGGGATGGTCTGTGGATGATCTGTAGATGATATATGGGGATGATCTGCAGATGATCTGTAGATTGTCTACCCGGCATGCGGAGGTCGCTCTCTGCTTGGTTGTAGCGGTTTCAACGTACAGTAGGTGACCGTGATTGGCGGTGTGATAGGTGGTTTGTGCATAAATGCGGTACCAGGTCTCGGTGTTGTTGTGATGTTTTTATGTTTGGCGAGTGACCCTTGTGTGTTGTGTTTTACTTGAGGTGGTGTTGGGTATGATGGTGATGTTTAGATTACTGCCGTGTATGTCATGTGCGTACGAGTGCCGGTATGTTCTGCGTGTGTCTGCCTTCTTTGGGTGATTGTGATGCTTTTTTTTGCCTGTGGTGGCGTGCGATGTGTGCTTGTCTTATGGATGTTGTTAAATCGACATTTTGATGTTGCGATGTTTGATGCTCAACGTTTGTGTGATGCGTGCCGGCGTGTTGTGGGGTGCTATCTTGTGATGTGTGCCATGTTGCGCTGTATTGTGGTGTGTCATGTTTTGATATTTTATGTTTCGATGCTTTGATGATCAGCGTTCGTTATTTTTTACGTCGTCCTCGGATGTGTCATGTTTGATGCTTTACGTTTGTAATTTTTTTATATGCCGCCGTCTTGTGATGTCCTGTGTGATGTTTTTGATACTCGATGTGTTGATGCTTGGCGTTTATTGCGTTTGTGATTTTTTTGTTTCACGTTATGTGACTCCGATGTTGATGTGTTGTGATATGTGAGCAGGTGCAAGTGGCGGGCGCGGTAATGGACCTAGAAGTGTCGAGGGATAAGTCCATCGCAACGGTCGCGGCGGGAGACACGACCCACTTCTTCGACACAGGTCAGTAGGTCTGGCACATCAGTCAGTCGGTCGGTCGGTCAGCCGAGTCAGCTAAGAGAGTCACCTCATTTTTTTTTTCCCTCGACCCACCTGTTTTCAATTTCACGAGGGAAGGTGTTGTTTTGATAATCAGAGCCAAATATGGTGTGTACACATGGTGGGGATGCATGGATTTTGGGGTCCCTCGTGGGCTCTAATTCTTATAACATATGCCCACCCGTAACAGTAGGAATCTTTCACTTTCTTTGGCTCCTTGTATGACAAGGAATATACATTTCATACCTTACCCCCAAGAAAAACGACTTTTGAGAATAAAAACACACACCGCCCGATAAACAGGCCTTACATCACACAGATCATGATATATCTATCTATCATTCTACCTATCTATCTGTAGATCGTCTAGATCCCAACCTGCCGTGATGAGATGTCGTTGGTTAGGATCTGTACATGTACATGTGGTACTGTAGACAATGTATAGTTGATTTTACGGCCCACACCCACCCGGCAACATGAATGAGCTAGATCATACGTACAGATCAGGGATTTATCTATCTGCCCTGAAATATACCGGTATATAGTATGAACTGCATGGGTAGATGGTCTGTAGATGGTCTGTCCGATGTGCCATTGAGATGTTCACCTCTCTGGGCGTAAATGTAAGGGCCGTGTGGTCTTCATATTATTACGGGGGACCATACCATAGTAAATAGGACCTATGGTACACACAAAAACCCATATATTTACCTATTTCTACTGACAATATTTGGTCCTATTTACTATGGTCCCCCGTAAGAGTGTCTGAACGGTCCTTGTATTCCGGTCCGGAGTTGTACCTGGCACTTGGGAGATCATGTGTTACGAAGTGCGAAGTTCCACAGAATACACCAGCAAGAAGAACGGAAGGCACACCCAGCTCGTCTCACGCAGCAGCGCAGCGCAGCGCCATGCGGTGTTGTGCCATGCCATGCTATGCTTGTTATTTTGTACATAGCAAGAGAGTTATTTATGTACGTATATGTCATACGTGCATGCGGCGTCGGGGTTGTTTGTTTTCCCGGGGCGTGGAGAGCTCTTGGCGTATACAAGTCGCCTGTTGTGCACCTACTGGCAAACCTTGTGGGCCATCTGTCTGTGGCGCTCCATTCTTCCTTGTGAGCGAGCGTAGCAGGCGGAACCGCCCGCTACGCGAAGCGCCTTGTATACCATAAGACACCGTTCTATACTCTCCCGCGACAGACGACACCCCCCCCCCCTCCCATCCCTCCGCCAGCGGACTTCTCGGAGCTGAAGCGTCACACGATGCCGATCAACTTTCGCAACGAGGGAGGCGCATCCCTGCACCCGGGGGGGGACCGCTTCATCGCCGGGGGTTCGGACCTCTGGGTCCGGGTATTCGACTACGACAGCGGGAAGGAGCTGGAGTGCCTCAAGGTGACTTTTGTTTGTGGCTGGTTGGCTTGTTGGGTTTGTGGGCTCCTGTTGATTTTCGTTGTGGCTCGTTCGGGTTCTTGACGTGTTGCGTTGTTGGCTTTATTGCCGTGTCGGGTTGTTGGCTTGTTGGCGTCTCAGATTCTTGCGCACGTGGTTTTGACATTTGATGTGAGTTTTTTTTTTTTCAAGGTTGGACCGCAAGGGGAAAGGGTTTTGCCTATTAGTAGGCGGGTCCGGCTGTCCCGTCACCCCCTCAACCGCCGCACGGGTTTTCACTGCAAGACACTTGTGTTTTTTATTATGGGGTGGGGGGGGGGGGAAGAAGGTTGCATATATCCCGGCTGCTGAAATTTTGCTGACGCTGTTTCCGCCCCCAAGACATGGGTGCAGTTGGTCCCCCGATAACCTGAAGGCTAACCTTCCGCGGGCATCACGGGCCTGTGCGGCCCTACTCATCGTACCTACATTACCCTACTCAGCCCTACCCTACTCTATACCCTACCCTACCCTACTCTATACCCTACCCTACCCTACCCTATTTTACCCTACCCTACCCTACCCTACCCTATTTTACCCTACCCTACCCTACCCTACCTCGCATCCCGTTTAGTCCGTCGTCTCTCTTGAACCTTAATTTAGGGACACCGCAGGCCTGTGTGGTGCCCTATCTTACCCTACGATACCCTACCCTTCTCTATCGTGCCCTATCCTACCCTAACCTACCCTAACCTATCCTACCCTGCCCTGCCCTGCCCTACCCTACGACACCCTATCCCACCCTACCCTTATCTACCTTGCCCTATCTAACCCTTCTCTACCGTGCCCTACCCTACCCTACCCTACCCTACTCTATACCCTGCCCTACCCTACCCTACCCACCGTACCCTGCCCTACCTTGCCTTACCATACCATACCGTACAGTACCCTCCCTCACATTTCGTTTCGTCTGTAATGTCTCGACAACCGTTAACGCAGGGGCACCACGGGCCTGTGCGGTGCCTGAGGTACGCCCCGGATGGGAAGACCTACGCCACGGGGTCGGAGGACGGGACCATCCGCCTATGGCAAACCAACCCCGGAGCCGCGTCGGCCGATGGTGCCGCGGGGTGAAGACCTAGTCCGAGAAAGTAGGAGGGGGGTGGGGTGGTGACGGCGGCGGCGGCAGCGTGGGCAGTGATAGCGGTGGTGGTGGTGGTGGTGGGGATGGTGAATTTCGGATCGGCGCGGATGGGTTCATGTTTGTGAAAACTAGAACTCACGAGAGAAAAAGAAGGAGGGAAGGAAGGAATGAAAATTCCGAAGGAAAATGACGGTTACGAAACGGTTACAAAGCAAGCACCCTTTTCGCGAGACTCGACGGGCATCGGTTCGGTTCGGCTGGGTTTGGTTCGGTGTCACGGACAAGAGTATGGCGCTGTACCACCCGGGGCATACTCGTAATACACATTCTCGTACCCTGTTTTTGTTTTTTTTGGTGTTTTTTTCTCTTCATTTTCTTCTCTGCTGTTAGCGTTTGTTTTGTTTCCGTTCTTTCCTTTCCTTTCCTTTATTTTGTTTTTTTCTTCTTGTTATTGTAGTGGCCTTTTTTATGCGAGCTCTTCATGATCGTTCGTTTGTTTGGCCTTCGAAAATGAAAGGTGTGACGAGTTGAGGTCTCCGCTTTTGCGCTTGACAGCGATGGGGATTTAGGGGGAAGGAGAAGGGAGGGGAGGGGACGGGAGCGGGGGGGGGGGGGGGGGGGCAGCAGTAGCAGCAGCAGCAGCGGTGGGATCCGTGGCCAATAACGGAGCCTCGCGGGCATGAATTCCTTGTCTTTTTTGCTTCTTTGCTTTGGCACGATGGTGGCTTGTCTCGACTTCGGGGCCCCTCATTGTTTTTTATATTGTTTTCTGAGCGCTCTGTGTGTCTATCCCGCAGCTTCTGGGCCGTTGGTCGTACGATACCGCGATGCCATGCTTTTGCTTCGAAATCGCTTCGTAGGGCTTTTTTTTTGCCAGGAGGGCGGAGGGGGGGGGGGGGGGGGCTATGACAGCTGTACCGCCTCCCGCCATGGTTGAGTAAAAGCAGCCTGACAATACCAAACATAAGTAACATCGGACAAGGCATGATTCAGATCATCTAGACCCTGCATTCGCCTTTTATGAGATGCCGCCTTCCACCACGCGGGGGAGCGAAGCAGCAGCCGTGGATAGGACGAATGTGAAGTCGCTCGCATTCGACAAATGACGATCTACTACGACTGTACTGCTGCAGTTCATCTAGCTTTATTGCCGTTGTGATATGCTGTTGCAATGAGCCTTGTCGGACAGATACCCCCCCCCCCCCGCCCCTCCCTCCGGTGGCCGTATGCGTTAGAGCTGTGCCGTACAGATCACACCTCCGGCAAACATAATGATCTATCTATCTCTATATATCTGCCCCGAGAGATCTAGATCGTTTAATGAGGATCTACCTGATCTGTCCCATGTGTCCTGTGTGTCGACGGAGGCAGTCTCTCTACCCGAATGGTGCTGACTTTCCGGAGTCGCAGTGTTTGAGCGAGGAACGTCTGGGGGCGGGGGGGAGGGGTGTACTCGTTTCATGCATGGCCGCAGTCACATGATATCATAGACCCTCGCACCATCCCAATATGTACAAGGTCGGGACGGAGCGCGTCGGCTTTTCACCACGACCAGGCAGACATTTTTTGTTTTCGCACCAAAAGCGCGAAGCGAAACGCGGAGGCGTTCGGCGAATCTTGGCATGAATGGGTGAGCGCTGCATGCATCCCCTACTGGGAACCAGTAAATCTCAGGGGCGCGGGGGCTGGGGTTATTCGAGAAGAAAATTACTCGAGTTCATTCATCAGTAGTAGCGGTAGTGGTGGATCAAGCGTTTGCCTCTCATATCTATTTCATCATATTGGCATTTTGTATCACGCCTGGGCATGAGCGAGTCGATTCACCATCGCGTTAACCCTAGCCACTAGAGGAGGGCGGGGAGGGGGGGGTTGGGGGTGCTCATGCCATGTCATGCATGGCCGTAGTCGTATGACCATCGACGCTCGCATCCCTACCATTCCGGGACGGGCCACGTCGATTTTTCGCTGGACCAGGCAAGACACCGCTAGCAACAAGCGCGAAGCGCCGTGAGATGTTCAGCGCCTCGCATTAATGAGTGAGCTGCACACGGAAGACAGCTTCGAACGAGTTGGTTTGTCTTCTGGCGGGGGAAGAGTAGGGGATGGGGAAGCGTAGCAGGGGGGGGGGGGGGGGGGGTATTCGATAGGAGATATGTACTCGATCTCATGCATGGCCGTAGTCGTATGACCATAGACCCTCGCATCCCTATAATGCCGGGACGGAGCATGTCGGGTTTTCACCGACCAGGCAGACATTGCTTGCACCAAGCGCGAAGCGCCGTGAGGTGTCCAGCGAGTCGCATGAAGGGTGAGCTGCATCCTACTAAGAACCGCTTGTGAGGCGGACTTGCATATGGATGACAGCTTCAATGAGTTGATTTAATTTCCGGTGTAGGCAATTCCAGAGACAGCAATGGGAGCACTATGTAACTGCCTCTTGGGTGCCTTACCTTGAACACTACGTGATACGATAATTCCCACTTGTGCAGAGTAAAGGTTGTTCACCTCGCACAAACGATCTAACTCGACAACCAGCTGTGGGCGACCGCCAAAAAAAAAATAAAAAAAAACGGTACCCTGGTTGTCTAGCTCACGTAGTGAGCGGCATGTTTTACAGTGTCGTTGCCAACCGACGCCAACCCAACATAGATAGAATAAGGGATCGGGGGGTGGGGGGGGGTATGATAGGAAAACATTGGGTTGTCGGGGGAATGCCCCTGCTTCTTCTAACCCCCCGTGTGTATACTCGTAGACAACGGCTTTTCCGGTTGGGCCAGAGAAGGGGCAGCAGGGGGGGAGGGTACCAGTAGTGGGTATATAACACTCATCTGCGAACCATACCGTGTTTTTGCTTGAGCGTTTTTGTATGCCTTGCTGTGGCTTTTATGGCGCTCCCTCCACCGCGGTGCGTATAGGGATGGAGGGGGGAGGGGGGGAGAGAGCGGAGGCGGCGGAGGGGGGGGGGGGGGGGGGGGGGGGGGGGGTAGAGGAAGCGGGGAGGGGAGGGAGTGCGGGAGGGAGGGAGGGGGGGGGGGATAAGAGGTTAAAATGTAACCCTTTGCTACAACGCAAAACCGCCCCCTGCTCTGATTCCTTGCGGTTTCTCCCCGAAAACGCGGCCTCCACGGTGGGTGTACCGATGGGGGGCAAAGGGGAGACGGAAAGAGGTAGTTGCGGGGTGCACTCATGCCATGCATGGCCGGAGTTCGTGTGGCCATAGGAGGAGGGGGGTGTACTCACTGTCGTGTGTGGCAGTAATAGTCTTATGACTACGGCCGGAGTTCGTGTGGCCATAGGAGGAGGGGGGTGTACTCACTGTCGTGTGTGGCAGTAATAGTCTTATGACTACGCATCCCCCAGACTGCCGGGATGAAGCACGTCGGGTGTCCACCGACCGGGGAAAGGTATTGTTCGCACCACAAGAGGCGTGGGGGGGGGGGGGGTGCGAGCGGGGGCGGGGGGGTGTGTGGCGGGTTAAATTCCATTGAGCTGCGGCAAACGTCCCCCCTGCTCTATTTCCAGGTAGAGCGTCCACAAAAACGTGAGTGGGTGTATGTCTCGAGGGTTTTCCTGGCAATCTTGCTTTTTTTTTTGCGAGAACGCCTCCCGGCAGGGACATGCGCGCCCGGCCAGACCCTGGAATTGTCGTTGGTCTCATTGGAGGGGCATGACGTCTGCTTGCTGTTGTTGTCATGTTTTTGCTTGGGGTGACACTGCTGCGGCGCTCATCATGGCCGCTGTGAAGAATGAATCGAGTGGCTTGAAATTGCAATATTTGGGTTGATTTGTTCGATGGTGATCCCGTGAGCGAAGGATGGGTTTGTCGATCGATTGCTGTAGACTAAAGCAGTGTGTTCTTGTGCTTTTGTTTTCTGCCTTTTTAGCATGCAGTCAGCATTTTAAGAGCGGCGTGTGGTTTTTGCTTGCTTGCTTGCTTCCTCCTCCTCCTCCTCTTCCTCCTCCGCCTCGTTCTCCATCCTGCGCTGCCTCCCCTTTCCGTTTCGTCTGCGCATATACAATTTGCTTAGAAAAGCTCCTTTTTTCTTTTACACAACCTGCTCCACAGAATTGCGTCGACAAAACCTACCTGCCATAAAAATCGAATCGACACGAATGGCTTAACAACAGCAAAAAAGAGCGGCTCAATCAAAAACCTGTTCGACGAAAATCGGCTGAACCACATTACTCTGTGACCCGACAAAATTGCCTCGACAAAACCGGTTCGTCAGAATCGGCTCGGCTCGACAATATCAGCCCAACAATGTCGACTCGACGAAAGAATTTGACTATTTTAATAGACTAAGTAAGTCGGAACGAAGAGGAAGCCAAAATATACTAGATCCAGGTGTGGGTACGAATAGGAATGGAGCGGCGGTTAATAGGAGCGGGATTCATACCGTACTACCCTGACCACGCCTGTGGCAATGAAAAGGCCGCGCCGACCCTCCGCCGCTGATTGGTGGGCACGGCCAGCAGCGCCTCCAAAGGCCGAAAGAGTTCTGGCGAGCTAACCCGCTCACATTACTGACGAGTATCATCCCCAATGAGCTTTTGACACTCGATCAATTATTTTTATGAGGCAAATATTGACATCGGCGAGGGCAGCAACGTGCAGACCTTGACCCAGTTCGGACAGCAAATGGCTGACCTATACCCTCGGTTTTAAACGCTATCCCATAACCCCGACCGCCTCGGAACAATATCGAGTTCAAGATGTCAAGAAACTTTAGTTGGGGCTGTATCAACCATTTGTACGGAGCTGCGCCTAATCGTAAGCACCACGAGTACCACACGCAGGTCTACAATTATTAGTAACAACATACCTAGTACCCCGTACTGGGTGACACAGGGCATACTGCCCGTATACCGGGAAGGTGCCAGTGTATTCTTAGGCTCGCAGTAGTACTCGAAATATATATGTATGAAAGCGTTAAAAATACTGAGTATGCCCCAGTGTACTCGCAGTATCAAGGGCCTGAAATAATAGTGTTGACAGAGCATGAAGCCGCCGACGTGAGCAATGAAACCAACTACTATAATATTAATACAAGCTAGTAGTGAGGGTTTTCCCGCCGCTCGTCCCCTATAAAAGCGCTGGCTGCTTTCTGCTGTAAATACGATTTGATCGGTTTTGGAGCACACTAAAATACTCAGGGTGCTTGTTTTACGCTTACACGGATACTCGCGCGGTATGAACTATATGCGGGGCATGCGTGTGACGTATGCGCGGTGTAAACTTTGGGCGACGTATGCATGTGTTCTGCATGCGTAGTATACGCTGTTGTATGCGAATACGTTGTATGCGTTGTATGCTGGGCACTGTATGCGTGACATGGATGTGTTGCATGCGCTGTATGTATTCGTGCTGTACGTGCTATATGCAGCGTTGATGTGTTGTGTGCGCTGCATGCGCGGTGCGTACGTGCTGTATTGGCGGCATATATGTGGTGTATGCGCGGCATGCTTATTATGTACCAGTATTCGTTATTATCCCATGTTTTTTTTCTTTCGAGAAGGTTTACGAGTGTTCAGCATTGAAGCTCATTCTTGCTGCACATTGTTGTCGGATGGCAAAACGCAATACGAATAAGACATTTTTTCTTGGTATATGCCCTGGTACTTCGTATGTGAACATCACGCTTCTCATTGATCAGGGGGGTGTGAAGCTAGTGCAGAGACATAAGCTGGTAAGAGGCACAGGAATGTCGATGCTGGATATGGTACACTGCTTGTACAGTAGCTCGCGATCTTCTTATTACTGCGCCTCAAGTGAGTTGAGAGGGAGAGAGAGAGCTGGAGTGAGCGAGGGCGGGCTTCGTCGGAAACGCAACCCAGCCCAGGCGCGTTGACCAAAACTAACCAGTATGCAGATGCCGTCTACCGGATGGAGGTACAGTCTACCGGGACGTCCCCATGAAGAAGATTCCGAAACAGCAACATGTTCTGCTCACAAGGAGGTTTCTAGACTGGTTCCACTGAATACTCCCAAATAGCGCTATGTATCTATTAATTAATTATATTATAGACAGCGTGATGCCCAATTTATAACTTCATCATAGTGTTGCCTCTATTTAATGGTACCAACTTGTTCAAAATATGTACGAGTATACGATGTACTTCAAAATCAACTTTTGTAAGCTCCCCCTTCGTGCAACAACGTAAAAATAAATGTATCTCTCACATACTCCGAAATCACCAATTAATTGCAGGTTGCCTTCGTGCAACGTTCCAAGATATTGTCCTTTGCGACGTCATCTTCGAAACACGCATGTGTTCCTGCCCTCCCACGCTTTGAACATCCGGTCCTCGTCATCTACCGCCGCTTCACCCGAAGTCCATCGAAAAACTGTAAGAGTATTTCGAGCTACAATCCTCTCTGTCGTCTACTGTACACTACATACGCCTCGCTGTGGACTATTGTAGACAGCAAAGCAGTACCTTCCTCTATACGTATAGCTCTGCAACAACGCCCAATTTCCAAACCATCCTCCCAAACTCCTTTACCGCAGCACACTGCTGTACACACACAACCATGCACGCTTGACACGAGAAGGTGCCCTGACAAAGCTTGTGTTTGTCCCGCCGCGTTGTTGGTCGAGATCGTACTTTGCCGTTACATATCGAAAACCCGCCGCAATTTTTATTATTTAACCAACCGACCCCCTCCCGTATAGAGAGGATGAGGAGCGACGCTCGCTACACCGCGTTGTTGGTGGCCCGTGGCAATGATGATGAGTTTCGGCGCGCGAAGACCTCGCCCCGAGCAAAGACAACTCAACTGCATACAGCTGCGGAAGGAAGAAGCCTGCCTGCAGCACCTGTGGTGAGACAACATAAACCGCCTATATATATATCGCCGCAACGCGGAGACTCACGAACGAACTGTACTTCATATGCAACGAGTATTCCAGAGTAATACACCCCAAAATACTCGGAGTACAGCAGTATTTCAGAGTATCGAACCCCAAAGTACCAGGGTATTTTACGAGCATCGTCTGGCCTTTTTGCTCAGGATGACCCAATCCGGCACACTCTTCTGTCGATGACCACCATAATTACAGCCGTTCTTCGTGCAGAGACGTCTCGTGCGGCATTTACATTTTCCGTCACCACTGCTGCTGCCGTCTCCACGATCCTCGTGTTTGTGATGAAGTAAGGTCGACATCGTTTTCATTTAATTATCCTACCAGCACGGCCGTCTGACCTCTGCTCCGACACCTCGATTCAACACACCTCATCCTCTCGACTAAAGTGATAATATTGACGACCGTTCATTCGGATATTTGATATTTCGGCGTCCGATCCTGCGGGCACTCCTTGCACTCGTGGCATTTGAAATTTAGTACTACTCACACTCGCACTTACTGGCAACAAACAATCTGGCAGTATTTTGAGGTTTGAAGTTGAGTACTGCTCACACCCCCAGTCACTCGCAATGTTGAGGCCGCAAGCACCCTATTAATAATAGTCTCAGCATTCATTCAGAGTACGAAATTTGCTCGATACGGAAACAGTCGATACTACGAGTGTGGCCCCTCTGCTGTGCGTTTAACGTATTACCCGCAGATCGTATTGGATCGTACTGCTGCAACCAACGACTAAATAAAGGTGCAGTGTGAGATTTCAGAGAGGGAGCAAGCACATCAAATAAATATTGCACAATTCATCATTTTATAACGCTTGTCGAGGTCCTACACACAGTGACTTACAAAGTACTTTTCATAAATTTAAAGCACGGGGCCACAATTAATGTCCATTCTATGTATGCAGGATTGGCTCACCTACTATAGCTCCTATATTATCCACAAGAATCTGGCCCGACCGCCGTGGGGGCGGGAGGGCATTTTATTCCCTAGTTACCATATAATATTCGCATACGAGTACTCGTATATCCCCAAAATCTCTGCGTACCTATATACGCGCAGACACGTAAGATTCACATACCGGTATGCACGTTCCTATACTACGGTGGGTGTGGTACTCCCTCACAGGGGTGGGACAATCCGAATGACCTTCGTTTCAGCCCCGCCAGTGCTCTTACGCCCTCCGGGAGTGCGGCCACTCGCTTCTGCCGTTGGTGGGTTATCTGCCCCCACGCTGTCAGGCGCGCCTCTGCTACTACTACTAATCGCTGCCATCGGTGGATTCCCTACTACTTCACTGCCATCAAACCCGCGTCTACGCGCCGTTTTTGGTAGGTTCCCTACTACTGCTACTGTACCGTCGGACCTGCGTCTCCGAAGTTTGACCGCCAGCCGCGTTTTCAATCTGCGCCATACCCTTGGGCACACCGCCTCCAACTTCGTTCTACTACTACCACTACATGCTGCACCGTTAGGGCCTTTAGGGGCGGGAGGAGGAGGAGGAGGAGAAGGGGAAGGAGGAGGAGGAGGACTAGACTGCGGCAGCTGCTGATGTTGGTCCTTCGATCGCGACGGCCGTGTGAGGTGTACGGCGGCGCATAGGCCGAGCATGGCGTCGGTGAACTGTGACGAGAGCCATCAGGCAACAGCGGCGGGAAGACGCCAAGCAGAAAACGGCGGGGCGTGGACAGCAGGGGAAAAGGGGGGGAGATTGTGAAACAGTAGTGAGAGGCAACATAATGTGGGCACTCCAAGAAGGGACGGAGGACAGGCAGAGAAACGGAGAAAAAAGGCGAGATAGTTACCCTTACGCTACCTCTTTAGTATTGTTATAGCGTCCAGCATCCGCCAGAGGTGCCGTAGCATGAGCTTCAACGTTGATCATTCATCAGCTTTCCCTGAGGAATAAAGAAAACCACGAGAAACCCGGAGACAAGAAGGAAGCTACTTGTTTTTACTTTCGAGTACATACATTGCAGGCGGCATAGCAATCGTGGTGGTTGAAATTAGGGGACTGTTAAGCTTGTACGAGCTCGTACTACTCACTCACCCGCGCTATTGTGGGGACGGGGGCGGCGGTGCTCATTCCGGCCCAGGGGCAAGGTGCAGGGGCCGATGATGCGGCCACGATGGTTTTCTACCTAGTGTCATGGCCTGTTCCTTGGACGTACGAAAGAATATAGATGCACTCACCCGCACGACTATGGGGATGAGCGGAGTGCTCATTCCTGCCTCGGTGAGGTGGAGGGCGGACGACGCGGCCACGTACACCGCCAAGGTCAAGCAGATTGCGAAAACCTGAGCCGCCAGAACCTTCTTGGCTTTCGCGTAGAACGTCTTCGCAGATGCTGACGCCTGCCACCCTCCGCGATCGACGTGACGATACAGTTACGTTAAATTAAGTTGAAGGCACGAAAACGGTGTACGTATGTGTGTGTGTTCTTCACATTAAACCGTTCTTTCTACCCGTCGACATCCAGCACAACCAGTGTCCGTGCCGATTCTTCAATCCTAGAAGAGATACAAGTTCTGTGGTCACAAAGCTACGCCACAGAGATACTACGTTGCCACGTGTGCAGTATGCACTGCAGTGGTGGGCAATGCCAAGCCATGTAATCATACTAGGTACGACAGGCACGACATACGCAATCTATGAAATAGTGAAACGAAAAGAAACAATCAAAGAGAAAACAAAAACAAGGTAGACAAATCGAAAGAGAAAAAGAAAAAAATGAAGCAAAATCTAGGAGAAACAATCTGTCGTGCCCCCCCCCCGCAGGCGAGGTGGCCAACACTTGAACAAGAACGAGCTGGACAAAAGAAAGAAAAATAAAATAAAATAAGAAAAAACACCACTGCTTGTAAACAGAGTAAGACAAAGAACCAAGGAAAAAAGTAACAAGGAAAAATAACAAAGGGGAAATAACAGGCAGACCAAAGCCCAAAGCACCTTCCAGGTGGCGGCAGCAGTTTGTGGTACGAGTAGTATAACCAGACTGCCGTCTCCGCCCTGCGTTCGTCAACTATGCCCAGCCCCTTGGCGTCAGACAATACGAAACGAGCAGAGCAGGTTCGTCATCCAACGCCGCCACACGGCTCCTTCAGTACGGCTTATCAATCCGAAAAGGAAGAGAAAAATAAAATGAAAATCACGGAGAGTCAGCGTAAGAAAGAAAAAAACAAAACATGAAGAGAAGACAAGGGAAGACCACGTTCGAACCAGCTGCACCAGTTGGTAGCACTAGTAGTATGGTCATGTTCTACTTCCTAGTCGACTTGGTGCCTTGCTACCCTGTCTGCCATCTCCTTCCTACTTTCGTCTACCGCCGTTTCCCTTCTACCCCTCCTGTTCCCCCCCCTCTCCGCATTCCCTTGGTCGGGCTTTCTGCCACTTCTCCTGTTGCCCCCTCCCCCCCCGTCCCCTTGGGCACCATCCACGGTGGATGCGCGGCGCTGTCTACTCATCTCAGCCTCAGCCTCGTGCCACCTCCTCATGAACCGTTCGGCTGCTTCAAGGATCCCCCGGTACCACTTCCCCGCATTTTTGGCTGCAGTGGACCACAACGCGGTCTCAACTCCAAAGACCAAGGGGGCAACTTCCGTTGACGCTTCGGTGGCTCGGAACTCCCTAAGGTCTTCGACTATGCATCTATGCCAAGTCTTACACTGTCCGCCTGGTCTCGGGTTCTCCCCACCAGTTATCGTCCCGAACATTACCCGACTGGGTAATCGCTCCTTGCTTTGCCGTGCCACGCCCCACGCAAAGAAGAGCCGCCGTTTACGAATGGTCGTTTCGATGCTCTCGCAACGTGTCATCTTGAGGGCCTTCGCGTACGAGAGGGTGGCATAGTCAGTACGAAGTCGGCGCTGGAAGCCAATGACTCGCAACAGGACTTGGTGGTGAGCCGTTCGAAGCTTGACAAAGTCTTCCGCTCTGAGGGTCCACGTCACACACCCGTACAGCAGGGTCTCAATCACCTCGGCCTTCAGCATTCGGACTTTAAGGCCAAGGATCGTCCTATCATACAACTCCGGGCCGAACCGTTTGAGGCATGCTCGCATGAGGCGGATCCGTCGGTCGATTTCGAGCGAGAGCGCAGCGTTTTCGAGGATAACGCCGCCTAGGTATGAGAACTGGGTCGTCTGCTTATACCTCTGACCTGCCGCTTCGATGACGAGCGGTGGTGCGAGGGTTGTCCGGTCTGGTGTTTGTAGGACCATTGTCTCAGTCTTCTTTTCCGACACCGTGAGGCCTGCTGCTTCGAAGACAGTCACGAGGACTGTCATCATTTTTGCGAGCCCTTCAGCCGACTTCGAGACAATTCCTGCATCATCGGCGTACAACATGCCCCATACAGACCTTCGCACTCATGCCAATGGCTCCTCCTTCCCTGTTCGAAATACTCCAGCTTCACTGAGTTGGACCAAATCCCTTACAATGGCTTCGTCTTGGCTGAAGCGTACTAGTACGACGTGTAACGCAGCAGCGAAGAACACGTTGAACAGTAACGGTGATAGTACACAGCCTTGCCGCAGCCCCTGCGTGACATCAAACCATTCCGAGAGCTCGCCGTCATCAGTACGCACGCGAGCCCGCATGCCATCGTGGCAACTACGGATAATTCTCACCATCTTGGTTGGTACGCCAAATCGTGTGAGTACCTTCCATAACAGCTCTCGGTCGACAGAGTCGTACGCTTTCTGCAGATCGATGAAGCACACGTATAAGGGGATTTTCCTCTGTCGTCCGAGCTCTTGCAGCCGGCGCACGACGAACACCATATCAATCGTTGATCGTGCGGGGCGGAAGCCGCACTGTTCCTCGGGGAGTAGTTCCTCGATCTCGCAGTAGTTGCTGAGGCGGGACGCGACGATTTTCAACAACACTTTGCCTGCGTGGGCAACAAGCGAAATCCCTCTATAGTTGTTGCAGTCAGTTCGATCCTTCTTTTTGTTAAGGACCTTCATGATCGCATATTTCCATTGCTGAGGGACTTCTCCTGTTAGCCAAACATTGACAAGGATGTTGTGAAAGCGCTGGGCGAATGCCGGGTGGTCGATTTTTAGGAGTTCGACCGGGAGGCCATCTGGCCCGACAGCTTTCCAATTCGACATCCCCTTAAGTGCTTCTGTCATCTCGTCTATGGATGGTTCATCTTCAAGCGACAGTTTAGGCGGTCGCGGTGGCAAGAGGTCGATGATCGTGGGATCGAGTTTCAGCGACTTCGTGTTCAAGAGTTTGTGGTAAAAACCCGCCCATCGTTCACGAATTCGCACCTTATCCCGTAAGATCGTGCCATCCTCGTCCCTAATGAACTGTTCGCTCCTCGCTTTAGTCCCTTCCAATCCTACCGTACTCTTGATGTGCTTGTAAAAGCCTCTCTGGTCGTTGTTCGCTAGGAGTCGTTCGGTTTCGGCAAGGTACGCTTCGAAGTACGCATGCAGTCCTGCGGCAATCACCTTCTGCAGGTTCGCACACGCAGATCTCAGGGTCTTCCACGCGGTTCTGTCCCGGGGGTGGGCACGCAAGAATTGTCGTGCATCCTCCCTCGCTGTCCATGCTGGTATGAATGCGGCCAAGGTTTCGGCAGACTCACACCATCCATGTCTGCGGTGGCGACGTGCAGGGGGTGGTACCTCTTTTTCGACCGCATCAATAACAGCCGTAGTGAAAATCTCAACCATACCAGACGTATTGCGGGGCTGGATAGGCTGGTTGAGAGTGGAGATGACCCTGGAGACTACTCGTTCACGACACTTTCCATCGGACATAAAAAGCTGCCTGTCGAACTCTCGGCGTTTTGTCGGTCTACGTATTTGTCTGTTGGGCGCAAAATGACCACCGAGTCGGACTTTGATATACAAGATGTTGTAGTCTGAGTCAGCCTTAGCTGGGGCAGGAGGCTGTGGGACGACTTTCGCATCTTGTACTCTAGGTCGATGGACTTGACGGGTTAGGATGTAGTCGATCCGCTTACGGTCATTCGGGCCGGTGCCGTTGTGAGTATGCGATATCCCGCCCTTGCGCGTGCTGAAAAACGTGTTGGTGAGAGCTAACTTGCAATTGGTGGCGAACGACAGGAGCCGTCTGCCATTATCGTTACGAACAACACGTCCATACGCTCCCAGCACTCTGCTTTCATCATCACCGCACCCTTCCTTCGTCTGTCCAGTTCGCGCGTTGACATCCATCAGTACAAACAGACACTCTTTCGTCGGGATTTTTTCCACCAAGTACTCCAGCTTCTGCCAGAAAATACGTTTCAGTTCGGCGTCCTTGGTACAATCAGTTGGAGCATACGCAACGACGAAGTTGACTGCCTCGCATTTGCCAGCCAGCTCAAAGCGCATAGATATTAGCCGCTCGTCAACGAACTGATGAGTATGCACAGACTTACTGCACAACGATTCCTTGACAGCTAGGCCTACTCCGTACAGCCCTTGCCTGGTGGCTGTTGTTTCCTGTCCTGAACAGAAAACACGATACCCTGCCGCACGGAACGTCGTGCTGCCGGACCTCCGAGTTTCCTGCAGGTCAATGAAGTCACAGCCGAGTTGCCGTCCCTTCGCCAGTACACGCTCGTCATGTCCGTACCCGTTCTTCCCCCTTACAGCCAGGGTGCGCACATTGTAGGTCGCTACCGCCACAAGTGCCTCCTTCTGTCTCTTACGAGCCTCGCGTGCTGCTTTCTTTGCCAGCCGACGTTAGGCTCGTCCCCGCCTCCTTTTTTTCTTATTTTGTTTCTTTTTCTTCTCTATGGCGAAAGTGGCTCTCCGTTTCGTAGCCCGGTACGCGCCTTGGTTTCCGTTGGCTGGGTGCAGCCGTCCAACCCACGCCGACAATCCCATCCTTCCTGTCGTGCATGCATACCCACGCTGTGGCCAGCCTCTCCACTCCACCGGCTGCCCACGTAGCGCTCTCTGCTGTGGTGATGTACCCGTCCCGCCTGAGGGATGAACTCCTCGGCGTCGGGGTTAAGAAGAAAAAACATCACCACCCCCCCACGCGGTCCTTAAAGCGAGCAGGCCACCAGCCGGACCGCGCAAGGTTCCCTACCTACCTAGTCCGAAGCTCGATGTTCGTGTGACTGTCGCTAGACCGCTGCAGGTCCTGGCGGACTTCCTCGGCCCACCCCAAGGACGGGGCAGGCCGAAGCAGGTAGTCTACGAGAGAATATGCCTACCAGTAGCTTCCTTGCTTGAGTGTTCGCTCTCGTTTCCGGTTTTGTTTTGGTTTCCCTAGATACTGGCCATGAGTATATTCTTAATATTTAAATTTGCCATGCGTGGCAATGATGATGTAGGTGTTACGTTTTTTCCAAATATACCATCCACATATAAATAAAGAAGGGTCAATAAACCAGTAATCTAGGGTATGTATTCTCCTTTCGGGAAATGTTTATGAGTGATCAACGTTGAAGCTCCGTCCATGCTGCAACATGGCCGGATGGGCAAACGTAGTGCAAGTGTTTTAAGTCATTGGATTCTACCGACCCTTTTGTTAGAAATCACGAAATATCTCGTCCAGCGAGCGACCGCTGTCCTGGTGCAAGCAACAGCCCCGTCTGTCCGCGTGTTCTACCAGTCTGCCAGCACCGTTCCGTGCGGCACCCACCTGGTATTCCCACGAGCGCGATCAACCAAACAGTGCCAGTTGCTGCCGTCAAAGTAAGCTACGAGTACGTACTGCCTACTCAGCCTAAGAATATGAACCATAACACCGAATTCTCCCTGTGACAATATTACTGCAGATTCTTCTCATATCGGTTCCCGATCCCTATTAATATCTTTCTTTTTATATGTGGATAGTATGGTTGGAATACGCGCTGCACATGGTCAGATGTCAATTGGGACAAAGCATGCTTTACTCGAAAGTGCCTCGAAATGAGGAGCCACAGCCACAGCCAAATTGTTTTTGGCCAACATGTGCTGGTAAGTACCCTCTATCGTTCTGTCGTAGCGCGCGTCGACTTGGGGGTGCATTTCGGGGCGCATTTCTTCAGCTAGCGGGCGAGATCTGTCACCTCTTTCTGGCGTCGGCTGATGACCGCCGCGGTTTGCGCAGCCACGAAGATGATGCAAGCACCCTGAACGCGCGCAACAATCACCAAGATCACCGCGCAAGAGGGAAAGACAAGGGCAGAAGTGTGTGGTGAAGAATATGATGGGACAAAAGACGCGTTCTACGATAGACGTAGCACGTTTCCGCTAAAATACGTCCTGAATGGCGTGGTTCCTTAACCCACAATCGTCGGAATGTCAATCTTGTTTCGGAAAATGACGTTTTTTGCATACGTGGGCCATGTCATTATTCATCGGAATGCAATTTGAGTATTGCTGGAATCAATTTTCGGGTGACTTACTATTAGTATGAAGCTCCTCAAGTGAGGAGCCTCAGAACAAAAGGAGTGGACCTCTATCGTAGAACGCCTTAAAAGCGTCGTGTGGTATTTTAGTAGGTGACCGCGGTCTGACCGCTTGACTGACCGCCCGCTACACTGAAACGAGTCATAATAGGAGACCGTGGTTTGACAGCTTGACTGACCGCTCCCTACACTGAAGCGTACTATATACCAGGTAACGGAGACCGAGCTTTGACCGCTTGACTGATCGCTCCCCTACACTTAAATACACTATATAGGAGACCGCGGTTTCGGCCCTTTGACTGACCGCCCCCTACACTAAAGTATGCTATATATAGGAGACCGCGGTTTTAACCGCTTGGCTGACCGTTCCCTGCACTGAAATGTACTCTATCGGAGACCGCGGTTTGGCCGCTTGGCTAACCGCGAAACCGAGGAGTGTCTCACCCCAAATGCATCGCCGGAGGTGGATGCGAGGTCTGACGGCATCATGGCTTTGTAGGGGCTGATTTAAAGGAGAACACCCCGAGCGGCACACCATATACCGGTGGCGTGGTTAACTGATCTGCCACTGGTGATACGTTATCATCTCCCCCGCGCATACCCAGGCACTCTCACCGGTTGTGTAATCCCAGTGTGTACTCTCATGTACGGCTGTAAATCGGAGCCGTTTAACCCAATTTATCGGAGCGATTTAAATCGGAATCGGAATCGGAATCGGGATCGGAACCGGAATCGGAATCGGAATCGGAATCGGAATTGGAATCGGAATCGGCAAATCGTGACGATTTTTTTCTCAAAACATCGACAAAAGTATTGGCGAAACATCGTCCCGATTCGCATGGGTAAGTAAGGATTCGCTCACGTTCATCGTAGAATAAGGATTCAAACACAAGGACTCACTCACACACGCCGGATTCGCCCGATATATCGGACATGTATCGTCTGCCCCGAAAACCGATGTTTTTAAAGTATCGGTATACGCAGCCGATTCACAGCCCTACCTTGATGTGAACATCGAAATGGATATGGTATTATATTTACCGGTCTATTACTCACCCGCAAGCGCTATGCACCCCCCTCAAACCGAGCGTAGATGGCGTCTGTCTGTCTGTCTCACCGCGAAGGTGTCGCCGAACGCGGAGGCGAGGTCGGCCAGCTTCATCGCTTCGCAGGGGTTGGAGAAGGAGTACACGCCGAGCGATGCCATGACGACCACGCCGACGCAGGCCAGGGCGATAAAGACGTGCTGCGTTTCGGCGGCCGATTTGAGCTTCAGCGCGAAAGCTGTCGGGGGCAGAAGCTTTCCTCGCGCAAATAAAGCAAAGGCAGGCCAGGGGGGGGGGGGGGGTGTACTCGATAGGAGATATGTACTCGATCTCATGCATGGCCGTAGTCGTATGATCATAGACCCTCGCATCCCTACAATGCCGGGACGGAGCATGTCGGGTTTTCACCGACCAGGCAGACATTGCTTGCACCAAGCGCGAAGCGCCGTGAGGTGTCCAGCGAGTCGCATGAAGGGTGAGCTGCATCCTACTAAGAACCGCTTGTGAGGCGGACTTGCATATGGATGACAGCTTCAATGAGTTGATTGAAATTCCGGTGTAGGCAATTCCAGAGACAGCAATGGGAGTACTATGTAACTGCCTCTTGGGTGCCTTACCTTGAACACTACGTGATACGATAATTCCCATTTGTGCGGAGTAAAGGTTGTTCACCTCGCACAAGTGATCTAACTCGACAACCAGCTGTGGGCAACCACCAAAATATATATTTTTTTAAACGGTACCCTGGTTGTCTAGCTCACGTAGTGAGCGGCATGTTTTACAGTGTCGTTGTCAACCGACGCCAACCCAACCTATATAAAATGGGGTGGCGGGGGGGGGGTGTACTCAATATCATGCATGGCCGTAGTCGTCTGATCAAAGACCCTCGCATCCCTACAATGCCGGGACGGAGCTCGTCGGGTTTTCACCGGCCAAGGTAAACGTTGCTTGCACCAGGCGTGAAGCGCCGTGAGGTGCGAGTCGCTTGAAGGGTGAGCAGCATCCTGTTGAGAACCGCTTGTGAGACGGACTTGCACATGGATGACAGTCGAGTTGATCGGTGTATTTTCTGGTGTGACCACTTCCAGAGACAGCAACGGGTTTACTATGTAACTGCCTCGTGGGTGCCTTACCTTGAACACTACGTGATACGATCATTCCCACTTGTGCGGAGTAAAGGTTCTTTCCCTCGCACAAATGATCTAACTCGACAACCAGCTGTGGGCGACCGCCAAAAAAACAAAACAAAACAAAAAACGGTACCCTGGTAGTCTAGCTCACGTCGTAAGCGGCATGTTTTACAATGTCGCTGCCAACCGACGCCAACTCAACCTATATGTAATCCATAGGGGGGGGGAGGCGGGGGTGGCAAAAAAAGAAGAGAGACGGATCGCACATTTACACATTCATAAAATAATGAAACAACAGCTGTGAGTGAGATCGAGGATTTCGTCGAAACTGATCTTTGCAAGCTGTGCGTGATACTCCCATCGCGCGTACTACGGGTTTTATATGGCCTCCTCATGCAGGACGTCTATTACGGGGGACCATAGTAAATAGGACCTATGGTACACACAAACACCTATATGTTTACCTATGTTCACTGAAAGTATTTGGTCCTATTTACTATGGCCCCCCGTCATAATACATCCCGTACATGAGGCAGACAAAGTCTGAAGGAGCAGAACTCAGGGGGTGTTTCCTGTACAGTGGACGCCCGCTGTCAGGGTACGTCTTGTTGAGAAAAATAGGCTCAGTCAGATTGACACCGAGAATAAAGAAATTTGATATAAGAAACACGGCTCAACAATGGGATCTGCTCGAAATTTCCTGTCACGACAGAGTTAGATCAACGTCCCGACACAAAATAAGAACGTTGGACCTGGACACCAAACTGACGTTTCTTGACACAGGTCACCCACCTGTGTATGTGTAGTAGATGTAGATAGCAAACTCAGACGAATGGGCTACTTTTATTTCGCGCTCGATTTTTTTAGTTTCTA
Organism: Nereocystis luetkeana; assembly: GCA_031213475.1. Lineage (NCBI taxonomy): Eukaryota > Phaeophyceae > Laminariales > Laminariaceae > Nereocystis > Nereocystis luetkeana. The sequence goes on from JARUPZ010000006.1 coordinate 5,985,236, forward strand.
CCATCCTATTTATTTCCCATCGGACTCTGCTGTGTAGAGCTTGTTCCAATGATATGCTCGGTAAAACATCGACGTACAAGAACAGACAAATCGGAAAAATGGGAACGAAGCCTAAAATGAGAACCAAGCCGTATCTCCAGAACCATGTGGTGTATCAGAGAACCAAAATGATCCTGCGAAACCCCTTGGCCAGCCCTGTGAGAGGAGCTCGTCAGAACGGTCATGCTCCATCTCGTGCCTTCGGGTGGGCGCAAAAAGCGATATACGCTGGCTCTATTGTGATTTCTCTAGATGCTGGCTACCGCGGCGATGCCGAGGACTTCCAGCCTGAGCGACAGCTCATTCGAAGGCTGCTGTACAGCCCCACAGGACTGTCAACTTTTTTTCTTGGAGCTGTACACAATTGGTTTGCTTTCTAAAAAAAAACGTCCGTTCCCATTTTTTGTTTCGTTCCCATTTTTCCGTTTTGTCTGTTGCCAAGGGGGAAATCCAGAACCCTTATGATAACTTCAGACAACGGAAAATGCCATCGATCAGACCTGAACGCTCGACGAAAATATCGGTCCGACGAACAACTATTAGTCGGCAACTTTTTAATCCTGCTTGCTGCTGTAGGACTGCACTCACTCCCGCTGTGCAGAAAAAAAAAACTGGAATCAGACTCAGGTTTAGGTTTTTGTACACTGCGGTACGAAACGGGTTCGGACGTGCCGACTCATAATGACTCCACCAGTTTCATTTTTGTTGCCCCCCGCCAATGCTGCAACCATATACTCTGTAGATGATTGCTTGTACCAAGCGCGAAGCGGCGTGAGGTGTTCGGCGAGTCGCATGAAGGGTGAGCTGCAGCCTGCTAAGAGCAGCTTGTGGGGTGGAGTTTCTTGCCAATGGATGACAGCGTCGAATTAATTTGTTTATGTTTTGGTGTGGCCACTTCCAGAGACAGCAAGGGTATACTACGTAACTGCCTCGTGGTCGCCTTAACGTACACACAATACCTGACACGATCACTCCCCGTGCGCGGAGTTAGGGCCCTCCACCCTCCGCACCAAATGATATAGCTCGACCGCCAGCGGTGGTCACCGCCAAAAGAAAAAAACGTATATACGCTGGTTGTCTAGCTCACGCAGCGTTAGGACGCGTTCTAAGCGTCGTCACCAACCGACACCAACCCAACCCATACACCATATAATATATGGGGGGGGGCGGGGGTCTCAGATCACTATAAAACGACACAACCCGTAGCACGCGCAATCGCACTATCTCACGGCTTGCAAATACGAGTTTCGACCAAAACTTACACACAGCTTGCAAAGAGTAGTCTCGAGGAAATTTACACACAGCTTGCAGAGATGAGTCTCGAGGGGATTTGTTTTTCTCCCCACAGGTGATGCTGTATGTGATCCTTCTTGAAATTTGGGGGGGGGGGGGGGGGGGGTACTCATTTTGTGCTTGCCGTAGTCATTTGACCAATGACCACGGATTACGTTCGAGACATCTCCTAGGCTGAATAGAGACATCTCCAACAGTTGGGCGCACGTTACGTCGTTTCAAGATATTACATAGAAATGTTCTGCTGATCTTATGTATCCCCTTTCTGTTTCGAGGTCTCTAAATACCGACACACCTGAGAGGGCAGAGCGTTAACCCAGAGGTCCGCCACCATCATGACCGCCAGAGCCCTGGACGGCTGGAAGAAAGTGTAGAAGACTTCACAGAGCCCGTTGCCCCAGAGAGGCATTTCTCCTCCGTACGATGCCGCGGCGCAGAATACCATCGCACAGCCGGAGTTGAAGATGCTTGATTAGTTTTGTTTCCATTCCCGCACATCGTTTTTTTCGGGGGGGGGGAGGGGGTGGGTGGGTAGATGGGGTGGGCGGAGATGAAACGCGAAACATAACACGTTGGGGCGGCATTGGCGGAGGTGAGATGGGGTGAAGTGAGGTAAGGTGAGGTGAGGTGAGGTGGGATGAGACGCGCAACAAACGCGCAGTGTTCACCAATACGTCGGCACAGTATGTAAGAGCACATGCACTGGCGCTGGTGCTTGCGTGCATACTTTGCCGTCGTTGTTGTTGTTGTTGTTGTTGTTGCTGTTGCTGTTGCTGTTATCTCGTGCTGGCGTATTGCAGTAATTTACCCAACTCGTGATTTCTCTTCGGATATGTCGGCTGATATCCTGTAACACTTTCCCAGACAAAACAAGTAAACACGCTATTCACAGCAAACGCTTGGTGCAATCTGTACACTTTAAGCCTCGCACGGAGACAGCCTGCTTCCCTCCCCTGTTTATCATATTCGCCTCTTTATTTTCTCCCTCCTAACCTTGTAGTCGTATCTCAGATCCGGGGTCACAAAGCAGTAATGATAGGCTCTCCTCCCTCCTCCCCACTGCGGTTCGTGCCTTGCATTTTTACCGCCACAAGAAGACTTCAGCCCTTAATGGCCTCGTCGACTCGCATCGACTTGTGCCTACCCACGTTACTGCTGTAGACGCTCTCTCAGCAGTCGATTCCGATTTTTTTACACGGATCTATTTTTCCGAATGAACTCAAAAGTCCCAGACAATGTGGGACTCGAATTCGGCACCAACTCTTATTAACAACAGCAATCGAGGGTACCACTAGACAAACCGGGGCGACTGTACTGTGAATTGTAAGTCGCCACAATGTTCCAATACTGCTGCAACAACTTACGGTTTTCGCACGACCGGGTGACTCAAAACACGCACCTCTCAGCTCAGTACGCGGTACAGCAGCCCCTTTTTTTGTTTTTCCGGCTTTACCTGGAAGAAAAAATCAATCGCATTCGAAGCACCGCCCTCCGCGACGTCCGGGCCGAAAGGGATAGACGCCGTTGTCCCAGGGCTTGAAGGATCCTACGGCCAGCGGTGTCAACAGTCATGGTTATTAATAGTGGCAGTCAAGGAGTGCGGAACCACAAACAGCAGTGCACACAGACAGGCGTGCACGCGGGGGAAAAACTGCAACCTTTCGATGCACGCTGCGGTGTATATAATGCCGTCCCGCTTTGGGGACGACAGACCGCTCAAATTCCAAGTAGTTCGACCCCAAAACGGGACTGATTGCGGTCGGTTCTCACTCCACAACTCGTCCAAAAACGAACTTTGATAAACAAAAAGGGCAAGCTTAACCCCCTTCGGGCTGAACCTCGGGAATTTGACACAAAACAATGACAACTTTTTGTGTTTTCAACCGTCTACGAGCAGCGTCAGGGCCCTGAAGTACTGTACGGGAGGTGGGCCCGCCGCGCCCGCGCCGTACGACTCCTTGCATCAACCATTGTAGTTTGGACACCATGTTGTAGAATATCATCTCCCAATCACGCAAACGCAGTGGCCGTCACTTTTTCCGTCGTCAATTCGCCCCCCCCCCTCGTGTGCCAAGCGGGCTATGAACCGATTGGAAATCGCAGAGCATAGGTATCATATTGCTCGGAATTTGCTGAAAAAACAAACGAGATGAAAACAGAATGGGTTAAGGGAGCCCCCTCGGTAGTCAGATTTTTTTTTCTCAGAATGTGCTACAGTATTCCTATCGTAGCACGCTTCTGTTGGTAAAACGGCACGGATATGCACCGCTTAAGAAACCTTGTTTTGGGGTTGAGGTCAGGATATTATTCTTACGTGAGACAGGGTGTGCCCCTGCAATACAGTAACTTTAGTTAGTGTACAAAAAACTGTGTTCTTATGTTGCATGTCTCAAGGCGATATCGAAGAATCGCGTGTTGCTGTGCGGACTCATCACCGCTCCACGGCCGTGTGACGCTCAAAGCTCAGGCGGGAAAACGACTGTGTACCACGTCAGGGGTGTGCGAGTATGCGCATACTCCAGCGTCATCAGGAAGCTACCCAGCAGCACCGCAAGCGGGGCGGTATCGTGTACTATAGAAACACGCCACCGGTGTTGCCTATCGCTTCCTAAGAAACAACAAGAATTATTTCACCTCAACTCGAACGAGCGAACGAGCCAACGGAGGAAGGAATGGACGAACGAATGGCCGCCAGACACACCTAGATACATTCAAATGTTGGAAACTTCTCATTTTACATGTCGATGAGCTAAACAAAAACAGGCGAGGCGGACAACAAAAACAGCACAGACTAGGACTACTGCGTACAGTCAGCATACATGCTGTAGCATGTGGTGCGAGCAAAAATTAGCGTTATAGCCGTACCGTTACCCCCCTTTTGGGTCCCCTTTAAAGGGATAGCAACCAGAACTATGGTTGGTAGCTTTGGTTGTTATCAACCATCTACGAGCGGCGTGAGCACCCTGCAGTCCTGGTAGGAGGGTCACGTCGCGTCTGTGCCGCATATACGACTCCTTGCGTTGTAACTCGGAACATCAATGGATGATATTTAACATTCGTGGTAATTCGACGAATTGGGTCAGTTTTTTTTTCATGCTGAATTCTGAATGCATATTTCCCTGTACGTTGCCGAAAGGCAAACCAAATAACATAATAATGTGTCGTACTGCCCCCCAATCACGCAAGCGGTGGCGGACGCTGTAAATTGCCAGTTTTTGTCGACGAATCGCCCCTCCGGAGTCTCAAAGGGCGTCTGCGCGGTGAGACTCGTCGGTTCTAAGAAGCAGGTTGCACAGAGTTTGAGCATAAAGCACGCGACACTCTTAGAGAAAATCTTGTTGTAATAGAAACCCGGCTCAAGCTATGACGCCGCGAGGCCGGGTGTGACACACATTAACAAAAGAGGTATAGGAATGGTACCTCCAATTTCCCCTGCAAGTCCCTATACACCATTCTATCCTGAAAAACAGGGATCGTTCCTTGTATTTTCGGGAGAGAATAACGATGGCTCGCGCACCCCCGCAACAAGCAAAAAGAACCGGCTAGCAAAACGTATTCGTGGGATTACATATAAGGCGGGATTGGAAATATGTGGGATTGCAAATAGGTTAGGGGGGTAGTTATTCGGTTAATTGAGGAGGGAGTCGCGTCAACCGGAAACATAATTACCTAAAAGCCAGCATGGCATGAGTGCACCCCCGTGCTCGTGCCCACTGGCAAAGTCTACCCTGCCATCTACGCCACTCCCTTCAAAATCGAATCTGCATTGCGCGCAGTGGATCAGGACCAAGAGACAGGAGGCCTGTCTAAGAACGGTAACAGCAGTAAGCAAAGTTGTCGCCTTCCAGGGCGTGATGGAAGTAATTACCCCGGAACACCGTTGAGCGTCAGTCACGTATCACCGCTTTGCACACGTCCCGTCGCTAATAGTAAAACAACGAGATCTGACCGTCCGAGCCGCGTTAATAGTCGGGATAGGCCCCCGGTTAAAATGCAAGTTCGAAGCGGCAAAGAAGAGCCGAGTGTAGCAGAAAGTAGTCAAACTGGACCCAGGTCAGTGTCTACTCCTGTAGGGGAGTTGAGCGCGCCCCCTTCGGCTGATCAACCGAAGTTGTTGCCGACCCCCGCCCAGGCAAAGAGCGCGCGGGGAGTTGTCGGAAAACGAGCGAGGAGGTATAATCGAGAGTGGTGTTACCCAGGCAGAGGTACACCCAGTGCTCCCCGCACCGGACGAACCCCGCCAGTATTATTATTATTTCTCTTGCCATCCGACAATGTGCAGCATGATCTTCAACATGGATCACTCATAACTTTCCCGAAAAAAAAGAAAACCTCGGAAACAAAAGGAAACCCATGCACCAAATCTACCTCTATTCCGTGCCAACTTTCAGTATCGTTTTTGTTTTCGACAAAAGTTATACGTGTCTCGGATACACTGATATCTTTATACTCTCGGGTGGAAGTGGACGGTTACCGGGATCACCGGGCTTAGCGTCATGGCTCTATAGTAAACGAGGGTGTGCCAAAGGAGGAAGTCGCAAGTAGGAGCCCTTAAGGGAAAACGGGATACCTGGTATTTGGTAGTTCAGACTGGCAGCAGAGGGACTACTACGTACTGTGGTTTTATTCGACTCAAGTCGGAATGGACCTAGTACATATATACGTTGTCGGAGGGGAAAAATAATGATACTACTGTAATATTAACTTACACACGAAGAGATGTGGCTTTGAGGCTACGGTATCAGAGTATAGTTAGGCAGCACCAGGCATAAATAACACAAGCCCGACCGTGCAGGTTCACTTTGGGTTCTCTTATTGGCCATTGACAAGTGTCGGATTCATATCGGCGGGGTTCCTTTTGTTTCTCCAGAGCTTCTGGCAAAGAGGGCAAGCATTCCTATACTCGAAAGGGATGATGAACGGTAAACACGCCTCCACAATAATAGAGGGGAAACGGAGATACCACACGAAACATTTGCATGTATTGTTTCATACTGTCAATGTGTTTTGTACAAAAGTCGAGCCAGAAGCACATTATTTATCTTCCAAATTATGTTTTTGCTGGGAATATATTACCCGTTTGGATTTCGACGCGCATATCTAACGTAGCTTATATTGACCGCCAGACAGAGTGGTACCTGGTAAGTGATATCGTTGCGTACTTACTTGTAATGCGCGTATTCGGGTTGGAGCAAGAAAATATGCCCGGCGACTATTGACAATATAACAGGTGCTCAAATTCTTGCATGGGTGCGCTCACAGATACACCGTAGATGCCGCCCCGATCAATGCCACCACAGCGTAGCCCGTGATGAGGGCGAGCTTGGGAACACAACTGAGTTGCCCGAGGGCGTCGGTGCGGACGAAACCGGAACCGCACTCGCAGTGGCCGTGAGCTATCTCTGCATGGGCAGCGCTTTGAACGCATGACCCCTGCCCCCCCCAGAGGGGGTGCCTGCAGTCGTAAACACCTGTATGAAGTTTGATGGTTTGGTCGCCTGGGTTACGAGTAGAGCGCGGCGGGTGCTGGACAAGTACTACCGCTCACACCCGTTGTTGTATGGTCGGTCGGAAACCTTGCACTACACACGTACGGCAGTGCGGCATATTTAACCTCGCTCGGCGATGTTCGTTTGTTTAGAAGAAGCTCGTACTACTGTAGGTATAAGCAGCTGCCCATTTATTTGCGTAGATCGTCAGGTGCAGTAGTAGTAGTAGTAGTAGTAGTAGTAGTAGTAGCATGCAGCCACACATCGTACCAGTACAGTACCGATTTTTGCGCTGAATCTACGTGCTGCCTTCTCATAACGAACGGGTTCCAGGGGTGAAAAGCTGTTGATGATGACGACACTCGACGGTCCTCCTAGATGCCAACCAGGGGCCTGGCATAGGAGATGCTACGAGTACGTATTGTGACGATTGCGTAAAGTAAGGGGACCAAGAAAACATGCGCGACCAAGTTCGACCAGTATCATGTCGGCCCGTGAACGGGGCAAGGCATCGCGCACTCACAGTCGTGGATCATCGCGTGCCTGACGAAGCTAGCGGTCTATATACCGCCGTTGATGCGCACTCTCTCTTGGCAAGTCAACAGCAGCACAATGAATATGTACGAGTATGTGCGGCGGACACGAGCTGTTGTCGAAAACAACATTGCTCGACGGGCACACTTCGGATGTCTACGGTACGGTACGCGCTGGTGTTCGGTGTCCGTTTGTTCTCTTTCAAATTGCAACTTCTATTATTACGGTACTCTGTAGCACGGTGGAACAGGTAACAGTGTAACCTACAGCAGGCAGTAACAACAAGTTCAGCGGTAGCAACGATATCCGCGGTTTCATGCGTTTCAACTTCTGTGTTCTCTTCTTCGTGTGACGTAGATCTTATTATCAGTTGACGCCCATTCTCTTCCCTTCGCGGCTAGTCTCGCGGGTGATTGGACGATGTTGGGCTGGGGCCAGGACTTGATATTTTTTTGTGCGACCACGGACTCCTTCGTCAGAGAGTTAATGTGAGAACAACAACAACAACAACAATGTCACCACTCGTAATGTCTCGTCGTGTATTTCGTTCCCTATCCATGGATGGGTTCGGTTTTACTGGTCTGGTGTGTTGTACCAAGGTTGTACGCGCAACAGTGCGAAGTTACTCGTCGCTCATCACCCGTCGCTCGTCGCCAATCGTCAACCAACGAAATGCGTCAAGATCTACCTCTGGTAAGTGAAAGCCGTTTCATCGACAAGTAACGCCGCTAAAAACTCATGAACTCCCGACCAATAAGAATGCGTAAAACCAATTACGGACGCTGACCTCGTGCGCAAATTGCAGAGAGGCCAAGGAAGGGTTGCGAACCTCTGAGTATCCCGCAGGTAAGACCCTTGCACAGTCTGCCACTCGTGCGTAAACTTCTTAGCTGGGAGCCGGAGAAATCCTAGGTAGCCTAGTGGGAGGAAGGATGATGATCAGACTACCTCGGCGTCCCCAGTTCTGCTAGAATCTGACGAATCACTTCTTTTTATTGCGCAAGTGCTTGTGTATTGTTTTCGAGAGCTGGGCGTTGTCACCCAAACCCAAACCAATTTCGCCGAAGTGCTGTCTTACTGCGTAGAGCATGGTGTGCTCTACGCCGCGCTCTGCATGGTAGTGCAGTACTCCTGGCAACATGGTCTGGTGGCGTCACAAAGTTGGCGGCTGGCTTCGTTGAACACAACCAGCCAGCAGCAACCATACACACAGCACGTGAGATCAAAAACCCCCATGCGAAACATCCGAAACAGCGACAACCATTTGTTTTTTCGTTTTCAAATTTTGCTCACATCATCGTACCTTCAGCGATCTCGTCCCACCCTGCGCGGCAAAATAAAGACCGTTTAGATATCCATACCAATAACGAAACGCTCCTTAAATTTCCGGACAAAATTGGCAAGTACAGCAGCAAGCAGCAGTACGTACCGGTACACTTTAAAACATGTGTCGTTCAGAGTGGACCGGCAGCGCTACGACTTCTACCAGGTACGAGTATTGAGCAGACAAAATAAGAACCTCCCAACACCGGTTGCTTGGTGGTCCCGGGCGCCCCCGTGTGGTCGCTACCCGGTGTCTTTTCCATCTCCCACGGCGGCCCTCTTTGCTCTTATTGAGATCAATCGTTACCATTTTGCTCGCACCTGGTACATTTTTTCACACCTCGGATAGATCATACAGATCATGATCTATCTATCTACATCAGTAAATCATCTAGTTCGTGCCGTTGCTATTAGTATAGGTTGTGCAGGATCTGCGTTGTAGGGCATATCCAACCCAGGAAATGACATGGGCTATTATTGATAATAGTTAATAGATCACATGCCGACTGTACAGACAGGTCCCACCCGTCAACGGGGCTTGAGAGTAGATGATACAAAATCGAATGTAGATCTATCTGCCTTGAAATATCTAGATCACCTATTAGTAGTGGGAATGGTCTGTACATGATCTGTGGATGATATGCCCTAGTGAGAATGATCTGTAGATGATATATGGATGATCTGTCCGAGGGGGCCCATTTGTTACCCTCGTGCCATATCATATAATATCTGTACCACTCCCTGGACGGAATTTTGAGGACCGTTTGGACTTGATATGTATACCCCAACGGTCCTTACATTAGCGGTTGCTATTATTAATAATAGTGGTTGCTTCTCAGGGTTGTCGTTGCTTCTTACACCTTCATGTCGTATCATTTCACACGGTATCATACTTATACTTGAGAGCTTGAGAAACCGTTTTCGTGTTGCAACGCCACCTTCCAAAACATAAAAACATACCAGGTATCGTGCAACACCACTTGTGTTTTCTCATTGGTTCAAGGCTGGCCTTTCGGCCGACGGAGTTAAGAAACAGAACTCCCACCGAAACACGCGGCGGTGCCGCGCGACCGCCCCTGCCGACCTCAATCACGCTTCCCTAAAGGTCGGGGTGGGGTGAGGTGGGGGCCGGGTTGGTTCTGGGGTCTGGGCCGACGTGCAAGATAGGAAATTACCGAAAGGTGTTGCACGAGTTTATTCGCAAGGTGGTGTTGCGTTCAGATGCACCCATCGTACATGCCACCACTGCTGTATATATAGGTGTTTTTACCAGGTACCTGGTATATTTTACTCGTACCTCAGATATTCGATTATGTACATATGTAGAAATGGTGTTGCACGAGTTTATTTGCAAGGTGGTGTTGCTATCAGAGGCACCCGTCATACTGGTACACGCTACCGCTGCTGGAGGTGATTTTATCAGGTAGGCATACCTGGTATACCTCAGGTATTCGAGTATGTTTCATACCCAATTTCATGTTTTTACACCCAGGCATATACACATGTAGGCTATCTCTAGCATGAAGGTGGAGCTGGTTCCGTGCACGCTCGACGCTTGATGGAATCGCGTTCGTCGTTTTTGTGGTCGCCCTTCATGTCTCCCAAAGGAAAGAAGGACTACTGCCTCGCCATCTCGGCATGCCCCCCCCCCGCCCCCAATTCGTTCGATGCGGTCATCCACATGCAATAAAGCTCGCCTCGCAAGCAGTTACTATCAGGACGCAGCTGGCCCTTCGTGCGACCTGTCAAAACACCTGACGGCGACTCGCGCTCGGTGCAAGCAATGTCTGCCTGGACGGTAAAACCCGACGTTCTCGGTCTCGGCATTGTAGGGATGCGAGGATCTATGTCCACACGACTACAGCCATGCATTACATACACCGTCCCCCCCGCCCCCCCCGCCCGCCTCCGTTTTTGTGTCTTATTTTTGTACAAGATTTGTTTTTCAGGCCTGTCGCTTTTCTTCTAGTTGGAGTTTCAACTCGCATGTCATCCGGCCGGGGCGCCGCGGCCGGCGCGAACTTCTCGGAGTTTTCGTACAAGCCAGGCGATAAAAAGAAGAGGAGAACGGCAGCCGTGTCCCCGTCTCGAGGTGAGGGGTGTGACTACCGCTGCGCCTACGCAACGCGTGGCTCGTCTCACGCCATGGTGTGGGTGTAGGTGCTGGGTGCGGTTGTGGGTGGGTGCGCACGTGGTCGTCCTACGGTGCTGAAAGCAGGCGCGAAGCAGGCGAAGTCGCGCTCGAAGTGTCCTCACAATGCTGCATGCAAGTTACGTATCCACATGGCATAATAATCCCCCCCCCCCCTCCCCCCCCCCCCCCCCGCGACTCCCTCCCCCATCTCCCATCCCCACCTTCACCCCTTGCCTCCACCCCGCCACCTCACTCCCAACCCCACCCTCACCCTCACCCCGACGCCCACTTCCACCCCCACCCCCACCAAAGAACGCGCAGTCGGTTCTTCTTCTACGGGTGCCACAAGCAATGATAAGAAGAAGAAAGGCACGGATGATGGTAAGAGCAAGATCCAGAAGAAGTCGAGGCGGCAGGTCCTGTCCGACTCCGACGACTCGGACAACGGTAATGGCAGCAGCGGCAAGGTTGACCGTAATAACGCCTCCAACGAAAAAACTGTCGATGACAAGGAGGCGGAGGAAATCCTGACCTCGCCCGAGGTCAGCCGGCGTCGCACCACCCCGAGGGAGAAGGGTGGCGTTTCCAATTCCAATGGTGCAAAGGCCAACGGTACTTCTAGCGGGCGGGGCGGCGGTAGCGGCGGCAGCAGCGGTGGTGGTGGTGGTGGTGGTGGTGGTGGTGGCGGTAATGGTGATGTGTTGAGCGACGGGGGGACCTCGTCGGGCTCAGAGGATGTCGCATGGTTCAAGAAACCTTCGAGTAACGCTGGCGCCGCTGGCGGTGGGGCAGGCGGTGCTGGGGCGGGGGCGGGGGCGGAGGAGGTGCTGGCCGTGGTCAAGGTGGAGCCTGCGAAGGGCATGGTTAGCCCTGGTGAGCCGGCGTACGCACAAATATGTACTCTGTCCGAAACAAAAACGCTTGGGATGCAGTTCCAAACTCCACGGTCAATAAGTTATTTACTCGAGTTGGTGTGGGATTGAGTATTTCCTACTTTTTCAAGACCTCCTTGAATCCATTAATGAATAATTATACTAATTCAAGACGTTAATGAAATTTCACCTTTCGCGATTGGGCAGCCGGGAACTGCTGGGCGACCGATTATGGCGTAAGTGCATGCTGTGTGGAAGATTAAAACGTAGCATGTCTGGGTTTTGTGGAGCGGTATGGAATCTTGATACAGGAGGCGTGTCTGGCTATTGGGGATAAGGGGTACCGGATACATGTCGAAGATTGACCGTAGCAGCCCCGGGTTCTGTGGAGCGGAATTGAATATTATCTTAAAAAGCGTGTCTGGTTATAGGGGATAAGGGATACTAGTTAGACAGAGCGAGTTTGGTTCAGGTTGAACTCGAGTCAAGAGGGAAACAAGGACACGACGGGTGCTTTCGAGAAGCGACGCATCCGGCAGACCGTAGTTTTTTTTTTTCGTACGTAATCGAATGGCAAAACTATGCTGCTGTTGCAGCTTCTGCGAAGACTGAGGCTGAAGGTTTTCGCGGGAATTGTCATGTTATTTTCGTTTTATTTTTGTTATTCAGATTAGAGGCGACCCAGGAAGCGTGCGCTACGTTAGCAAGTCTATGCCTCTAGGGGCTATCGAAGAGGCGTCCCCCATAGTAGCGCACGCCTTCAAGGGAAATCGAGGAAGCGTCCCCTATAGTTGTATAGCACGCCTCTAGGGGAGATCAACGAAGCATCCCCTATATTAGCACGCCTCTAGGGGCTATCGAAGAGGCGCCCCCTACCGTAACACGCCTCTATGGGATATAGGGGATATCGATGATGTGTCCCCTCTAGTAGTATGTACGTGTAGATGCCATCAGGCCCTGAAGAGGCGGATGAGGAGAGGAAATCTTAATGTTTCTAGAGAAGCGTGTGGGACCCGCGCTTGCCCCCCCCCCCTCCTCTCCCTCCCTCCCTCCCTCCCTCCCTCCCTGCCTCTCGTCCATAAATGATATCGGTCCAACTTTTGGTCATGCCTACGTTCTTTCTTGTGCGTGCATCTGACATGTAGCCGCTGTATCGTTTTTCTTCGTTTTCGTGTCTCTGCCCGCCCGCGGTGTTTCGCCTGTTTTTTTTCTTCTTGTTTTTTGTTCTTGTTCGGCCAGCCTGGATTAAGAAGAACGACCCTGCCAAGCTCAGCTCATCCCAGCGGGCGAAAAACGTGCAGCGAGCAAAGGTATGATGAGCGTGAATTTGACCGCAGTAACTTTTTTTTTTTTTTTTTCCCGTAGTCGAGGGAAAACAAAAAAATTTAAATGGTATGGTAAAACGGCTGTACGAATAGTGTTGGGATCATGGCGGTTGCTTTTCCCATGGTTGTTGAAACAAAAATGATAAGGTAACATATGGTCCTATTGGGATCATGGCGGTTGTTTTTCCCGTGTTTGGCGAAGACCCAAATAGTACCCATATGATAGTAACGGGACATCGGGTTCCTCGCTTTCTCGAACACACGTCGTGTCGTTGTTTCTCTGCCGCGAGTTAAACCTCCAGGACATTTCTCGCTCTGTTCGATAAATTGTCCCCTGTCCCCTACGTACGCCAACCAATTCCTCCAATACTAAGACTCTACACCTCGAACACCTACGGATCATTTCCACTTGATGATCTACATGTTTCAGGGAAGATACGTTCGTCATCTGTATGATCTGTGTGATCTGTATGATTTGAAGCTCATGTTGCCGGGTGGGAGCCGTAAATTCTGCGCGATCCAGCATATGTTATCTGGGTGGGATCTGTACGATACAGATATTGCACAATCTCTCGCAACGGCAGGCGGCGAACTAGATAATCTAGATCATGATCTATCTGTAGATGATCTGTCCGAGGCGTGTAAGATTCAACCTCGCTCCACAAACCCCATGCTTTCTTCGATAGTTCTCCCTCTTCCCGAAAACCCGGGTGGGCGCATGTCGTCAGAAGGGGGTCTGCCCTTTGGCCGTCGCAAACGTTATCCCACACTAATTATGTTGCAGTTTCGAGTATTTTCCCACCCCCGAAAAGCATTGGGCTGCAGGTTACCAACCTTAAAAAACATTGGGTTGCAGGTTAACGTTATAATCCTTTTGACTTGATTTAACCCCTTCAGTACCGCAGTCCCGTTTTGGGGACAAACTACTTGGAATTTGACTGATTTGTCCCCGAAACGGGACTGCGGTTTTAAAAGTGTCAAGTATAGCGACCTAAAAAATGGGAAATCGCGTTTTTTTCTCACCTCTCCAGGGAGGCAAAGAGAGTGCAGCGGTACGGTACAAATATGAATACCGTCCTGCTTTGAGCGTGGCGTATTCAACGCGAGGCAGCTTTTGCGCTACAGTAGAAAATGGCTTGAAACGTTGTTTCTATCCCCAACGACGCCGTGTGCACCCACGATCCGTGCGAGCAGAAAACGGGTAAAAAAAAACATACACACAGGATTCGCACGTACGAGAAGATATACCGTATCACACGGGTGATGAAAATAACACTCGCCCCGGGACGAATTTTCGGAGCCGATGTTTCTCCAAAATATGCCTTAAGAGGGGCACACACGAACGAAAATGGTCGCGTTGGAAAAATCTCGTCGACATCTGCCGGCAGACGTATGTCTGTATTCTGTCTGTATTCAGGCGTTCATGCTCTCCCCGTTTTCCAGAAACCGGCTTTGAGTTCGTCCGAGGGGGTGTGTCGATTTATCACCCTAGTGTGATGGTGCTATACGGCAAACCAGGTACCGGGTATGTTCGAGTACCGTGACCACAGGGTGTCGTATCTCTTTGTTTTCATTATATATGAAGGTAGATATTATTATTAGTAGACTGGAAGAGGTACATACCACATATATATATATACATATATATATATATATATATATATATATACCCTGGTATATATATATTATATATTATATATATATATAGATTCTGAGGTGTTCCGGCCACCTGGTGGTATATACTCTGGTTTATCATATAGGGGAAATCCGACACTACTGTCTTGCTTTTATCTCCATGCGTTTCACTTCGGTTGCACTCGCCTACGAATAGTCTGGCCTGTTTACTGTTTACCCCCCAACAGCTCGGTCTGCCACGTGTGTGGCCGATGGTGCTGTAATCGTTACATCGTTGCCAGGCACTTGAATTTTTTTGACATGGTTTCGGCCGTAAGTACGACAGGGCTCTTGCCGCCTATTTTTCCCCTGGGCTGCTACTCATTTGAGGCCCAAGGCAGTATTGAATAATACTGATGAGTTCTTGTGAGAACCACAACAACAAGTACTCTTATGGCTGTATGTAGCTATACCACGAAGAGTAATGTAGGACAGACAGCAGCTTAAAGATGATTTTCCATCGATGTTTGGTCAAGTGAGGAGCCCGGTCAGTCAGTCCCAGTGAAACATTTTGGCCGAAAAGTTGCAACACCTGTCGCAGCACGCCTCCTTGAGTATACCACTCCGTCCCGAAATAGAAGGACCTCTTGTATGGTAATACTTACGTCAGACGCGCCCCCGTCGCAGCACGCCTCCTTGAGTATACCACTCTGTCCTGAAATATAAGGACCACTTGTATTGTAATATTCACTTCCAACGTTTTCTTATGTTTCGGGAGGGAGTGGTATATTTCAGGGGGTCCACGCGAAAAAAGACCTCGCGCTACAGTTAGTGAGTAGGCTTTTATCACGCGAAGCTTCCTTTCATCACGCGAGGTTTCTGCTCGTCCGATGTTTTTTTGTTGTTGCCATGCAAAGCGTATCACGCCTATATAGGCATAATGATACGTCATCACGCGAACGTCTTGTCGCGCGAATCGTGTCACGAGAAGAAGCTTTACCCACGCGAAGTTCATCGCGCGAGGCGTTTCTCACACGAAAGCCATCGCACGAAACTCGAGCCTACCACGCGAAAAGTTATCACGCCAAAAATACCGTCCGGGTTTTTTTTTTTTTCGAGCGAGGTCTTTATCACGCGGAGCTTGTGGCGCGAGGTTCATCACGCGAAGCTTGTCACGCGAACCGTACCGATCGCGCGAAGCTTATGACGCGAGGTTGTTAAGGCCCGCGGTTTTCTGGCACCGTTTCTTCCCTTCTCCGTCCGGTTCTCCTCTTTTTTGTTTTTCTCCCGGATGTTCCTTTTTTTCTCATCTTCATCCCTGTCCGTATCCTTATCTTGTCCTTGTCAGTGTACACGCCCTTAATCCTTTTAGGACCCCAGTCCCGTTTTGGGGGCAAATCACTTGGAATTAGACCTGTTTGTCCCCAAATCGGGACTGCGGTACTAAAGGAGTTGACCTTATCGTCGGCGTTGTCGTTTGTTCTTTCTCTCGTCCTCGGCCTTATCCTGTTCCTTCTGACCCTTATCCTTGTCTTTGACCTCATGCTTAGTCCTATACTTTTTATTCTTAATTCTATTCGTATGCTTGTACTCACGCTTGTACGTGTACGTTTTTATAAATGTACTTCTACCTATCAGTTGTAGTTATACTTTATAATAATATACTCTGATACATGTATTTATACTTGACATTCTGATACTTCTGTATGTTTATTTGTCTGATACTTATAAATGTAACGATATACTTATACTTACTTTCCCTTATTACCCTTATTGCCCTTATCCTTAACGTTCCCGAAGGCGCAAAGGCAGAGAGCTTCGAGGAAGAAGGGGGGCAAGGCTAGCAGTCGCGACGACAGCGATGGGGTGAGGCGGAGGAGGGGGGGGTGGGAGCGGAGGGGGGGGGGTGGGTGGGTGGGTGGGGGAAGGGAGGGGTGTTCTCGACATCATGCATGGCCGTAGTGTGTGGGGGAGGGGGGTAGGGGGGGGTGTACTCGGGGAGGGGGTCAAGAAATGCAGAGGTTTCTGGGACGAACGGGGGACAGCGGCACAAAGCCAAGCGAAAGCGAGCAGGAAACGCTGGAAGGAAAAGCTGGTCATGACATTGTTCTTCGTTGGACCCGACATCGAAGAAGGGAGGGGGGGGGGGGGGGGGGGGAGGCAGAGAGAGAGAGAGGTTGATAGGGTAGGGGGTGGGGGGTTACTCAATATCATGCATGATCGTAGTCGTTTGCCAGGGAGGGGGGCAGTCATTGTCATGCATGGTTGTAGTCGTAGGACCATAGACCCTCGCGTCCCTACAATGCCTGGACGGAGCACGTTTGGTTTTTCACCGACCAGGCAGACAATTGTGTCGGGGGGGGGGGGGACGATTACAGACGATGTCAAAGTGATAGGGAGAGAGGGCTGAGGATCGGGGAAGGGGGGGAGGGGCAGGCAGAGACGAGGACATCGAGAAGTAGATATACAGGAGGAACGAAAACACAAGCTCCTGGTATTGTTAAATGGTCAAGGCAGGGAGGGGACAGAAGGAAATGGAAGCGGACCCAAACCCGCCCTGCTACCTCTTGATGTATGCTTTGCATTTCTGCTGCATAAAACCTCCATAACCCGTACGTATTGCCTCAATGTCATCCATCCCCGGGGTTGTTTCGCTGTCATTCCCCCCCTCTCGCATCCTCCCGCCCCTTCGCTTACCCAGCCTGGCCTAGCGCCCCCCCCCCCCCTCCCCTATCCCGCCTCCCTTGTTACGCTACGAGAACTTATGTTGTGCCGTCGATGCCTCTCGATGGCTGTTTGACGCATCAGGATTACGAGGAGGTTTCCAGCAGACGAGGCGGGAGCAGGAGGGGTATGGGGATGGCCGCCGGGAAGGAGAAGGCGGGGGCGGGGCGGAGAAGCGGCCGGAACAAAGGCCGGAGGAAGAGTGGGAAGGAGGAGGAAGAAAGCGAAGGAATCTGCGACTCGGAGGAGGAGTCGGAGGAGGACGACGAGGAGGAGGAGGAGGTGAGGACGGACGAGAATGAAAATGCCTTCCGGCGAGGGTGCGGAAACCCTTCACGGCTTGAACATGTAGATAATCGATTCCCTCTTGATGATCTACGTAGATCTTTCAGGGCAGATAGATAGATCCCTGATCTGTGTGACATATACGACCTGTTGACAGCCCACGTTACCAGGTGGGAGCCGTATGACCTGCATGGTCCAGGAGATGTGTCCTGGGTTGGATTTGTACTACACAGATCCTGCACAGCTCCTCAGGACGGCAGGTTAGGATCTAGATGATCTACAGTAAATCATGATATGTCCGACGTGTGATACTGTAGTGTATTGAATTTAACGCTGCGCGGCGTCGAGGGAGTGTGACGGAGGGTGAATGTGCTTTTTTTTTCAGCTTACGTCGTACCTCTTCAGTTGACGTCGTACTGCTTTAGTCGACTCGGTAGCGTTTGAGTTGACGCCGTACCGTACCAACCTTGTGCTGACGTCGTTCCGTATCATAAGCGTTGGCGTCAGTTGCGCTGCGCTTTTTTGGTTATTTCATACCTGGTACCTGGTACCGTATTAGACTTGATTACATTTACCTCAACAAGAAATTTGTCCTGGCCACGCTCGATTTTAAGGCCTTGCTGCACTCTCAAAGCTCCCACCCGGAACACGCCTGCCTAACTCCACCTCTCGGAGAACCCTTCCAGGCGTCTTTCTTCGATTACTTGCGGAACATTCCTGACTTTCTTTGCTTTTTTTATTTTTTATTTTTTTATCGAAAGTGTAGGTATCTAACACGTGTGCATGATGACGCGTGTGGAGCCCGGAATGCGTTGTGCCCTGCGCCACTTAACTCTTGGCATTTGCAAGCCGCCCATTTAACCGCGTCACGAACCAGGAGTGGTTTTTCCTGCGCAACTAAACTCTTGGCAATTGCAAGTAGCCCATTGCGCAACGTCATGCTGAGCATCCTGTCTGCTTCGCACTTTGGTTATACTTATCGTCCTTGAGCGAGCGTAGCGGGCGGCGATAGCGAAGCGCCTTGTTTGTAATCCCAACTGTGTTGACGTGGTACCGTATAACCCAATTTCGTTGGCTCCATACGGTACCGTTTGTGTTGACGTCGTGTATGCTGTACATTCCATTTGTGTTCACGTCGTACCGTATACTTCGTATACCATTTGTGTCCACGTCGTACCGTGTATGAATACCACTTGTCTTGACGTTGTACCGCACCAATTTCGTTGGCTTCGTACCGTACCATTTTTGATGACGTCGTACCGTACCATTTGTGTTGACGTCATGCCGTATACCTGGTACATTTTTTTTTTTTGTTACGTGTTCCCGCGTACCTGGTACCTGGTATATATAAAAAATGTGTTGACGTCTTTCCATGTTTGTGCCTGGTGTGCCCGCCGGCTGTTCCCCCCGCTGATTGACTGTGGCTGTTGTGACTGTGATGATGAGGATGATAATGATGATGTTCTCACATTAGCGTATTTCCCTGACATCTAGCCCGAGGTCACAAACACATGAAAGAAATCAAGTGCCATTTGGTGCAAAACGATGGACGCATTACCAGTACGCAAGGGAACGGTACCAACGAGCCGTGGTATACCATACCACCCCACCCCTTGTATCACTTTGCTGTATCCGGCGCTGAATATGGCTGTTCTTGTCCGGTGGGCCTGTTTGTACCCGTCTGCAGGGAGAGTTCGAGGACGACGAGGAAAGCAGCGAGGGCGGCAGCGACGACGAGCTTGAGCTGACCGACGCTAGCGAGGGAGACGGGGAGTTGGAAGACACGCCTGCCAAGGCAAAGGTCGCCCGCAAAAGGACGACAACCGCGTCCGCTGCTGCTAAGGGTACCGCGACTGCGGCTGGTGGGGGGGGTGGTGGTGATGTGGTGGCGGTGGGCAAGCGGGGGTCGGGTAAGGGTGGGATTGCTAACGGAGTTAAAGAGGAGGGCGTCGGTGGCGGTGCTGGCAGTAGAGGCGAGGGTGGGGGTGGGAAAGGCGCAAATAAGATTGTCATTATGGACACCGACGAAGGGAAAGAAGGGGAAGGGGTCGCTGCTACGGAGGGGTCCGGCGGCGGTAGTGGCAGCAGGGAAGAGGTGGAGGTAGTCGTGGTGAAAGCGAAGGCAGTTTCGACGAACGGAGGTGGGAGGGGGGAGGGGAAGGAGGGCGGGGGTAGCAATGGTATCGGTAATAAGCGGGGGGAGAAGAGGCGCAGGCGCGTGGCCGAGAGCGATGAGGATAGCGACGACAGCGACGTCGGCATTGTCGGGGTTGTAGCCGGCGGAGGCGGTGGCGATGGGGCGGGCGAGGGGGGACGGCGGACAGAAGAAGAAGTTCCGTCGAAGAAGAAGAAGAAAAAGAAGGTGCGTACTCGTAGGTGCGGTGCGGGGTTGTGATGGGGGAGGGGGGGTTGGGTAGTGGATATCATGCATGGCCGTAGTAGTATGACCATAGGCCCTCGCGTCCCTACAATGCTGGGACGGAGCACGTCGGGTTTTTACGGACCAGGCAGACATTTCTTGCACAGAGCGCGAAGCGTCGTGGGATGCTGGACGGGTCGCATGAAGGGTGAGCTACATCCTATAAAGGATCGCTTGTGAGGCGGCCTTGTACATGGATGACGGCTTCAATGAGCCAATTTAGTTTCCGGCAAGTGGCCATTTCCAGAGACAACACTACGCAACTGCCTCGTGGGTGCCTTACCATGAACACTACGTTATGCGATCATTGCCCTTGTGCGGAGTAAAGGTGCTCCGACCCGCCCGAAGGCTCTATCTATAACTCGACCGCCAGTTGTGATCGATGGCCAACAAAAAAAAAAAAACGCACCGGAAGTTTTGAAATCTGTCGGGTCGAATCGGGTCTCGGGTCGCATTGGGTCAGGAGTTTGTTTTCAAAACTCTCACGGGCCGGGCCAATTCACCCTTTTACCCGACCCGACCCGACCTGACCCGCGGGAGCCGACCCGACCTGACCCGCGGGACCCGACCCGACCTGACCCGCGGGAGCCGACCCGACCTGACCCGCGGGACCCGACCCGACCTGATTCGCGGGACCCGACCCGGCCTGACCCGCGGGACCCGACCCGGCCTGACCCGCGGGACCCGACCCGACCTGACCCGCGGGACCCGACCCGACCTGACCCGCGGGACCCGACCCATGAACAGCCCTGGCTTTTATTTTGAATATTTCGGCGTATATGGTGTTCCCGAAAGGGTCGAGTTACCCATTCATGCCCGTGCCCACGACTGTTGTCTACATGTATTCATTGCTGGGGGCGCGCTATCGATTATACCGAGGGGAACAATCGGAAATCGATTATACCGAGGGGAACAATCGGAAAAATACCGAAGCGTTCGCGTTCGGAAATTTATGCGCCGTTGGGTGACATGATACCGCGGCCGTTTCCTGGTATTTTTCGTGCCTGATAAAAGTGTGTTGATTCAATTCAGCGGGCCCGTTGATGAGTCAGTCGTGCACCCTCCTCCCCCCCCCCCCCCTCCCCTCCTGCCCCCCGCCGTGGCCCGATTGTTTTTTTTTTGGGAAACCGGGACGTTTTGGATTTGGGATTGCTTCGCTGTATGGCTCGATTGGAAAACGACGTGCCTCACGAACGTACATGGACAGTCGGAACCGTTGATGAGTCGTCGTCGTCGTCTTCCCCTCCCCCCCCGCCACCCTACCCCCCTTCCTCTCCCCCTCTCCTCCTTTGGTGTCCCATATCCCCTTGTAAATAACGCCTGCCCCAGATGTACAACCGGGCAGACGACGACATGGACGGGTCAGACAGAGGCTCGGACAGCGAAGATGACGGCGGCGCTCGAGCGAAGAAAGTTCTCGAGGAGTGTTCCGCGCTTTCCAAGAAACTTACTCGGGTTATATCGTCTTGGGCAGGACCGGAGGATGGGGCTGCTGCTGCTGTTGGTGGGGCTGCTGCCGGGGGCGGGGACGGGGTTGGGGCGCTGGAACTGACGAGCTTGAAGGGAGGGGGCAAAGCTGTGACTACGGACGAGGAGATTCATGAGGCGTGTCCGGGACTCAAGCTCAACCCGTGAGTGTGCATGTGTGTCTTTGGTAGGGTGGGGCGCGGTGTTATGTTGATATGTTGTCCGTCGTGCATGTGCCGCGTGCTGCGGTAGGACCGTGCTGGTCGTAAATATAAGAACCGATTGGTCTTGATTTACTATCCAATCGGTCCTTATATTCCCGTCCAGAGTGGTCTGGTGGAGCACCGTGTATTTTCCGAGGCTTCTTCCTCGGGTGAGGAGCTATTATGCTGTTAGTGAGCCGTTTCTAGCTCACCCAACATCCAGCTCGGAAGCGCTGAGCGCGATACACACGATTGATTCACGGTGGGTACATACAGTAGGTACCTCGAGTTAACCCTTTTAGGACTGCAGTCCCGTTTTGGGAACAAAGCGTTCAAATTCTAAGCATTTCGTCCCCAAAATGGGACTGCGGTGCTAGAAAGAGTTGAGAGCGCCCCGCGGCTAGGTCAAAACAGGCGCTCTTAGCTTCACCACGCTCTTATGTGTAGTGGCCAGTGTATAGCCGGTAGCTTAGGAGGCGGGACATGCCGATCTGGCCTCGCTTTAGATCCCAAATGCTCTTATCTTTTGCGCTCTTAACCCCTTTAGCACCGCATTCCCATATGTGGGGACAAAACACTCCAATTATAAGTATTTTGTCCCCAAAACGGAACTGGGGTCCTAAGAGGGTTAAATAGGGGTACCCACTGCTGTATGTATGTATGTATGTATCTTGTTTGTGTCCTCCCACTTATCATGCCCACCCCTTGTTTTCTCTCTCCTTCCTATTAATATCAATAGCCCCAACTCAGAACCGGGGGGTCACACAGCGCCCCCCCCCCCTTCCCCCCGCTCGGTCTCGAAAGGGATGCGTGGTCAATGGTCAAATGACTAAGGCAAGCAACAAATGAGTACCCCCCCCCCCCCACACACACACACCATGGTGCGTGCGTGCTTTGGAAGGCGTTTTTATCGCGAGAAGGGTTCAGCACTTTATTCCCTCGTCGACCCGAGTCGGAGTCCGCCTACCCACGCTATGCGCTGTCAGCAGTCAATTTTTGTTGAAAATCAAGAACCCCACGACATGACAGGGCTCGAAACCCTCGGTACTTCGACCCCTAGTGGTAGTTTTTTAGGCTAACCGCAGGGGCGACAGGCTGTACGTACGAATACACAACCAGACATGATCAGTTTCCAATGAGTTACTGGCCAGTCCCTTGGTTACAGTGCGTCCTGAGTTTAGGAACTCTGTCAGTTGTTATTCTTGATATTTTAGGCGCAAAAGTGCAACCCCAGTATACCGCACGGCGTGGCTCGTGTGTACGTGTGTACTGCTGTACTACTCTGGACGGAAATGTAAGTACAGTATTACGGGGGACCCTAGTTAATGGAACCTACGATGGTATACATAAAAACCTATCTATTTTACCATTTTTACTAACAGTATTGGGTCCTATTAAGTATGCCCCCCCGGAATCGTGCCGGTTGCCCTCTGTAGTGCCGATTGAATAGTGCCGTTTGCCCGCTATACGGGTATAATAGTGTCTGTGAAATCGCTTGGCACAGATGGGATCAACCAGTGTTGTGGTGTGCAGAGTGTATGTATAATGCCGGTTGCCGCTATTATAGTGCCGCTATCGTTGCCTGGAGCATATGATGCCGGCACTATATAGAGGCAACCGGCATTACTATACCACACCGACACTCCCCACAACTGGCCACACCAGGGAACAAGTCGATTCCCTCCGAAGCTGTCGCCCGCTTCTGCAAGAAAGTCCGCCTCGCATGCTGTTCTTAGTCGAGGATGCAGCTCACCCTTCATGCGACTCGTCGAACTCCTCGCGGCGCTGAGCTCACGCTCGGTGCAAGAAAATGTCTGCCTGGTCGGTGAAAACCCGACGTGCTCCGTCCCGGCGTTGTAGGGATGTGAGGGTCCATGGTCATATCATACGACTGCGGCTATGCATGACTTGAGTACACCCCCCCCCTCCACCACGAACGGTTCTTCAGCTCACTCTTAGCGCGACTCGCCGAACACCTCACGGTGCTTCGTGCTTGGTGCAAGCGATTTCTGACTGGTCGGTGAAAACCCGACGTGCTCCGTCCGGGCATTGTAGGGGTGTGGGGGTCTGTGGTGATACGACTACGGCCAGGCATTACATGAGTACCCCCCCCCCCCCCCGCCCACGTCCCTCTATTGTATATAGGTTGGGTTGGCGTCGGTTGGCAACGACACTGTAAAACACGCCGCTCACTACGTGAGCTAGACAACCAGGGTACCGTTTTAAAAAAATATATTTTGGCGGTTGCCCACAGCTGGTTGTCGAGTTAGATCATTTGTGCGAGGCAAATAACCTTTACTCCACACGAAGGAATTGATCGTATCACGTACCAGGTAGTGTTCAAGGTAAGGCACCCAAGAGGCAGTTACATAGTGCTCCCATTGCTGTCTCTGGAAAGGCCTACACCGGAAATTAAATCAACTCATTGAAGCTGTCGTCCGTATGCAAGTCCGCCTCAAAAGCGGTTCTTAGTAGGATGCAGCTCACCCTTCATGCGACTCGCCGGACACCTCACGGCGTTTCGCGCTTGGTGCAAGCAATGTCTGCCTGGTCGGTGAAAACCCGACATGCTTCGTCCCTGCATTGTAGGGATGCGAGGGTCTATGGTCATACGACCATCGGCCATGCATGATAACGAGTACATCTCTCCTATCGAGTACCCCCCCCGCCCACGTCCCCCTATTTTATATAGGTTGGGTTGGCGTCGGTTGGCAACGACACTGTAAAACATGCCGCTCACGACGTGAGACAACCAGGGTACCGTTTTTTTTGTTTTTTTTGTTTATTGGCGGTTGCCCACAGCTGGTTGTCGAGTTATAGATCATTTGTGCGAGGCAAATAACCTTTGCTTTGCACAAGTGGGAATGATCGTATCACGTAGTGTTCAAGGTAAGGCACCCAAGAGGCAGTTACATACCTGGTAGTGCTCCCATTGCTGTCTCTGGAAGTGCCTAACACCGGAAATTAAATTAACTCATTGAAGCTGTCATCCATATACAAGTCCGCCTCACAAGCGGTTCTTAGTAGAGAATGCAGCTCACCCTTCATGCGACTCGCCGGACACCTCACGGCTGTTCGCGCTTGGTGCAAGCAATGTCTGCCTGGTCGGGGAAAACCCGACATGCTCCGTCCCGGTATTGTAGGGATGCGAGGGTCTATGATCATACGACTACGGCCATGCATGAGATCGCGTACATCTCTCCTATCGAGTACCCCCCCCCCCCCCCCCCCGCCCACGTCCTCATCCCCCCCTACCCCCCCCCTCCCCGATACGGACGCCCACACGCTCTCCTCACCCCCCACCCCGGCCCCTAACCCACCCCGCCGCGACCCTCTGCCTCCCGTAACAGGTACCAGCTGGTCGGCGTGAACTGGATGTCTCTGCTGAGAGAGACGGGGGTTAACGGGGTGCTGGCCGATGAGATGGGGTTGGGCAAGACGGTGCAGACCATCGCGTTCTTCGCCCTCCTCAGGCACCGCCGGAAGGGGGCCCCGCCAAAGTGCGTCACGATTATGATCACATACCTGGCACTACGGTACATGGAATTTACGTGGGCTTATTCATGGAGTGTGCGCGTACGTACCTATGTACCTGTAGTACGAAGTCGATTTTTGAGATAGAAAATAAGCGTTTACCGAGGCTGTGTTTCGATGTATCGAAGCATCGAAACTTTTCGACATCGGTTTATCGAAAATTCCAATATGTGGCCCGTAAAAATTCAGGGCTGTTCACGGTTCGGGTCAAAACTCGCAGGTCGGGTCGGGTCGGGTCGGGACGGGTCGCTTAATCCGGCCCCGACCCGATGCGTGAGATTTTGAAGGCCTCCCGACCCGACCCGTGGAATGTTGAAGTCCTCCTAGCCCGACTCGCTGGTCGGGTCATGATTCGTGAATAGCTTTGTAGGAAGTTTCGATATAACGGAATATCGAAGTATCGGAAATTTCGGTATGTGGTATATAAAATGTTTCGATGTATCGGAATATCGAACTTTCGATATAGTGTATCTATTTTTGCGACATGTCGCATTATCGAACTTCCGATATATCGAACCATCGAGAGTTTCGATATCAAAATTTCGATAATGCGACATATAGAATACCACCCCACCCCCTCCCGCACAAGGCGGTTTGAGGTTCTGCCGAACGTCGCGAATGATAAATTGATGCCAGGTATATGATACGTGTAGAGAGAAACCGATCAAAACTGTTTTTAATAGGGTGTTAATGGTGTTGGATATCATGAGGAAAGTGTCGATGCACTATCGACATACTTTATGGAAATATCGGTTTCCACCAAAATTCCACCTTAGTTTTTTGCAGCAAAAACGTAAAAAACGTAGACGGGTTCCCCTTGTTCTCCTTTTCCTCTTCGGTCATCCTCCGCATTGCGTACGAACGCGCCGACGACCGACGGGTTTCCATACCGCAGACGGCGTGGTGCCCAGCTCTGTCGTGCTGGACAACCGGGACATCGAGAAATTAAGAGGTTCTGCCCATTATTGCACCAATATTTCCAGCAAAACAAATCCACGAAAACTTGGCCCCAATTTCCCCAAAAAATTACCCTAAAAAAAAACTCAGTTTATTTTAAACCGCCCGTATACCGGTGCCCCTGCTCCTCGTCGTTCTCCTCCTGCTCCTCCTCGTCGTTCTCCTCCTCCTGCTCCTCCTCGTCGTTCTCCTCCTCCTGCTCCTCCTCGTCGTCCTCCTCCTCCTCCTCCTCCTGCTCCTCCTTTTGCTCCTCCGTCCTCCTCGGCTTTTCGTGGGCTTCCACGCCGCAGACGACCGCACATGATAGTGGTGCCCAGCTCTGTGCTGGACAACTGGGACAGCGAGCTGGAGAAGTTCTGCCCCGTGCTGGAAGTGGTGAAGTACCACGGCTCCCAGAAAAATCGAGCCGCCATAAGGCAGAATCTGGGCAGGGTGGCGTCGGGCGCGGATAGGCAGGGCATGCCGGTGAGAGGAGAGGACTACCGGGTTCAAAAGCTCCGGACAGACAATTCCCGTTTATTTCATATGTAGATTTTTCAAGAGGACTCAACAGGTGTTCCTCAACTATATCCTCTCAGCTTGTGTTGCCGGATGCGGAGCCGTAAGAAATATGTATGATCGATAGGGGGGAAGACCTGTCTCTTTTTTTTCTGTTTTTTCTTTGGGGGGGGGGGACAGGGGTTGCGTTGGATCTGTGTCATGAATGTGCAGATAGATCCTGCACAATGTTGTGCCTTAGCGGCGGTTTAGTATCTATCTCTACGGTAGGTGATCTACTGTAGATTCTGTAGGCGATCTACAGTAGATACTGTAGGTGATCTACTGTAGATACAGTAGGCGATCTACTGTATATACCGTAGGTGATTTACTGTAGATACAGCAGTAGGTGATCTACTGTAGATACCGTAGGTGATTTGCTGTAGATACAGTAGGTGATCTACAGTAGATACAGTAGGTGATCTACTTTACAGTAGATACAGTAGGTGATCTACTGTACAGTAGATACAGTAGGTGATCTGCTGTACAGTAGATACAGTAGATGATCTACTGTACAGTAGATACAGTAGGTGATCTACTGTACAGTAGATACAGTAGGTGATTTACTGTAGATACAGCAGTAGGTGATCTACTGTAGACATATATATATAATATATATATATATATATATTATAGCTAGATCGTGATACTTGCGGTGTCTGAAACGGGTCGAATGTTGATGGATTGGCAGAGAGGGGGGGGCATCTTATTGAAAAGCACGTTTTTGTCCCAAAACTTTTGTCTGAATATATAACGGGCTTCCTCATCTGAGGGAAACTACTGTATGATTGACCCGATAATTGATAATCCCAGTTTTTGTTTGATATATCAAGGTTGGTATTTCGTATTTTCCCAAATTTTGTCTGGTATTTCCGCGAGTGAAACTCAAAACCTGTCCTGTTTGTCTCTTGACCCCCGCCTCTGCTTACTCTCTACCAAACCTACGCAAGAATGACCTGGAACTGGATAGGAAAGCGTCTCGCAAGAAACTCAAGCCATCCAGAAACAAAAAATCCGAATAAGAAACCTAGAAAAATAAGAATAAGATAAGATTCATATTATTCGAATCATTTCCTACGATAGGCCGGGGTTGAGCGACCATTTTTTCTCTGAAATTCGTTTGTCTTTTTATGGCAGGGGGGGGTGTAGAGCTCCTGTGCTATTATCGAGCAAGGAACCTCAGGACAAATTGTTTTTTACCCCACCAGAGCTCACGTCAGGAGACGAAGTATATGTTGATTGGCAGAGTGGGGGGGGGGTTAGGGGAGGGGAAGGGGCTCGTATTACGGGGGACCATAGTATATAGGACCAAGCATTGTCAGTAAAAATAGGGAAGTAAGTAGGTTTTTGTGTATGATATACCGTAGGTCCTATTTACTATCATCGTCCCCCGTAGTAGGCGTTTTACGCCGAGGCACGCGTGTGTAGACTAAGTCACTCTTGTTCTTTTTTTTTTTCATGCCAGATGAGTTTCGAGGCAAACTTCGGTATCACCGCTGCAGCTGTGTTGTCTTTTTTCTATCGTTTCGTGTCCTCTGTTGTTCAGTATTAGTATGTGCGCTAATATGCGTCAGTCAAATTATCACACCAAGCTTGCAAAGACGAGTCTCGAGTGATTTTCTCGAGATCACAGCTTCGTTTTCGAAAAAAAAAAAAATCGTCATGCTGAATATTATGCCGAGGAGTCGTTCGCCTGTTCTACATGTGTGTTTCATGAAGAACTTGCCCAGAACGCACTCGACGGGCCTATATTATAGAGCCATCAGTGTGTTTTTTCAAGAGTTGAGTCGACCAGAGCGTTTGGTTGATGTCACAGCTACTGTATTATACGTAAAAAAATATTGGCTACGTAACTGGCTTGTGCTTTCCTTTTTTTGTACTGCTGTCACCAAACGGACGAAAAAAAAGTATAACCCTCGCTTGTTAATATTATGGGGGACCATAGTAAATAGGACCTACGGTACACACAAAAACCTTTTTATTTACCCACTTTTACTATTAACATTCGGTCCTGTTTACTTTGGTCCCCCGTAATAGGTATTTCGTCTATATTTTCCCCCATGGAACGCCCGGGATAATAAGGCCACGGCTTTTGCCTGGACACCGTGAACCACTGACCGTGTACCGTGTACCGTGTGTGCTGTGTGTTTTCCCCTTGAAAATACAAAAAAAACATGTACAAAAAAGGACATCGTGCTAACCACGTACGTGATCTGGGAGCGCGAGAGCTGCGGAGACGACAGGGCGTTCTTAAAAAGGTGAGGGGGGGGGGGAGGGGGGGGACTAGGGTGGCGAAGTTTGTTTTTTTGGGGGGGGGCGTTTTTTTGTTGTTTTTCGATTGAAGGAAAAGTGCGGGTTACGGCAGACAGCGACGCGTTGTGTACCTGGTGTACCGGCTGATCCTAAGGATGCTGCTTTGTACTCGACCCGGTAGTAATTATTCGGAAGTCGAACGCGTGAAAACTTGCTACGCTTCCATATCTCGGGTAGATCATCCACAGATCATCCACAGATCATGCAGACCATTCCCACATCATGATCAAGATGTTCCACGGCTGATACATTCGTCATCTGTATGATCTTAATGATCTGTATGATCCAGCTCATGTTGCCGCGTGGGAGCCGTCGTATAGTCTGCATGTCCTACACTACAGTAAGACGTGTTCCCTGGGTTGGATCTGTACTATACATGCACGGACCCTGTAAAGCATCTCCGAACGGCAGGCTGGGATTTAGATGGTCTTCGTACAGTAGATGTATAGATAAGATCAATAGATAGATCGTGATATATCTGTGCGGAGTGTGGAAGTGCACGAACGTTGAAAAGTAAAACGTTGGAAAACTTGGAAGTTTCATTTTTCGAAGAATATTTCCAAAAGGCCTCAAAAGCTTGATTGATGCCTTTGAAAAAAAAAAAAATGAAAAAGCTTTACAAAAAAAATCGAAATGTGTATATGCGCCTATTGATATCGGTATGATCAGGTTTCGGTACGAGTACATGGTCCTTGACGAGGGGCACAGCATTAAGAACATCAAGTCCAGCCGCTTCCAGAGGCTCAGGATGGTCTCAGCCAAGCACCGGCTACTCTTGAGGTGTGTTCCTGTTTTATTACGGGGGACCATAGTTAACAGGACCTATGGTATACATAAAAACCTATATATTTAACCATTTTTACTAACAATATTTGGTCCTATTAACTATGGCCCCCCGTAATAGTGTTCCCGTTTTTCTGTTCTCTTGGTAGGTGTCTCGTTTTTTCTCCGTCTTTTACGCTCGTGGTTTGTCTCTGCGTTCTTGAGGCCTAAGGGCGTCCTTAACCCTTTTAGGACTCCAATCCCGTTTTGGGGACACGCCAGTCAAATTCAAAGTAGTTTGTCCCGAATTGTCCCCAAAACGAGACTGCAGTCCTTTTAGGACCCCAGTCCCGTTTTGGGGATAAATCACTTGGAATTGGACTGGTTTGCCCCCAAATCGGGACTGCGGTACTAAAGGGGTTAACAACGCCCAAAGGGTTCAAACCTCGCGCAATAAAAAACCCGAAAACAGTTGTTCGGTCATATAAAGTGCTGTGTATGAAGAGAAAAGTTGGCAAAAGTACGAAAAATTGACAAACATACGTATACATACACTTCGAAGTGTAACCCTTTCAAAACTGCAGTCCCGTTTTGGGGACATCCTGTTTGAGTATTTTTCCCCCGAAACGGGTGTTTAGTTCTTGGAAGGGGTGACTGTCCAGATGAACTCGAGAAAAAAAATCGCGAGAAATGCACGAAGTGCCTGGCCCGGCAATCGCTGGCCAGCCGCAGGCAGCAGCCCTGCCTGTTCCGCGTGCTCGCAAAACCTGCCAGCGCTGGTTCCGTGCTTGATGTTCCCACTCTCAGGCGATCAACCGAACAATGCCGCATTGCTGCTATCGCAGTCAGCTCTTCTGCCCAATAATATTAACCAAACGCCTAGTTATCTCTACAACAACTACGCACGTGGTAACAGATTGTTATCTACAGCAGTAGACGGTCCCGATCTGTAAGTATCTGCTCCCTTGCCTCCTTTTGTCAGCACTCCCGTCTTCGGTACAGATTACTTGGAATTAGAGTCAGATATGTGTATATTTATGTACAGCGCAGTGCCGTAAGGGATAGCTTGACCCGGTGAAAGCTCCCACACGGCCCTATACCGCATGAGACTATCACACTATTACGGGGGACCATAGTAAATGGGAACAAATATTGTTGGTAAAAATAGCAATATATATATATAGGTTTTTGTGTGTATCGTAGGTCCTATTCAATATGGTCCCCCGTAGTAGGGTGATAACACACCCCCTCGGACGAACTTCAAAGCCGGTTTTCTGGACAACGGAGAGAGCGTGAACGCCTGTATACAGGCATACGTCTACGGACAGATATCGACGAGATTTGTACGAAATCTCCACCACCATTTTCGTTCGTGTGTGCCCCCCCCTCAAGGCATGTTTTGGAGAGAAATCGGTGCTGAAATTCATTCCAGGGGGGGGGGGTGTTATCTTACCACCTGGTGTGATATACGGCAAGTACCTGGTATTTGGTGTAACGAATAGTAGCAATGGCGCGTTCTACGATAGAGGTAGCACATCTTCGCGAAAATGTTCCCTGAATGACGGGCACAGTTAACCCAAAATCGTTGGAATGCCGACCTTGCTTCGAGAAAAGACGTTTTTGTATACTTGGGCCCTGGGATTATTCATCGGGATGCAATTTGATTTTTGCTGAAGTCAGTTTTCTATTGAGGTATGGAGCTCCTTAAGTGAGGAGCCTCATAAAAATTAGGGCGAAAATCTATTGCTGAACGCCTCCAATGTTGCAAAAAAAATGGGATTCGGTCGATATTAGGTACGTTGTGTTCCTCAATTCGGGAGCCCCCGTCTATCAGAAAAGGGTGCAACATGGATGTGTTACACCCCTATCGTAGCACGCGTCCCTTTTCTCTACGAACGAACGCCTCTTGCGGGTTTCCAGTGGTACCCCTGTCCAGAACACCACAGAGTAGTTACCATTCCATATTTCCTTAATTGGCGAGCCCTCGTCAGTCAGAACGGATTTGGCCATGAAAGTGCTATATATACAAGCAAACCCCTATCGTTGCACGCGCCCCTTTTCTCATCTAACGAGTGCCTCTTGTGGGTTTCCAGCGGCACCCCTGTCCAGAGCACCACATCATGTATATAGAACTACATACTTAGATCACAACCCCTGAGCGTGCTCGGTTGGTGCATCCCTGGCCTCTCAGAGCTCCCACTTCCAAACCACCTCCTTTCATTACTCGCCGGACCTTTCCAGCAGTTCTTTGTTTTCTCGGTCCTTTCTTCCTTTTTTCTTCTTTCGTTTTGTGTGCATGCGTGTTCTCCGAGCACGGCATCGCGGGAGGACCCGGCACCGTCGCGGGTGTCAGCGGGTGCTGGCGGGTAGAGGGGGGGTTGCAAGGAGCGCGGTCGCCGCTTTCGTGCCTAGGCGTCGCGTGTGCCTCGAGACACGCGGGATGCATGAACGGGCTTTGAACGGGCTTTGTCTGGCTTCGGTTTATGATTTTTGATAAGAGTATGTACGAGTTATAAAGGTCGTTCGGGAGGGCAAGATAATATTCAAGCGGTGCTTATTTGTGCGACCACGCTGAAGTTGAAAGAGGGAG
Source organism: Nereocystis luetkeana (assembly GCA_031213475.1). NCBI lineage: Eukaryota > Phaeophyceae > Laminariales > Laminariaceae > Nereocystis > Nereocystis luetkeana. The sequence continues at coordinate 6,017,650 of JARUPZ010000006.1, forward strand.
GTGTGCAGTTTGAACACCAACGTTATCGAGCTGGCGAACGACGGCCACGGTGAGCACCGGGCTTCACGCGGGGCGGGCGACGGGGCTGATTGTGGCAGAGAGTGATAAAAGCTTTACCCGGACCGAATCGGTAGCGAGGTGGTCGCGAGAGGGACGGGCGGCGCACGAGGCTGAGAGAGAAGCTCTTCTGTGCGATTTGTTTCTTTTCTTCCTTTCGACCGGGTGTAAGGTGTTCCAATCAGGCAGAAAAATATTACCAGGTACACGAGAGGGGACGGGGATTTTTTTTCCTTTCCGAGTTTTCGGTTTCATTTTCATTTTTTTTGCTGCTGTGCCGTGCTGTGCTTTCGCTTTCTTCGTACATACAGTACAGACATAGAGCATATCGAAAGAAGAAAATAAGTACAGACAGTAGTACCCTACCTGGGGTGTATGTACGTACGTACGACATTCGCGACGCGAAGCGTATATGTGGCATCCAAGCTGACGTCGGAGCTTGTTTTTCCCTGAAGCATGGCGGCGGGACTCTTGGCATTTTCAAGTCGCCGGTTTGCAATTACGATCCTTGAAAACACTAAACTCAATCGTGGACCTCTGTTCGCTTCGCATAATTTGATGTACTTTTTTCCTTGCTGAGCGAGCGTAGCGGCCGGCGTAGGCCGCCCGCGGAGCGAAGCGCCTTGTATACCAAACCATGTTGTACAGTACCGGTATCATGTAAGATACCGATATCCGCGAGGAATACTGCGATGCCGGCACCATTTACCAAAACCATACCATGAAGCATGCCGTAGTTCAACGGATCACGATCAAACCGTTCCTGGTATTTATGTATCATACCGGCACCCAGTACGATATCCGACCGGCCTTGTCCCGACGAACGCACGCCTCTGGTGGGTTTCTAGTGGTACCCCTGTCCAGAACAACCTCGGGGAGCTGCTGGCCCTGCTGTCCTTCCTGATGCCGGAGGTCTTCCGCAGCGATGTCATCGAGACGCTCCTAGAGTTCCTGGTGAACGCGGAGTCATCGTCTTCTTCCTTTCAGGTGACCACAAAAGGGGAGGGAGGGAGAGGGAGAGAGATGGGGGGGCAATTGCGGCGGAGCCTGGCGGAGCCGGAAAAAAAATGTTGTTGAGATAGGCACGAAAGTACGCATCCGCGTGTACGAGTATGTACAGTATCTTCAGCGAAAAAAAAATGGAAAAATTGGGAGGGGGGCGAGTGCTGCGGAGAGCCTGGCGGAGCCGGAAATGATGAGATACACACACAAAGAAAAGTACGTATTGTATGTACTCATATGGTATGAGTTTAGGTGATTTTTTGTTTGCTGAGAAATCGTGTATAGCTGACATAATATCAAGTGCACAGAGTAACGCAAAAGTAATAATAAAACAGCGAATGAAAAAAAGGACGAGTACCTGGTACGTGTATACCTGGTACAAAGCACTTATTTATGCGACTGCTATTTGTTATCTACTTTTGTGGCCTTCCGAGGAGGGGAAAGTCGATAGAAAATGAAGACCACAGAGCACCGGCCAGCCGAAGCAGCCTCCGGGGCTGCTGTGATAGGGCGATAGCAAATTGTACCAGCATAAGTTGATGTCCGAACTTGAATTCAAGAAGTTGCACGACACGCCCGCAGCTTGGCGCTACCTACTCCTGTTGGCTGTTACATTGATACGATGCGGTGGTACTTGATGCCAGGTACCAGGTATACTACTCGACAAGTGCAACATCACACCGCATCGCGACTACAAAAAGCAATGTTCATGTTGCGTACGTATAGCTCAACCTGTTCAATCTCGCAGCACTACACTTCGATTAAACTCTAAAGAATTTTTACTGGATTTTCATGAGTATGTTGCCTCACCAGCTGGTCCTCCAACTGGTTGTCGTAAGGCGAGAGTAAACTTCGATGGTGCAGCCGTACCACGTGAACACGGCGGCCTGATTTGTAAAACGAGGAAAAAAGAAGAGAGAGAGGTGACACGACGACCACCCAAAAAACAGACCAGCAGGTCGATGTCTAAAATATTTTCTTAACCAGCTCAACCAGTCTCGCAGCACCGTATCGTAACACTATTACGAGGGGCCATAGTTAATAGGACCTGTCGTATACATAAAAACCTATATATTTAACCATTTCTACTAACAATATTTGGTCCTATTAACTATGGTCCCCCGTAATACATCGCGATGAAAGTCTGATGCGTTAACTCCTCACCAGCTGGTCCACGAAATAGTTGTCGTGAGACGAGAGAGCGAACGACGACGACGATGATAAGGCAAAAAAAAGGTTTGTTGACGTGTTGGAAATGTTTCTCAACCAGTTCAATCGGTCTCGCGATAACACCGAATCACAGCACTACAACAGTACGTACGTCGTGACTGAAGTGTGTAAAATAAAAGGTTTCATTGCCACTCATCCCATCAACCCGACAAAGGGCCTACGTGCCATGAAGGTGCGTTCTTCAAGCGAAGCCTAGAAGATACCGTACGAACCAGCACGCCTCGTTCTCTCGTACAACTAACTAACCACGGGTCCCTCAGGAGTTGCCCTGTCTCGAATAATTATCTTGTTTCATTTTTTTTTTTGTTACTGTAATTTTTCCGATCGACGGCGTGCAATACGTGAATGTGTAGGTGAGGGAGGTGCGCGGAATGCTGGCGCCGTTCGTGCTCAGACGGCTGAAATCGGACGTGCTGAAGCAGCTCGTGGCCAAGACGGAAAAGCTGGAGAAGGTCCCTCTGTCGGAGGTGAGGTGGCAACAGACGAGAACTGACCGCAGAGGAATCTGTTCAGACGAAACTGCTGTCTACTACGTTGGTGTTGGATACTGAAATATCGATTTTTTCGATATATCGGAATATCGTAACTTGCGATATATCAAAATATCGAACGTTGCGATATATCGAAATACCGAAAGTTTTGATTTATCGAAATATCGGAAGTTGTGATATATATATATAAAATCGAACGCTGCGATATATCGAAATATCGGAAGTGTCGATATATCGAAATATCGAACGTTGTGATATATCGAGAACATATTTCGAACGGGTTTTGCCCCCTCCATCCCCTGTGGCATTCCCCGTGTTTTTTCAGGCAGACCCTGAACGAAAGCTTCGATGTATCAAAATACCGAAAGCGCACGTGTCGTCTTCAATTTTTTTATCGGCCGGTATCGTATCGACTTTGATTTTCGTTTGATATCGTATCGAAATGGACTATTAATAGCGTTCGATATCCAACACTAATATCCACACATCGGGCAGATCATCTACAGAACATTCCCACTTCATGGTCTAGCTCTTTCAGGGCAGATACATTTGTCATGTGTATGATATGTGTGATGCGTATGACCTGTATGATCTAGTTCATGTTGCCGAGTGGGAGCTGTATAACCGACATGGCCTATAAAGGACGTGTTTCTTGGGTCGGATCTGTACCTCACAGATCCTGCACCAGATTTCATAACGGCGAGTTAGGTCTAGATCGTGATATATCTGTAGATAATCTATCTGTAGATGATGCACCTGTAGATGATATATCTGTAGATGATGTATCTGTAGATGATTTATCTGACCTGTCTATCCGAGGTGTGCGCGTATGTGTCCTGTCAGGTCCAGCGATCCCTGTACAACGACGCCCTACAGTTAACCAGCCTGCCAGTTAACTAACCATAGGGGTAGCATTTCTAGGCTAAACTGTTTTCCGATCGACGGCGCTCCTTGACGCTTTTAGTACCGCACTGTGCAGAAAAAACAGATATTTTGGACTCCACTGTTGTAGTTCCAAGTATTTCGTCCCCAAAACCGACGTGCGGTTCTAAGTCCTAAGTACTGCACTCTGCAGAAACATATACTGTATCTGACGCTAGTGTAGCACCAAGTGTTGTGTCCCCAAACGGTGGTGCACTTCTGAAAGGGTGTTTTAACCCCAAATTTGTCGGAATGCCATTATATTTATTTTTGGCAGCAAGTTTTTTTGTTTTGCTTACCTTAAAAGCCCTGGGATCGTTCGTTGGGTTTTTGCACTTATTCGCTTTTCTCAAAACCATTTCTCTGGAGCGACTTACGGTAGTAGTGGCTTTGCTAATAGTGCAAAGCTCTTCAAGTGAGGAAGGAGCCTCAGACAAAAATTGTATTCGTAGTTGCGTCTCTTAGCATGTGTCAACCCACAAAAAAAAAACCAACAACAACCAAGCAAGCAAGCAACCAACTATCCAACCAACAGGTCCAGCAGTCCCTGTACAACGGCGTCCTCGCGGAGCACGTGCGCCAGAAGAAGGCCGCTATCGAGAGAGCGTTCGCCAGAGAACACTCACCCTGCGACATCGACGCCACCGCAAACATCACCCGTAGCAGCGGGGCAGCGGCGGCAGCGGCGGCGGGAGGAGGAGGGGCGGCAACAGATGGTGGTGGTGGTGGTGGTGGTGGTGGCGGCGGTGGCGACGGAACGGGAGGAGAAGGAGGAGGAGGAGGAGAGGAGGATGGGAGGCTCGAAACTGCGGGGGTGAGCGCGAAAGAGATCAAGAGTATTTTCACGGAACTGAGGAAGGGAGCGAACCACCCCCTGATGCTGCTCAACTACTTCAAAGGAGGGGGAAAGATCACGCTGGTGGTGGACGTGTTGTTCCGCGCGGGGTACTTCGGCGGCCAGGCCACGAAGGACATGGTGGGTGTGTTTGTGTGGTCGTCTTTTCTTTTTGTGTGTTGTTTTGTGTGTGTGTGTGTTTTTTTTTGGTGTGTGTTTTTGTGTTTTTGTGTTTTGGCAATTTTGTATTTTTTTTGTATTTCGGGTTTGAGTTTTTTTCTCTCGTGTTTTTTTTTTTTTTTTGTGCTGTGTTGTGTTGTTCGTGTTTCGGGTTTGAGTTTTTTCCCTGTTTTTTTTTTTCTTGTGCTGTGTTGTGTTGTTCGTGATGTCTGTAGTTTTTCGTTTCGCATTTTTTGTTCGTGTTGTTTGGCGCTTTGCCTTGATTTGTGGGGATTTTTATCACACCTATTAGGGGCTAATATCGGTTGTAGTTGTATGGTGCGTTTGTTGTTGGTTGCTTTCGTTGTTTTTGTGCACCCTAGTTGGGGCCTGATGGCGTTCTTCCTCGTTGTTTTTATACTGAAAGATCTACGCTCTTTGTTAAGACACGTTTTTGTTGTTTTTGTGCCGTATTAGGGGGCATATCACGCCGTTTTTTGTGGCGTTAGTGATGCTGTGTTTGATCTCTTGGACCGTGTGGAGTAATTGTTGTATTATTCACAGTACGATGCCGTATTAATAGCAGTTGGTTGCGTCCGGTGATTCTGCGGAGCTCTTGCGTCTTTTGGGTGGTTTCTTTACTACCAGGTAATATTCAACCAAAACTGTTTAGGGGAAAAGAGGAGCCTGGTACGTACTACTTTGTCCCGCGTCGTGAGGACGGTTTTGGCCGTCTAATTCGCGACGGATTGGTCTAAATATGGACACGAAAATCGCAATCGAAAACAAAACACGACCGCAATCGCGAATACAAAAAACGGAGAAAGAGGGGGAGATCGCAACGATATAACGATGAGAACGGGAACGAAAACGAAAACGAAAATGAACTTGGAAGGTGAAATCGAAAATGAATATCGGAATATTGAGATTCGAACCGAAAACAAAACCACGTCCGCGAAGAAAACGAAAACGAGAATGGAACCGAACGAAAAAAATAAATGAGAAGGTAACCGAGAACATGGAAGTGAATATGAACAAAATGGAACGAAAACGATCGAATTCGATCACGATGGAAATGAATATGAAAAACGAAAATGAAAATGAAAATGAAAATGAAAATGAAAACCAAGAACGAAAAACGAACACTTAAAAAGCACAAAGATAACGAAAGCGACAACCATCACGAACAAAACAATGACGAAAACGAAAAACGAAAACGCAACGCTTACGAATCCTTTCTGCGCGACCACACGGCGTGATCACCGCCTCGAAATCCCTCTCTCTGAACCGGACCCCTTTGGAATATAGGTGGTCAAAGAGGTCTCCGGGTACACGGACTTCGATCTCCACCAGGTTTGCTCCGGGTTCGACAGCCTCCGACACCTCTGTCTCCCCGAGGAGTCTCTGTTCACCTCGGCCAAAATGGAGAGGCTGAGGACGCTGCTTCCCGAGCTGGTGGCCGCCGGGCATCGCGTGCTTCTGTTCTCCCAGTGGACACGCATCTTGGACCTCTTGGAGGTGAAGGGGACGGGGATTGTGTGTGTGTGTGTGTTTTGTTTCATCTTCCGATGCATGCTACGGGCCGGATGCATCTGCTGCTTTTTTTATGGAACTCCTCGCTTGAGGAAAAAGGGGTACGCGTAAGCCGATGAAAAAAAAAATCGCATGGCATGTATATAGGTATTAACCGAAATTTACGGGGGAAAAAAACAAAATTAGATTCGAACAATATTGGGTCAAGGAACCCCCTCCCCGGCAGTCCGAAACTCTTTTATTTTTTTCGTCAACAATGAGCTGCGAGTGCCTATGTATAGCTTACTAGGCCTTTCAGGGTAAACTGCCGTTCCGTTTTGGGGAGACATTACTCACCATGGTAGAGCGTTTTGACTGGTTTCGTTCCCCAGACTGGACTGCGGTCGTAAACATACTTGAGCTCACCACGCGTGCACATGTTGTAAAATACGTGTCGTGTTTCGGTTTTGGTTATATAACCCTTTTAGGACTGCAGTCCCGTTTTAGGGGACAAACCACTCAAAATTTGAAGGGTTGGTCCCCTAAAACGGGACTTCAGTCCTTACAAAGGGTTAAAAGCCCGTCGCTCCTGCTGCAACAATATACCATGCTCCAAAATATAATGATTTTTTTCACTCAATGTGAATATACAAACGGTGCCTGTTTCTAGAGGCAGAGTGGTACGAAGCTGCTGATCTCTCGTACCTCGGGCGCGTGAGCGTTTTGACCCCACCCGATCCCCGAAAGGATCAGGTGGTGAGGTGGAGACGAGCCACCCGGGGGGGGGGGAGGCGTCCTCTCCGGGTATATAGTGCGGGACTTTTCCTTTTGCTTCTGCCCGCGCGCGCGGGTGTGTGTGAGAGAGAGGGGGGGAGCAGAGAAAACAGGCGGTGGCGAAGAGTACAGGAACGGTTTGCTTCGTTTTTTTTTCATGTCTCGGGGCTTTGAGTGTGTGAGTGATGATTTGTGTCTCTGGTTATGGCGCTGCAGCGGGGTTAAGAGTTTTTTTTTTTTTTTCAAGAGTTGAGTTTTTTAGGGGTTTGGTTGTTCGGAATCGGGCTTGTCTCTATATATACTGGTCTTGTGTTTATTCGTGGAAACACACAACGGAGACCCGCCCTTCAACCCCCCTACCCCACCGCCACCCTACCCTACCCCCACCCGCCCCGGTACCGCACCATACCCCCACCGCTACCCCTACCCGACTCCCACCCCCACCTCACCACCCTACCCCACCCCGACTACCACCCCCACCGCTCTTCCTACCCCCGCCTCTTGCCGTTTTTCTTTCTTTCGGCCCCGTCGGCTTGCTCGCTCGCTCGCTCACCAAAAAACAACAAAAAATGAAGGTGCTTCTCCACGACGCTATGGGGATGAAGTTCTGCCGTCTGGACGGGTCGACGCCCGTTTCCGAGCGCAAGGCCCTCATTGACCAATTCGGCGCGGACCCGAGCATCAACGTGTTTTTGCTCAGCACGCGCGCCGGCGGCCTCGGGATCAACCTGACCGCGGCCGACACGGTGATCCTGCACGATGTGGACTTCAACCCCGAGAACGATAGGCAGGCAGAGGTGAACAGTTGGTGTGGCCCAAAATGTTGCCGTGGGGGGAGGGAGCTCCCACATTTTTACGAGTTCTTGGCGGCGATATCGCGATTTTCGGCCTTGTTCCCCCCCCCCCCCCCCCCCCCAAAAAAAAAGGGGGGCGTGCGGTTCTGGTTGTTTTATTCGTCACCAGGTAGTGCAGTAAATACAATACCGTCGTAGTGTACGGGTACTGACTGCAAGTTGAAAAAAAAACAATTTTTGTGGATGTGTAAGTACCTGGTACATGTGTATAGTGCATGGGTAATACATTTGACCAATATGTAACCAGTAGTAGCGTGCACTATTAATAGACATCCTGTCTACATCCCCACCGCCTCCTGACCCCTCCCCCACCGGTGCCATTATCGCAAGCGCACTCTATTAACAAACCTTAAGGAAAACGCAACCAGTAGACGCCACTCAACTGAAGAACCTCCCCCCCCCCCCCCCCCCACGCCTTCTACCCCCCCCTCGCCCCCCCCCCCCCCTCCCCCCCTGACCCACCCCGCGCCTCACTTCTCCCATCTCTTATCCCCACCCCGCCCCCCCGCCCCACACTCCCCCACCATCCCCACCTCCTCCATCCTCCCCCCCACCCCCACCCCCACCACACCGCCTCTTTACTTACTGTGGTTTCTCGCGGTTTACGTTGTACAGATATTGCTTGAGGAAAAAAAACACCATAAGCTCTGAGATCGGGGATTTCGTCGAAACTCTCGTCTGTGCAAGCCGTGTATGATGCCGGTGATACATGCTTCGATCGCCATCGCTACGGGTTTTGTATGACCCCGCATGGAGGGTGTGTATGTATTCCTTGGTGAGGGGAAACGAAATTTGACATTTTTCTTCATGTGCGCATCGTACGGTATGCCGCACAGGACCGATGCCACCGCATCGGGCAGACGAAGCCGGTAACGATAATCAAGATGGTTGCCGCCGGGACCGTCGACGAGGACATCTACAACTTGGGGGAGAGGAAAAAGGAACTCAACAAGTCCGTGTTGAACGACGCGGCCTCCAAGGACAAGGACGCCACCTCTACTATCTCGGGTGCGTAGAAGGGGGTGGATGGGGGGAGGAGAGGGGAGGGAGGGGGGGGGGGGAGGGGGGCGTACTCATTAGTTGCTTGCCTTGAGTCATTTGACCAGTGAGTATGGGTCGGTTGGCGTGTATTTCTGTTTTCGTGGGTAATGGGCTGGGATGGAGGAATCGTGCGAGCGTGCTGTCGGACAGGAGTGTAATGTGGGGAGGTCGACACCGCCAGATGCAGCGAACCGAGAGAGCGGGGGGGGGGGGGGGGTTACTCGGCTTTAAGGGTGGCCGTAGCCCTATGACCATAGATCCTCGCGTCCCTACATTGCCGGGACGGAGCACGCCGGGTTTTCGCCGACCAGGCAGGCAAGCATTGTTTGCACCAAGCGCCCGTGAGGTGTCGGGCGAGTCGCATGGACGGTGGGCTGCATCCTACGAACAACCGCTTTTGAGGCGGACTTCTATGGAGGACAACGTCGATGCCATTATTTATTTTCTGGTGTGGCCACTTCCAGAGACAGCATTGGGTGTACCATGTAACTACATCGTGGCGGTCTTGCCGTGTACACACTATGCGATAAGATCATCCCCCTTGTGCGGAGTTGAGGTTCTCCACCCCGCAAGAGAATGATCTAACTCCACCGCCAGCCGTGGTGACCTACCATGGTCGCCGACCGACGCCGACCCAAAGGGGGGGGTGCGGCGAGAAAAGGGGGAGAGGGGGGGGGGGGGGGGGGGGTACTCATTTTGTTACCTGCCTTAGTCACTTCTGACCATTGATCACGCCTCCCGTTCGAAACGATGCACGGTTCCTATTCGTACAGAGTACTATTAATAGAGACGCCTCCAACATCTGGGAGCTCATTTGTGTGTGTTTTCTACACATTTCGTAGAAAATGTTTTGCTTTATCTTGTCCCCTTCTTGCTTTTCGCTTTATCTTGTACCTTCTACAGGGAAGCGATTGTTTTCTCGCTACCATCTATTTACGGGGGACCGTAGTAAATAGGACCAATTATTGTTGTGAAAAATAGGGTGTAGTTTTTTTTTGTGTATTGCAGGTCCTATTTACTATGGTCCCCCGCAGTAGGGTACTGAACGGGGGGTGTACTCATGTTATATATGGCCGTAGTCGCAAGCGGGTGGGGGGGGGGTATGTGGGAAGGGGGGAGGGGGGGGGGGGCGTGTCGTGGCGTGTTCGGACGTGTTTCTCCTACGTTTTTTTTTATGTTGGCGTTTTCAGGCTTTGGGCAATTTTGCGTTCTTGAGTTTTGGTTTTACTTTGATGCTGCTGAGTCCTGGCCGTTCTCGTTTTATTTCCCGTTTTTTTTTTTCTTCTCTTTTTCGCCTTTTCTCCGGCGCGTTGATATCTCTCGCTCTCTCTCCTTTTTCCTGCTGCCTGTACGACGTGAAACAATTGCAGGTATTCTGAAGCGAGCCATCCAGGTCCACCTGGAGTCAACGGCATAGTTTTTCCTTTGTACCCCCCCTCCCCCGTTGCTGTTGCTCTTTTTGTATTTGTCGTACTTTTTTTGTGACTTATAGCGCAGCTTTTAGCAGAAAGATGTAGAGACAGCGGTGGGTAGGTAGGCCGATGGGTGGGGGATTGGTGGGTAAGAAATTTAGCCGGAAGTCGGGAATCAGTTTTTGGGCAGCAGCGGCGGCGGCCGATTCTTATGCTTCGCGGTAGAAGACGTTAAAAGACACACGTGGGTGCTGCGGCGCTCGCTGGCTTGCTTAGGGGCCCTTCAGCGGGTGTGCTTGCGTGTGCTCCCCGGCCTGTTTCTGGTTTGTTGGGTCCAGCCACCCCTGGGTTTTGACGCGCCCACCCCGCGCTTGTCCGTACATCCATCCAACTTTTACTCCCACAGCCTTGTCGCGAGTACGTGGTTTTGTTTATTTGCTTAACGTCTCTGGTGGGTGGATTGGAAAGGGGTTGGGTGGGTGGATGGATTGCCCCTCGCTTTGTTTTGCGAAAGAAAGCGGCGTCTTAATAGGTCGACCATGTGGGCTTGCCATACGTGCCGGCGGGGGGGGGGGGGTAGGGGGGGGGCACAAGCAAAATGTATCCTTGGTTTGGTAAAAAGAAAGGCGGCAAAGAAGGAGGTTATTTAGAAGGGTTTCGACAGGTATATTGGCTTTTTTTTTTGGGCTGGTTGAATTTTTGGGTCGTTGGATCACTCGTGGCCTGAGGGTTGGGAGGGGGAGAGGGGGGGGGGGTAGTAGATGATGGGGGTCAACGTCGCGGAAGGATGGCTGCTACAGATTAGTAGTGGTAGAGCAATGCTACTGTTGCCTGGTGTGTGCTTGCTGTTGCTTTCGGTGCTTGCCTGCCTGCTTGGGTGCTTGCCTGCTTGCTTGCGTGTATTTTTTTCTGTTGTTTTGTATGTGTTTTTTGTAAGACGCTTTGGTATTGTGCAACGTGCGAAAAAGAGCTGGGTGGGATGGTGGGTTGGTGGATGTTTTTTTGGTGGAACACTTGGACATCAGATATTATTGTCCGGAAAGAGAGGTGCGGCGAGGTGCGGTAGGAACTGCTCTACCGGTGCAGCAACAGCAAAAACACGAAACACAAAACATCATGGAGGACGTCGAATGACCCGAGATGGAAGACGTCGGCTGACCCGACCGCCCAGGTATCAGACCTGGGCGGTGGTGGCTTTTTGCAAAGGCGGTTTGACGTATGCATGTCTCAGTTCTTAGGAGGGGGTGCACTCCCCGAATTGCCACGGGAGGAAACAACACCAAGACGTGCACATTAGACCAGAAAATAGAATTGAGATTCCGCACGTTAGACGTCATCAGATCAGATTAGATCAGATCAAATAAGACCAAATCCCTATTTCTTGACCCTTGTATTTTTCAGGGCAGATCTATATATCTGGTATGTTCCATCTGCGCGATCTAGACCGTGGTTTGCCGTGTGGGGAGCAATGCCCTATGGGCGTGGTGCCTTATTTTCTGACCTCACATGAGCTCAAATATCTCACCCGGAACATGACTTCGACAAATGTTTGTTCGCTCGATCCGGCCAAAGCTCCACGTGGGTGGGTGGGTGGGCGCGTTGGGTGGGCGTTGATGAGCGCGGAGGGTTTGGGAGTTTTTGTTGTTGGTTTTGTGAGTTCCGGCAGTCACCTCGACGAGCATATTCTTTGCGGGATGTGAGACCTTCTCTGACTGATTGTGTCTCGGTTTCGGTGTCCGCTTTGGTGTGCTGGCATGACCGTGTGACTGCCACAACAACACACATTGGACAGAATTATCGTTCCTCCTGGTATTCTTATTTTTCCGCGTCATATGCCATACTCGTAGGACTACAGCATACGTGAGTATAGCACACGGCAATGGTACTATTAATAGTACGGCCACATGGCATGGTTAGTGCAGCCAGCCGTATTCTAGCCGTTCATTGCCACGCCATGTCATTTCACAGCGGCCTACAGTCGTCGGAGATGCGGGAGGGGCGCTGGGGACGCCTATGCTGGAGGCACGCGTGTTTGCGCGTTTTGGTATTCAGACGTACTGCAATGTCGGAAGCTTGTTTATAGCCGATCGCCCGCAATGCGTAGACTGCTGCTGCTGGACTTCGTCAAATTGCCCCAGTGCGTCAGGGAACTGCTGGTTGATCTGAGCGCAATCAATAGGAACTAACTGTCCAAGTAGTGGCTCTGACAACAGGCAATCAATGTGACCTCTCTCGACACGCGAAAACTCCTCCTTCCCCGTAGCCAGGATATATATATATATATATGTGTGTATGCTCCGGCTTCGGATACCCCCACAAACCCGGGACCACTCCTGACAGGCTCGATCGTTCTTTTCTGTACGCACAGAAACGTGTGTGTGTGATGCTGCGTTGTTGATGTTGTTAGCGCTATTAACTGTATAGTAGCCCTAAATAAAGTGAATATAAAATTATGCGCACACCATCGACAGCTCATCGATTCCTACGCTGCTGTACTCATCAAAATACGGTACTACTTCATGCTCTATTAATACTAATACTCGTGTTAATAGTAGTACGTATTTCAGGGCAGACAGTGCATGTGTTGCTGTAGTATGATCTACTTGTTGCGCTGTAGCCCGTTTGGCTCGTTTGGCTGTGGGTGCGAGCCGTATAACTTGCATGATCCACAAGCAGCAGTAGTAGTAGCAGTAGGACATCATGCTTCCCGGGTTCGATCTGTACTGTACAAACCAAGTATCTGTACAATATACCAGGTACAGCGGCAGTACAGCAGCAGTATTACGGAGGACCATAGCAAATAGGACCTACTACGTTACACATAAAAACCTACCAGGTACCAGGTATAATATATTTACCCATTTGTACTAACAAAATTTGGTCCTATTTACTCAGTCCCCCGTAATAATGGTAGTATCCAACAACCCGTAAGGGACGCATTCCACGATATAGAGGTACCACATTTCCGCTAAATATTTTCTGAATGACGGGGTTCCTTAACCCAAAATCGTCGGAGTGCCAATCTTGTTTGGCAAAAAGGCATGTTTGTACACAAATAATGCCATGGGATTATTCATCGGGATGCAGTTTGACTGTAGTAGCTAAAGTCAGTTTTCGGGGGTGAGGTGTGGAGCTCCTTAAAGAGGAGCTTCAGAAAATTCAGGGTGAACCTCTATCGTAGAACGCCTCTAAGGTAAAGGTTCGATGTGCAGCAGTAGTACTGTAGTAGAAGATTTACAAGTATTAATTAATACCTGGTACTATTAATATCTCGTAATAATACTGTTGTGAGTGATCAATGTTGAAGATCACGCTGCACATTGTCGGGAACTATTAATAATAAGTCTACTATTAATGTGATGTGGGAGAGAAAGGGCAAGGGTACCAGTGATGATGATCCACAGAAGAAGTGTGACACAGGTGTCTGTGCTTGGCCAAACTCAGACGCAGTTCGTGAGACTTCTCTTTTATTATTAGGAGTGTGCGGCTTGCTCGAAGGGGGCAAGAGACGAGTGAGGAAGGAGGGGGAGAGTGGGACGCTGCTTGTTTTTGAAGACAGAAATATGAGCTGTCTTCAACCGGCTATATTCTACTGTCAAGGAGGCACGCGTCACCTTCAACTGGGGGCACGCGCCGCCCTCAACTTCAAGCGTGCCATCCCCTAAAACCTCAAGTATGGAGGTACTCCTATGTATATAGTGCAACACCTGGTGAGTCCTGTATGAGGATGCTATATAGAGCAGCACCCGGAGAATCCTGTATGGGTTCACTATGGATGCTATGTAGTTATGCCAAATCGACCACCCGGCATTCGCCCAGCGCTTTCACAACATCCTTGTCAATGCTTGGTTAACAGGAGAAGTCCCTCAGCAATGGAAAGATGCGATCATCAAGGTCCTTCACAAAAAGAAGGATCGAACTGACTGCAACAACTATAGAGGGATTTCGCTTGTTGCCCACGCAGGCAAAGTGTTGTTGAAAATCGTCGCGTCCCGCCTCAGCAACTACTGCGAGACCGAGGAACTACTCCCCGAGGAACAGTGCGGCTTCCGCCCCGCACGATCAACGATTGGTATGGTGTTCGTCGTGCGCCGGCTGCAAGAGCTCGGACGACAGAGGAAAATCCCCTTATACGTGTGCTTCATCGATCTGCAGAAAGCGTACGACTCTGTCGACCGAGAGCTGTTATGGAAGGTACTCACACGCTTTGGCGTACCAACCAAGATGCTGAGAATTATCCGTAATTTCCACGATGGCATGCGGGCTCGCGTGCGTACTGATGACGGCGAGCTCTCGGAATGGTTTGATGTCACGCAGGGGCTGCGGCAAGGCTGTGTACTATCACCGTTACTGTTCAACGTGTTCTTCGCTGCTGCGTTACACGTCGTACTAGTACGCTTCAGCCAAGACGAAGCCATTGTAAGGGATTTGGTCCAACTCTGGGAAGCTGGAGTAGTTCGAACAGGGAAGGAGGAGCCATTGGCGTGCGTGCGAAGGTCTGTATGGGGCATGTTGTACGCCGACGATGCAGGAATTGTCTCGAAGTCGGCTGAAGGGCTCGCAAAAATGATGACAGTCCTCGTGACTGTCTTCAAAGCAGCAGGCCTCACGGAGTCGGAAAAGAAGACAGAGACAATGGTCCTACAAACACCAGACCGGACAACCCTCGCACCACCGCTCGTCATCGAAGCGGCAGGTCAGAGGTATAAGCAGACGACCCAGTTCTTATACCTAGGCGGCGTTATCCACGAAAACGCTGACCTCTCGCTCGAAATCGACCGACGGATCCGCCTCATGCGAGCATGCCTCAAACGGTTCGGCCCGGAGTTGTATGATAGGACGACCGCCCCCCTTAGCCTTAAAGTCCGAATGCTGAAGGCCGAGGTGATTGAGACCCTGCTGTACGGGTGTGTGACGTGGACCCTCAGAGCGGAACACTTTGCCAAGCTTCGAACGGCTCACCACCAAGTCCTGTTGCGAGTCATTGGCTTCCAGCGCCGACTTCATACTGACCATGCCACCCTCTCGTACGCGAAGGCCCTCAAGATGACACGTTGCGAGAGCATCGAAACGACCATTCGTAAACGGCGGCTCTTCTTTGCGGGGGGCGTGGCACGGCAAAGCAAGGAGCGATTACCCAATCGGGTAATGCTCGGGACGATAGCTGGTGGGGAGAACCCGAGACCAGGCGGACAGTGTAAGACTTGGCATAGATGCATAGTCGAAGACCTTAGGGAGTTCCGAGCCACCGAAGGGTCAACAGAAGTTGCCCCCTTGGTGTTTGGAGTTGAGACCGCGTTGTGGTCCACTGCAGCCAAAAAGGTGGGGAAGTGGTACCGGGGGATCCTTGAAGCAGCCGAACGGTTCATGGTGAGGTGGCACGAGGCTGAGGCTGAGATGAGTAGACAGCGCCGCGCATCCGCCGTGGATGGTGCCCAAAGGAACGGGGGGGGAGGGGGCAACAGGAGAAGTGGCATAAAGCCCGACCGAGGGAATGCGGAGAGGGGGGGGAACAGGAGGGGTAGAAGGGAAACGGCGGTAGACGAAAGTAGGAAGGAGATGGCAGACAGGGTAGCAAGGCACCAAGTCGACTAGGAAGTAGAATATGACCATACTACTAGTGCTACCAACTGGTGCAGCTGGCTCGAACGTGGTCTTCCCCTGTCTTCTCTTTTAGTTTTGTTTTTTTTTCTTTCTTGCGCTGACTCTCCGTGATTTTCATTTCATTTTTTCTCTTCCTCTTCCTTTTCTGATTGATAAGCCGTACTCAAGGAGCCGTGTGGCGTGGTTGGAAGACGAACCTGCTCTGCTCGGCTCGTATTGTCTGACGCCAAGGAGCTGGGCATAGTTGACGAACGCAGGGCGGAGACGGCAGTCTGGGTAGCAAGGTACCAGGCGGATTAGCAGGGAGAACCTGGCTATACTACTCGTACCACAAGCTGCTGCCGCCACCTGGAAGGTGCTTTGGGCTTTGGTCTGCCTGTTATTTCCCCTTTGTTATTTTTCCTTGTTACTTTCTCCTTGGTTCTTTGTCTTACTCTGTTCACAAGCAGTGGTGTTTTTGGTTATTTCTTCTTTTTTCCAGCTCGTTCTTTTTCAAGTGTTGGCCACCTCGCCTGCGGGGGGGGGGGCACGACAGATTGTTTCTCTTAGATTTTGCTTTCATTTTTCTTCTTTTTCTTTTTCGATTTGTCTACCTTGTTTTTGTTTTCTCTTTGATTGTTTCTTTTCGTTTCACTATTTCATAGATTGCGTATGTCGTGCCTGTCGTATCTAGTATGATGACATGGCTTTGCATTGCCCACTGCAGTTCACACTGCACACGTGGCAACGTAGTATCTCTGTGGCGTAGCTTTGTGACCACAGAACTTGTATCTCTTCTAGGATTGAAGAATCGGCACGGACACTGGTTGTGCTGGATGTCGACGGGTAGAAAGAACGGTTTAATGTGAAGAACACACACACACCCCGGGAATTCTGTATGAACATAGTATTATTATGCTTGCCATCCGACAATGTGTAGTGTTGTTCTAATAAGCGACAAACAGAAAGTAAGTGAAGAACTCTCCAGAACAAAAGCGCGGCAGTATCCCACGACAAATCAAAACTGATGTGACGCACATGAATACTACTATAATACATAGATAGATACATAGTAGTAAAATATCTCGGTAAATGGTGGGGGTGCAAGTGAGTACACGCAGGGAAGGAGAATTGGTTCGATGAAGTTAGTGGTATTCGATGAATTATGTCAGCTTTTTCATTTTGAATGGATAACGCCCATTTCCCCTTTGTTATTTTTCCCTGTTACTTTCTCCTTGGTTCTTTGTCTTACTCTGTTCACAAGCAGTGGTGTTTTTTGTTATTTCTTCTTTTTTCCAGCTCGTTCTTTTTCAAGTGTTGGCCACCTCGCCTGCGGGCGGGGGGGCACGACAGATTGTTTCTCTTAGATTTTGCTTTCATTTTTCTTCTTTTTCTTTTTCGATTTGTCCACCTTGTTTTTGTTTTCTCTTTGATTGTTTCTTTTCGTTTCACTATTTCATAGATTGCGTATGTCGTGCCTGTCGTATCTAGTTGTTGTTGTTGTTGTTGTTGTTGTTCTCACATTAACTCTCTGACGAAGGAGTCCGTGGTCACACAAAGGTGCTGGAGCCCTAGGAAGATCCGAAAAACAAAAAAAAACGAAAATTCGGCTGCCTCAAAATACACGAGACGGAAAAAGCGCACACAAGATAAAACCAATGTGCAAAACTGAACTAACATGGCCGCGCGGGTATATCCTCTCAACTATAATATAGAAGAGTACCCCCGTTCCCACCACTAACCAACTCGTGGCTGCTGACTACAGCGGATGCTGTCTGAAGTGCTGCCTGCACCGTACGAAACGCACGGTAGTCGTGAAAACGAAAGAGGAACACACCTGCCTGCTATCTGGAGTGCTGTCAGAGTGAAGACTCGCGGATATGCAGTGAAAAACAGGAGCAATCGAACCTTACTACCACACGAATATCAACGATCGCCATCTCTTCCTGGACTGTCTGACACAAAAAGGTGCAGCACAGTTATGATACCACGTCCCTGATAATTGCGTAGGAAATTCCCCATGAAGGGTATACAACTCGTTAAACTACGAAGACCAGTGACGAGTACCGGTAGATACTATTCTGCCTCGTGAAAAACAATACCAGGAAAAAACAAACTATGACTGCTTCTCTCGTGATGATAGTGTGCGCGCAAATCATGGGTCTCCATGCACCGTCTTCCTGCCGCTCTTCATGGCCGCATCATCGCCTTGGCCCAATCCACCCGCTCCTTTCCGCGTGCACTCGTTGCCATTCCCTTCCAGTCGTTTCCCTTTCTCCGTCATCCTGAAAAACAAAATGCTCCTCGCACTTGCGGTTCTGATCTGGGAAAAAAAAAATTCTCGCGCAGGGGGAGGTCAATCCGTCTCTTCCCCGCACGTCGACGCTCAGTCTCCCTCCTCCCTCGTCGTCGAATCCAGCCTCCTACCGGCGCAATAGACTGTGCCGTAGTGTGGCCTGTGGTGGCGCCTGCCTCCGCGCACGGACCCCCCGATTGAGCATTGCTGCTCTGCCGCAGCTGCCTAAAAAGACGCGCGAATCGTAGGTCTCCGTGCCTGACGCACCACGTACGACCCAACTCTACTGCCGCCTGAGCGTCGCGGCCACAGGCAGCAGCAAGAAGGTATCACTCCTTGAGGGTGAGTCCGGCCTTACACCCGCCAGAAAGACCTACCCCACTCGCTATTAGCCTGATAGGGCATGCCTCGCAGCATTCCTTGCCGAGGCAGCGAGGGGAACGGAAGTATGATGACATGGCTTTGCATTGCCCACTGCAGTTCACACTGCACACGTGGCAACGTAGTATCTCTGTGGCGTAGCTTTGTGACCACAGAACTTGTATCTCTTCTAGGGTTGAAGAATCGGCACGGACACTGGTTGTGCTGGATGTCGACGGGTAGAAAGAACGGTTTAATGTGAAGAACACACACACACACACATTGTCAGAAGGCAAATAAAATAAAAAATAAATACTACTACAACCAACATCCCTCCATCTCGTCCACCAAAAAACGTCCACTCCCACCGAAGAAGCATCTATCTACCAAAATCCTTTTCAGAAGCTACTATGTAGCGAGATACCCCATGACTTCCGTATGAGCATAGTACCCTGTATGAAGATACTATTCAGCGCAACGCCCCGTAAGTTCTGTATGAACATAGTACGTACGTATATTTCTATCTCCTCGGCTACTTCGATACTAGACGTACGTATCCATTCTGCGATTACAACTATCTTATTTGCCGACGGTTGGTCTATATACATACTGGATGGTTATTGGTCTCTACCTGGTGTACTATAAACCAAGGTACTCTATCACATTAACACTATTAATACTGATGTACTGTTGTTCTGTACAAGCAACACAGAAACCTACCTGTCGTTTTATCATAACGGCTATTTATTCACGGGTCATGACCCGACCCTCCTTGTTGTGTCGGGTCCAGGACTTTCGGAATATCACGGGTTCGGTCTGGTCGGGCCGGGTCGGGTCGAGTCGGGTCGGGCCTCACGGGTGGGTCTGAACGGATCACCCTCGCCCGATTCGACTCGACCTGACCCGCGACTTTTGATCCGACCCGTGAACAGTTAGTTGTCTCATATTATTACAATAACATTATTTTATTACATGTACTATGTCGTAGTAGGAAAATGTGCTGAATGAGCGTGCCTGCGGACTGACTCGCTTTATTATATACCTGGTACCAGGTATATGCTTCTTTAGCGCTGCCGGGAATATCTTCGTCCCGTGTCGTTCTACCGGTTCTCCGGAGATCTTCCGTGTCGCAGATGACATGTATCTCCCCGCATCCTTTTTACAAGCGAGGACACAATTAAGTCCAAAAAACAAGCTCGTCTCGTCCCTCGCCCAGATCCGCTCGCCTCTGCAGTATAGGCTCTGCTCTGCTCGCGTCCGTACGGACGTAACACGCCACTAACAGAGAGAGGGGGGCAGAGGGAGGTTCGAGGTGTGTCTTGTTCGCTTGCTGTGGTGTTGTTCACGTCATAAAATCACCCTTTCTTCTCGTCGTATGCTCTTCTTATCGTGTACCAGGTATGTAGCAACAACAAACCGTAGTCCGTGCATACATACGTACCTGGTACAGATTTGTCCAGGGTTAGTGCATACTCCGTGCACTACCTACCTCAAGCTCTAACACAAAGGCCTCTAAGCCAGTGCAGGGGGGTCGGTCGACAGAGGACCCCTTCCGAGCACACTCGAGCGAGCACTTATTTCCGTGTCTGTCTGTTGCCTCGCTCACTTTTTTTTTTTTCATTTTGTTGGACGTACCATACGTAGCGTCTTTTTTCTTCTTTTTTCACAGCAACAAGCAGAGAACGTCCCAAGAACGAGCGGAGACTGGCTTCTTCTTTCTGTGTGGCATGATACCTTTCAAAGTTCGGTACAATTAATTTCCTCAGCCACGAGGATCCGTTCTTTGGACAGCTCTCAGCGCTGGCCATCGTACTACCGAACCTTAAATTACCTTTGTCTGTACTGGTATAGATAGGCTAGCTGTAATGGTGCGGTGATTATGATGACGACACTGATGATGATGTGATGATGCAGCCTTCTCCGTGTGGCTGTGAATCGGCGATGACCCGGGGGGAGTAGGAACCGTTCCGCGTTTTGTTCTTGTTCTTGTCCTTCATGGCCGACGACTAACTGCTGACTGCCGTTCGTTGTTTTTGTTTCTCTGTTTCCTCTCGCTCACCCCCCCCCCCAAACCCACTACGAGTTCACTGCCCAAAACCCACGGCACAACTCATACCAACCACCCTTGCCCTTTGGGTCGTCGCGTTCACAACTACACCACACTTCGTATCAATAAGTTGCAGGACACTCGCTGAGGCTCAACCAAGCTGCTGCTGTCGATTGACCGTTCGATTGATTGAGGGTTATTCGATTCATTGATTGATTGAATAGTTGCTCGATTCGACAGTCGTCGTCATCACCATCATCATCATCAGCCTACAGGCTTCGTACAGCAGCCGGGGTAGGCGTTCATCCGGAACCGTCACTGCTACTACGCGTACCACTCGTACTTTTTTTTGACTTAAAGAATAGAAGCTGTACGTCGTACGTAGCTGAAAGAAGATGGCTGCCTTCGTCAAAGGGTCCGCTTTTTCTTCTTCTGCAACAACATCAACATCAGCTGCAGCAGCAACACCAGCAACAGCGGAGGGGGCACCTACTACTCTCTGCACGTCCTACGTCGCGATTATCCTCGACATCACCGGATCAATGTCAAACCAGATCCAGGGGGTCAAGAACGCCGTTCGGGAACTCCTCCCCATTCTCGCTGAAAATCCGCGTCTGGGCATCGCCATAATCACCTTCACGGAAGGCGGAAGGTGTGTACAGTACGTATGTATGTGTACAACACATATGTCGGTATCTCTGTGTGGGTGCTTTTCGGGTGGGCTTCATTCATTATTTTGATAAATATGAGCAAGAATAAAAGCACAGCTCAGATCGTTCACGTCGTTTGTCACCATGTTGTCGTGCGTCGCTCGACCGCCGATCGCCCATTCGCTCGGTATTTTGTCGGTGGTCTGGGGCCCAGTCTTCGTCGAATCGTCCGCCGTCGTCCGCTCGATCGCTCGCTCGCTCGTTCGTTCACGCCGTCGGTCGCGCGCCGCCGCTCTTGTTCGTTCACTGGCATACTGTGGCTGCTGCTGCTGCTGCTGCTGCTGCTGCTGCTGCTAGATCTCCCTATCTCTCTCTGCTGTGGAACTGCTGTTTCTCCCCGCCTGCCTCTCTCCCTGACAAGCCCACACGCGCCATCCGATACTTTGGCTATTTAGGTGTTGTGCAGGATCTGTGTTTCCCTAGGAAACACGTGCTATTAATAGCGCAGACTATACAACTCCCACCCGGCAGCATGAACGGGACCGAGCAGATTCATATACAGTAGATCAGGGGTATATTATCTATACAGATCCTAACCTACCGGAATGAGGCGTTGTGCAGGATCAACCCAGGAAAAAGCATGTGCTGCAATATTTGATCATGCTGATTGTGCAGCCCCCACCTGGCCGCATGAATTGGACCGCCGTCCAGACCATATAAGGTAGACCAGGGATGTATCCGCCCTGAAAAATCTACGGTCGTGTAACAAATTGGGGCCTGATCTGATCTGATCTGATGTGATGTGATATGTAGCGAACTGAAACAAACGAGCAGTAAATGCGGTGGTTATCAATCGTCAAGCGACAGCACGCAGCGCAGTAGCTTAGTGCAAGTTATCTCAACACTCTTGGGGACTCGAGAGTGGAAAATTGTTGACCAAAAAAGTGACGATTAACCCTTTTAGTGCTGCAGTCCCGTTTTGGGGACAATTGGGGACACGTTACTTGGAATTTGAGTGGTTTGCCCCCAAAACGGGACTGCAGCTCATGAAGGGTTAACGCAACGACCGCTGCGTCGTCGGGGGTTTATACAAATTGGCGTCCACGAGTGTTACAATGCAAGGACTCTCGCACGGCGCGGGTCCAGCACGACCCTCCTACCCACACTGCTGGGCGCTCACGCTGCCCGTAGACGGGTTGATGACCCCAAAGTAACCATTGTTGTTTGGGTCACGCTAAGACGGCACCCCTGAAGGGGTACCTGGTACATACATACGTGTGTGTCGTGCACACGATAGGCCCACGAATAAGGAGCGCACTACGAACACATTAAGAACACGAAAGTTCAGCTTTCTTTTCTTCAGGGAAAGCAAAGAACTAAGAAAATAGGAATAAGAAATTGTGCCCAGCGGCGAGCGCTACTGTAACTACCAGGTAGTCTATATATAGCTCAAGGTTGCTCAAGGTTGCTCAAGCTTGGTGGCGCACTAAGGTTCGAAGGCTTGCTCATTGGGTGTTTTTCGTGAGGGGCCCATACTGCTGTGTGTACCCGCCTCCCTACATTGCAAGTCTGAGCATACTCATACTGTTGTTAGATAGTGGCGTGCTCCGTGTGGCCGATGCCGTAATCGTCTCGTCTCGCCTCGTCTCGTTTTTTCTTCCCCCTACGCTTTCCTCCTCTGAACCCCCCCCCCCCCGCTCTTGCGCCAACTATTTGTTTGTGTTGTTTGCTTTCCCTTCCCGCGCCACAACACCAACTCGTTCCGGTGTTCATTTATTGGCGCAGGAGCAAGAACGGACAGACCGGCAGCTACGTGTCTGTGAACGTTTTCTCGGAACCGACGGAGGCCGACAGCTTCGTGCGCGGCATCACGCTTGCAAAGCCTCCTGGTAAGCATAAAAAAACCGTTCTGCCACTTTTACTATATAACTTGTCAAGGGCCGCAGTGGCTGTCCCGTTTCGGAGACAAAGTACTCATAATACCATAATAATAGGTGGTTTGTCCCTTCAACGGGAATGGAGTCGCAAAAGGGTTGCGAACACGAATCCCGAGTACACGGCGTTGCAAAGCACGACTATTTACAGGAAAATGCCAGGTGCTACTAGTAGTAACTGGTAGCCATGCCACTGCTGTGTCACTGGTATCAGCACAGACAATGAGGCGTTTCGTTTGGGATCGTAATCCTAAATTTAATACCTGGTACATCGGAGAAAAGGGAGCTCTCTCCAGCGCTGACGGATATATCGTGGTACGTATGTGTGTTCATAGCTCATTATGCTCCCACAAGGACTCCACCAGAAATGGTCGAACTTGACCCCTCATATTCATATGACGCTGTTTACCCTCCGAAGTCAACCCCTTTTATGACACTCGTTTCCCTCCGAAACTAGCCTCTTTTATGACACTGTCCTCGTAAAGATGCTCCCTTTTTTTGTTCTGCTGACAGGTATGACAGACACTGTTCAAGCTCGTAGTGTTGCTCCTCTTTGTTGTTTTTGCGGACATATATGACAGACAGACGCTGTTTGAACTCACTCGCGGGTTGGCTCCTCTTTTTTTTCGCTGAAAGGTATGACAGACGATGTTTAAACTCGTGGTTGTACTTGTCCTTTCTTGGCATGTCATTTAATGACTCTGTTTTCTACTCGTAGTTTTGGTCCCGTTTTATCTGCTGAAAGATGCGACAGACCCTGTTCCAACTCGTAAATTTGCTCCTCTTTTGCTTTGCTGAAAAGGTATGACAGTGGTTTTTTTAACTCGCAAGTTTTGCTCCTCGTTTTTTTGCTGAGAGGTATTACACTGTTCACGCTAGCAATTTCGCTCCTCTTTTTCCGGCTGAAAGATTGACAGACACCGTTTAAACTCGTAAGTCTGCTCCTCTGTTTTTGCTGAAATATATGACGGACGCTGTTTGAAGTCGAGATTTTTCTCCTGTTTTTGCTGAAAGGTGCTATTAATAGACACTGTTTAAACTCGTAAACTTGCTCCTCTTTTTTTTGCTTAAAGTTATGGCGCGGTTTTGATAACCTCGAAAATGTGCTCCTTTTTCGCTATTTATTGCTGAAAGGTAACCCCGGTGTGAGCGCGTGCGGAGACGACGGCGACGAAAACGCCAAAGCCGCCCTCTACGCCCTCAAGGAGTTGGACGGTGGAAAGCCCACGGTGGCGTTCTTCATCACGGACGCGGGCTACCACCGAACCAAGCGGGAGTCGCCCACCGCCCAAGCCGAAGACGACTACCTGCTGGGGAAGGGCGCATCCGACACGGACTTCTACGTGCTGTTTGATTCGGTGAGGACGTTTTTTTTTCTTTTTGTTTCGAGTCCACGAGAGGAAGACACGTTCCAGTACATCTAAACTCTTCTCACGATAGAATTAACAATGGCACGCATCCGTAATGAATGGGAGTGGGGGGGGGCGGGCGCTACGTGACCCCAGATCTGAATTATGATTGGGAGAGTACTGGAGAAGTATGTACGTATGGGGCGAGATATGAAGTATGAAATATGATGAGGTGGCACGAAAACAGAGAGAGATCGTTAGGGTTTACGTTGTTCGGTGCTCCTCGGGCGTGACGGGGCAGGGCGGGGTAGGCTTGCGTACGTCGGACAGATCACCGACCCATGCGTCATAGCCTACTCTAGATTACTCAGGACAGATGTCTTCCTGGTCTGTGTGGTCTATTCATAGCTCGTTTTTCCGGGTGGGAGTCGTAAACATCTACATGATCTACTGTTACAGTAGCACATACCACTCTGTCCCTGTAACTATAGGGGCTGCTTTCATTGAATTTTAATATACAACAGGTCTTTATATTAAATAACAAAGTACGTACTGTAGATGACCCTTCATATATGTTTCACAGTAGTAGGCCGTGATCTGTGTGATGTGGCCGACAGGGATAGGTTCCCATACAGACGACCATGGGTGTACTCTATTAATAGTCATGATGAGCGACTTGTCCGGAGCCTGGGGCGCGTGAAAGGCCACAGGGAGAAGAACATGTCCATAGTCTCTACGTACTCCCTCGAGCCGTTTCATCAATATGCCGCACATCGAGCACAGTCAACAACGTATACGTGTGCTGCTTGGTTCGGTAAGAGTTTTCTTCCCTAGGTGTGGAATAGAGGTGGCAAATATGATGTATAGATTAGAGGTGACTCTAGAGCGAGGCAATGTGCATGATTTACGCTTATACAGCAGGGTATACTCGTATAGCGACAATATTTCGTTGTTAATTTGTGTTTTTCAACCCTTACACCACTGCAAACAATATCCGAGTAACCATCGCAGCGCCAAATCACGAAAATCTACGACCGTGTAAGCACAAGAAACAAAATAACGTTTACCTTGGGTATCCCAGCGCTTTGTAGCTGGGGTCTCTGCATTCTGCATTTTCGGCATCCTAGCTCAAAAAGCCAACACCCTTGGCCCTGCTGTCACCGACTGGAACACTGCTGTGGACGCCAGGTGCTTGCCCACTTCAACGGAAACCTGGTGGTGGTTCCGATCGTGTACGGCTTCGAGAGACTTCAGGCGCACGCCGTCCAGGCCTACGGCCAGGTAACCGGGGTCTGAAACTGTCGGTCAGCTGTTGAAACGCAATTACTGTAAGGGTTTCGGCTGTAAGTTGGATGACTGTACTGTATCGCCGAATAATAGTTATTAGTGAGCTGACTCCGACTTGCCGACTGGTTATTGGTAGGCTGACTTATATGTCGCCGACTTTTTAGTGGTTGGCTGACTAATACTCGCACTAGTTCTTAGTTGGCCGACTAGAAGTCGCCGACTCGTTCTATAGTTGACTGGCTATTACTCGCCGACTGTTCATTACTTGACTGACTTTAAGCCACCAACTAGGTAGCAGCTGACTGACTATCAGCCGCCAATGAGTTATAAGTTGGTTGACTAACTCACTGGCTAGGTTTGGTTGACTGTAACTCGCCGACTGGTTATTTTTTACCGGCTATAAGCCGCCGACTAGTTCGTAGTCGACTGACTAAAAGGCGCCGATTAGTTGTTAGTTGGTTCACTGTAACTCGCTGACTAGGTATTAGTTGTCTGAGTATAGCTCGCCAACTAGTTATGAGTTGACAACTATAAGCCGCAGACTAGTGAGTAGTCGCTGACTGTAAGCCGCCGAATGGTTAAATGACCAAACTAATAAGTAACCGTCAAGCCCAGGCAACTCATATTCCTATTAATCATGATATTGAACGAGAATAATCGCGTCCGATGTCCGATGGTGCTTGCTGCGCTGTCTTCGCATGTAACCGTTGTTTGCACCCGGCGGCCTACGAGTGGTTTCCCAGCGACATCATCATTACACCCAATGCCCGCCCCGATTCATTCTAGAGAGATTCCTGGTACAACTTGCTATATACGTGGTCACAGGCTGTGTACGACAGGAGGAAACAAAAACTGCCTACGTACAAAGTGGGGGCCGGGTGGGGGCCGTTTGGCCTGCATGATCTGGCAACATGTCTGCTGGGTTGGTTGTGTTCCTTAAGGATCCTGCACAGTATATATCGACGGCAGATAGATACAGGTTCTAGAAACTGATCTCCATAGCCATCGTTTCCTGGGTTTTGTGGATCTGTACGACGCAGATCTGTACGACGCAGATCCTGAACCACATCTCAGTATATTGATACATGATCTATCTGTAGATGATCTCTCTGTCTGTGATCTATCTGTACATGATCTATCCGACCTGCGGAATCATCGCAACTACACCAGTAAACGCTATATCTTGTCGCCGTCGGTGCTGGCTGCAGGTGGCCATGACGAGCGGCGGGGGGGTCGTGATTCAGCCAAATCACAACTCGATGCAGACCCTGACGCTCACGATGGCAACCTTCGTCATCAGGCTTCTCGGCCAGCTGAACGGGCAGGCCGACCTGCCGCCTGGACCGCCCGAGGTACAGTACGTTTCGCAGGAAAACCTATCATATTACATATATACTGATGTATTCGTAGATAGTTTCTGGGGGGGGATTAGGCGCGATACAGCAAGGGTATACACAGCAATGCTGCTATGAAACGTCGATTCCTGCCTCAGCAACGAGTGGGCCCATCATTGCGTATAACGCGGTAAGGTGATTATAGTACGAAATCAGAACCAAAAATGGTTGTGTAAACGTAGGGGGATACCTATTTCTAGGGTCCATCGCGGGTCCTGATTACTCTATGGTACTACCGTATGGCCCCCCGCAATAGTCTACCAGGTATGTCAGCAGGGCACCAATTGAACAGGCCACACGCCAACACAGGTTAGAGAGTGTTGAAGACATTGGGAACGTTTGCAAAAACATTTTTTTTTGTTGACCGAATGCTTTGTACGTAACACAAACAATAATCCATGTTGTTATGCCTGACATTAAAAATAGTGTAGGGCACACTTCCCTGTCCCACGCAAGAATTTAATCCAGACCCCCCCCCCCCCCCCATTATATGTAGGATGGGTTGGCGTCGGTTGGCAACGACATTGTGAAACATGCCGCTCACTACGTGGGCTAGACAACCAGCGTACCGTTTTTATTTTTTATTTTTTAGTGGTCGCCCCGCTGGTCGTCGCGTTAGATCATTTGTGCGAGGTGAAGAACCTTTACTCCGCACAATGGAATTGATCGTATCACGTAGTGTTCAAGGTAAGGCACGTAAGAGGCAGTTACATAGTACTGCCATTGCTGTCTCTGGAAGTGGCTACACCGGAAATGATATTAACCCATTGAAGCTGTCATCCATATGCAAATCCGCCTCACAAGCGGTTCTTAGTAGGATGC
The DNA here is from genome assembly GCA_031213475.1 of Nereocystis luetkeana. Lineage (NCBI taxonomy): Eukaryota > Phaeophyceae > Laminariales > Laminariaceae > Nereocystis > Nereocystis luetkeana. The sequence goes on from JARUPZ010000006.1 coordinate 6,045,660, forward strand.
AGCTCTCCCTTCACGCGACTCGCCGGACACCTCACGGCGCTTCGCGCTTGGTGCAAGCAATGTCTGCCTGGTCGGTGAAAACCCGACATGCTCCGTCCAGGCATTGTAGGGATGCGAGGGTCTATGGTCATACGACTACGGCCATGCACGCGATTGAGTACATCACTCCTATCGAGTACACCCCCCCCCACCCCTCGTACATAGCCCTTTACTAGTACACTGTACGTAATAATGGTTGAAGTATGTGTATGGCTCTAATTCCAGCAATTCGCCCCCCAAGCGGGGCTAGATACCTTAAGGAGTTAAGTGGTGTCGCGCACTGCAACACGTGTCGTGAGTAGCACTAGCTAGCGGTACGACCACGGCTCCGCCCGTAGCGCTAGCCCTGCTTTGACAGTGCGGCCACAGCTCCGTACGTGCAGTCATACCTTCTACCAGCCTCAGAAACATAAGGTGCACTTCCATTGCCACGATATGTGCAAAAGTGCGTTATAATTCCGATCAGACTATTACATCTACCGCTGGTGCCTGCTGCTGAACAAAATACCTAGCGTGTTGTCCATTTGAGCTGCTAGCCCGCCACACCCAGCCCGCCCAAAATGTTTTGGTTTCGGGAAGGAATTGTTGGTCGTAATACCGGCGCACCCCCTCTGCTCCTGCGCGGACGAGCCTTTATTCGACACGGACGGACGCGTTCGGCCGCGCGTGGTCGGAAATGAGACCGCATGGAAAGAAGCGCCCACTTTTGTCCCTATGATCTTCGTGTTATATATCTATAACTATGTCCAGACTTCATCCGCACGAATAAGCGCCCCCCTAGTCAGTGACCCGTCTCGGAAGTGATGCGTGGTCAATGGTCAAACGACTCAGGCAAGCAACAAATGAGTACCCCCCCCCGCCCCGCGCTATCTGAGTAGGCCACCGCCCTCAGGGCATAGGCCAGTCAAAGCGCCGGAATTACATGGCCGTGGTAAGCGCACACCCCCCCTCCCCCCCCTGCCGCCTCGACTTATGAAGAAGCACTTCGCGCAAACCCTCCCGTCTCACGGTGCCCCCGCTCGCTACGTATGAATTGCTCTGTTCGTTCACGTGTGTCTACTGCTGGATGTGTTCCTCCTGGGCAGGCGATGCTGACCGCCCTCCGCCTGTTCGACGCCACGGACATGACAAGGCTCGCAGCGGACGCGCCCACCTCCGGACTCCCCCCTAGGTGTGTACGTACAGCTTGAGCATGAATTTAGAACAACAAGAACACCATCAACAACAACAAGCTCTCGTTGTTGTTGCTGTTGCTGCCTTTAACGGGCGGACCACATAAATCAGAACCAAACTTGGCGTGTAAAAATTGGGGGATACCTGTTTTTTCGTTCAATCACGGTTTCTCATTGCTATGCCCCCCCCGTGAAAGCGGTGTCTTCTTTCGATGCCGTTCCTTTATCGTTTGTTGTCGTTGCCATTGATTGACGAGTTGACAATCCGTTCAGAAGGCCGCCAGAGAGCGCCAGTCCTTTTCAAAACTCCGTGCGAGAGATCAGACGAGAAAGCAGCTCGTGATTCGAGGAGCGGGAAGGAGGAGGGGTTTGGTAGATACGGTTGGGTTATGTATCGTGGGTGTGATGCATCTCTGGGACGCGCTAGAAATTATAGTAGTGTGTGTGTTTGATGAGGTATATATACCCGGGTACCTACCCGTATGTATACCCTAGTACATACCCGAGTACTAGGTACCTACAGTACCCGAATATATAACCCGGGTAGCAGCATGATCAGCACAGCCAGGTTTGGTACTATTAATAGGCAAACGTTTAAAAAAGACACGCTTTCAGCTGTGTGATTCTTTTTTTTCCCCTCGAAATTTTTTGTTTTGTTGTATGCCGCGGTGGGCGGTGCGTCTGTGTAGTAAGAGGAAGTGATGCGTGTCGAGAGGCTCTGTCTCTGTGAAGAGAGACGAAAAATCACGCCCCCTCCACGAAAAGACAGTAGACAAACACGCCCCCTTGATGATACCCAGTACGAGCAGGACACGCCGCCTTGATGATAAGTCAGCCGCTAAACACACGGGGGGGGGGGAGGGGGGTGCAGTGCGTCTGTGCGAAAAGATGAAGTGATACATGTCGAGAGGCTCTGTCTCTGTGAAGAGAGATGCAAAATCACGCCCCCTTGATGAGAAGCCAGTAGCTGTCAGCAGCAAGAGGAACGCTTACGTCGTTAGCAAGCTGACCCTTTTGAACCTGTGTGCGCTCTCGTTTTGTTGTTGCTGCCTCATTCTGCTGTCTGGCGTGCGCGTACAGCGTGGGGGATGCTTGCGCTCTGTTCGAGTCGGCAATGACCCGAACGGCCACCGCCTTCAAGGTTTCCTGGAAGCGATGCATCGACGTCAACAAGGTACGTATGCATCATACGTATTTGATATTCTTACGTACATACTCAACAATCTGTCTGTAAATATAACCGTTTCGGTGCAAATATGGATACCCAAATCGTCTTTACTTTTTCGGACAAGGTGGTATCATAGGTATCAAGATAAAAATACCAAATATCGGTATACGTATACCATGTTGTTCTTCCACGAAGGCTTTTATCATGGTTCCATCGACTACTATTAATATCAATACCAGATCACCACACCAACCGTTATTCTTCGGGAAGGAAATAACATGTTATGGTTCCATCGACCACTACTATTATTAAATAACAGATAAACATGTAACTGTCAATCGGTATTCTTCCGCATTTTTTTTATAATGATTTCACCGACCGCTATTAACCCTTTTAGAACCGCAGTCCCGTTTTGGGGACAAACCAGTAGAATTCCAGGTAGTTTGTCCCCAACACGGGACTGCGGTCCTAAAAGGGTTAAATACCTGGTACCATTTGTCATATAAAAACACCTCCCGGAACTCTTCGACGAACGAAAAAAAATAGTGGTCCGATCGATCACCCCAAATATGCGTATGTACTGCTGTAGGTGCCAATGCCTTGCCAATGCAACTGTGTACCTGGTCGGGCTTAAAAAAAGCAACGTATTTTAGCATCGCTTTGTTTTTGTTAGGTATCCCTTCAGAGAAACGCGTATTGTGATACGGGTTCTGGTTCGAAGAAGCAATTTTTGTGCTTTACCATATCTCTGGTTCGAACCACTCTGTCTCTAAATTTAAGGAAGTTTTGGGTACTCACATTCACACCCAAACGGTCCTTACATTTCCGGTCAGAGGGGTTTATGTGTGTCGCAACCCACGAACTCCTCGCGCACTCCTTTTTTTTTGCCTCTTTTTTTGTTTTGTCTCTGCGCCCCCTACATTGTTGTTGCGCCACCACCACCGTCTTTCACGAAAATAAATTACCAGGTGTCACTTCTGCGGCAGCTGGTTTTCGCCCTGACCGCAGCCAAATTCGTGCTCGCGGTTACCACGGGCAGCCCTCTGTGCGAGGAGTTGATGCTGAGGTGAACAAGAACGTGCAGCTGCTGATCCTATTGCTGGTGCACGGTAGTTGCAGCTACATACATAACACCCTATGACTCTAATTCCAAGTGTTTTTGTCGCCCGCAGCAGCAGTGGAAGTGCAGTCTCAAAAGGGGCTGTTCGGTGTAGTGGTTGGGTGTATGGTGGCGACTCTGTTTCGTGAACAAATTAGCCGGGCCGACAGCATGCTGACTAGACGTGGGTGACGTCGGCCACCGCCCGACCGATCGTTATTTCCGCCATATCAATTATATTTTTTAATAATTGACAAAAAAGGAAAACTGCGGGCAATTACAATATACTATCCCACACATTGGACAGATCAGGTGGATCACGATCTATCTATCTATAGATAGATCTATAGATCATCTAGATCCTATCCTACCGTTATGATATGCTGTTTAGGATCTGCGTATTAACGAATTCAATCCAGGAGGCATGTCTTACAGTAGCTCATTCATGAAGGCTAAGCGACTCCCACCCGGCAGCATGAAGTATATATAGAGCGTGCAGCAGATCAAGCATAACATTCCCGAAGGATCTAGCATCATTCAGTGGCGAAAGGTGATGTAACGGTCCGAGGGTACGCAGTATCCCCTCTTACTCTGCAGTCCGTTGTTCTATGCGTGGCGTTTCATGCGGTGTAACCTTAGTTTCTCATCTTCCCCCCGTGTGCCCGGTATATGTATAATATATATATATATATATATATATTATTATGTATGTGTATATAGGTTGGAGGAGAGCTTCCCCGCGGTGCTGGAGGCGGTGCCCGAGCAACAGCGGGGGCAGATCAAGGCTACCCCTCAGGTGCAGGAAAAAAGTGATTGCGGCGTCGTGCTGTCACCTCATCAGCAGGCACCACGAGCACCATCCCGACGCATGCCGCGGCAGAGGGGTGGCTCTGAGGCTCCTTCCTTCCTAGCCTGAGGCGGCCCTATAATTGAACCCAACCCGGTAAAACAAATCGTTCAACGTACGAGCTGTCAAATCGAAACAAAGAAGTGCGCTTTACGGCACAAGCCGAGGAGGAGCAGCAGCATACACCCCACGGCCTAGGCAAGGTGTTCAACATTAATTCACCCTTTTAGGCCAAACTGCTGTCCCGTTCTTGGGGGACGAACCACTCTAATTCCTAGTAGCTTGCCCCCAAAATCGGGACTGTAGTCCTGAAAACCCAGATGGTATTCCAACGATATTGGGGTAATTCGCCAGCTCAGGAGTTAGGGTTAGGTTGGCCTTGAGTCAGAAAACGTCCGGCCGAAACGTGCTGCTTCGGGGGAATACGGAAATCAGGTCCAAACATGCTAAGTGAAAATGCTGGAATGTGTTGGGTTTTTGGGTATGTGATAAGTCCTGATTGCTATCGTTCCTCGTAGTAATGAATGCTCCACACATCATCCTTTGTCGTAGCAGACACATCGAACGATACCACCCGCACTGACCGTGTTGCAGTTTAGAAACACTTGTACGGATACTTATCGTTTCGTCATTTTTATTTTGGAACGCAAGAAACCACGTTTATTGTCGTATGGACCGATCGATGACGGGCTCGGCTGTATTATCAATTTTGCAAAAATGCCAGAAGTAAATCTACAATGCAACATCGTAAACAAACTACGATATATGCGTACCCGTACGTTTGCGCAAGTACGCGAGAGTAGAATGGGGTATAGGAGTGGATGGAAATATTTTAATAAATGTAATGGATAGCTTGAGTTAGTGTGATATTAATTCATTCATACCTTGAACTACTTCAACTCCATCCAACGGATTCATTACCTTCCACTTCCGAGGCACACGATATATCGTACATACACCCTCGACGAACCCTGTATTTACTCCCCCACGTGGACCCCCCCCCCCCCCTGCCGACCCTCCCCTCTCGACAGTGGAACGAGATGTGTTAGAGGAGGCCATGGGGGAGTTTGGTACACTAGAGAGTAGCGAGAAAACGATCGCTACTCTAGGAGGCGGGGGGGCCACAGGAGGCGGCAAAGCACGTAGGGGATTAGATAAGCGCAAAGTTATCATGTTATACGTACCGTTTTTTTTTTTGGGGGGGGGGAACGTAGTGGGCGCCCGAACGTTGGAGGTATCTAAATTTGGAGTAGGGATCGTATTCCTCTCGAAAAGGATGCGTGGTCAATGGTCTACCAGGTAGTGACTAAGGCAAGCAACAAACGCTTACGCCCCCCACCCCCCCCCCGCGGACGGCTTATCCCACCCGCCTGGCGTGCCACACGACCGCGCTTGCACAGGTCATTAAAGCGCTGGCAGCGGAGCTTGCGACGGCTAAGACGGACGGGGAAGGGGGCGGCGGCAGCGAGGTGGTTGACTCCGTTTCCCTGGAAACCGTACGGGACACCCTGGAGGCGGCGCTGGACGAGGAGATGCGCGTCGCCGCAGGGGACGAGGTGCGGCGGTTACAGCCGAGTTTTCGATTTTACTGTACCTATACAATGCACACCCTCTCCCTCACTCGAGCTCTGGCCCTAGCCCTAATAAAACAAAACCCACTTTATCGACCTCCGCGTTTGTATTGTTGCGCTCTGACAAATTGCATTCTACAGACAGTAAGCGAGGAGCCTTCGGTAAAAGACCCTCTCCAGGCGGTGTTCTCGATGGTGCACGGCATCTTCGTCAACGTTCGGTTTCCGCCGGGTCCCGACGGAAAGCCCAACTTCGCCGACGCCTGGTCCGCCATGATTGACAAGTGAGTTTTGTGATGCACACCGAATACCTAGTATATAACATATGTGATGCGGTATCACACGCCGACGCCTGGTCCGCCATGATCGAAAAGTGAGTTTTGTGATGCACGCATATATATATCCGAATATCTGTTTTTTTGTAACATATGTGATGCGGTATCACACCCCTGTGATAAGATATAATATCCCTGTGATTAAGATGTCACACCCCCTCGGACGAGTTTCCAAGCTGACGTTCTCGTTGACGGGGAGAGTGCGAAACAAAACATTAAGCGACGCGTCCACGGAAAGCTCTGGCAGGAACATTTTTCCAAAAAGCCGCCATTTTCGCTTGGTTTTTGGAGAAAGTCGGGTGTGAAGGTTTCGTCCCAGGGGGGTGTGCTATCTTAAGTGCTATATACTACCTGGTATACGGTATTCAGAGACTTTGTACCGGGGGAAAAAAAAAAGTTTTCTTGTTTTTGGAGGCCTGTTTGTACGAATTTAGTTGGCCCAGCTTCGAAAAAAAAAGGGTGGGAAAATGTGCTTAACTTCTCTGTTTGTCGTGTATCCTTGCTCTCTGCCTTGGTTTTGTTTTCTTTTGATTTCCGATTTTCAGGCATTCGTTTGATGTTGTTTCCGCCGAATCGGCGATGCGCCTGTTCGCCTCCGGCGAGGGGGGCTATGCCGAAGAGGGGGACGAGGAAGAAGAGGGGATGGCGGTGGTCGGGCTGACTGATCGACGCAAGTACAACGGTTTTGTGCCTCTGATGGACGAAGGAGATCCGTTGAAGACGGCGGTCATGACAGTCTTTTCCGGCCTGCAGGTGCGCACATGCTTCAAAAACAAAGGTTCAACAACAAACGTTTATTGTTTTTCGTTCACTCTTTGTGCAGTTAGTTTTTGTGTAAAATGTTCTTGTTTTTCTTTCAATCTTTGTTGCTTCTTTGTTCTTGTGTCTGTACGGTGGAAATATTGAGACGTTCTCGAGTTGGGACCTCGCACCTCGCAGCCTCCAACAACCGAAAACAAGTGCCAGGTGTAACGCAATATTTCGAGCAAACACAAGTTTCCAATTGCACAGGGGGACTCCGTTCGAGATGTGGTTGAAGCCAGATTGTTCTTGGGGTGGAAGGGGTGTTACGACCGCCGAACTTCTACGAGTAGTCAGAATGTGAAAACGAATCTCGGAACCTTCGCGTTCCGCCAACGCACACAACTTTGACGATAGTTACAGGTATCCCGCTGCGCGATTTCCTGGCGGCAGCTTGATGTTGTTCTCCAGGTATCATACATAATATGAAGAGCGCTCCAACTAAAACTCGGAGTGAGACAAGTTTAAAAAAAACGTACTCCATGTCGATGACCGCACACCATTGTCCATTCGGGACTTTTCTTAAATCGTACCCAAGAGGTTTCGAACCCCCTTCTCCTAATTTGCGCTCCGTCGACCCCTCGTAAAATAGGATTCGTAGCCCCTGCCCCCCCCCCCCCCCCCCCGCCCTCGAGCGACGCCTTCACCCTGTTGCTAGTACACTGTACATAAACCTACATATGAGTCTAATCCCAAGTGTTTCGTCCCCACAGCGGGATTGCAGCCCTGAACGGGCTATAAGCGAGGTGTGTAAACCTCCCCACCGGCGGCGAAAGAGGAAGGGGTACCATTAGCCAAATCCTTTCTATGTAACAGATGTAAACGACGTAGTGAGCGCCCAACTGTTGCACGGTGTCTCTACCAGGAGTAAGAACGAAAGTCCTTCCGTCTCGGAAGGGATGCGTGGTCTATGGTCTAATGGCAAAGGGGAGCGACAAAATGAGTACGCGCACCCTCCTCCCTCCCCCCCCTCCTTTTCTCAATCGTCTTTCCCCCCAGGTCATGAACCTCCTCCAGATGACCGTCCTGGCGGGCTCCCCCGGCGGATTTCTGCCGAACATGTACCCGGGAATGGTTGCCGCGACCCTCGCTCGAGTCATCCGCACGTCCTCCGGAGGGTCGTGGGCGGGCGTAGAGGGCGCTTCGGGCGAGGCTAACGACCGCCTCGCATCTCAGATGGTGTTCTCGCTGCGGGGGATCATGGGGTCTCCCGCGAAAACGGCACGAGTTAGGCTGGCCGAGGGCAAGGCGGACCCGGCGAACCCCCTGTCCAAGTTCTTAATGGTCCTGTGCAAGCACCCTCGGGGGAGCAAGAAGGTATGCAAATATGGGTAGAGGACGGAGAGGGGGGAGGGGGAGGGGGAGCGGGGGTACTCATGCCATGCATGGACGTAGTCGTATGACCATATACCCTGGCATCCCTACAATGCTGGGAGGGATCACGTCGGGTTTTGAACCGACCAAGCAGACATTGTTTTTAAACAGGTGCGAAACGCGCCGGGAAGTGGTGGGCGAGTTGTGTGAAGGGTGAGCTGCATCCTACTAAGAACTCACGATGGGGATGCACTATTATACCTTCGTCATGAGCTCATCCATTGGTCGCGTGTGCCTAGAGAAGGCGGGGAATTGAAAACAGCATCTTGATAACTCTGTGGTAGTTAGCGATCGCCGATTTCCTCCGCTTGTAGGTGGTGGTCGCGCTCTTCTCAGGTATGCGAAAACTGTTTTTTTTTTCAAATAATGTTTAGAAACGGAATCGTCGCTGACGGGGGCGATACCGTACACGCTGGTCAATCTAGTCAGCCTGCCACGACTAAACTGCTTCAAGGGATTCAGGTACGGTGTGCATGGACCTGTTGTTTTGGACCGTAGTTGCATCATTACGTATGACTCGCTGCCACCCCGTGATGTTACCATGTTGATTGCAATTATCTCTGTATTGCAAGGAGGAGGAAGACTTCCGAAGGAAGATGCGGCTGGTCCTCAACGAGTGGGTGGCGGCGACGGTACAGCTGCACTTCGGCAAGGCCACCCCAGAAAACGACGCGAAGTTCTACGCTTTCGTGCAGGTACGTGTGTGCGTGTGTGTGGCTGTTTTCAAGCTGAGTAAATCTTTCGAACGAAATCTACGGCAGTGCTTTGATTCATTTTCGGTAAGGGGGACGAAACCCCTCGTGAACCCAACCAGGGGATGAGTCCTACCGCCCCCCTACCTTTTGTGCTGCGTAGACGCCACCACATTTTGTGCTATTTAATAGGTACCGGTATATAGACACTCGTTGTATTGTACACGCTTTTTTGCACGATAGAAATCCGAATGGGTTTTTACGCTCGGAGGCCTTGATTCGCCGCGCACACCGTTGCGCCGTAGGCAGATATACCGCTAGGTATAATATGCTCCGGACTCGTTCCTCTCTCTGCCTGCACTAAGGGTGTGAAGCGGAGCCCATTGTTGCTCGCTGAGTGATCTCTGTGCCTGCAGTGAGAGCGCGTATGAACGGAACCCTATGATAGGAGGCTCGTGAGCTCACCCCTCTACCTATTCGGGGGGATGCCCAGGTAGGTCCCCCATCAAAAATAAAATCTAAATAAATATACGGCGCGGGTGCGGGCGTGTGCCTCGCTCATTCACCTTTTTCGTCCCTGACAACGACCTGTGGGTGTTCATTTTTTTTCGGTCGAGAAAAAAGGACGGAATTGTGCACTGCACCCTGTCGTGTCTCCCACCCCTTTGAAGCATATGAATAAAAGTTACACGACGACACGACACCAACACCACACAACACTGCGCAACACAACACAACACAATACAACACAACACAACACAACACAACACAACACCGCACAACCAACTTGCAGGAGGTCTTGCCGCTGGAGGCAATATTCGGAAAGGACGCGCTTGAAATCGACCCGCTGGAGCGGCTCCACCCCCTGGAGGCGGCTGAGGGCGTGGAAGCTGGCAAGATTCCAGGTAAAATGTTTTACCGCTGCATGTCGGTTTTCCACAGCCAGCGTGGAGTCTAATGCCCACTCACTTAATACGCAGATAATCTTTGAACAATCAGAACGCTCTTTTGAATATATCTACCAATCAAAACGCCCCTTTGAAGTCATTGGCCAATTGAAGTGATCATTTAACGAAATCGACCAATACGAACACCCCTTTCAATCAATTGACCGATACGAAAACTCCTTTGAATAATTCGAGCAATCACAACTCTCCTTTGGATAAGTTGACCATTTAAAGCGCCCATTAAAATACGTTGACCAGTCGAGAAATGACCAAAGAAAATGCTTCTTCAATCAGATTGGCTAATGTAAACACTCCTCGGAGATTTACTGACCAATCATGGTAAACCTACGCGCACGAGATCCGTTTAAACAACTGGTTTATAATTTTTCAGCTGCTAACTTGCGTCTCTGTTCGTTTTTCTCGAAGTCGTCGACGGCTGGCAGTCCACGGGGCTGACAAACCTGTCCAAGACGACGCTGCACAAGGATATCAGGCGCCTGACGGACCGCTGCCGCGTCGTGTTCGACTGCCTCGAGATGGATTACGAGCTGGACGACATTATACTCGACTACGTCATCTACAGGCAAGTGGTCTTATCGCACCAGCGTGAATTTTCACTGACATACTCTTTCCGGCCGCCTGATGTGAGCCTGAAACCCGCTCGATTTTTACTTGTAGAGGTGTATTTTCATGTTGGGCGCGTTTTTTCTGCGCTTTTGTAGGACGTTCATTTCAACTGTGTACGGTCCCGATACAAACCCCGGCGTGTTGAAACAAAAATCGTCCTCGGTGCGTTTGTACCTGGGATGTGACTCGGACGACGGTCGCAGAACTGGGGTCGTCGCTGGCTGCGGCGATTTTGTTTATTTCTACATCAACACGATAAACGAAGCGTCCCTGGTTAAGCTCGCGTTTTGAGAACTTAGTTCCTGATCGATTTTTATTTATGGGTGTTCCCACAAGATAATAATACCTTAATTTCGTGGTGCTTTTCTGTCAACTTGACCCGGCTGCTGCGATCTTCTTTTCAGGAAGAAAATATCCGAACGTGTGTACGTAGCACATGTCCAACAAGTGAAAACACCCTGGGCACACGCTACCCGAAACTCAAACGAGTGTTCCTGCGGCTTTTTCTCTCCGGCGTGAAATCTCGCGCAAAACAATCCACCTCATACACAGGTTCCGCACCGCTCGGTACAACTTCACCGAGCCGCCGCCCGACTCGCTGAAGGATGCAGGGGAGGGAGCGTCTGCCAGCGGAACCACCGACCCCAAGGCTAGCCGCGCAGAGAAGGGAACTCACGAGCCTATCGAGGAGATGCCCTCGACCCTATTTATGATGCTCAAGGTACGCAAAACATGTATTCAACAGGTTTGTTTTTTTCGCCCATCAAGTAGTTGCTGTTTTCGGCTTTTGTCTGTCAAGTTGTTTATCAAGTTGCTGCTGTGGGTTGTCTTTATTCTGACACTAGTATAGGTCTTCAGTTGGTGCTCGTTTTTTCTTTCTTCGAGGTTCCTTCGTCTTTTTCGTTGTTGTTGTTGTTGTTGTTGTTGTTTTCGCCGTCATTCTGACACTCACGCCGAACATCGCTAGATGGCAAGCGGAATGTGATCATACGTACTCGGGGGATAGAACAGATGCAGCAGATGTGGGGATCAGAGTTCGACGATTAGGGAACCGCCGAGATTCAGGGGCATAAGGCACTCGTTACTTCGGCCTAGTTTTGCGGGGGCGGGGGGGGGGGGGGGGGTTGAATTGTGGAGTTTGAGGTACGTATGTATGATATATATTTGGGCCTCACAGTCCATATTTCAACACGCCCCCCCGATAAAAATTCAGCGCGGAATGCTATTACGGGGGGCCATAGTAAATAGGACCAAATATTGTTATTAATAGTAAAAAGAGCGAAATATATAGGTTTTTGTGTGTACCGTAGGTCCTATTTAGTATGCCCCCCCGTAATAGCTCAGTGGTCATGGTGTAAAATTCATACCGGTACATGACACGTATTTAAAAGACACCCCGTACCTCCGACCGTCATCCATTGAATGGCGCTCGACGATGTAGTTTTGTATGCCTGCTGGTCAAAAGCTCGAAAAATGAATATTGTGTGTTCGCGCAACAGTTTTTTGTTTTGCTATGTTAAGGTACGCAACAGCACTAACGAAAGAAGGAGTTGAAACATTTGTTTTGGCCGCGTTTGCACGAAACGTAAGAACATCATTTTCATTACTTTTGAATTTGTGTAGGAGACATCCTGCCTCACAGAAGAATAAGCACTTGAGCTCGGGCCTAAATGGGGGTTTCTTAAGCGGTGCGGAGTACTGCGCTAAAGGCTGCATGGAGAGCACCAAAACCATGGTAGGTGCAAGAAAGTTGGTTGTGTTGTCTTCGCGATGTGGTCTTAGCGGGCAAGGGAAACAAACCACACAAGAGACATCTGTGCCATCGTGCCATTGCTGTTTAACCAAAAATAAAATTAAAACGCCTCCGCCGCCGCCCTGTCCTGTATCGATCAACCCCGTCAACAGATCTACAAGGGCGCCCTGCGCAGCGAACTTGCCGCGATGAAGGAGGCACGCAAGACGCACGCCGTCAATGCTCTTACGGCTCGAGTTGTGTCGGCAGGCGCTGTCACTGCGAAGAACAGGTGCGCTTGCTTCGAGGAAATCACCTCGCCCCGAAATCCACAAACCACGCCACCTCAGGATACTTCGCGAACGTTCCCTATTAAGCCTATCGAGGTGAAGATACCATTAGGAGTGAGTGTGGACTATCAAACACTTGTATCAACCATTTTTTCGAGGCATGGACAAGTTGTAAACACCACTGCATGTGCTCCACTCCGATCGGCGCGTTTTTTTTTTCGGCGTTTGTGAGAAGGGGAAGGTGATACCTAACCCTATCACGTTACGTGGCCACAGCTGGTCCAGAAGGCAGCTCCACGGTAAAAAGCTCTCATGACATGAGCTGGAGAATAGAAAATGATTGAAAAAATTACAAGTGTCGTGAAAGCGACGTGAGTGAGTCTGACGACGTACATACAGCTGGTGCCAGGTGCCACGCAAAATTATTGGCTGTTTTGTCACCCAGGCCTGGGCTGCCCTCATCCTGCCACTGTGGCGGTAACGGTGCAAACACGGGAGAGTTGGCGACACTGCTGTTGTCTGTATTCGGTTACTGTCGTTCGCGCCCTCGTTTTCTCACGACAACGTTAAGTGGCTGGTCCGATACATTTTGTGCCGTACATACCTCGGCGACGCCCCGCACCAATACGGACTCCTGGCTCTATGCTTCACGTTTGTTTTTGGGTGACTGATTGGCACACCAAACCACCCTCGAACCCCCCCCCCCGCTAATTGACCTACGTGACCATCCTCGACCTTCTCGTGACTGGCGCCTCCCTCCCCTGTCTTCTCCGACCGATCCAATACCCCATGATGGGCTGTATAGGGTATACGTATACTCAGGGGAATCCGGGTACCAATTGTGGTTGTTTAGTCATACTCGAGTAGGTACTCGGGTATCATCTCGGGTAGGTACTAAGGTAGGTACTCGGGTACCTCCTCGTGTAGGTACCCATGGTAGACACACGGGTACCCCCTCGAGAAGGTACCCGCGGGTAGGTACCCGGGTACTCTCTCGGGTAGGTACTCGGGTACCCCCTCGGTCAGGTACTCGTACCCGGGTACCCCACAGGGTAAGTATTCATGGTAGGTACCCGGGTACCCCGTCGGGCAGGTACCCATGGTGCCCCCAGAGTATGTATAATTTCTGATTTAACACACCCATAGAAAACGCCTCCAGTCGGAACGGCACAAGCGTGCTTGCTTGTACAACGTTCAACCAATACCAAACCAAACCAATTTGTGTTTACTGTAGCTTACCAGACCATTTTGTGTTTGGATTCAACCATTTGGTGCCTGTAAATAAAACCAGGTGCTTGTTTTCAACTATGGTAATCATTGATTTGTCTCCGGGTTGTGTTTTTTTTTTTTCAACCAAACTAACTCGCCTTCTGATTTTGTTTTGTTTTGTTTTGTTTTTCGTATTTTGGTTATCTCCGTCGTGAGCGAAGGTCGATGGAGCTGCTCGGGACCGTATACTCTCTGAACAGGACGGACGTCCCGTCTATTCTGGAATTGACCGGCTACGGCAACCTTTCCTTCGTAGAGGAGCTCATCCTCGGGGACTGGACACCGGAGCCCCCCCAGTGCTTGCGGCGGTTTTCGTTCGATATCCTCCGAAGCGTTGACGAGGCAGGAGGAGGTGGAGAAGGAGGTCTTTCGGAGAGGTGAAACATTAATGGCGGAGGATCAAGCTTGCGCGCGGAGGAATTGCGTCTTTTGGCGGGAGGGGGGGGGGGGGGGGGCAGGACGGGTTGGGGCGGGGGTCAGTAGCTCGAGCTACAGGTCAAGTAATACATAGTAGTCCAAGCGGAGAGGCATGCTTTTCGTCGCGACTTGGAATTGTGCACCCCTCGGACAGATCATCTAAAGATCATTCCCGCAGCTCATGATCAAGATCTTTCACGGCAGATAGATTCCTGGTCTGTATGACCTGCATGATCTAGCTCATACTGCCGGGTGGGAGCCGTAAGACCTTCATGATCTAGATTGCGCTTCCTGAGTTGGATTCGTACTATACAAATCATGCTAAACATCTAATAAGGGCAGGTTAGCACCTAGATGATCTGCAGTAGATACAGTAGATAGATAGATAGATAGATAGATAGATATATAGATCGTGATCTATCCGATCTGTCCGACATGCGGAACGGTGGCAGCGATAGACGCCCTGCACCGTGCAAGTCGTGGTGAGAGCCGTGCCGAAGACCACACACCCGCCGATGAAACGGTGAGCTACCTACCCGCTCTTGTCATCTTTGTCACGGACGACGTCGTCTCGGCGAGCGCTTGATATTAAGCAGTTTTCTACCCGCGAAGCGATTCATTGTTGCCTCTTTGAGGCAGGCAGGAGGCGTTCCACGGAACGCTCCAAAAACAAGTGCCCACGACCACCACCCACACAACCGCCGCGCGTGGCTACGGCCAACTAGTCTCCTTGTGTTGCTTTGGAGTGGAAAGTAAAAGGTCTTGGCCATTATCGGCCCTGGATTGGCACGTCGGAGTGCTTTCTCTCACAGCGCTAGGACTATATTCTGAATAAAGACAACCATACACGTGACCCTCCTCTTCGGTCAAATTTCGTGACGCCGTATCACAGCGGGAAGCGCTGCTCTACGTTCGGAAAAATGTTTTCAGCGTCGCTCCTTGGACTAACACAACTAAAGAGTACACCCCCCCTTCCCCCCCACCCCGCGCTTCTCCCCCCCCCCTTTCTTCTGCCAGACTCCGTGACGCCATATCGCAGCGGGAACTCTGCGCTCGAACATTGCGCAGCAACCGCCACGGGCACAGCGCCGCACTCACCTACCCGGGCCCGATGGGATGGACGGAAGAATACGCTGAGGCCCGTCTTGCCAACCTCGCGGACACAGGACACGGCGGCGCTGTGCGCATCCTCCCCCAGATGAAGCGCTACACGGAATTCGGCCAGGAGGTGCTCCGCAGGCTTGATGAAGGGGTGGTGGCGGGGGTTGTGCCCGCAGGCGCGACGGGGGAAGGAAGCGGGTCGGCGAGCGACTTGTCGAAGGAAGTTCGGCGCGTGCTTTATTCGTTCGAGGACGCGAACTGCTTGCCCCGGGTTGTGGACGGGATTAACAAGTTTGGCGTTCCGAAACTGTTGGAGGGGTTGGTAGAGAAGTAGAGGCGTGCTTAGCAGAATCTGTATATATATTTCTGGGGCATCCTGGTACCAAACCTGGTTGTTTTGGTCATATACTCGGGTATTTAGTCTGGAGTACCCGGGTACCAAACCTGGTTGTTTTGGTCATACTCAGGTATACACCCGGGGGTACCCGGGTACCAAAGTTGATTGTTTTGGTCATAATTGGGTATATACTTTGGGGTACTCGGGTACCAAACCTGGTTGTTTTGGCCATACTCGGGTATGTACTCTGGAGTACCAGGTACCAAACATGTATTTTTTTGTAATACTCGGGTATATACCCGGGTCGGATACACCCGGAGTAGTTACTGTACAGTACCCTATAAAGAGGTTATTGTTGTTGTTGTTGTTCTCACATTAACTCATCGCCACAATACAACGCAGTCCGTGGTCGCAGGACAGGCTCCAATAACTCTGGAGTGGAAGAAATACCTCGGTAAAAACAAAAAAAACACAAAGTCAAAAGGGAAGAGAGAGAAAGAAAGTTCAAGTCAGGCAAGGAGGCAATAGAAAGCAAGAAATCAAGAAAGGAAACACACGAAAGAATGCGCATTTTTTCGCAGATTGCAGGCTCGCACACTTCGCGAGGGGTGTAGAACAGAGATAATAACAAAAAAACAAGCAATACGCACTCCGCCGCTAAGAACACCAGGGAAGCAAAACACAGACGATTCATAGCAGCAGACAATAAACAAAAAGCAAGACGAAGCAAAATAAAAAGCAGAAGCAGATAGCAAAAAGCAAAAAAACAAAACGGAAGATACAAACAGCTATCCTGTACCGTTCTGCCGATGCCTCCTTCTCATCCTTCTGCCATTTCCGCATGAAGGCCTCCGCCCCTTCCTCGACCGGTCGAAACCATCTGCCGGTTTTCTGTGTTGCCTCGCGCCACCCTTCGAGCTTGATGCCAAACTCCTTGAGGTCCTCCTCAAGGTACCTCATCCAGTCCCACTCCTGTCCTCCAGAGTAACCCTTACTTACCCCCAACCATCTCCCCAAACATCGCCCTCTTCGGCAGACGCTCCTCGAGTAGGTTTAGCAGTCTGGGAGAAGGGATCTTCAGGGATGTTTTTTACTTGAAAAACGTGTAGCGTGGTCTGCACTTCGGAATCGTCGTTCGCATCTGAGAAATTTCCTGGTTCGATGCAAACTCGGCGTAGCCTCGTTTATGGCGAGTTTTGGCCCGTTTCGGCTGCGGTTTGGGGTCAGGGTTAGGGTTAGGGTTAGAGTCAGGGGTTGGGTTGGGTCTTCGCCCGTGCCTTCATCCCAACAGGAACCAAAACATCCGAACAGCCTAACAACCTAAGTATCCCTTCTCCCAGAGTGTTACAGGTCCTCCGCTCCTCTCCCATGCGTGTCACCAAGCCCGCAACCAATAGCCTACGTCTGCGTACCGTCGTCTCAACGCTCTCAGAGTTTGTCCTGAGAAGCGCGCTAGCATAGGATAGAATGTGGTATTTGCGCTCTCGTTTTTGCCAGCCGATGCATCGGAGGAGCATCTTGTGGTGGACCTCCCGTAGCCTACCGTAATCAGTCTTGCTCGGGCTCCAAGCAACGCAACCGTAGAGCAACGTTTCGATCATTTCGGCTCTCAGCATTCGCACCTTCAGGCGTAATTATTATGTCTTGTTGGGGTATGCTATGATTATTGGCATGCTCTTCGTGCGCAGTGAGCTTTTGGTGTATTGTGAGCTTCGGTTTGATGTCAAGTGCGCTGTGACTCTTGATAGAGTGTGTGGTTATTTTATCTTATTATTATCAGTTTGGTTGCCACCCGACAACGTGTGTGATTATGTTGTTGTCGTGTTGGTGTTGGTGGTGGCGGTGGTGATGTTTTTTTGTCAGTCGTCACTTTTCACTCTCCAACTCAACCCGTGGGAAGCTACAGATACCCCCCCCCCCCCCCCCCGGAAATTTGACATGTTGCGATTATTTCCATGGCGTGGAGGGAGACATTTCGAAATTGGCGCCGGGGTTGTGGGGGTCGCCGGAGTGGCGGGGGCGGGCACTGGGGCGGCAGGAGAGATCGTCGGGGCGGGGGTGGGGGCGGAGGGGACAGAGGCCATCACAGTGCGGGAAGATATGACGGGGATGTCTTGAGAGGCAAGGGGTAGCGCCTGGCGGACCTTGAGGAAAGACACAACGCTTCTGCAGTTCCCGCACGTTCTCGAGCGTTTCTGCTCGCCAAGAAGTTATCGAGAGTCTTTTCGCGGCCCGGGAACGTGTTTGGTCGAAGTCCTGGATCCAAGGCTGGAACACGTACGTCCCTGTTGTCCTCAAGTCTGTGAGCAGTAGAGGGGGGAACCGGGGCTGGCGCTGTGCCTTGGGCCGTTTCGTCAGGGAGGTCGGAGGTGCCGTGGGTCGTGGGCGTCTGGGAGGTCGGGGGTGTCGCGGGTCGTAGAGACAGGGAGGTCGTCGTCCAATGGGGTGGAGTCGTCTTCCTCATCTTCGAGGGGCGTGTCGCTGATTTCCACGCCGTCCTCTTCATCCTTGACGTTCACCATAGTGTCAGTTGGCAGAAGCTGACGACAGGAGAGCGAGGGGGGGGGGGGGAATGGGGAGAGAAGAGTGGCGGGATTAACACCGAAGTGAAGTGAACGAGAGAAGGGTGGCGGGATTGAGCCCGAAGTAGTCGTGCCATGCCATGCCATGTGGCGTGACGAAGGAGGGGTAGGGGGGGGTGGGAGAGAGCTTCGGCTTAACTAACTGGAAGAACAGCGATCACCACTACTACTGGTGGTAGGTCGTGATAATGGTTACGAGAGCTGGGGCATCAAAACAGGAAGAAGCAGTCTATTCCCACCGTTGGACTTCCAGCGGCGCCCTAAAAACGCACGCAACGGAGCTGGTTCTTCCTCGGATACATGCCTGGTCTGCACGGCTGCACGCTGCGTCATTTTGGAGATCTTCCCTGTACATGCCGTGGTGTGTGTTGACAGAACTACAGCATTGCCTTAGGGAGTATAATTTGCGGACAGACATGGGCTCAGTCTCTCGGCTGACTGTCCGTTTCGTTTCCTTGGCGGGGTAATTTTTGTGAGGGCGCTTCACCCTATACCGGGCCCACGGCCCATAAATGAACATGATACATAAGTCGCGCCAGAGTACCTGGATTCGATGCGTGGTGGGCGGAGGGTGGAGCGATACCTTTTTTTGCTGGTGCGTGCTCCGATAGGAATGCGTACTGCACCTTTTTTGTTCCAAACTTTCTGAGTATTGATCGATACTTTACAACGGGGTTGTCCTTCACTGAGGAACTACGATACGGTACCCAGTAATCATTGATCCCATAAAATATGGCCTGCATGCCTTACTGTCGTTGATTCCATTTTTTTGTTTCACGATACCATGGTATACGTTAATTCGAACAAATACCCGACGATAGGCTGAGGTTATGAAGCGTACAATTTTTCTTCTCCAAACTCAGTTTTTTTTATATATAAAGAGCTCCTATACTATAATCGAGTGAGAAGCCCACCTCAGCAAAAGTAGGTGTTTCGTACATAGTACCCCTGCCGTGTTTGTTCGTTTTTTCTTCTTCCTGCCCTCCAAAAACATCGTTAAAAATTACGCAAATTTTGGGAAGAGTCCCCGACCCGACTCTCCCCTTCCCTGCATGTAGTCACTCTATCCGGTGCTCCCACACACGCCCCAACCGCTCAAACCTACCGAAAACCTGTCCACACAAACCTAGTCCCATACTGATAGGAGCAGTAGTAGGCATTTTAAACACCAAGAAACGAGTGATGCTCGATATAACAAATGACAGGTTAAAAAAAAAAGCAAAATGGAACGGGGAGAATACGAAACTGATTACACCACTCTAAATGAAGACCAACAATTGATACGTAGAGGAGCACATATTATACGTACCGGAGTCCAAGTGGTCACTGCCACCTGGATTGCGAACAGCCAAGAAGAGACGGTATCATGCTTCGAGTACATACGACGCGCCCCCTTTCGATGTAAGGTTTTTGAGGCGCTACCGCCAACACACGTTTTCGCCTACACAAAAACCTCACCTGCCCAGGTTGCAGAAAGGAAAAGACAACCATATCGACCTTTGTCGAAAAACAACTATTTGCCCGAAACTGCTGGGTCACTCACAGAACAAGAAGGGGGGGAAAGCTCCACCTCCGTACTAAGCTTGCCGCACCACGTATTTTCTACGCAGGCAAGGTTGGGAGGATGACATCCATTGTCCTCATAGGCAAAAACCGAATCAAACGCCAAAAAAACGTATCGCCGTCCGCAACGGCGAAACAAAATATCATAATTGTGAAAACTGTAAATTACATGGTGTGCTGCCATCACGGTATACGTTTGCGGCCGAAAAGCACCCACGAAGTCTACAAAAGCCCCCGACAAATTCACATAAACGCCCAAAAAGTTTACAAAGAGGTTCGGGGAAACGGCCAGAACTACGAGTGAGAGCACGCGGTCTCCTCTATGTTCCATTACTACACGTTCACCCAGAACCAAGCGCATGCCGTGACTCCCCGTCTCCAGAGCCAGCCGCCTACACCGGGGCCTCCGAAATAGTGCTGAGTATGAACGATCTCGGCCGTCGCAGAGCGCTAGCCGGCAATCGACCCCCCGGGGGGCTAGTTCGCCCGTCGCTCTTAACACCGTCTCCGTCTTCTTCCCCCCCACCTTTCTCCTCCTCGCTATCCCGACTGTCCCCCTTTTCGACCCCGCGCGCTGGTTCGAATCTGCCCTTCACGGCCGCGCTACTGCTCGAAGCCGACGTCGCTGTGGCATCATTTTCAGCGGCACCTCGGCCAACAGCTTGCTCAGACGGGGGGACAGACGACACCTTTCGCGGGGAAGGCCCCTCACCCGACGACAACCCTTCCTCCTGCTCCTCCTCGTCTTCTTGTTCAAAAATCGGTAGCTCAGACGCCGGGGCCCCTCCTCGTATCAAGTTGTCACCGGCGCTGCCACCACCATCGCTGCCGACGGCAACACCAGCAGCTGCCAGAGCAACGTACCGCTCGGTGTGCCGCTCAGCCGGCGGCGTTGGGTTCGTAGACCTCGCACCCGATAGCGGCAGAGGTTCCGACGATAACTGACCAGGCGTCGCTACCATCGCCCTCGAAGTCGACGCCGCATCAGCTTCCGGAAACGCCTTAGCCACCCGGGCCGCCTCTTCCACTTCTAGAAGACGCAGCCGTCCGCGCACCTCACGCAACTCCAGCGAGGTGTCTCTCACCATCCCAGCAAACCTAGCCTCCGATTCTTCATCGACGGTCGGGGGACGTTGTGCGCCGGAAGTTGTGCCGTTTGTTTGGCCTGTCTCGTGCCCGTGGCCGTGCTCGACCTGTTGGACACCCTGGGTTCGAGGGCGGATCTGCCTTGCCATGGCTTCAGTATCGCCGCCGCTCCCGCTCCCGCCGCCGCCGCCACCGCCCCCTCTCCCGCTGCCGCCGTCCCCACCGCCGCCACGCGGCGGCGGCTTCTGCGCGTCCAAAAGCCTCGCCAACATGTCCTCAATCTTCTCCAGGCGCACGGACAGGTCGGTCAGCACAGTGCTCGTATTCGAGATGGAGCTCATGTTGTCGATCTCGGAGGCGGTCAGGGGGGGAGGGGCGCCCGCCGACCCCACCGACCCACCCGCCTGACCACCACCGGCATCGCCAACACCCCCACGAACGCCGCCACCAACACCAACACTGTGCTCGGTGCGCCCCGGCGATTGCCTCCCCTCGCCCACGGAATCACCCCCCCTCACTGGGGTACCCCCTGGGGATGGCGCCTGCCGCTCGGGCGAAGACGGCCCGGAAAAAATTCTCCGAACGCTGCGACTGGCAGCGTGGGGAACGCTCCATGGTCGCCTTTCACTGCCGCCGCTGCTCTCCAGAGCAGCGTCTTGATCTCGAGGCGAATCGAAGTTCCGCCTGTTGCTCCTCCGCCGCCTCCCTCCGTCCGAACGCGCCCCTTCCGGCGCGGGGCTGCCACCCTGACCGCTCCCACCCCCGCTCGCCGCTTGGTCCATCCTCAGGGAGGCCGTGGTGAGCCCGGCCACGAGCCGCCCGCCCAGCTTACCCAGCATGCCCGATGAATTCCCGTGGCGCGGCTTAGAGTTCAAGGTTGATCCGCTTTCCTGGTTTGTGCCGCTGCCGCCACTACCCCTACCGTCCGTGGCGTTGTCCCTCCTAAGCCACGCATCCGTCGCCAGAGATCGGGAGGATGCGGTCGAAACGATCAAGCCTGCACTCGTGCCCACCACAGTGCGTCTCCTGGGCTCGATGACGCGGTCTTTTCCGCTTCGTCGAAGCTCAAGCATGGTCCGCGCGAACTCAGCCCGGCCCATCTTGCCTTGCCGAAACTGGTTTTTGACGTCGAGAGCTCTCTCCGAATTGTCTGGCAGTGCTTCCGACTCCATTGCCATGCTGCGAAGTGGACCAAAGCACAAGCAATTGGCGCACGACGTGATGAGTGAGATAAAGTTGAGAGCACAGCTTCATACCTGCCAACCGTCGTATAACATACTACCAGGTACATATTTCCAAGGGTATGTTCGGTAGGGTACGCACCAAAGTATATCGGGGGTATTTGCTCTCGGTAAATACCGGTACCCGACACTTCGGTAAGTTCGTTTTTCTTCAACACCGACACCAGAAACTTCGGTAAGTTCAGTACTTTTTCAATACCGGTATACCCTCGACCACAATACCGAGGGTAGCGATATTTGTTCGGTACAGCCTCGATAACAGTACCCGACTAATCGGCAAGTTCGGTGCGGCCGCGATACCGTTACCCGATTCTTCGGTAAGTTCGGTAATTTTCAATATATCGGTACCCGACTTCGGTACGTTCGGCACTTTTTGGACACTGGTACCCGAGACTTCGGTAAGGTCGGTACGCACACCTAAGTATACCCCGGGTACCGGTATACCCTCGACCACAATATCGGGGGTGCCGGTATTTGCTCGGTGCGCCCTCGATACCGGGGTGTCGGGTATTCAGTGGCACAATACGGACACACATTATGACATCATCAAATATGCACATGACATTTATTTGAGACTGCGTTGGCGCACCCACACACAACAGGCGTAGCAGCAGTTCTCTTACATTCTTCTACGGACTTGGTCGCGACACTACGCATCCATCGCTGCTCTATTTCTATCCAACACTGCTGTACAGCAATAGCAGCAGCAACGCGAGGTCGCCGATTATCTAGATTGTATGCCGAGCTTCGAAGTTGGGATATAGATCCGGCTTCAAGCGTGGTGCTCGGTGGCAGTGGCATGCGTGGTATACAGCTAGAGCCCAAAGCAGCAGCAAATTGTCCAACTTCGAGCTCCTGCATCTGGATCTTTACTGCTGGTGTGTTCCGTTGTTGTTCTCGCTCGTGGTGCTGCAGTACTGCAGCTGTTGCTGCTGCTAACCGTGCTGTCGCGTGCCACGTGGTTGAGATGGAGGCGACATTGCTGTTTTCCCTACCGTTGCTGCGTGCGTATGCATTTTGTACTACTACTGCCGCAGTATCAATATATCTTCGGTACGGCCTCTATAACACCGGTACCCGAGACTTCGGTAAGGTTTTGTACGGTCTCGATACCAGTACCTCAGACTTTGGAAAGTTCAGTACACCCACCGCAAAATACCCCGGGTTCCGATGAACCCTGGACAAAATACCGGGGGTAAAAGTGTTCGTTCGGTACGGCCTCGATACCGGTGCCCGACATCGGTAAGCTCGGCATTTTTTTCGATATCGAAATCCCCATAAATAGGTAAGATTAGTATTTTTTCGATACCGGTACCCGACACTTCGGTAAGTTTCGGTACTTCTTCAATACCGTAACCGACAAGTCGGTACGTTCGGTACTTTTTCAATGACGGTACCCGACAGTTCGGTAACTTCGGTACGCCCACCCAAATATACCCCGGGTATCGATATATCTTCGACCACAAATACCGGGGATAGCGGTATTTGTTCGGTGGGGCCTTGATACCGATGCAGGACACTTCGGTGACTTTGGTATTTTTTCGATACTGCCACCCGACACTTCGGGAAGTTCGGTAGTTTTTCGATATCGGTACCCGAGACTTCAGCAAGTTCGGTTTTTTTCGATTCCGGTACCCGACACTTCGATAAGTCCGTTCCTGTTTCGATACCAATTCGGTAACTTCCGTACGGCCACCGAAAATATCCCGGGTACAGGTATATTCCCTACCGAACAAACCCTTGCATATTTCGGAATTGGAACGTACATAAATACGAGCACGTGTTATTTTTGCTTTTGAGGAAGGCGCTGCTAAACCAAGTTGAAGTGGAGTCAAATAAGAAAAAAAAACGTGCCACGGGAGAAGGGTGTGGCGGGTCCACTCGAGAAAAATCGCTCACCATACGAACCCAAAAGCTGGCCCGAACGTGTGAGCCACTATTTGAACCATGTCGAAGAACACAAAAAAAAAAACACGCCCTTACCTAAATAGCTTGTTAGACGTCTCCAGGGCTGCTACTCGCGCCGCGGACAGCCACCCGGACCCGGGGTCATTCTCGGGCGCGAACGGCCCAGGCTTCCAAACCACCGCGTCCATCTCAAAGGCGTTCGGCACACGGCGAATCTTATCCGCCGGC
Source organism: Nereocystis luetkeana (assembly GCA_031213475.1). Classification (NCBI taxonomy): domain Eukaryota; class Phaeophyceae; order Laminariales; family Laminariaceae; genus Nereocystis; species Nereocystis luetkeana. Next base: position 6,070,086 of record JARUPZ010000006.1, read on the forward strand.
CCGAAACCGATCTGAGGCACGAGCAGCGACAGAGGCATCCACAGGTCCCTCAAGGGGAACATGTCGCCCCTGTACGCGGAGAGGCTATCGCCCCTCGCCGCGAGGGAGGCTGGCTCGGCCAAGTCGGTGCTGATCGCCCGACCGTCATCGACCAGTCTAGGGGACCCCAGCCCCGAAAAAACGGGCACCCGCACCACGCTGGCACTAGAGCTGCCGAAGCTGTTGCGGGTCGCCGCTTGCGTCATGGAAGACGGGTGCTCTCGCGGGTCCTCCCCGAACTCCCATCCGTTGATGGAGATGACGCTCGGACCCCCAGCGCGCTCGGCCTCTCGCTCGCCGGCGGAGAGTTGCGAGTCGTCACCGCCGACGCCGGCAAGCCGGGGGTGGTAACGGACAACAGTTTTGGAGCCGCTGACGGCGCCCCCGCCAGGCGTGAGCAGCACGCGCCCGAACTGGTGTGTCAAGCATGCCACGACATTGTACGCGCGAATCAGGGCAGGCCGGTCACGGTACATGCCCTCGACCCTTCGCGGTGGTAGCGCCGCTCTCTTGCCGCTGCCACCGCTGCCGGCGCCGCCGCCACTCGGTGCAGGGGTACTATCCTGCCTCGTGCGGGTATGCGACTGCGACAGTCCGCTCCCGCCTGCCGCGTCGGCGCCCCCCAACACTGCGGCCAACCCAACCATCCGTCCTCTGTGCAGGGTATTGCGGAGACCCAGTCTCCCATCTCGCCGCCGCCCGCTCGCGATGTCCGCGGCACCGATAACGTGCGTGAAATCGAGGGTCGTTCCACCGCCATCCTCATCCAGAAGACCGGGAAGGCCTGTAAGCCCGCTTAGATGTAACTGCCACTCTAGCTCCAGACCCGCGATTCCCGAGCCTCGGAGGCCGCCGCTACCACCGCCGCTCCCCCCGCCACCGCCGCCGCTACCTCCTCCTCCACCACCACCACCACCACCACCACCGCCACCACCACCACCACCACCGCTCAAGCCACTGCCCCCGCCGCCTAACCCGTTACCACCACCGCGCAGGCAAGCCCGCACGCATAACACGCGGCGGTTGCTTATTACGAGGATGATGGTCTCACCTCCACTTCTTGGGAGGAATTCGGTGGAGACGACGAAATCGGGCTCACAGACGTCGCGGCGTGAGCGGCGCCGCCTCGTTTCCTGCGCGGAGCAAGCGAGGATAGGGGACGGAGACGGGGGGGGGAGGGGCAGTCACGAGGTTATTTCACGCGGCGCGCACTGTGCCTGGGATGATCGTGGAGATTACGAAACGTTACTGCCGTACTATTCATAGATGTAGCCTAGGCTCAACCCCTCTACACAAAGACCGCATGTCACGTACATCCGCGCATGAACGAAAAAACTAGAAGAAGCCGCAGAGACAACACAAAATCACGCGATGTTTAAAAGACCGCATACTCTCCGCACGCGAAGTAAAAACTTGAAGCAGCCACAGATACAAACAACAACGAATGAGCGCACAATCATTGAACCACCAATGGCGAAGTGTAGGGCCGTTCACGTAATAATACACACCTTCGCCTGAACCATGCCACCGCTTCCCCCGCCGCCTCCGGCAATAGCAGAGTTGACCTCGGTCTTAGCTGCGCTATTGCCTCGTGGACTACCGGGCTCGCTGAAAGGAGAACCCCAGTCTCTGGAAGCAGCTTCGGCGCCCTCGAAGTGCTCGTCTGCCGTGCCAGAGGCATGGAACGGGGACTGTTTCGCGAACGAATGCACCGAGTAGATGCTCTCGTCGAGGGCAGCCGTATCCAGTCGGGGCCCTACGGAGGGTAGGGTTTCTATCGAAATGCCTCCAGTAGGGGTCTGGGTCGATGGAGGTCCCGTCGGCATGGCCTCCCGAGAGAAGCTGTGCCGGTTCTGTGGTGATGCACAACAGTACGCGATGCAAACGAGCATGTGTCGGGGTGGGTTGCGCGTTTGGCGTGACCAGGGCTCCGAGCGTTCAATAGCGTATCGTCCTGTGACACGCGAAATTCGGACACATACAAAAGCGCAAAAACGCTACGTATAGACTATATACGCAGGGGCCCGCCTTAACCAATATTGCAAAAACGATCCCACACTACATACAAGCAGTATTGTCCCAAAAAAAAACGTCCGTGCAGTAGTACAGGGGATATAACAATCCGACAGCCTCAGCGCGACGGCTCAAAACAAAACAAAACATATTCGTCAAAAATAAAAAGGGCAACATTTCACTGCCCCTCGGCGGCAAAGCATTTGCCGCTTTATACATGGGGTCCTAGAACATCTTGTCCAAGACGAGAGAGCAACGGCGGACGGAACCGTACAACGAGTCACATACACCCATTTTACCGGAAAGCCACAACGCCGATGGCTTTCAAACGACGACTCATCGAGGCAACCCCAACCCTTTGCCGACAATGTAGGCGGGCACTACTATTGACGCATGCCATGGCAGGGGTACGCCTAAAATGGTTTTTGTGAGGTTCCTTGCTCTCTTAAAAGAGCCCTATACCTCACAAAAAAAAAAACTTCTCAGAAAAAATATATCGCAGTCTCCATGGCCTCGGATTTACTACCAAAAATATTTGAAACTATACGTCGGAATTCTGAGGAGATGGGGAGCGCCGTCAGCCAGGAAAAAAACGGCCAACACCCTCACGAATGGCAGCACGCGTCATTTGCTTGGTAGCTCAGGCCCTTGCGCGAAACGAGAGAGCAGGCAACGGACCGCCCCGTACGTAGCCACGTAAAGTCTTTTACCGAGATGCCTCCCCCATGCGCTGTACATTGTTTCCCCATCACACCGCGGTCGCCTCACTAACCTTCCAAAGTGGAAACCGCGCCAGCAGCAAAGCGCCGCATGCCGTCTCCGCGGTGCGAGGCATTATCCGCCCGTCAGGCCCAAACGGCTGCGGGAAGCGAGACCTGCGGGCGGAAAGAGCACTGTCACCCGAAGACAACCCACCCGCCATCGCTCGCACAGCCTCGCCCGTGTGCGTCACGGCGTCGAGGCACCCTACCATCGGCTTGGTGGCAACGCCTGCCAGCCCTTGGAAAATTCCCACGACGAAGCCTTGCACACCATCCTCCTGCAGTCACAGGAAACGTGTGATTGCATACAGAGTGGGACGTGAGAGCCGCTTCCGCAGGGATACTAAAAGCCGACCGGGCACCATGGGAGCCACATCCGCAACGAAACCTTCTCGGCTACGTGCACAGGCAGTCGCAAAAGGAAGAAGGAGCGCAAGACAACTATTTTGAGTATTACGTAGGACCATAGTAAATAGGACCGAATATTGTGAGTAAAATTAGGTAAATATATACCAGGTAGGTTTTTGTGTATAACATAGGTCCTACTAACTATGGCCCCCCGTAATACCATCCTCAAAAACATTACCGCGAGATGGAAGTCTCTTCTAATCGAACTTCGTTGTATACGCCTGGAGCGACTGGCGAACCAACGGAAGGGGAGACCGTGTACGCCCGCTGTGGACTCGAGACGCCTGCTATGTTTTTTCGATCTCGTTATCTCGCCTCTTTTCTCTCGGCCTGTCTGTCTCTCTCCCATCAGCCTCTCTCTCCGCCCCCCTCACTACTCACCCCCTCCTTCCCCCCTGTGCAGCTACCGCACACCTTTTTACGATAAATACCATGGCACCGGTAGTAGCTTCAAGGAACGACACCAGACAAAACAAAACACGAAAAATCATCTGCAGACTGCCAACTACGACACAAACAAGAGCAGCAGTCACCTTCGCTTTCCGATACGGTTCCACCACGACTCCCGTCAGCCCATGGTAGATTCCCCCTCCTAGGTCTCTGACCGCGTGGACCATCATCGTCGCCGCACCCCTCGCCCCTTTGCTGCTGTTTCTGCGATCCACCGAGCCACCTCCGGCCTCACGACGCCGAATAATGCGACGCCGCTGGAATTCTTCGTCGAACGACAGAGCCGCTACGCCTCCGCCAACGGAACGCCTACGGGTGCGTTGAGGGAGGGAGATGGGGGTCGGGGGTAGGGGTGGCGATAAGGGTGGGTTTGGGGGTGGGGTCGAGGACGGGGGAGGGGTGGGTTTTGGGATGAGGGAGGCATGTACCGCTTGACATTCCTCAGCTCTTAGGCCACTGGTCACTGGTCACGCCCTGTTCAACGGAGAACGTATCGCTCGTCCTCGCTGGGACAGTTTATAATCATACATCAAAATTGCAATTCCGAGGCCAAGAGGGGGGTGTTCGAGCAAAACACGAATGTTCGTCCTGATGCCCCAGTCCCGGTGTAACGCAGCGAATCGTTTCCCACTCAAAATACGGGATGGTGCATTTGTTTTAGTGCAGTGTTAACATTGGCGTTTCAACTTGCCTTGGATTGGAAGCCTACCAATCTACGCTACGACAAGGTTCGTTGAGGTAGCGGTGGCATCACAATTCCCCATGGTTATTACGACTAGGCGCGAGTCGACGAGGAAAGAAAAGGCTGAAGTATTTTTGTCGCGATACAAATCCAGGGCACGAACCGAAGTGGGGAGGGCGGAGGAGAGCCTGCTGCGCGACCCCGGATCTGAGCCACGACTAGGCCGGAGAGAGAAAAGAGGGACAAACAAAATAAACGAGATGGACAAGAAACGACAAGACTAAAAAAAAGTTCAGCACGATTGGTCGTTGCACCGCCAATACATACAGCATCTAATTTGTAGACCACTCTAAAATCTACACACTGCGTTGCACACCGTAATGGGGAGGGGGGGGGGGGGGGGGAGAGAGCCTGGCTGTGTGACCCTGGATCTGAGTTACGACTAAGGAGGAGAGAAAAAAAGGGCAAATATGAAAAACGGGGTGGAAAAGCACTGAAAATATATATATATATATTTCATCACGATCTGTCGTTGCACCGCCATACCCGGTGCATTACTAATTGTAGACCACTCTCAAACCTACGCACTCCGTAGCACACTTTGATAGCAGCCTCCCTATATAGCAGAACACCAAGCTAGCTAATGATAGGTTTGAGGGAATTTCCGATCTCACAGCCTGATTTTTTGTTTGTTTTGTTTTTTAATGTAAACCTGCACACGCGACAAACGGCCCTCTCGAACGACGACGGCAGGCATCGCTGCAAAAGCGAGAAGCTCACGTAATCTTGGTGGTGAAGCCGAGCACTCCCGACGTGGTGTTGCCGACGAGGGACATGGTGCCCTTCGCTACCCCCTTGCCGAACGCCGTCGGACTCTTCATCAAACCTTCCGCCGGCTCGTAAAAGAAATCCTTCACTCCGGTGCCCAGCTGTTCAAGGCGGCGAGCGTCATTTCGTTAACGTCGCAGGCATTACTATTAATAGTGGGTAGGTGAGACCGGCAGCATTTTTGACGTTTGGTGCATCCCAGAACTTCGATGTTTAAAGCTGCAGCCACCGGAGCTACGTGAAAGGAGCAGAATCAATGCCATCCGCGCTTAGTCCCTGCTTTAGAGAGACTGCGGTACGAGCCGTGGGTGGAAGTCACCCGAAGCGCCCCCTGGATGACGAAGCTGTCGATCTGCATACGTTAGCCACTGGGACAATCTGCACAACTCAACACCAACCTTTCCGTCCAATGCCGTGGTTTCAAGGTTCGTTGGGCCCAGCCGCCGAGGGTGGCGTTTTCGCTCGCGCGATTTAAAAACCCGACCGAAAGTATCCCAAAACATCTCGAAACACCCCTCATTAACCCCTAGGCCTTGAGGACTGCGCTCCCATTGTGGGAACAAAACACTTGGAATTTGAGTTGAACATAAGTGAAAGGGCTAACAAATCCAACCAAGTGGCCCCTTGAAATGAAACACCCTGAAAAAACATAGTCTACGGCTCTTCCGCTGTATAGTATCGTCTACAGACAACTCATTGCCGCATTCGCTCTTACCCACAGATGAGCATGCGCGCTTCGGGCAGGCGGGGGGGAGAGGGGGGGTGCACGGACCTGACTGAGAACGCCGACGGGGTCTCCAAGGAAGTCAAAGCTGCCCACGATCTTGTACAGCTGCCTCAGAAGCGCTCCGACATAGTGACTTTGAAGGGAATTCGCGAGCTGTAGCGTGCCAGGTGACGGTGCACAGAATCGTCCAGGTGGAAACGGGGCAGAATCAAGCAGCGGCGCAAAGGGTGGGTTGGGTCAGAGTCACGGACGTGCGGATAATCAGCGGGCTTCAGGCGAGACAGCCAAAAAAAATAATAATCTCCGAACGCCACATCTCTTCAAACTTATCTTGCGCTCAACCTACCGTGAAACAACCAGCCAGCTACTAGTACAGTATTCCGTTTGAGGGGGTCACGACTTCGATCCAACTACTTAACGGTGCAAGGGCTGGTACACTGAGGGGATAAGGGTGTGCCAGGCGTGCCCAAAAAGGGGACAACCAGCAGTGCACCCACCCGCGGTTTCATGGGACATCTGTGTCACGTCGTGGGATCACAAGACATAGATAAAACTCAAGAGGGGGGTGATAGTTCGACTCTTTGCGCCGAATTCAATATCACGATCTTCATACACGCAAATTCGTCGATACAAAAACTCAGTATTGGGTTTTTTGCCAGAACAACGTGAGGTAAAACATGGGCCAAATAAAATAGTCAGACAGTCCACAAATACGTGGAACACCGCATGGGCTGGAGGACGTGGCTGCTGCTGCTGCAGGTGTTTCTCTAGGTGGCTCGGCAGGCTACAGCGCCCGCGTACACCATGGGCTTCGCTCTTGGCATAGACGAGGGTGCAGCGCGGACGCGTCTCGTGCTCGAGCTGAGACGTGTTCGCCAAAAACTAAAGGTGCGGTTGGCGCTACGTACTCGCTTGTTCCCGGATAAGGTGGGGCGTGCCGTGTTGGGGACATGGCTTTGGGGCAACTCCGGCAGAAAGACGCCCAGCCAGAGCGCTGGATGCTGTGCTGGTGCCGCTGAACCGGGGCATGCCGGGCATCCGCCTCTCCCCGACCAAGGGAGCACCACCAAGTCGTGGCGGCCACCACTGCTGCTGTTGTGGCCCTTGCTGGCGGGTTAATGATCGGATGACCGAGTAGACGGGACAGGTTGTTTCTAATTTTGTCTGCCAGATTCGGTTCTACCAGCGAAAAGAGAACACAAATATATGCTTTGGGGTAATTTCACCCCAAACATAACTTTGCGTGTTGCGGACCACGCATCGCGAAAATATCGCCTATACCCGACGCCCGCATAAAACTCGAGAGGCACATAATTCAGCTCAAAAGGTCAAATATCGCGATATTCGTGAGTTTTATATATGTATACAGATGCGGATAGTAACCTGTATTGATACCACGTACCTGGTACCAGGTATAGTATTATTTGGCTGCAAGTGATACGGAACGGTATACCACAGCTCAGTAGAGTACCGTTCCCTTGGGTACTGGTTCTTGTTCGTTTTCTTCCTTTGATACGCTTTTTTTTCAGCGTCCTTTGTGACCACGGGCTACAGTAGATGTGAGGGAAACGACAAGAGCTAACGTGAGAACGCCATCATCGCTGAGCAAAATCGAGCCACCACAGACGATTCGGATAATGCACTCGGCGTCCTCTCGTGCTGGCGGGGTCCGTCCTACTACAGTGCACCCCACGCGGGGACAAAAAAAAACAGCACGCCCTTTCCCCTTCCCCCCCCTACCGCGTGCAACGTTCTTCCCCGAAGTCTTGCCATACTTGAGGGGTGCATGCGCTATGTGATACACAGACAAAGACAGACACAATTTTCAGTAACCCGGGACGCTGGACCGAGGTTGAAAACACGTCGGAAATATCATGATCTGCCTAACCTAGCTAGATCGTACAGATCGGTGGGTTGACCCATAAGAGAGCTTGCATGGCCTAGAGATTGTCACGCGGAAACGTGTAAAATATCACACAGACCGTACCAGATCAGAGTCCAAATTGCTTCCAAACCCAGGCAAACCCATGGCAACATTACCACACCCTATGGATCGTTACGGCAGAAACATGCGCACATCATTCAGATCCTGTACACTGCCTCGTGGAAACGGAAACTTGTACAGATGATGTAGATCGGCGGAAGGACATAACGTGTGATCTGATTTGTACAGTGGTCTATCTATCTATCTGGTATGCCCTCCGCGCGTGGTACTACAGTACCATGCCTTCAACTTCACCTGACGAGGGGTGTTCCAAAGGTGAGGGATCTTCATGCCGTTCAGCCTGACGGGCGACGTGCTGATGTCGTTGGTCAGGTTGATGACGAACTCGAGCAGCAGACGAGGAAAGTTCGCAGCCTGGGCCCCCCCGACACATTCCATCACGACGAACGGCGGCAACGGCGGACGATTGAACTTGCGTGTGAGTGCTAACAACCCATCATTACTTTGTCCAGGAAAACAACAACAACAACAGCAACAACAGCATCAGGTTGTGTATGTACCATCAGGCGCCCCACGCACGCGGAGGCTATTGAACGCATTTTGTTCGCGCCGACTTCTTGCGGACCTCCTTTACGTGGTGCATGTATGTACGCCAAGCCAGTGCCTAAAATGAATGCCACAACTCGACGCGTTCCCGAATCATACATAAAGCGCGCCAACACTGGGGTTTGCGGCGCCACGGTTAATTCTGGGCACCTTCGCGTATCCGCTTGGTTCGCTGGGAATGGGAAACGTGTCCCCCGGATAAGGTGGGCATGTCACAATCCAGCAGCGACATAAACCAATGCTGGCTTCGGCGCATAAACACTAGCGCTTTGCAGGTTACGCGCTATATACATGGTACCTGGTACTTGGTACGGATTTGCTTCAGTCACTGTTAATACGTGCCAGGTACATTATTTTGTTTTTATTTCTTGAAGAGGTAGTAATAGGTACTCCTGCACTCCTCCAGAGTCGTTCGAGCCCGTCCTGTGACCACGGGCTCGATACTTGGCGACGATTCACTGTGAGAACAACTACCATACCAGGTGTCAGGTATTAGACAAGCAACGTGTGGATTTTGTTTTTTTTCGATCTCACCAAGCCGTGGCTAAGCGATAGCGGCGCGGCCTTGGCCCTCCCTTCGATGCCACCCTCAAGCCACTCCCATTCCATCTTCTCCTGCTCCCGCTGATCCAAAAGGCGGAAGATGTCCTGGTTTCGGCCAAAAAAATACGTTGCGTGTACTCTCAGTTCCGACGCAAGCACGGCAAGGTACCAACGGGACCGAAGACACTCCAACAACAGAAACCATAAAGCCGGTTTATAAAAACGGTAAATATCATCAACAAACACACACCACGGTTGACCTCTCGTACCCGAGAGCGATAGGCATGAAACCCGCAGTTCCGACGCAAGCACGACAGGGTACCAACGGGACCGAAGACACTCCAACAACAGAAACCACACACCAGGTTTACGAAGACGGTAACTGTTATCGACAAACACACAACACGGCTGACTCCTCGTACCCCGAGAGCGATGGGCATGAAACCCGCAAGCATACTTCCATTTTGGCCTTGAAAGGTATTCGTAAATCTTACCAGATACCTGGGAGTATATACCGGTACTTCGTACTAAGTAATAGACCAGGTGAAAACAGGTCAATGCTCCAAAAACGACTTGGCAAAGTGACAAAAGACGGCCCGCACCTTAACGTCTGCGTTCTTGATGAAGCTGAAGTTCAGCTTGATGGGGAACAGCTGCATCGCCGCAATGTACACGTGCAACTCCTCTTTCAACAAGTCGCCCCCTCGTCCGATCCCCCTGCTGTCGTCTGCTCGCCGTTCGTCAAGGTCCTCCTCGGCCCCCCCCCCGTTAGGATCGTGTCCTTTAGAGCCCTCCTTTGAGCCTAATCGAGTTCAACACGAGATTGCGGTGCCGCAATAGGCCGGGGCGGTTGTGGTTAGGGAAGGCGGAGCACTGCGCACGCTCGCGGGCGGGGGGGGGGGGGGGGGGTCACCTTTTGAAGGACGCCCATGACTGAAGGGTCATCAACCGTGCACAGATCACGATATATCTATCTAATGTAGATCGTCTAGATCCAGGTTTTCATTCAGATCGTACAGATCAGGGATGTATCTGCCGTGAAGCATCTAGATCGTCAAGTGGGAATCGGTGATCTGTCCGAGATGTTAATTGTTTCATCACTGCATATTTAATCAACTCTAATTCCAATTTATTCATATTTCCGACTGAGCACGGAGCTGACCATGGTCTGCTGACTTGAGGCAAATTATCGCAAGCCCCCCTTGCTCCCTCCCCCCCGCCGCCGCCGCCCCCAGGATGCAGTCTACCCTCCATGCGACTCGCCGATAACCCCACGACACTTCGCGCTCTGTGCAAGCAATAGTTGCCTGGTCTGTGAAAACCCGACATGTTTCGCCCCGGGTCTATGGTCATACAACTACGGCCATGCATGACATGAACACCCCCCCCCAGTCTCGAAAGGGATGCATGGTCGATGGTCAAAATGACCGAGGCAAGCAACAAATGAGTATACCTCCCCCACCCGCCCTCCTCCCCTTTCGTCAGCCGGATAAACGTTTCCATCTGCACTTGCAGACTCCATCGCTTCTTGCCTGCCATTGCACGAGTTGTTCAACATCATGACATCGCAGGCACCCAAACCAATTCTTGTTCGTAAGTACGTACCAGATACTGTATTTTATCTGTTCAACTAGCTGTTCAAACACCCTGAATTCATCAAATGCTGCTGGCATATGCCAAATTTCAACGCGCTGACCCCAAGGGCATGAAAAAAGCGTATGCACGCCACAGAAAGTACTCGTCCCCCCTCACCTTTCCCACCCGCACCGTCGCCACCGCCCTTTTTTCGACCCTCCGCAGGAGCCGCGGGAGCGGACGACGCCGCTTGCAGCGCCAACAGGCCTACAGCTTTTCGGTTGTAAACGTCGCGCGACGCCCGCTGATAGTCGAGACGATCCACCACGAACTGATTTTGCGTTGCGGGTCGAGACGAGAAGGCAAGATGTGGTCGGGGAGGACTTTCGCTTCGACATATTGTGGCCCATGTCAGCGTACTGCTGTCGTTTCACCTATTGTAACACATGAAAATTGTGTTGCAACCTAACCATGCTAGAATGCGTACGCCCAAGCTACTAAATAAGCGCTAATTTTCACCGAGCGGGAAGAAAGGCCGGTGAGTATGAGCGCGCCTCTATACAATCGCCTGTTTTCAGCGGAGCTGTCCTCCGAAGCGGCCGGCAAAAACGTTCAACCATGGCCAGGGAGGCAGACCCGTACACCGGACCATTGACGATGACACAACCAGCGTACTACTGTACCAGGCACATAATATCAAATAAACAAGAGGCAGTAACAACGGCATCAGTGAAGAAACGTCGTGTCGGGTTTTGCCAAGAGCAGTACGTTGGGCAGAGCAACCAAATGTAGCGCGCCACTGAATATACGTGAAAACATAAAATAAGCATTGAGCTGGGAGATCGTAAAAATCTTTTTCAAAGCTCATATTTACCCCGCCTCCGATGTTGCTTTTTCATTTTTCATGATTCACTGCCTAGAGATGAATCAGAAATCACGAATACCTGGCCCAGCGAGCGACAGCTTTCCAGGTGCAAGCCACGGACGGCTCTTATCTGTTCGCGTGTTCTTCCAGTCTGCCAGCACCATTCCATGCGGTATCCACTTGGTACTCCCACAAGCGCGATCAACCAAACAGTGCTAGCTGCTGCTGTTGAAGTGAGCTACGTACTACTGATGCGTACCCAGCCAAAGAATATGAACCATAACGCCTAATTCTCTCTACAACCAACTGCCGATTATCATCATATCGATTCCCGATCCCTAATAATAGTTTCCTGTTACAAGCACCAGGTACATGTATACCAAACCACGTACTTCTTACAAACGTGCAATAAGTACAGCGTAACGGCCACCCGCACCTGAACCAGATCGGTCAGGATCGCTTGTTCAAGCCTGACGTCCAGCTCCTGCAGCATCACGGCCACGTACTGCGGATCCGACAAGAGGACGGTGAAAATACGTTTGACTAGTACGATGTTTTTCGGGAAAAAGTTACACATTTTACGGCGCGTAGGGAGGCTGCGTACGCTACAGAACAAGAGCCTTACACACGCGAGGTGAGCACGCAACCATGAAATATAGGATCACAACGTATCATCACAGAGCAAGTGAACGTCGCGGAGTGCATGGAGCATTGCTGCGGCCATCCTATGGGTGCGACTCTTCGGACAGTTTCACCAGCGGGAGCCTACTCTATCCACGATTTATGGCGCGGCCTCTGTTCGCAACATCGTCTGATATGCCGTCAACTTGGTGCAAGGGGGACATCCAAAAAAAGCGTCGGCGGGTCGATCGGACGCGATGCAAGGTTCGCCGACTAGGCACAAGAACGCGGGCATGAGACGTCCCAACTCCGGATGAACCTGCCCCAACATGGGTTGTGTCAACAACGCGTGCCCCTATATACAGGCTTTCTCGCCAAAAAAGGAGACGAAGTTTACAGTTCTTAGTCTTGGAACATCCACAACAATGCAACATGACCACCTCCACGCTCAATAGTAACTGCAGTCAGCCTTGTGCCTATTTATAGGCAGAAGGCAAAACGAGTTTTTCGTTTCATTGGAGCGCCACTATCTCACGGAAGCCCTCCCAAAGAAAATGATGGGCATCCATCGTACTGAAGAATGCGAGGAGAGCAATTCGGAACGATGCCAAGAATGAACCGCAGTTTCGCGTTTGAGATACTGCCGTGCTTCTTCGTCACGAGTTCATCGCAGAGGCGCCGCCTACTGTTCCAAAACCACGTACGGGGAAACACGCAAAAATAACATTCTCGTGCGAGCATCAATGGCCGACTGCACGAGCCCTGCAGTACCAATGAAAGACAGTGAAACCACGATGACCGCCACCCGGACGCTATGCAGAACGCAACAAAATAATGGAACCTCGAAGTGGTATTGATCACCTCGAAGTGGTTGAGGTGGCTGTGGCTCTTGATGTTGTTGCGGATGAAGCTCATTTGCAGCGTCGCCTGAGGGTGTTCAACCATGGTCGGTGCCACCACCACCGGGGCCACGGGATCAATCGTCTGATTGTCGAGTTGCACCCAGCCTACAACGCAGCTCCCCCTCGTCATCTCCTGCATGGGTATGCAACGCACAGCGAAAAGTGATGTCAAGTGCGATAATGTGTGTTTTCTGTTTTACTTGGCATCTCGAAAAAAAAACAGTGTGAAAAGGACGGGAAGTAATCCATTTCGAGAAAGTCGTGCATTTTGGACGCACATGTTCATGTAATGCTTTTTGACGGCAAAGAGAAGAACCCTCGCCGAAACGACAAGGGCAATAGACACCCTAGGCACTTATCCAATGGTAAGTCAGTCGGCCACTGCGAACATGGTCTTGTTCACCTGGTTGCACAGTTTCATTTATTTTAATCAAATTATGTTTTCCAGGTGAGGTACAAATCATCTCAATTGAGGAGCATGAAGAACTTATAGGTGCTACGTCTACTGAATCATGCGGCACACATGAACAGGAAGCCTGGCTAAGCCACACACCCTCGAGGGTGCCTAAGCGGCCGAGGCGATGCCAGTAATTTGTAGAAGGGGAATGTGTCACCCGCGACTCTTTTCCCGGAGACCAGATGGTCTGAAACTCCACTCACACTATCGTGTTGCCGGGTGGGAGCCGTACAATGTTGCATGATCTATATAGCACATGTTTCCTGGGTTGGATCTGCAATATGCAGATACTGCATACAACATCTCCTGATGGGCAGGGTAGGATCTAGAAGATACAGGTAGTCATCTACCCAAGGTGTGCACTGCTGCCACACCGCTATACGGGTGCACACGCTCAACCACCCGAGCAAACATTACTTTATGCGTTAAAAGCACATGGTCGACTCAATAACGGTACCTGTGACTCCGCGTAGCGACCGTCCACGCCCTTGACCGACAGATGCAGGAGCTCTTTGGCACGTCTGGGTGGGATGCGTTGAAACGGGACGACACATAACAGAAGGGCACGAAACAGCATATGAGTTCGGAAATAGCAATAGCGGGGTGGCCGCGGTGGGTAGCAGCGGGACTCAAGGAACGAGCATACGCCCTCCTTTCTCAGAGCAAGCGCACACGTCTCCTCTGTAATGTTATCATTGAGCTCCGCACGTAAAGGCAGGCAGGCAGGCAGGCAGGCAGGCAGGCAGGCAGGCAGGGAGGGACCGGGCACACAAGCATGGACCGTATCACACGGATGATAACATAACGCACCCCCCTCGACGAATTTCCGAGCTACTTTTTATCACGCGGATGGTAACATAACGCACCCCCCTCGACGACTCTCCTAGCTGCTTTTCTCTCGACAGCGGGGAGGGAGAGTGCAGGCCCCCGGCGATGCTCGTCTAGAAATATCTCGAAGAAGCAGTATCAAAGCCACCATTTTTGTTGCGTGTACCCTTCTCGTTTGGGAGAAAATCGGTGCGGCCGTAAGTCCCACGGTATGCCCGCTTGCGTGATATATGGTAGGTAGACCGGCACGAAAAATAGGACACGGACCAAAACCAGATCAGCGGCGTAACACAGGAGAAGAGAACTCTACCTGGTATTGCTTACAAAACACTCCGTCCCACAAGCCGCACTCGTGACTCACTTGTTATCGACGAGAGACATGGAGACCTCGCCCAGAAGAGCGCTGACGTACGACCGGCTAGGCCCGCGCGACGCTGCCGCGCTATCGTAGCCGGACTCACAATCATCCGCGACCCATCGCGCGGCGAGCTTCGTATATATGTCAACCAGGAGAGGACGCCAGCCAAAAATATAGTGTTGAGGGGGGAGAGACACAACGGGGCAGCAGGGCCGTCGGCGGTGAGCGAGAATGCGCGTCCACATGAGCGAACCAGCAGCAGTACCACATGTGACCGGTGAACGGCACGTGCCGCTCCTTTGGTGCTGCAGCCACGTCAAACCCTACGTACATCGAGCGGTCCTCGGTCGCGACTTGTCGTGATCGTCACTACCGCCATTCGCTATTATCAGTAAATCGCCTTTGCGTCTCCTTGATAATTTGAAAATAGTACGTAGACTTGGGACTTGATTGTGCGTACGTACAGATTAAAATATTGTCGAAACAAGGTTATTGTCACATAATCGGTTACACGAATCAGAGCCCGGATTGCTGGGGTATATATAGGGTGTGTGTCCGGAGTGGCAGGGAAGGGGGGGAACGGCACGCGCGTACGCAGCATGGTGACACTTGTACTGCCGCATGCTCTTCTTACATAGACGCTTGATCAGGCCGGACATGCCGCTATTTTGACCTACAATACCTGCCTCTTTGTTTTGGTCGCAAAGTAATCAAACACCGAACGTCTACATACTCAACAAATATCGATTACGCAGGTGGAGAGAGCACTCAACAGAGACCTCACCGATTGGCATCAGCAGTAACCATCACGTACGGGTAGCATACAATTCACATGAAGAGAAACATCGGTACATAGATGAAGACTCCATGCCATTCCCGACATCCAAAATACCCCGATACCATACATCTCACTACCCATGGAACTCCACAATCACCATCGCGAAATATCTTGCGTACAAGCATCAACCAACACACCTGAATGACCGGATTGTAGTGAGCGAAGTCGGTAGCCCTGCGCTGTTCGGTGGCCTTTGCCCATCGCCCAACGTCACCGTTGCCGTCGCCCTCGGCCTCCCCGCCGAACAAAGGGTCTTCAGCTTTGTGCGTCGGAGGGGATAGCGGGAACCAGCGCTGTGGGGAAGGGAAGGGGTTCAAAGGAGGAGGATAGTTTCGGCAACCACTGAATAACCCCTTTGGGGCTTCAGCGGGGAAAAGAAGTGTCCAGCATAACTGACGATTACTATAGCTGCGAGTCGGCAGGATTAAACGACCAACAACTAATCGGTAGATGCCGATAGCCAACTATCTGAGTTCAGTTGGCAAGTCGGCTTGGCGAAGCCTGGCCAGCCGGCTCAATCCTTCCTTCAAATATGGAAACCCATCAAGTCGGATAGCCGGCATCTCCGGGAAACGACTGACTTTTAGTCCTACCTATAACGTAGTTGGTGGCTTAACCCTTTTAGGACTGCAGTCTCATTTTGGCGACGAACCACTCAAATTCTACGTAGTTTGTCCCCAAAACAGGACTGCAGTCCTAAAAGGGTTATAACGACTGCAGCATCGACCATACCAAGTGCAGCGCAGGGAGATAGGTGTACGTCGCGGAGCACAAGCATGATGATCGATTCTTGTACTGCTGCACGATTTGAAAAAAAAACTCGCACTTTGAGCGCGGCTCAAAGTTTCACGTAAGGCAGGATGGATGTACCGTGCACTAACTTCAGCAACCAGAAAAAGCTATTACGATCAAGTTTCGAGAAAAACGTCGAGCCAAAAAAAACTGAACTGCCAATTTTCCAAGAGCTGTCGCGTACTGTAGTGTAGACGATTTTACCCCTGCGACCGAATGAGAGGCCCGAAGTTAGACGAGCATCCACGCGCTCTTATCCGTGTATCTGGGCGTGACTTCGTGAGAGCAAACGGGTGTGAGAGAAGCGCGGTTGACAAAAACATGCTTGCCTGATACTCCGATCTCGCCCTATACGAGCAGCAGTCGATCAGCCCCCCCAGTTGGATGTCCAGACGGCCCAGCTCTACGTCCGATCGTATATCGGTAACGCCTACCTCAGCGAAAACGCTCAAGCTAAGGCGTTGGCACGGAGTGGGGCGGGGTGGACGCAAAAGGGTGGTACAATATTTGGGAATGGGTACTGGCGCAGCTGATACTGCAGCAACATTTCGTCCACGCTTTGACTCGTATACATAAGGTTTGGGATTAATGCTGTTTTCCCTGACCATTACGTACTTTCTCGTGCTGCTGTAGGTCGCCTACGAACCAAGTACCAATAAGTTGCTTCCTCTGTGCTTCCAGCAGGCTTTCTCCCACTCCGGGAATGCCTTTCTTCCGTCCCCTGCTTGGGTTCAAAATCAGTGTAGATACCCTGGAGTATCGTGAAGCCAGATGGTGGAACCAAACAGTACCACGCTGAGCGCAAATGGTACCTGCCGGTTAGTAATGCTAGATACGTTACTTTCCACCAAGATTGATACTTGTAGAACAAAACGTTGAAACACGGCTGCTGCACGCTTTCCTGTTTCATTCAGCCAGTGCTTTATAACAATGCAACACCTTCTCCTATATCCCCCGCCGAGGGTCTATGGTCATACGGCTACGCCCATCATGACACGAGCACACCTATGGTTATACGACTACGGCCATGCATGAGATCGAAGACATCTCTCCTATCCAGTCCCCCCCCCCCCCCCCCCCCCCGAAAATTCCTGGCCTCCGTACCTGAGAATGCCTGACGCCTCGAGAGCCTCTACCTTGAACTCGCACACGTGTTGGTTGCGGTTCCAAGTGGGAGCAGCCGCCACGGTGGCTTTCTCGCTTCTCCACAAAAAATCTCCGCGCTGTAAGTGGGTTTTCACGACCACGTACACGCGGCGCTGGGTATTGGCGAGGTGCAACGCCTGATAGCGGTTGGGGCGAGAAAAGGATGGCCGGTTCAATCGTTTAGTATGTAGGCGTTCACTTTAGGCGGCGCTGAGGCACGAGTAGCACGAACGTTTTTTTAGGTAAAGGAGATACATGCGACTGCTTGAAAACAAAACATCCCACACAAATTTCCCAAGCAGGTTGACGCACAATGACGTGGGCGCGGTTCTGAGGGGGAAAATTTCAGCGGTCTTGTGCGGTAACTATTTTCGCCCGTCCACAGCACAACAGCGCTCCCACACCTGCAAAGGTTGTATTCGGAGTACACCGCCGTCCCTCATAACGCGCTTGTGGCTCAGGTCCATCTTGCACACCATGGCTTCCCTCGTGGGGCGCAGCAGCTCCTTCAGGCTTGGCCGTCGCAAGAGCGGCAGCATGGACGCCTGTGCGTACAACGATGGAATGCAAAAAAAAAGGGCAGGGAGCGAAAAATAAGGTTGGTTGGGGGGGGAAGTGTCGGCGGGTGTCTCAGGCATCGCGTAAACGCTCCACCGGCACACCGTGAAATACACACAAAAAACAGACAGAGGGCACCCATACGAGTCGATGCTGCCCCGAACTAGTCCAAAATATTGCTCACAACGAAAGAACCTTTGCTACCCCAAGTCGTACACACGTCAGTAGCCCCCGGGCGCCCGCTCACCTGCTGCTTGTACTCCCACAGTGGATCCCGCTGCCGCGCAAGTTCTGCCGCCCCCACGGCTCCAGCGAGAGGTTCGCACCCCTTAGTCCCCACCGACGCACCACCAGCCTCTCTTGCCCCTCGCGTCGCTACCTTTGGCTTAACACCACCGACTCCGTCAGCAGCTTCCTTCTTTCCAACCTTGACTTCGGTCTCAGCAGTGGTCCCACTTCCACCGGGAGCGGACCGCGTCATGGTCAAACACGGCGCGACCGGGCTGCGGCGGGCCGTTCTATCCTCGTCTGCATCGTCTCGTGCGCCACGGTCGCATCTGGTTCCATGGGCGGTTGTGGCTGCCGCTGCTCCCCCCCCTCCACCGCTTGTGGCGTTGCCGGTGTTTGGCGAGATAGGGGCGGGGGTGGTGCCCGCACGAGCTAGATTGGCCATCTGGTCAACGTTGCTCGGGGTAAGCGTGCGGGACCCTCTTCGAGCATTAACGCGCACCTGGATAGCGCAGGGTGGTGGGGGTAGGGACGGGGAGACAATGGCGTCAGAGAAAAAAAAAAACATTCGTTCCCCTCGGTATTCCCAACATAAGGACTGCCAAAAAAGCTCATAGATACGTTATTTACCAGGTACATTCTTGCTTTTTTTTAGTACTGGCTGTGTGAACCCAGTCCGCGCCAATACTCCACCATCGTGTGCCATGTGTTATATTCAAAGCCACTGCCACGAAGAAACACCGGAGCTGAATCGGCGCCCATGCATGGGGGGCAAGCAAGCCCTTCACCGTCGCAGAACACATCACAGGACGCACAATGCCCACCCCCCACCCATACGCCGCACCCAGACCAACACAACAGCCCCCGCAAGCTACGCACGCGCCTGGTAGTTCGCCTGCGCCTGCCTCTGGCGGAAGCTCAGCCGTCTAGTTAATCGCTTGAAACCCCTAGCTTGCGAAGAGGTAGACCCCTCCACCCCGGCGCTGGGAACCGGAGATCCGCCTCCGCCGCGTCGTTGGTGGTTTCGCCTTCGGCTCGAAAATTCTGCACCACCTCGGCGCGACACCGGAGACACCGGCGGCGATAAGTTTCCTGCGCCACCAGTATCTTCCGTGCCGAGAGCGCCCGGTAACGTCTGCGCCAAATTTGTGCCGCTCCCGAAGGTCCAAGCCGACAGCCTCCGACCGCTAATGGCCATAGATGCTCGTCTCCGTGAGGGACTTCGAGGAGTTACGGGCGGACCAGAGGATCCCAACGCGTCAGGAGCATTACCACCCGCCGCGGCTAACACGTTGTTGGTGTTCATGCCGTCTGCTCGGCCGTTGAAGGGGCTGATCCTCGCAGCAAGGTCGCCGTACCGCCCGACTGACTCGTTCAGCGTCAGGGACCTGGCACGGCTGTAGTCAGCATTGCCATCGGCCCCTCGGCGGGTTGGCGTCATGGGCCCCACCTTCGAGGTCTTTTGGCGGTTGTTACCATCCCTGTTGTCTCCGATGCCCTTGAAGCCCATTTTCTCGAGGTGCCTCTTAAGCCGGGCAACTTTGGAGTGCTCCTTTTGTCCACCCCTCTGCGTGAAAGAAGCAAAGGCAGCAGGAGCACGATGTACCAGTGGGGACGGGGCGGAGGCGGTGGAACTGGGTTCAAACAAATGCCATGGTTAACCTTAACCGATTCAAATCGCATGGCGTAGTCGGGGCGCTGCGCCAGGCTACTCAAACTTGACCCCCTTCGGGACTTGAGACGGAAAGCAGTGACGATAAAAAAACAAGAGTACAGCATCGACCACAGCTTGGTTGGGGGATGCTAAAACTAGTGTCTGAGCTACAATGCTAGGATTCGTATACGCCGCGGGCACAGCACGGTTCTTCTCGTACCCTGTGCGATCACATGACTCGTAGACGTTTGATGTTACCAACATTGTCGCTTGTTAAAGCATTCTTGTCCGTTCGCGTGTTCCGCCAGACTGCCAGCACCGTCACGTGTGCTGCGTTCACCCACCTGGCAGTGCCACCCACGCGATTAAGCAAACAATGGCTACCGCGAAGGTAAACAAAATCCAAACAAGCACACAGAAATAAGGACCAACACGCTATTAATAATCTCTTTTACGAACAAAGGGGATATTTTCGGAAGGTTCCCTATCACAGTGAAATAACCCTCTCCTTTGTGTCCTCGCTGTTTCGGGGTTCCGAGAAGGGAAACTCAACGCCGTACACAAATGCGGTGCAGCCTCGCAGCAGGTGCTACTGACCGTCATCGCGAGCTGGGTTTTCATCTCCTTCGCCTCTTCCTTTCGAAGCCGCTCGATGAGCAACCTCGCTCGTTCCAGCCTCGCTTCCACGCTGCCGAGGAAAGACTGGTCATCAAAGGGAACACCGAAAAACGGTGGGGGTTAAAATGAAAACCCATGATTTTGAGGGCCGAGCATTGGCGGCAAAACCCCATCAACAGGAACGCGCTACTCGCTCCCTGCATGCTGTTGCACCATGTGTGTTTCGCTATGCGGGGAAATGAGCGCAAGGTTGCGTACGCATCCGCATGGGCGAGGAAGGGGGCTTAAACACGAAAATCATTATTGAGGCATCGCGCCGATACGCACCTTGTGGTCTACGAGAGAGGCGTGGCCTGCCCGCATGAGAAACAGGCCGCGAACATTGCGGGGCGACAGCTTATGGCAATGTGAAACCTCGAGTGTAACTCAGTTGAGGCAACGGTCCTATATATCAATAAACAGAGTGTTACCTTTGACATGAGTCGTGGACGAAAGAGGTGTTCCGAACGGGCGATAAAAACGAGATGACAGGACAAAGGTTGACACCCGAAAGGTGATACTACAGCAAAGGCCATGAAAACATTACATGCAGGCTGGGAGTGAAATTTCCAAAAGTCAACGAAGCCCCTACTGTATTTCCACCAAAAACGAGAACGCCCACCTCCAGTCCCTGCACCCGACAGTGCAAGAACGATTTGATGGATTGGACCCATCGTACTCGAAGCTTGATGGACCCGGTGATCTTGTCCCCGGCGGCCAGGTGCATCAAGCGAGAGCTCCGTCGATTTAACGGGAACCAACCGACTCGTTCCCGCTCATCCTGCTCACGGTGAAACGCAGAGGAGGACCAGCTGAAACATCGGCTAATCACCGTTCAACGCAGTTGGGCGTGGAAGTGTGATGAGCTCAAGCTTTTTTGCTACCCATCCGCCGGTCAAACAAACGCCACTCGACCCTAGACTAAGGGTGTATTTCCGTCTATTCGTAAATGCAGGTATAGACCTGGCTGCTGAACCCGGCACCTTGGTGCTTAGCACGGGGCACAAGTCTCCCCTCGTCCGTGTCCCTGCTCCCCTTGCATCGCGCATAACTTCTAAATGAGTAGCCTACGCTCCTATTAATTGCTGAGACCGACCTCAGCTTAGATAACGACACTGCTGTCAGGGAAAGCGCCTCAACACAATCCTGCAAGAGTCATCTTAAAACTGTTACACTGGGCCTATGCGCGAAGTTTAATTCCCTTGTCACAAGAAAGGGGTTTGTTGGCATGTCGACACGAGAAAGATGCACCAGACACGCCCCACACGACACGCGTCTAAACCCCTTTATAGCTGGACCCGCGTTTTGGGGTACAAACTACTTGCAAATTATAGTTGGATAAACGGTTGCAGTAGTTCAAGGGGTGCTTAAGCGTGTCGAGCAAGACAAATCCGATGGAACTCGGTAGAGCTGCTGGAAAGTGCGGGAATTGAGGCACAAAAAGCGTCAAACGTAATATAATACCAGGTATGAAAGAAGCATAACGACAACCATCGACGTAAAAATCAACGAAGCAAAAGGTTTGATGGACTCTCATCCTAACGCCCGCAATAGAAACGCCACCACCAGATCTCCGGTGGGGGGCATCGAAGACAAATAAATAATCCCGTCTGCAATGTTCTACACTAGACAACAAGAAACCGGTTGCAAATGTTGTCGTTACCTGAAGCAGGGACAGGGGCACATCCGCCTGACCAAGGAAGTCGTTCGGCCGTACTATGTGCCGGGAGAGAATGAGCACTCGCACGCCATAGCCGCGCTTGCTCTGAGCCGCCTTCACAGGAACCTGCGTTGTCGAATGAACAAAAAACGGCCCATGCATGCGCATCGAGGGGGTGGGTGTTTGTGAAAGAAAATCAGCAATGCAGCATGTGCTCCAGGTAGTAGTGCCAGCACCGTATGAGCCGTGCCAAGGTAGGGTTTGCACCTTCCCCCCCCCCCCGAATAAGTATCACTGACCGGCTCCTCAGCTAAGGAGCTGTCCCAAACATGGCACCATTTGGACCCGATGGGTAATTTTCAAGGGTTACCTTTTCGATAGATGCCTACTTTGTATAGCCAGTGCGATTCCTCATGTATGGGGCTTAAATTTCGACTGTTCTCGAAATCGGTTTTGGTTGGCTTCTCAAGTGAGGACACTCGGAATATTCTCAGAAATTTCAGGTGCTGTATACCCCTACCGTAGCACGCGTCGTGATTCACTGTATATTCCGGTGGAGTGAGCCAAAACCCCACACACGCTTAGCCACGGATTTTTTTTTCTAGTGTGACAGCTTGCACAACATGAAAGCTGACTACTATTACTAGGACGAACGAACGGACGGGCGACTTGACGTTATATATCCGACCCCTTTTAGTGCGATGCCAATGCTCCACTCGCAACCGATGGCCTCCCAAGCACGGGCGGACCCATACCTTGAAGACAAAGCGCTGCCCTGACCACTTCGGGTACAGCGTCTTCTCGACAAAGTACGTCTCCCCTCGCTGTCCCCGGAAAGGGGTATCCTCAGCGTCTCCAGGAACCTTGAGGTAGCACACGCAGTACGGATCCGATAAGCCCTGCAGGCCTGTGGGGCGAAGACCCGCCGCGGCCAAGACCTGAAAGAGGAGGGGCAAAAAAAACTAAAACTTAGTCGACTTCAGGGGGGCGATTGTCGTTATTATAGTGGTATTGGATATCGCATGTATGATAATCGATTTCGATATGTATGATGCCGATAAACGAAAAAAAAAAAAAAACGAATCGATATTTATTATTTCGAAATTTGATGCATGGAAGCTCAAGTTTTCGTTCACTATTCAGTTTGCGTTCACTATCAGCATAAAAAACACGGGGGATGATGTAGGGTAAAATGTGCTCGATGGGTGTACGATGTATCGACAGTTCCAAGATATTTCGATTGTCGAAAATTTCGATGCGTCATCCAACACTAGCCGCTCTGCTTATTCCATGCAAAGTATAAGTACCCGTAGTGTTGCCTGAGAAAGCCAAGCACGGCAAGAGGGGGAGTAAGTACAGGGTGGGTCCATGAGCAAATACATAGCACAACACGAAAAACAAAACAAAAAAATGAAGGGGGAGGCTTACATATTTGGGAGGAGCTATCATACGAGCTCGGCCGGGCAAGCCGCTAACATTATGGCTGGACTGGATTTCCGAGACGGTTTTTGCAAATCAGAATCTGAAACTTTGACACATACTGTAGAACAACAAAACATTTTTTTTGACGGGAGTACGTTTTTGATATTTCTATTTTTTCGTGAGCTAGCCCGATATTAGTGGAATTGGGACTATTTGTTTTGCGACAAAGTGATTTTTTTTTTTTAAATCAAAAACATACTCTCGTCAAAAAAAATGTTTTGTTATTCTGCAGTATGTGTCAAAATTTCAGATTCTGATTCGCAAAAACCGGCTCGGAAATCGACATTTTCATTTTTGGCCTTAGACCATGTCTTGAGCAAGAGTACGAGTGCGTACGTAAGCGTTTCTTCTTGGCGGGCCCATACTATAGCTAGTCACACTCCAAATTGTCACCGCTCCCATGGAGGATCTGCACTATTTTACGTGTTCTTAAGATTGCAAGTGTGGCGCAAATTTATTTGCTCGGTCACCCATTTCAGCTCCTAGTCATCAAACAACCAAGTTGGCTACTCCCAATGGGCCTACCAGTAGCGCGGTGAGAGGGGGGGGGGGGGGGGGTAGTCACATTCCACAAACGAATAATGGGGACGCAAGTAATATTACGGGTGGGCATATGTAGTAAGAAGCAGATTTCGCGATGGACCCAAAAACCATGTATTCCCCTATTTCTACACACCATATTTGGTTCTGATAACTGCAGTGTGTTTCCCAGCAATAGTTACAGTACGCAACAGTTGGCAGCCACCGACGTATTGCAACAACCTCTCGCGAGACAGAACGTTTGATTCAGACCAAGGGGTTCAGCAAACGTGTACTCGAAGAGTGTCACACCCCGCCCCTCCCATATCCCTAATCACCTCGACGAAGACTTCGTTCGGCTCCGAGATTCCGTACTCCATCTCGCTGGCCAGCAAGCGTTCGGCATCCGACACCTTTTGGACCTGGAACGGAACACGATGGGGAGTGCCACGGTATGAAAGGCAAACGAGCTGAGACATTTACAGCAGCCCGAGGTATTCTTAGCGACTAAGAGCCCGGGACAGAAATGCGTTTCATTCTGCTAAAGAACAACGCAATCAAATACTTCTCCTTCAGAATGCAGTATGTGCATGTACGTAAGTACTCGTCGGCAAGGGTCCAGGCTTCCATCGTCGGTCGAACCAACGCACTCAATAACACTTGTCTCCGTTGCTTACGGGGCATGAACCACTGGCAACTACCCGACAGGAGTCGCGAGTTACGGATAACGACAGAGAGAGAAAACCCTCCAACCCACCTAGTTTATGGCGGTCCAATTCAAAAGTAATTAAGCGACACTCTTCCAGTTTCTGGTTCCTTTTGATTTGACTGCGGCTCGTGAGATATCGTTTATTTTTTCCGTTTCTTTTTCCGTCTTGCAAGTCTTCCTTCTGTTTTTTTTAATTCATGTCTTCGGGTGTGCGTACCATGGATATGCTCCTGGAATGATGGTTTGCAAGTGATACGGGGTGGTATACCACAGCCCGTCGTACCGTTCCATTGCGTACTGGTACTGCGGTGCACCAATTATTTTGTAGCTTTTTTATTCCATCGCAGCGTTTTTTTTTAAACCTATTTCGTGCCCACGGGTTAGGTTTCAGGGAATTGAGCTATTGTGAGAACATCATCATAGCCTAAGTCCTTGTTGTCATAGCTTCCGACGAGTTCTCGTGCAAGCTACATCGAGGTCCGCAGCATGGCGAGCACGTGCGTGCCCCCAACGGCACCCCGAGCGCGAGCGCGTGAACAGCTTATGCACACGAGTGGAGAGAGAAAAACACAGCAGTGTGCGGGCGAACAAGTAGGAGCTACTCGTACAGCAGTGTTGCCTCTGCGCCATACGGTAACGAAACCAACTCAACGCCCGGCAGCAACAAGCATACGGGCATCCTTGAAAGGACACAAATATGCCGGTCGGTGTTTCTATACGTGAGAAAAGAACGCGATATGTGAGGCGTGTTACCGTGGGTTCGATGCCCGCGTCCTTCGTGCGCCTCCCACGAAGATGGGCTTGCGCGCTCTGGTGCTGTGCGCTCCATATTTTCCCATGATGCTATATACCACGCACTTAACAATCCGCCCAGTGTTGTTGCTTGTGTGGTCTGCAGCAGGCTACTCGTCACGTTTTCACTAGTCCAGTTGGCTCGTCCTGTTGAATGATAATTTCGATAGCTTTACGACTATCCTTTTGACTAACAACCGCGGGACAAGCTTTTTTGCAGGTAACGGCCTCATTTCGGAACGTTTTCGACCCCAAACAGTACACAGTAGTAGAGCGAAACGCCGAACTTTTGGCACCACCACAAAACACAAGAAAAAACTCGCGCACCTTGGCCTCATCCAAGCCAAGCGTCGCCTCAAGCTCATGAAGATGCGCCATCGTCAGCTCCTGCTTTTCGTCGTCGTTCGTACCGGCCGTAGCCGCCGGGGATGACGCGGTGAGCGCATCTCGGCTGACCCCTGGACGAATCATCGGCACCTGTCCACTACCTAAACGTCTGTCATTTGCTGCTGAGCCCGCGCCCGCCGGCCCGTCTTCTTGCCTCCCGCCAGGTATCACCGGGCTAGCGGAGGCGCTCGACAAGCCAGCATGGGCAGTGACGAACTCGTCGATGCTGTCCTCCCGAGTCACGCTGGTCCCGGGTATCACCCCCAAATAGTTGTTGGTGGGACTATCGTGTTCAAGAGCGATGACCGCTTCTTGCTTGGTATTGATCTTTCTGGTGTCTTGTTCCTGGCGCACCAGGACCTCTAGATACCTACGGTGCATTTGGTTTAGACGAAAACGGTGTCGGTTGGGCGAGAAGGAGACAGGAAAGGTAACGAAGAGCAAAAATGGTCAATTTCACCAGGCGACATTCACACAAACCGTCCCCTACCACACGGCTTGCAAACTGATTGTCAAGTACTTGATGCTAAATCAATCGAAGTAACTAAATACGTGTAACACTGCGTACAACAATACCATGGCGTTTACATGGAACATTGAACCCACGCAGCCGATGTATGACACAGCTGTCAAAGCTGAGTATCAACCACTCACTCGGTCGAAGTCACAGATGACGTACGTGTGATAATTTTACAAAAACTGATCGAGCCAGGCAGTCTCCGTCTCGGGAGAAAAGGGCAAACGAAAAAAGGCTTCAAGTGCACGAGAGACGTGCAGCACACCAGTACATAGTGCCATTCTTGACGATAACTTGCTTGTGAGTGCGAAAAAGAGGAAGTATACTACTTCTGCTGTGAATTGAATATATAGCCGTCACCCCGTTGACCTCACCACCGAAAACAGAGGGGTTTGGAAAAACGTACACTGCGTTCCCACTGGACAACCAACGGTAGTAGAACCCCTAATTAGCTAGGCTAGAAGT
This sequence comes from Nereocystis luetkeana, assembly GCA_031213475.1. Classification (NCBI taxonomy): domain Eukaryota; class Phaeophyceae; order Laminariales; family Laminariaceae; genus Nereocystis; species Nereocystis luetkeana. The sequence continues at coordinate 6,097,098 of JARUPZ010000006.1, forward strand.
TTGGGGGCATTAAGGAAGAGGAGGACCCCGCAGAAAGGGTACGAGTCTAAAGAGCGACGACATGGAGATAAGAGAAGGGCCAATAAGTATGGGCGTGATCTCATGCCGCAGCACAGAGAGGCCTCATTGATCCCACATTGTATACCTGGTACGAATTAGCCTATGACGGATGTTACAACATAGTAGTCTGGAACAGAAAAGAGGGGACGCCAGCAGGGTGGATCCTTTTTCGCGAAGCCTCATAATTGTACGGGGAGACAGTGAATGAGTATCATTCCGTCAGCGATATCGCAGCTCTACAACAGCCCGACAAAGCAGAAAAAGGCTAGGAAAAAACAGACCATCCCGCCTGCCCATCGTTTGGTAGTGAGGTGTACCGTCGACAACGACATCAGTTTTGCTAGTGTTTTTTCACCGGGGTACCCACTCTCTGCGGCGAGGTGCCGCGTTGATTGCCAGACACTTAACGCGGGAGTAGTAACCCTAGGTGAGAGTCTCCGGCTGGTCGCAGCAGGAGGCCTCATTAATCCCGAACAATACGAATAAACCTACGACGCGATGATACAACGGTAACCTCGTTGACCTCACCACCTAAAACAAGTGGAACAAATGATGGAATTATCTAAAAAAAAAAGTGGAGAAAAGACAAAACGAAGAACGCATGGCTTTACATTCAGTCAGCGGGTGGCTTTCGGGTGTAAGCAAACACGAGGCGACAGCTGGCGGACGGCACTCTTGCCCCTTGACGCACGGCCGTCAAGGACTAGAACCAGCGCAGTAAGTCTAAAGAGGCCTTGGGCCGGGTCAAAACTAGACCGTCAACCGGCACCATCAGAACATGATGAGGCAAAAAGGGGTGCCACCGAAGCCTTACCCCCGGTACTTGTCGAGCACGAGCTGGCTCTGCCATTGCTGCCTGACCAAGGACGTCTCCTTCATCCCGAACGTCGAGATCGTCCTGTGAATGTCCTTGTGGCTTGAAATCAGCAGCACGCGAGTGCGCCCTTCGGCGCTCACGCGCGCGTGGATGTGCTTCGCCGAAAAACCCACGACTCCCTCATCTGTAACGGAGGTTCTGTGACCATCCGACGTCCCGCCGCCAGCTTTGCCGCCTCCATTGGCATCGCGGTGCCCGCCGCCTGCGCTGCCTCCGATACCGCCAACACCACTGTTGCCGCCGTGGTCCCACTCCCACTCTGGAAGGGGGAGCTTTTCCTCGGTTCCGATCTCGTCCAGCCTGTTGTGGGTACGACACAATTCAATCGTCGGGAGGATAAAAGCGAATGAGGTGACACTTAACTATTTAATTGTTGAGTGAAAAGGGGGGGGAGTACTCATGTTATGCATGGCCGTAGTCGTATGGCCATACACCCTCGCATCTCTACAATGCCGGGACGGAGCACGTCGGGTTTTCGCCGACCAGGCAGAAGAAATGCTTGCACCAAGCGCGAAGCGCCGTGAGGTGTTGGGCGAGTCGCATGAAGGGCGAGCAGCATTCTAAGAACCGCTCGTGAGGCGAACTTGCAATGGATGAGAGCTTCGAATGAATTGATGGGGGGGGGGGGGGGGTGGTTACTTGAGGGTTAGTTGAAGGTGCGGAATTCGGGGACAACAAATTACATAGCGCGCGAGAAATGAGACCGCAGCTTTCAACGCAAATGTTTGGTACGTTTTACCGATGGGATACTGTATCGTGCTAACTTTTTGCGCGTCAGAAATGGGATTGCAGCCTTGATCTCTTGAGGTACTTAGAATTAGTGTGTGATAAGTGTTTGCGGTAGTAAAAGAGCCACACGTACACGTTTAGCCTGTGTGGAGTGGTGTCGTGAAATCAACACGCGCTTTGCCAGCCCGTCATACGTTTGCTTAGAAGTATATATCCCGCCATTGCGCAAAGTAATCCGCCGTAGCTCCAACAACAAACCGCAACGCAGGCAGTTCCACGATCTTGGCAGGGTTGTCAGCCGAAAACAAAAATAAGTTAGAAGGCCTTTCCACGACTACAGTAGAAGGGCATGACTTCTCACACGAACATAAACCTAACACAGACTGACACAAGATGAATACCAACATCGCCATTCCCTTTTATCTATGCAAAGATGCCGGCGGCAGCGCATCTCGCTCAACACGAGACAAGACAACACAGCAGTGCGCGTTCTATGTAGGAAAAACGACGACAGCATGATACCACATAGTACAGTGTGTGGTCGTAGTAAGGCAAACGACGACAGCCAAGAGGCCGCAGTACATATTGCGTGGTCTTAGGGCAAACGAAGATAGCACAGAGACACAACACACCGCGTGGTCGAAGGCAAACCGACGACAGCAAGAGGCACGCCGCTTGGTATAATTCGTATCATCCATAGAGCCTATTTCTGACCCCCCCCCCGCCCCGTTCTTTGCAGGGACCCGTGACGCGTTTTGCGGCAGGGGTAGTAGTAGCACCTCATTTTTCTGAGGGCCCTCATTTGATCATAATAAAAGACCTCTACACCTCACTCGAAACTGATGCTAGGAGAAACCGTGTACTATAACCTTAACCCAAACAAAAAAACATGTGCCATGGCCTACCTATGTAAAGAACGAGAAAATACTGCAAAACAAAGTACAGATGAGTGCGACAACCGACAGCAGGGGCATAGCACTTTTACGGCTGAAACAAGCATCTGATTAACGGATCTCCTAAACTCGGGAAGTACCCGGCATCGCTGGAACACCCGTTGCGTTTTTACACCATTTTCCGATGGTTCATCGGGTTGCACTCATCATTTTTCTCAAGGTCAGGTTTTGAGTGGAGCATAAAGCTGCCTGAGTGAGTACTCTGAAAAACCAAAGTGAGGTGCACCTCCATCACAGCATGCATCCACAAAGTGTCATTTTCAACGAATACAAATGGTTGGGGTAGTTCTTCTATTTCAGCTGAGAGGAGCCAGCGATACAATGGCTGACCAGAAGGATGCTCTTACGCACCCCTGTTGCAGCTACTGCAGGTCTTTTACCTGATCAGCTTGATCTGCCCCGACATCGTGCCGGTCTCCTCCGAGGAGACCCTCCCCACGCCCCAAGCCTGGAGGTGTGCCGCCGCCACGGACGGTGCGCTCCCGCCTTCCCCCCGGTGCAGGTCGCCACCACCACCGCGCAGGGCGTCCGGCCCAACACGGACAAGAAGCCTAGGAGGCAAAAGAGGCTCTTCCCACACGTAACTGTTTTCCCATTGCCGTAGAGGTTGTTATGGGCCGGTGGGGGGGGGGGGGGGTGTATGTGTGTGGGAAGAGGGGTGTTGAGGTCGGCGGGCGACAAGGGCATTTTTTTCGTATTTACTTTTTCAAGACTCCGGCGGATGGACCATGAGGGCGGCGATACTGTGATGACTGCGGCGTGGACACCCCGGAATATTCGAGAAAACTAGATCATATCCGCAGCTAAACAAATACGGTCTTCCCCTAGGAGAAATTTCCTATTTTATCAAACGCAAGCACGCTGATGGCCGCCACCAAAACGCGTTTTGCAGGCAGACCACACAGAAAAAGCGGGTGACCTGACACGTGATTCACGTCGCGCATGCAAAACGCGTGCGCCACTGCAAAACACGACCGCTGGGCCCGCGCAACAGAAACAGCGGGAGGGAGGCGCCAGGAAGCCATTTTACAATGATACCCCGCGCAAAATCAAACCCTTTCTCGGACATCAGTGATTACCACTTGGACTTGGCCCAGCTTTGACCAAACATGTTGGACAATTTACTCCAAGTCCACATTACATCTCCATCCGATATTTTCTTCAGGCCGTCGGGCTGGTCAGGGCCGGGGTGTAGAGTCGACAAAAACATTGGGAGTTTTACTCTATAAGTCCTCATCACATCTCCATTGAGATACTTCTTCTCAGGCGATCGGGGCTTACTAAGCTTGATTGGGTTTACAGTCAGAGCTATCCTTCAATCATTTGGTCGAAGCTGGGCCCCCCGATTTTTTTCGTTCAGCTTCCGGCGGACAGGGGGGGGAAAAAAAACAAAGCTCAACCCCTTCAGAACTATGGGTACTACGTACGTTTTTGGGGGCGAATCACTTGAAAATAAGTTTGTTCATTGCTTGTATAAATAAAAGGGGGAGGGCTCACCATATTTCCACCTATAAAAATAGATGTGCCGCGTGTCTATAGAGCCCCTCTCCCTGGAAGCACTCACCCTCGCTTCTCTCCAGGTCCCGCAGACTGCCAAGGGCACCACTCGGCACCTTTTTGTCGGAAGTAAACCCGGTGGGTGGGATCGACATTCTCCACGACGTACGGCACCTATACCAAGAACAAACCAGACCGATTTGAGGGGTGCAGTGCGCACGGAGCGACGGGGGGGGGGGGGGGAGGGGACGAGGAAGACGTCATTGAGAGGAGGGTAGTAGGCCATGGTCTCAAGAATAATAGGTACAGTGGAATGACCAACACCTGGCGCGCGGGACAGTGTAGAGCATGGTTGCGGGGATAGAAAGAAAGCACGGCGGGTGGAAACGCTGACACATGGCGCCCGGTACGCTGTGCAATGGGCGAGGCGAGAAATCGGAGCACTTGCTTCGTCGCCGCTGGAGCGGACGTCGCCATCGCACCGCGCTCCGACTAATCGCGATCCCCTGTTGAAAGGCCCAGCAAGGACAGAGTACCATTTCTCTTGCATTGTGAGACAAGCTTAGAACAGACCCTCGCCCACTCTTCCTGACATGTTCCTGCCACGACCCGTGACACATCTTCGGAGAAGAAATAATCAGCTATAGAAATCGGTACGCTTACGTGTGCCTGTGATCAGGGGGCCCTCTTTTCAAAGTCTCGCGGTACAAAACAAGGCATGACCGAGGACAACGATGTCGGTGTTGTTCTTCCACCGCGACCACCTACGGCCGTCGTCCGCACTCGAACTAATCTGGCGCACCTCGCACCGCCACTCGTGCATATCGCGAGTGGCTGAAGCTCAAGGCACAACTACTCCGAGAAAAAGTCGCTCTCGAAATGTTCTGGCGCACTTCGCAACAGCTACGTACGTAACCTACATATATCGTGATTGGCTGGCGCTCAAGAAACGTCTCCCGAAGGAGTTTGGCATTCGCGCAGTCTCTAATCCCCGGATGAAACGTGGGGCCTCCAAGTCCGAAGCCACCAACCAGACACGGCAAAACCACCCGCCGGGCAACAATACAAAAAAAAATTACACGCATGCTGCTGCGGCAGAGGCGCTCCTAAATTTTCTGAGGCTCCTTCCTTAATTGAGAAGCTCCGTACAATTAGTACGTCAGAACTACTATTACTACGGGGGACCATACCTGGTAGTAAATAGGACCAAATATTGTTGGTAAAAACAGGGAAATATAGAGGTTTTTGTCTGTACCGTAGGTCCTATTTACTACGGTCCCCCGTAGTAGTAAGCCACTCGAGCAGCCCGATGGTGCACAATCCCGTATCCGGGGCATACATGTCTCGAAACATACAAGTAAAACACTATCACAGGGGGGGGGATATACAGTCGTAATCGGAACCAAAGTAAGGCATAAAACCACTGGGGGGGGGGGTCCATCATGAGTTTCTGATTACTATGGTACGGCTCTCTAATATAAGTGTACTGCGGAACACAAAGACGTTATCAGAACCAAATTAAGGCATGTAAACAAAGGGGGGGTACGTGTTTCTTGGAGGTCCATCGTGGGTTATGCTCATGATGGCCCCCGCGTATATTCCAACCATATGGGGTGGTATTAGTCCCTCAGTCGAGGAGCCCCGTCAGTCGTAAATATTCCCTCGCGAGGCAAAAACAAAGTGATACATACCCCTCTATCGTAGCACGCATCAGCACAAGAGAGAGCGCGAGCATGTGATGTGTACCTGGGCGGGATCCAGCTGTCGAATCACGACGACAATGGAGGCAGCAAGAGGGCGAAGCTCCACACGCAGCATCATCTCTTGTTCCTGCATCTACAAGACAGGGAAAAGGGCGCGCGAAAGGGGAAGGGGGGGGGGGGGGGGGGGGGGGCGGGGCACAGTTCAGCGGCGAAAAAGAGTCGTGGGGGCAAGTCGGTGCAAGCATCTCGCTGGCATTTTTAACCCTACTACAGGTATTGGGACCCAGGCATATAGCGACAACGCTATGCCAGGTGCGGTCTTACCAAGCGCCTATTACGGGGGGGCATAGTTGTAATCAGAACTAAATATGGTGTGTACACATATAGGAACATACCTACATATATGCTTTTTGGGTCCATGTTGGGTTCTGAGTAATACCACCCGTGGTAGCTGTACAGCGTACAGCAGCACGTCTACGCAGCATCATGCTTCGTGCGTGTCGGGAACTTGTCCTTGCGTTGAAGCTCGGGTGCAACATCCCGAGCTGAGCCGCAGCAGGTCGGGTTTCTTCGCCTGACCAATGCTGTGATAATCACTTTTTTCCGACAATTTTCCTCCTTTAAGGCATGCCTTCAAGGCCCAGACGGGCTAGTCTACTGTAATACGAAGTTCCAGGGTCTAGGTTCGAAAATCGGCAGAAAAAAGGCCCTTCACCGACCACCTGCAAATGCTCCAAAACAAGCGCCTACCTGCGTGAATCTGCGTAAAAAACGGCACGCGACGACGAGGCCTTACGAAAAAAATAACGCACCTGACCAAGCTCATCGTGTCCATCCCCTTCGGTACCACTAGCTCCGCCGCCGCCAGCACCACCACCAGTACTATTGTCACCGTCGCCCGCGTCATCGTCATCCATGCCTTCGTCATCATCGCTCCGCTCGGCGCTATCGCTGAAAAATCCGCCGCCGACTTTTGTCCTTGTCGACATACCTCTCCCTTCCACCACCGTCCCGAGAGGCCGCGCGCCGTCGGCGCCGCCGGCCTCCGCAGCCATATCATCCTTCCAAGACTGCGGCTGGTCATATACGGTGTGTAGTACATTTTACGAGGAGGCAAAATTAGGCCAACGCTGACACGACAGGGTCGTCCACAAAGGTTATATCTGCACGGACGCTGCATTTACCGGGGTTGCCGTCACGCTTAGCGCGTACTCAGTGCGGGGGCTTGTACCGGGTGTTCCCCAGCTTCGGGGCAGGAGCCCCCCCAGTTGCTGAATTATCGGCGGTAGCGTAGAATAATGCCAGTAAAAATCACGATATAGTCGTTGGCAATGGTTGAAAGCCAGATGTGCATGTATATATACTGTATATATACTAATTATATAAATATATATAAATATATATATCCCGAGACACAAGCAACATGCGCCTTGGAAGGGAGGGCGAGGGGCGCCCGGGGGCGGGGTGTGCAAGGCCACCACCACCTCGGCATGCATGCATGTGCACAGGTATATTGAAACCCCCATTAAATCCCGAACACCGTGTTTTCCTGGGACCATATGGAACCACACGTACACCAGGAATCATGCGAGCATGCGCGGTTGCACTGCACCAAAAAATAACAGACGCGTGGCGCACATTCCATGCTCCCCTGCATAAATGAGTTCAATCAGAATACACCTACCAAGTGCGGTTCGAACACACTGCCCGCCCGGAACATGCCATGATACACACAAAAACGCGAAGTTTGCTCCGTATGTATGTGCCGCGCTATGGTGTGTATGCTCTTGAAAGGTCTTTGAGCCAAGAGTGGGCAGCGCTAAACAAGCAGCTTACTATTACACATAAAGCCCTCCCTTACCAAGGCTCTCCCCCTGACGAACAAGCATAATACCCTACTTCCAAGTATACATATCGTCCTCGCTTACCAAGCTTCCCCTCGTGAAGCGCAGCGAGTCGCCCCGTGCGCTGTGCGTTCCATGTACCGACTCGTCGTTGTTGTGCCCAGTGAATGAGCCCACCGCGTTCGGGTGGTAGGTACGGCGATCCGTTTTCTTGCGCAAAGCCTAAACGGTTACGGGGGTGACGGATCGAGATGCGGCAGCCATGGTCGGGGGTGAGAAAACGCGTCTGCAGCTGGGTGTCGTACGCTGAGTGTGCCGCCCTCGCCACTGCTCCAAAATTCCATTTCCCCACAACGCCGCTTTGAAAAAACTGATCAGAATCTACCCGTTGTACACATGCAGGCGGCTGACCCGTATGCCATCCAGACACAGCTAGAAACGACCCAGCATACACGAGTGGTCCATCTATAGTGCCGGTTGAGTATTGCCGACTGCCCGCTATATCTAGTGCCTGTGAAGTCGCTTGGCACAAATAGGAATAACCAGTTTGGCAGTAGTACAGGTTGCCGATTTAGTGCCGGTATTGTTGGTTGGCGCATACCGACACCATAAAGGACCGACTACTGTATCTACACTCGAGCGTCGACCATTTCAGCTCGCCTACAATGTGAATGAACTTTGCATGGCTGCGGGACCCACCCACACCAGGCCCTACCTTCATGCGAAGCAAGCGATACCGTTCCTCCATCGTGCGGAAGCGCAGCAACATGTACGGAGCTTCACGGAGGCTGCCCTTCAACTGCTGCATGATCTCGGCGAAAGACATGTCCTTCACGCTGATGTTATTGATCGCTATCAGGGCATCTCCGACCTTGGGCGGGGATCGAACGAGCGCCAAACGGAAAATGGGGACGCGAGTACTATTACGGGTGGGCATATGTAATAAGAATCAGAACCCACGATGGAACCAAAAAAAAAAAGTCCAGTATGTTTACACGCCATATTTGGTTCTGACTTGTTACCGTATGTTTTCCCGTAATAGTTTATACGTATGTATACATACTGACAGCTGTCGACATGCATCGGGTTGTTCGTTGACGCCTTTGAAAATAGGGGGAGGTTAGAAGTTGCAGGTTTGCAAGTTTTAGATGCAGGTAGAGCGAGCGACGGCCGTAAAGAAAGTCCGCGGAAGCATCGTTTTTTGTTGTTTACGAATGCACAGTTTGTCTATAGTATGTAGAAGCAACAGAGAAGCCACACAAAAGGGCAGGTCTATGGATGCACAATTTAACCAATACTTTGTAGGAACAACAGAAAAGCCCAAATAAGAGGGCAGGCCGGCAGGGGGGGAGGGTGGAAAGGCATGGAACAATTTCAGCGTGGCATTGCGCCGCGTCAAAGAGGCGCAGGGCATGCCCCGTCGCAGTAGCGTCTAAAGCACGATAGTGTCGGGGCACAAAAGTCATCCACGAAACAATATGAGAAACAGCAAGACATCGAAAAAAATCCTTTCTCACTTGGACGTCGGTGCTCTCGAAGGCGTAGCTGACGTTCTTGATCTCCTTGATCACTGCCTGCTTCCTGTACCAATCAGTTTCTAGCCAGATACCGACATCCTGCAACGAGAAAAAACAGTAAAATTGTGGCGCGAATCGTGTCGGGGGGGGACAACCGGGGAGAAGGTCGTGGCGCATGAAGGGCGCGTAGGCGACGAAGCGCCAGCCTGCGATAAAACCAAGCCAGCGCCCTCTGGTGTCCCTGGTGCACTACCTCAGTACAAAGTAGATTCAACAGCCGGTCGGGAACGAAATATGGAGACCAAAACATATGTGTGGTCGCATCCCGGAAAGTGCAAGAGCATGAGACAGCAAAAATCGATGAAAATCGACAGGCCGTGAGTTCTCTGCGCGATGAAATGTTAAGGCGAGTACCGGGGGGCGGTGGGGGGGGTTCTCATTATCATGCATGGCCGTAGTCGTATGACCATAAACCCTGACATCCTACAGTGCGGGGACGGAACACGTCGGGTTTTCACCGACCAGGCAGACATTGCTTGTACCACGCGCGAAGCGCCGTGAGGTGTTGGGCGAGTCGCATGAAGGGTGAGTTGCATCCTACTAAGAACCACTTTCGAGGCGGATTTTTTTGCTGGTGGATGACGGCGTCAGTGAATAGATTTAATCTTTGGTGTGGCCACTTCCAGAAGCAGCAGTGGGTTGTGATACGATCATCCCCTTTGTGCGGAGTAGTTGTTCTCGCCGCACAAAAATAATCTAACTCGACCGCCAGCCGTGGTAACCGCCAAAAACAAAAAAAAACGGTACCCTGGCTGTCTAGCTCACGCAGTGAGAGGCGTGTTTTACGGTATCGCTGCCAACCGACGCCAACCTAACTTATTTATAATATATATGTGCGAACCAGGTATATAATATAGGCGGGGGGGGGGGAAGGAAAACAACTTTGACCACGGCTTGTCCATGGAGCTGGAAAGTAAAAGTGATAGTGAAAAATAATTAACGAATGATATATTGGCGTTGTCTTATCAACCGACTAAGAGTGGGAGCGCGCTGACCAGTATGGCTGTATCATCATTGTGGGCATGCGTCGGATATTTGCTTGCATCGTAGCTCGGATGCAACCCCTATTTCATCCAGTAGAGCTCACCACGTATTCGAGATTTGGTCTGATTGGCTTAGGGTCAGGGCTAGGGTTGCTCTGATTTCGTCAACCCTTTCCTCGAATAAGTGATGAGCAACCCTCAATCTTATCAGGCCGGGCTGCTTCTTGTGGCCGACGCCGTAACCGTCACGTGCTTTGACATTATCCCGCTTCAAGCGCAAGGAGGAACAGCAACATTTACCTGGTGTGACGTGCTAACATTCACGATGCTGCCTGCTTCTTGGCACCAGCAATCAGAGCCTTACTAACTACCTGGTAGGTGATATATAAGTATCGAAAATAAAATCGGGTAACAACCACGATGCCGACAAACAAGCAATCAAATCGACGCGTAGCCGGTATGATCCTATTTCGCTAGTGGTCGTAGCGTCGAAAAGCTTCGTTTCAGAATATTTATACACGTCTATTGGGATGCCAAGGGATGAAGCGCAAAACGCGTTCGATACGATACATCAAAATTTTGGACATTCCGACGTATCGAACACATCGATACGATATCCAACTCCTACGAGCATTGACACACAAGCAAGTTGCTGTTGTAGTTACAGCAAATGTCTCGTCCTTGCAAAGAGCACAAAACGATGGCCCTACTCGCACACAGCAGTATGTAGCAGCGATGGAAGTACAACTAAAAAAAACCCCATCGAACCTTACATACCCTGTCCCCTGCCCCCTGATTGGGAATCCCACCTCCATTCTGGGTATTTCCACTTCGTACTCGGAAGATCTCCTCGTGGATATGTGTCTTAGCTTGCCGACATCCACCTGGCGCGTGAGACGCAGCGTGTACTCCCCCACGCTGTCCACGGGGAACGACGCGCTAAGGTTCCAACCTCCTTCGACCTGCACAGGTGCATGAGTGCATGGGGGACACAAGCAACCGGCATACAGACGGTATATATGGCGGAATAGGTGACATCGTGAACATCCATCATGTCGATGACAACTGAGGGGAAAAAACGTCTGTGAGGTTCATCCCTCCACGAGTCTGAAACCAACGACCGCACTGAGAAACGCGCACTATCGCTGACGATCATCACGCACCGTCCACTCTACACTATTCATCTCAGGGGCACACTCACTAAAACAAAACAGAAGCAGCAACACACCTTGACGCGAAGTTCCCGTTCGCCACCAGTCTGAGGCAGGTGAAACGGCTGTCCGCTGCCTGCCGGCACTTCGGACACCTTCTCGGAGCGTTGCCTGATTTCACGTTGGTTGTCGCGGGAAAAGGGTGTTCGCGACTCAAAACAGGAATATTGGCATGAAGAGAGCCAGCATTACGAGACCTTCGCGGCCGACCGTGGGCAGAGAAGAGCCGAGCCGCTACGGTATAATAGCGGTCGAAAGCGAAGGGACAAGCCGGGAGGGGCCGATGGCCGAAGAAGGCGCGAGCAGTGCGTTTCGAAAGGAATCAACCCGGCAAAGTCGAAAATACCGAGTGCAAAGCTACTGGCGTTCTCCCATCGCCGCCGACTGTCATCGTCCTCGGGTAGGTGGGGTCGCTTCACGTACTATCAGGCACCACTCTGTCTCGAAAAATAATGACCGGTTGTGTATTAACAGTTAATCAAAACGATACTTATCAGCTGGGACAGAGTTGCACCTGGCGAGCTTTTAATATTGACGGCGCAAAAGCAAAAAATGGGACCCCTTTTTCGATTTGTATCTGAAGAGCCCGACCCCGCCGTAGCTCTGCAAAAATAAAAAAATAAACGACGACCGGCGATGTTTTCGTTTGACAGACCAAGAGGGAACCAACGCAGTACAAAAATCGACGAGAGTTACAAGTGCCCTGCTGCGCGAGTTCTTAGCGACAGCTAGACGGTCTCATACAATGCGTTGATAACTCGACAGCAGTGAACAAAATGTGTATACGCCGCGATCGAAAATATGTACAAGCCGTCCCGTCTCCAAAACAAATATTACGCCGCACGGAAAAACTAAAATAGTGCAGACTTGACGGAGAATGAAATGCACGCACGTCGAAACTGTCAGCACCTAGAGGGTAGCACAGTGGTTCAATCGTCACATTCCAGAGACATCTCCCCAATCGAACGTTTACCTTAGAGTCGAGTTCTGCTCGAGAACGATTGCTCTCTCTAGGCGGTTCACCACGAGAAGCCTCGGCCAGAACTGCACCACCTTCGTGAACTGGCCCAGACGCCCCGGCGGCACTACGATCGTAAAACCTAGTTCCACCGTACCCATGCCTGGGTGTCGCACGCTCAGAACCTGACCCCGGTAAAGTACGGCGAAGCACGAGTGTTAAGCACGTAGATAATCGTTTTCTCGGAATTCGCACGCCCTGAAGCTTGTACGAGGGTCTCCCGTTCAAGCAGATAAAGCTACAGGCACGAGCGGGAAAGCGTGCAAAAAGGCGAGACAGTACAACGTATTCATCATTAAGCTCTGTATTACCTAAAAAGCAGCCACGGTTGTCACCTATCTACACGTGGGTTAGATGCCACGATATACAAGCCGCATTGCGGGGAGGGCGAGGAGAGTGGAACGACCGTCGCCGGCTATTTCGATTATGGTGCTGCACGCCCACCACGGGGACAGTCAGATCGCGTCGCAACCCTGCCGTCGCGCTGCGATGTATTCGCTTTCGGAGGACTGCACCACGCGGCCAAAACGAAAGAGCGGCTCATGGAAAATATTATCGTACGTTTATTTTATGACTTTCGTTCCGTCCTGCACTTGCGGCACGCCACGCAAAAGCAACAACAATTCGCAAAAAAAACAAAAACATCCACCATACGGCCACTGCGCTCTGCGGGGCCATCGTTTCGAATAGTATCCTTTGTGAAGGACGTACGTATCAACAGTAGCACCTGATTCACGCCCACGGTGTCCATGCTGAACGCCTTGCTCCACTCGCTGTCCTCCACCTGCGGTGTCATAGCGGCAGCCGAAAATTTGGAGAAGCGAACGAAGTTCCCGTCATGCCCATCACCCACGAAACATGAATGGTGACAAAAAACGCCTTCGTCGTCAGGACTAACTGCACAGTTCGTGCTTGTGTGTGGAGACAGAACTGCGATGCCATAGAGTATCACTACCCCAGCTACAAGGGCCGTTTGGAGTACATATTCATATGCAAATGGTGCTTATATGTCGGTAGTACAGAGCGGTACTATAGTAGTATAGTGGCCTCTCCTCCAAGACTCGTCTAAAGTCGAACCGCAAAAACAAATACCAGGAGCTACATGATATAATACGCCGCAGTGTCAGCACCCATCGCACAATATAGGTATAGCCCGTGCCGGATCCAGGCGATGCGCACCCATCCGTGTCGATCCCCTGAAGACATGGAGAAGGTGTATTCACAGCGAACGATGCACTCGCTTCACGTCCCGAGCGGCGCTTACCTGAACGACAGCCTTGCGCTCCCCGAGTCCAAGCACACCCGCTTCCGAAAAATTGAACATGTACGCCAACGACACCAGGTCCTTCAGGCTCAAATTCTCCCTCAAGAAATTCTCCGGGTCAGCGGCCGACCAGCCACCACCCTCCCTCACAGCCGGCGTCGCATCCCCTGGCATGCCCGCGAACGAGCCCGTGGGTCGAGATTCTCCCGTGTTTTCCTCTCGACCACGCGTGTCACTTCCGCGCCGTCCAGGGACGCCGCTCCCGGCCTCGGCGGCGACCCCTTGTGTTGGTCCTTCGGCTGTCCGGGCTTCTCCTCCACCGTCAGTTGTTTTTCGGTCTCTAACGACCGCAGCTGCGCCTCCTACGCCCGGCATCGACGGTGTCTGTGGCGAATTCCGATAAGGCCCAGACCATGGGGAGGACGGTCCGTAGCTGTCTCCTTGGACGGGCGTGTTGAAGGAGCTGCTCTGTTCAGAGTCCCTGAAAATCCATCGGAGAGCCAAACACAACAAGGGGGGGGGGGGGCGGATGTGGCCAAAGGACAGGGAGCTGAAGCTAAAAGACCATGAAACCCCATGAGAGCTCCCTTTTTTGTGCTTCCGTTTGGTTACACAGGAGCTCCGTCCTTCGTTCGCTATTAACATCGATAGCGTTCATACCGAGTGTCTTTTTAACCCGATACGCCAGAGGATTTGATTTTTTAGATGATGTGACCGGCAAGGTCACCCCAGATCCACCATGCTTGCTGCTACGAAACCGACACTGCAGATTCCCGAACGCGTCTGAGATGCCTATAAACAAGTGCGGCGTCCTGCTAACACATCATTTTGCAACGCATCTGGAGCGTAAGCCAAATTAAGAAGGATTAACGTGTACAAACAAAATCGCCGACCTTGCACCCGGGCCATCGTTGGCGTAGATGGAGCGCTGACCGTCGCCCGCCTTGCCAACCGTCCCGGCGGGCATGTGTTTGTGGCCGTCCTGCCGGTACCTACCAAAAGGCGATGTAAAATGTCCGTGAAAGGGAGGAGGGGTTGCGTCGAAAGGCGGCAGAAAAAGTGCCGTTCGAAGGGAGGCGGGAGCTGCACGGAACAACTGAGCAACTCAAGAGTGAGTACGTACAGTAGGTGCCGAAGCAGAGTTTGGTCTCGAAACGGTTCTCCACGTATCTGGCGTTTCTCGGGTCGAATGGTGCAACAACAACAACAGATTCGAGAACACGACATCCAAGATGAAACGCAAAAAGGAAACCGAAACGACGTTCGGCCTTTGTTGGATTCACCTCGGACAGACAGATCATGACCTAGATAATCAAGCAGGATCCGCACAGCACAGACCCAACCCGTCAACAAGTGCTAGATCACGCAGATTGCACGGTTCCTCACCCCCGAGAACATACGAGGTGCCCGCCGGGCAACATGAGCTACAGTAAATCCTACCAGAAGGACGGGAACAGATCTGCCTTGAAAAATCTAGATCACAAAGCGGAAATCGACGATCTGTTCGAGGCGTGCAAGAAACATGTGCGAGTGGGCACGCTTCCAGTGGCGACATCCCGTTGAATCTCACTTGAACCCCCTTTGGGACTGCACTCCCGTTTTGGGAGGCAAATTGTTCAGAAGTAGAGGTAAGTACGTTTGTTCCGCACAGTGGAGTAGTTCGAGAGGGTTAAAAACCGCTTTTGAGACTTCAGCGAGGGGGAAAATAGAACGAAAACATAGACGTGCCGGTAGAACGAGTACGAATGGCATCGCATCGGGCCACACGTCGCAGTCCGGGCTGCTGGGTGATAGGCCGGGGGCACTTCAACTAGAATCCAACCTACGACGCCAACTATAGAGTCCGACCTACAACGCCAACTAATACGGGGGACCACAGTAAATAGGACCTACGGTACACACAAAAACCTATATACTTCGCTATTTCTACTAACAATATTTGGTCCTATTTACTATGGCCCCCGGTAATAGAGTCAGATCTACAATGCCAACTAGAGTCCGGCCTACAACGCCAATTAAGAGTCCGGCCTACAACGCCAGCTATAGAGTCCTGCCCACAAATGCTAACTACAGAGTCCGACCTACAACGCGCACTAGAGTCCGACTTACAACACCAACTAGAGTCCGGCCTGCAACGTCTACAAATATGCAGTCCAACCTACAACGCCAGAAGCTGCACGACACGCGCGCATCGTGACACTGCTCGTACCGCCGCGGTGTCACACTCGACGGCTGCGAACAACGCACTTCGTCGCTTCCCCAGTACTTTCTTGTCGCTATACCGTATAACACACGAGTGATGAGATAGCTATTAACAGTTTCTTCAAAGCAAGCGGGAGAGGGCGGGCACATGCAGCAAAAATGATGGCGTTGAAAACAAAGCTCAACGAGATACTTTTTCTCCCATAAATAGACGGCATGCATCGCTCGGCGTTCGCAACAACTCCCCCCACTGTCGACAAAATCAGCTCATAGTCTCAGTGACATTTGGAAACTCGAGGGGGTGAGTTATCATCCGCCACTCTGGGCGGAAAGGTAAGGACCACTTGGTCTTGACATTAATCTTTAGAAGCACTCCTTAGTGGCATGCGGCATGTGAGGTCTCACCAGCCGGGATAGCCGGCCATAAACTGGAGGCACTTTCAGAAGCCACACACTCTCACCCCTGCATATGCCTCTTCAAAACGCATGCACAACATGAGGGCTGTACAAAACCTTGGACCCGGCTTATACAAAAATGGTTGAAATATGCAAGGCACTTGACTTTAAACCGTGCGCCTTACTAAAATGGTTGAAACATACTTGATTTTAAACCCTGTATGAACCCTAACCGCAATCCTGACCGCCTGGAAAAAAATCTCGGAATTTCTCGGGATGTTTTAGAATGTAATGATGGGGTTTCTGTGGACTATCAACCATTTAGCTGGGCCTAGCGGTAAACATTACCTGCGACTGTACACTTTAGTCCAATAGAGACCAACCACAAAGATGAGTACCTGAGGCAATAGCGCGACGTGTTGACCATCCACACCGGACAATACACCACCACGTGCCGCTGCCCGCCCTCCCCGAGCCGGTTTTCCAACAAGACCTCTATTCTCTGCCCGACGCTGTCGGTCAGCGTCACGCTGGACCCAAGCTCCGCCTGCCCCCCCCCGCCACTTCCGCCCCCGCCACTGTCTTTCTCCCTGCCATAAACGTGCGGAAACGATAAAAACACGCAAAAAACGAAAAAACAAAAATGAACGGGCACAAAAAAACAGACCGCCGGGAGCTGAAGCTACCAAAAGCACTCTATCAGTGTTGAGTATTCACCATGGATCGCCATCTACGACCTTCGCTTGGCGCAGCCCAACAAGAAAAAAGTACAATCGGGTCGAGTCTTGCGCTGGTATACATACTCTCCATAAATACGCCAGAGATAACTACGGTGTGTAGCGTCGCGAAAGCGGGTCTCTTTCGATCGACCGTGCTTGAAGGCTGGCAACACGGTGACCGATGCAATGCCGGAAGCGGGCTCGTTTCGACCGTGTTCCGAGGAAGTCACCTTGAAAACGTGAAAATTAACCGATCCGGCCCCACGAGCATGTACGAAAACTTACCACCAGCACCACAGTGGTAACCCGACGGTATTCTCCCCACGGAGGCTACGGGTAGAGCTATACGCATAGACCAGACCGTGCTACCATGGAACATTCGCCACTTGCAAACAATGTACTGTAGCTCACCCAGAGGAACGCTTCCATTCTCCGCTAGACTTCAACCCCACACCGTCGCCGACAGCGGCCCCGCCACCGCCGCTGTCGCTAGGGTCTAACCCGGCGCTATCGCGCCCGTTGCGACCATCGCCCCCAGCAAGGTTGAACCCCCCCAGGCTGGCGCGCGAGCCCCGGCGCCCGTCGTGGATCAGCACCCCTTCATGGCTCCTATTTGTACGAGTTGGCAGGCGAGCGGATGAGAGTGTAATCTGTACCTAGTCGTAAAATAGTCGGTAGTTGTCGCTATCGATAGGGACTCGCGCGCAGCAGGATATACCTGTATGCAACGGCCATCAACTTGTGAGCGCTGATGGTTGATTTTGTTACAGTTGTTGGCGTTGCTCCGATATGTTGGGTGGTCAATCCATCCCTTGAAAATCAAATAAATGCGTTTTGTGGTCGGAGTCGAAGGAATGAATGCTGTGGTCGAGAGCGTTTGTTTTCTATTTTTATCAAGTATTGTTTGGTGCCATGACTACAACATGGAGGAGAGGAACGAACGCGTTAATAATGGCAGAGCGGACAGCGTGAGGCGAATGAACAAAGCACAAAACAAAAAACTAGGAATTGCGCCACGAACATGCGACCGAGTTGGAAACAGATTACTGCGGTGCTTCGGTCTGCTCGAAAGTGTCCAGGAAGCATAAAACGTGCCTTGGATCTTTTTCGATCGAATTTCACGCGCGCACGTACACTCCAAATATTTGTAGGCCACGGGGTAGGTTTTTCGCTCTATCCGCACTGCTGTGTGGCATTCAACTCCCCCTTTCCGGCCTAGTTGTCGTGTGCTACTGTACCTGGTAGCGCCCATGATGCGTACACCCCGCATGAGACCTCGCGCGGGTCGCCAGAGGCATTGCTCCGAGCACTGCCTCGCGACAAAACAAAACTCGCGCCTCGCGTGTTTGGAACACACACTGACACTGCTCAAGCACGCACCTGCAGAAGTCCAAGTTGATGACCAGCCTCAGCGGAGTATCCAGCCCCACCGTGTACACGCCGATGCTGGCTCCCGACACCAGGTGGGCCCGCCACAGCAGTCCCTTGTTCTGGGATGCCACAACAAAATGAGATGTCCGATAGACGTAGAGTCGATAAGGTTAGCGTCAGGCTTACATAATACTAGCGCTGCTGTACGTCCAGTAGTAATACGATACGAAGTATATCGTCAACGTCGCGGAAGCGAAATAAAAAGTAGCTAGAGATTTTCCGTTCTTTCGAAGAAACGCCGATTGAAGGATATCAAACCGACCTTTTCACAAGCGGCGTTATCAAGATGCTCCGGTGACGACCTTTACAAGTTGCTTCGACCATTTGTGA
Source organism: Nereocystis luetkeana (assembly GCA_031213475.1). Lineage (NCBI taxonomy): Eukaryota > Phaeophyceae > Laminariales > Laminariaceae > Nereocystis > Nereocystis luetkeana. The sequence goes on from JARUPZ010000006.1 coordinate 6,115,892, forward strand.
ATGAAAAAGACTTGTCGCATACCTGGTATTTTTTTTTGGGATGATTCATTATCAAATTAATGAATCAACTAACTAAAAAACATTTCCGAATTATTGAACTAATCAACTACAACTTGAAACAAAAAAGAGTTTTGGTCAAACTAGTCAATTGATCAATTAAAATACTAAATAATTGTTGCGTGAGGGGTGTTGGGGGTTGGTTCGAGAGGTTTGGGGTAATACATGACCAATTTCTGTTTTCGAGGACCTCAAAGCCAAGCGAGCCATTTCTTGCCTGCGCACACCCTATCCCACCTGATCCACGAGCTCGAAGTCTCCCGCATGAGGAAGCAGGTTCTCCACCACCAGAGGCGGGTGCAACATCATGGTGTACTCCACCAGAGGGGTGCTGCTGGTGGAACTACCCTCTCCTGCCGCGGCATGTCCAGCGGTTCCCTCCACGCTGCCGCCGCCGCCGCCGCTCTTGAAAATATTTCCAGCTTTCTTCCCCCCTCCCCCTTCCTTGCCGCCTTGACTAGATGTGGAGGCGTGTCCTGCGTATCCGCTCACAGCTGCATTGAAGCTTGTAGCGGATGACCCACTCCCTACATCGGCACCCGTCCCGGCGCGTGATGTCTCGGCGAAGCTTCTGTTAGCGAAGCAGAGGCGGGCGACAAGAAAAGCAAGCGGCAGCGGACGAGCCGAGCGCAGCAAGAATCAGAAGACAAAATATGACGTAGCAGATTCGTTTCCTGTTGATGGAGAAGAGAAACAAAGGTGGCACCAAATTACTCGTCAAGAACGCTTGTAATAATACTTACATGGACAACAAGAGACTGGAAGTGGCCAAATGTGGAAGCAAATAATAGAAGATTGGTATCGACAGAAGATAACAGGAGGAGGAGAAAAAAGGAGCGATCAGAGTGGGCGTGACCATTGTTAAAATAAAACACCCAGCTCATGTAATAATTTCTTGGTTGCGAGTCCCCGCGGTGTATGTCGCGAGTCCATGCGAATTTGTCCTCGAATTTCAGTCTGTAGATGGAGCAGGCGACACAGCTCCAACGGATACTTCCGATCTGCTTCATAGCTCTCCGGACTACGATGGCCCTGCAAGCGTGCTGCGGTGGGCCTTGGAACAAAAAAAAAAAAGGGCGAATATAAACTACTGTAGGTATACTACCAACTACTACTATTAATAATACTCGCATACCTAGTAAATCACAGTAGGCACACTTTTTCATATTAACCCCTTTAGGACCCCAGTCCCGTTTTGGGGGCAATTTACTTATAATTTGAGTACTTTATCCCCCACATATGGGACTGCGGGACTAAAAGGGTTAAACAAGAAAGAGCAGCAACGCCAACATTTTCGTTTGCGTGCAGGAAAAAGGACAAGACATTCAAATTGAAGGGTGTGCTGCCTTGCGCTGTACACGTTACATGCACGGGCGGACGGGAGCCCCCGCCCCCCCATTTCGAGTTCCTGATACTTCGTGAAAGGGGAGGCAAAAGACAAACCTTTTGAACTCTTTTGGGATGCAGAGGCTTCGACGAAAGTCAATGCGACATTTTTGTTTCATCAGCCGCCATTAATGGTGATAGTGTGCAGTGCGGTCGTTTTTGCAGCCTCAGCTCAAAACGCTGCAGCTATACGCGGCGCCCGCGGCGGGCCAATACGCGCCGCGGCAAAGCAGCGGTTGTGGCACACGAGACACCCAAGCTGGGTGGGTCAAATTAATCAAAGTGTGACTTGAAAGTGTCTTGCTCTTTTGCTCCGTTGCTCTCGTTGTCCCCTCTTTTTTCTCCTCTCCACCCTTACGTACTCAGGTCGCTTTCTCTCTTCTCTCTTCTTCGTGTTGCTTCGTCCGAGCAGCAGTTATAAACTCCGCCGCGGTACGTACGTGTTCCACTTGCAGCTTTTTTTATATCCTTGCGTCATTTGTATGATGTCTCACTCCAGGATTCCTTTCGTTTTTTTCTTTTTCTTCATTTTTTTCGTCTTACTAGTTCTTATTTTCTCGGTTGGCTTATTTGTTGCGTTCTCGTACCCGGTACCACGGCATTCAATTTACTTGCCTTGCTCCAATGGCGCTTGTTTTGGCTTTCTCTGTCTCACCGTCTGTGGCCACATAATTTGTATATCTCCAGGATCAAGAAGCAGGTCGGAGAGTGGGTGTACTGATGTCGTTGGGTAGGAAAAACGGTTTGATGTGAAGACAACAACTCCAAGCAGTGTACAATAGTCAATCCACTTTTTCGAGGAGACGACACAGAATGCGATTGTACACACAGGCACCTGGTAGGATACACGACACAAGGATTTCCCATACGGTGCTTACGCTCTGCCAGATATACCTGGTAGGGTACAGGACCAACCACACGAAACGTACGCTCCTTGTGGTTGGACTCAAGAGCCACATCATGCCCATCGGAGGCAACGACCCATGCCACACCTCGGGCGAATCATCTACAGATCATCTACAGATCATTCCCTCTTCAAGACCAACATATTTCAGGGCAGATAGCTAGATTCCTGATATGTATCATCTGTATGATCTGTAGTTCATGTTGCCGCCTGGAGGGAGTAAATTTCGCCTTATTAGTTAGGACAACTTTCCTGGGTTGGATCTGTGTCATACAGATCGATCTGTGTCATACAGATCGATCTGTGTCATACAGATCCTGCACTGCTGTACATCTCACTATGGCAGGTTTAGGGTCTGACCTACGCGTGCACTACCACCAGTCGACGAAACAAGAAGAACGAACTCCGACGAAAGGTACAAGGGTAAGCCAACAACCTTGTGTGGGCATGATAGTAAGAGTACCGATCTCGAGCCACACACTTGCCCTCGATGAACATCCGTCCGGATTGGACCTCAGAGTCCTCTCTTACGTAAGTCAGACGAAATATTGAATTCCACCCGGCCTCCTAACCTCGGGGGGGTTTCGAGTGTGGATGCTGTATGTCACCCACGCCGTCTTCTTTTTTTTTCATCTCAACTTACCTGAAAACTCCCGCCAGGTTACTCCTCGGACTGTTCACACTGCCCGGCGCACTGGGGGCCACGGCAGCTGAGCCCGGGTCCGCCGGAGTGTTGTCAACCCCTCCCACCCCTCCATCGGCGCTGCCTGTCTCAAGAACCTTGCGTCGAACCTTCTCGGTCCCACCAGCCACGTCCAAGCAAACCGCGAAGGGCGAAGCAGAAAAACGGACCCAGCAACACACCGTGGTGTCGGCATACCCCGGGACGTATGGGCACGGAAACGGATAGGGGGGGGGATAAAAAAGGTGGGCCAGGGCGGGGGGAGCACTACTTCGGATACAACAAGGGGGGAGAGATAGTGCGAGCCTTGGGGGAGGAGGAGAGGGGGGGGTTAACATGCTCGATAATTGGTACCTGGTATGTCGTTTTGACACATTCTCTACATGTGCTCAAGCTCATTGGCTCCGGTTGAACCGCATTTTTTGTGCGAAATATCAGGCATTCACGAGTACAATCATTTGCTGGATATCGACCCCTGTGCTCCGTCTGCTTTTCCTTCAAAGGGCAGACAGGTTCCATATCGTTCCAACATAACACACTGAAAGGGCCCGTCCCCGTATGCGACTCAATATATATCGTGCTTCGCCTCGGCAACGTCGGCGTCAAACACCGTCCACTCGAGAGCGCGTCCAGCCGTGTGAATAACCTCACCACGCGTGATTCTTGAGTAGGGTATTATACGGCATCGGCCGCGTGCTCGAGATCGGGCCTGGTCTATTGTTAACTGACTGCCGTCGAGCACGAGCCCTCGGGAACAGGCAGGCCTCACCACGTAATCAAATAGCACTGTCATCTGGCCAGCGATGCAAAACACCCCAACACCTCACAGTAGCAACCCCGTCTCGAAGCTCCGTCCCACAAACCCGCGTTTCAGTCAGAACGCCAAGAGACCCGCAGCGACCAGACTAGCCGACAAGATGCCGCCCGGTACCCCCTTTGGGCAAGGGTTGCGAGAAAACGCCACTTCCAGCTCTCGGTCGGGAAAAACGTGGCATCCGACTGGTACCTGCGCATGTAGCTGCCAGCAAGGGCTGGTCCAACTACCGCAGTAGTACCACAGGTGCCCGCGTATGTCCGGGTGGTACCGCAGCTACAGAGTAGGGCCAGGTGCTCGAAAAATCGTCATGTCTTATGCTATCTTCAAAACACTTCAGGTACAATACCGAATAAACACGCAAGAAGACACAAACCCCGGGGACTTTCCGAGCCGATTCTCTCCAAAAAGAAACGAAGGGGAGGGGGCACACAGAAACAAACAAAATATGGCGGCTTTCGAAGAATATCGTAGTCGAGACCAATATATAGACGCATCGTTCCGTGCGTTTTTTCACTCTTACCATAGTCGAGAAAGATCAACCTGGAAATTTGTCCGGACAGAGGCGTGTTACCATGCTTGCGTATTATGCGGGTACAATCCTCACCTCCACGCAGTAGACAAAAGGCGCCAGGAGCTGGCCGTCTTTAACAGGAGTTCCCATCGGGCATGCCACCTGCTCGTTTTTAACAAAAACAAATGTTTTACAGAAATATGTCAGCTGTCAGCTGTGAGTTCGACCGGTCGATCGAGCGGTTGACACTCAACTTCAACTTTGCAAGCAGCGTGATCACATCGGGGCGCCTTTGTTCTACTCGTGTATTTCCATCTGTACTAAGGTGTTTGTGCGCGTTTGACTCATGATGTAGTAGCTCGTACTCAGGTTTTACGAGTTTCGTGGTAGAGGTCCGCTCGCGCGTGTTCAACAAGCATTCCTCGTGGAGGGTCCAGCAGCAGGAGATCGTGGGCGAAACGACACGTAACCCGCGGCCCGAAAGTGACAAAAATCAGCAGACCGGAGCGGCACGGGACAGTCGAGGACTACAGGAAGAGTGACGTCTACTTATGCATGGGGCAATTCCCGTTCCGTAGGCACAGCTGAGTGTAGGCACCGCTGAGCTCGGAAGACAACCTCGTAAAAGCCAAAATAAGCAAGACAGCCTCACTAAAAAAGCAAAACGCGCAGGGCTACGTGTACACGGTTCTAAGGTTTGCGGAGAGGCCTGTGAGGGGCAACAACCAGCCACGAAGAGCCTTGCCTGCATCCCAGCAAAGTCACTTCGGGACGCTGTGTTCCCCGTCCAGCTAACCAACCGATGTAGCTTAATGGGCGAGGACGAGAACAGCACCTCTTGCGCGGCTGGGAACAAGATGGCGAAAACACAACAGAGTTAGACGTTAGCGAAATTAGTTTGATATGAACAAAAGGACAGCAAAACGGGGGCCGGGGGGGCGTACTCGATAGGAAATGTGTGCTCGATATCATGCATGGCCGTAGTCATAGGACCACAGACCCTCGCATTCCTACAATGCCAGGAAGGAACACGTCGGGTTTTCACCGACCAGGCAGACATTGCTTGCACCAAGCGCGAAGCGCCGTGAGGTGTTCGGCGAGTCGCATGTAGGGTGAGCTGCATCCTACTAGGAACCGCTCGTGAGGTGGACTTCGGCACCTTGCGCGGAGGGGGGGGAGGGGGATCGACCGTCTCACTTGGCGCCTCTACGGACATGCTTGGAGCAAACGCTACGGGAGGCCGCGTTGTTGCCATCGAATCAACGCCGGGGTAGTAGCCCTGGGTGAGAGTCTCCGGCTGATCGCAGCAGAGAGGCCGAATTAATCCCAAAGTATAGAAGTATGAATTAAATCGAAGACGAAATGTTACTGCAGTGACATGACAATGCAGTGTGATTTAAAATGGAGGCCTACGGCACTGGAAACGCCAAAAGACAGTCGTATCTAAGCTGCGACGGCGGTCCCACTGAAGTTGGTCAATTACGTTCGCCACAGCTTAACACCGCCGTAGCACAGCACAACACTGACGCGACTCGGCGTTTTTTTTGGGATTCGCCACACAACAAATCGGAACTGCGGACTTTTCGACAATTATTCGCCTTTTGACCATTCACCGGCTCTCCCTTTGTTTGTGTACAGTCAACTCAGCGGGAAAGCAACGACACTTTAGCACGCGAAGAAGGCACTCCGCACACCATTACTAGTTGGACCGCAAACCTCGAGTCACCTGCTTCGAAATGCGGAGGCGACATAAACGGAACCACCGCCGCTGGACGCAGCCACACCGAGCCTAAGCCCACGCCCTTCTCAAGCTCCAGCGCTTGCTGCATCAGCAGAAGGGGAAGGTGAAACACCTTGGTGGTAAAGGGGGGGGGGCACGCGAAGCGAAAAAGTCAAGCAAGTGCACGGCAGCAGACGGAACTACAGCGATGGAAACTTCGGAACACGAGATATCCAAAATCACAGAAAGAAACAAAATCGGTTCCCGCATTTTAATTCAAAGTCCACGAATGAGCCGGTGCGTCGCACTTTTTCCCCGACAGCACCCTCTCACCTTTCCGGGTTCCACAAGCGTCACGTCCCCCTCCGCTGCCACCCCTCTCGCCGCATCTGACTGCGCGCTGGGTTCCCCCTTCCCCCACCCGCCGCGAGAACTAATAGTAGTACCCGGGAACGACGCCTTGCCACCAACATGGAGGTCGTCGTGGGGCGCAGCGGTGGCACCCCACGGCGAGGGGCCCTCGCCGCCGTCGCCGGCAGCAGGAGCTCGGCGGTGGAAGCGCCCGGCGCGAGGGCGCGGTGGCTTGTACTTTCGGTTCGGGTGAGTCAGCAGCATCACAGCGTGATCTGTGCAGTTCTGAACGTACCAGGCGTCGGGGGTGGGGTGGGATAGAGTGGGGGTGAGGGTGGGGGTTGCCTTGCTTATTGGTGGTGGTGTTGGTGGTATGGCATGTGCCCGTCCATTTCAGGGAAAGGTGAAACGGGTGTGGAGGTCAAAAGTTGTGCCGCGGCCGACCCGACGTTGCCTCGCACTGCTTCAAGTGATACCACTCCGGATGAAAACAAATAAGGGCCGTACACTTCCGCCAACGAAAAACACCGGCCGCCGGGAAGAGATACTATTAATAATACTTCCACACGGCGATGAAACCGTATCTGCACAGCTTTCGCGCACTCTTGTTGTCGGTGAAATGATACTATATACCTGGTACGCCATAATCGCACGGAAAAAACAGGCGAAAACATCTCCTAGGACCCTCAGTATTTTCTCCCTTATCTTCTCTACGCTCCCGCCGGCAGTAACTCTTACGGCTTGGTATAACATCGGAAAAAAAACGTTTGACACTCCACGCTTCAACTCCTCATTGCATCTTCATTCCGACACATATATCCAGCCAACCTTAGCAAAAAACATCCTGCCTTCACCTGAATGCGAAACACCGAACGAAGTGTAACCTGCCGGCCGCCGTTAAGATGGTGGACGTCGGTCACCAACGAAAGCGCCGCCGCCAACCTGGGATTCGGGCAGATTTGGCGAGCGTGCACTCGCCCCAGCAGCGCGTGCAGCGGGATCGCGCGCGTACCAAGCTTGTCTGCGCAAACCTGCACGAAGATATTGCGGGCGTTGGGCAGGACACGTGGGGGGGAAACATCATGGGTGTCGACAGCTAAATTGTGGCCATCGATAAGCAAGATATCCTCTTCCGTCCCCACACAGCGCCGAGTGGGACGAAGAGGAAGTTGGTCTTGCTGCGTGCGAGCACCCCTGTCTGCAATCGAACTGTTAAAAGTAATGCGAAGCCCAGTCTGGCGTCAGCGAGATTGCGTCGCGTCGAGCGGGTTGAGAGTTGACACCAGCAATTCGATTGGTGCTACTGCCGTTCGTTGCAGGTTCAGCTTTTGAGCTCGTCTCGTCTCACGACGATAGTACCGCAGTTTGAGTCTTGGCAGAGAGCATCGGCAAGAGTCCAACACCTCTCCTGTTGCTTGTTTCGACAGCCCACCTGAGGCAGCCACCGATAGCCCGAAACTTGTACGGCCACCGTGTGAGAGCCACCCACTCGCTGTCCCTGAAGAACGATTGATTTTAAACCCAGCAATGGACGCGAGAAAAGAACAAGCGGACGACGAAGAACAGTTGCCGTACTAGAAAACTTCAGTCGTTGGTCAAGGGCTGTGAAGCAAAACACAAAAAATGGATACTCGCACTTCGTGCATCCCGGATGCAAGGGCCGTATAGAAATAATCGGCCGCCACCTCAGCCGAATAATCCATGTCCCTCTTGTTCGTGTTTTGGTTTCAGAGCCAGATGCATTGTACTGTAGCTACAACAGATATTCATAGAAGGTGAGTGCGACGACATCTAAAACAATGCAGGGTGCGGCCCGCAGCCAAGACGATATCAAGTTTCTAGGCCCACTGCACAAATTCGCGCTACATACGCGCCTCTTCCACTAAGAAGCGCGCCCAGTGCAAAACGCCACCTCAAGTTTCCGTCCAACCACGGCGTACCTTTCGCCCCTCGGTCTCTCTTGCGGGGACGGTAGAGAGTGTGGCCCCTTGCTTAATCCCCAGGCCAAACGCCTCCGCCTGTGTGTCGAACGGGACCTCCTGCACTCGGCCGTTTCGCACCACCGTCATCGTGGCCGTAAATAGCAGCACACCACGCTCGCCATCCTGTCAGCAAAGGGTTAGGGATGTCAAGGGTTGGGATATAGTTTGAAGGCGAGACCGTGAGTGACTCGAGCAAGGAAGGCGAGGCGTGCAAGCGAAGACGCTCGTGGTCTTGCGACGCATACACCCCTTCACGTTGCGACTTGTCTCTCTGCACACACAAAATTGTCGCCGCGAAGTATCCGATGCCTTCTCCGTTTCTCAACATCACGGCGGCGCTTTGGGTAGCTCTCGGTCACATGCAGCAGCGGCGTGCCCATGACACAGCTACGGTTGCCGACGGGCACTAGCTAAAGCAAATACGCCGTGTTTGCTTTGCCCCGCGGTGTTCCTCCCCCGACGACAGCAGCAAGAGCCATGCCACTTCCTAGGCAAGCGAAAGCTCTCGCGCGGTTTTGCGTACCCCTTCACCTGCCACCTGCCTCTATCCGCAAATACTTCGACGGGGGCTGCCTAAAACATTGAACTGCGAATGTCCTTTGCACCGCGGTTTTTCCTTAGCCGACAACAGCATCAAAAGCCACAGAGTTACTCACGCAAAGCGAAAGCACTCGCGGTGTTTCGTTACCCCTTTTTTCTCGCGACGCGCCTGTATCCGCAAAAGCGTTGATGGGTATATACCGCCTAAAACATCACACTGCCCTTCCTGAGCAACATAAAAAAGCCGCCATTCACCAGCAGTAGGCAGCACGGAAAGGTTTTCGCCTCCCAACAAAAGCGGGAAAAAATACACATCATTACCAACAGTAGGCAGCACGGAAATGCGCCCCCTTATTCTTACCCTCAGGTACTGCAGGCGCCGAGTCTCTTCCCCCGCCCGCGGCTGAAAGTACCTTGTCCTCTGTCCGGTCAGATTCAGAATCGTGAACGACATACGAGACTCCGGCGGAAGCGGCGCACTAAACTCGTGGCATACCGGAAACCGAGCGGTACCCACAAGACTCGAAGCCCCCCTCCCCCCGTCGCCACAGCCATCCACGCTGCTGGGTGTATCGCGGCCCCCAAGACCCAACCCGGGCTCGTCCACAGGCCAAGTAACGCGGAATACGTCTTGGTACTTGAACACCTCCCGGTGACGATATCGGGTAACGATGTCGTCCTCCTGACCAGACGTCTCACACTCTGCCCAGTTAGCCTCGCCCTCGTCTTCACCCCCGCCACCGCCCGCTTTGCGCTCGCCGGCTTGTGCTGCTGCTGCTGCTGGTGCTGCCGGTGCAGACCTCCCCGCGAGGGAATCAACGCCGTTCTCCCCCGGTGCGGTTTGTGCAGTGCGAACGGCTTCAACGCGGCGACGGAAGTTGTCCGCGTCAAGCTTGTCGTGGATGCGAATTATTTGCTGCTGCATGTCTCCGAGGGTGTCCAAAAGAGCAGCCGTGACGTTGAAGTGGAGAGGGCACCGGGCCTTCACGGCAAGCCCCGCGCCCCGGCGAGTGGAGCTCTCGGCCAGCACGTCGCACCTGCAACAAACACATGAGACGCACGCACACAGTGGTGCGATATCGGAGAGGGGTCACGCTTTTGTTGAATGACACGGCAGAACCGAGGCGATGATGCGGGTCGGGCCTACAGTGGGCGACTGGTGCTATGGTCGAGCACATCCCAAAACATTTCCATGCCAAAGGCATCGACACATTGTTGGCGATAGCACAATTTACAAAAAAAAACGATGTTTGGTCTCTTCTCCGGATTGCTTTAGTCCTCCATCATGGTGCGAGTCTACGAGGTGGAGTCCAAAGCAACGCCACACCAACCCCGCAGGAAATCGGTAAGGCGGTACCGAGAGACTTGCCGTGACAGGTCTCGGCCCCGCCCCGTAAATTGAAAAATGGTCACACAAAAAGCAGCAATGACGACAACAGCGACAACAATAACAACACAACTCACTTGAACGGATCGAGCAATGCTTCCCAACATCGCAGCGTGCTGTTGAAGTACTCCGCCCACAGCCGCGTCTGGACTGTAACATTCATCACAGCTGCTCGCGAGTCCTTCGTCTCTTCGCCCGCCTCCTTCTTCCCCCCAGCCAGCTTCCTGCCTCCAGTGCCGAGGGCGCCACCGGTAAGCTTCAGCGCTGTCGCTGACGCCGGAGAGATACCCGGAGCAGTGGCTTCGCCTGATGCCCCGGCATGGCGTAACCCCCCACCAGCGAAAGCATTGCCCTCTGTCCGTCGCCGTCCAAGCGAGAACTTGACAGCCTTGGTCGGCGTCCCCGCCTCCGCTGACGCTGCCGCCGCTGCTCCTTCTGCAGCGTGTGTCGGCGTGGTAGGTGCCCCCTCATCGACGCGAGAGCCCTTATTCGATCCCCAAAGCCTGGAGTGCTTGAGCAAACTTGCACGGCTGCCATACCCTCGGTGACGCTGCAGACCCCGCCCGCCATCGTCTTGATCAGACAGCAAGGGCCCCGCCATGATGCGTTCCGAGCCAGCATGCCACGTGTGCGAAAGCGGCAGGTTGTCTGGTGGGTCGGAGGCACCGGGGCCGGCGCTTGAAGCTGGAAGGGACCCAAGGCTTGCGCGTTGGGCTGGCTGATTCACCCCCGCGAGGGATGACCGGCGTAGGATGGATAGCGAGCGGGTCGAGGTCTCGGCACCGGTTGGATTTCTCCTTTTTCGAACAAGGCGGCGCTCTAACTCGTCGTCCTCGCTCTCGAGCCGGTTTTCGATCACGCAAGATACCCTGCCGACGCAGAGCTTCATCACTGGCAGGTGCAGCCCGAGTACCTGCAGGCAGCATCAAGGATCGATGGACGGGGTGCGCAGCGACAACAAAGAGGTGGCGGGGACAGCGGGGGGGGGGGGGGAGGGAGGGGAGGGTCAACTTCGTGGGGGGTACTGTCTGTGGCGCATGTCAAATCATCTTTCTAAGAAAACTAACTGCCCGATCACAACGGTTTCTACACGTGACACCCCACACCACTACCACTCAGCCAGCGCACAGACCACAGGGCCACGCTTGGTTTTGATTCGAACCGCACGTTTTGAATCGACGTACCTGGTCGACAACGAACAATCGCAGCCCCGTCAGCATAACCGCAAGGGCCATCGTAATCGGCGGCGGCAATGCTTCCTGAGTGTCCTGCTCGCCCTTCGCCGCCGCGTCCCCCCTGCCAGCATCTGCAGGTCCAGCATCCGTCTCCCCGGCAGCACCAGCACCAGCAGCACCAGCAGAAGCACTCGCCACCTCCTTACCACCACGGTCCACTTTGTTCCCCGCCGACCCCGCCTCTCCCGGAGCTGGCGACGAGGCAACTATGGGGCCGCTACCGCCGTCCACGCCGTCGCTCGAGCCAGTTGCAGGGACAGTGCGGGGGCGGCGCGACATGGCGTTGCTCATGCGCCGCAGGCGACCCTCCGTGTGCTGGCGGTCGATGCTAGCCGAGGAGTTGTCGTTGCTGAGCTGGCGGCGCCTTCTGCCGAAGAATCGCCTGTTGGCCGAGGTACCTTCTGCGCTGTCTCCATCCGAATCGGAGTCGTCCTGCACAGCAAAGCAGTGACGGCGAGACAACAAAAAAGTGCCAAAACAAGGTATAATAAAGCACATGACCAGGCGCAGAGAGAGGAGAAGGAGAGAACAGATACAAAAGCTCGAGTCAATACGCAGATACCGGCATCATGGGTGTGGACCTTTTCAATTCTCAACCGTAGCACACCATTCGCAGGGCACGGTGAAAACAAACACACCTAACCATGACTGCGGCTGACACTGGATAATACAGATTCGTGCACTACAGAGGCTGGTGAATTCAGATAAGGGGAGGGGGGGGGGGGCGCACTGATTTGTGAATTGCCTTAGTCGTTCAACCATTGACCATTCAACCCTTTCGAGACGGGGTGTGCGGGGGAGGGGGGGGGGGGGGGGGGGGGTACTCTCAATATCATGCATGTCCGTAGTCGTATGTATGACCATAGACCTTCGCATCCCTGCAATGCCGGGACGGGATGGAGCACGTCGGGTTTCCACCGACCAGTGCGCACGGGGGGGGAGTACTGATGACGGGCAGGCAGGCTCTGAAAGGGAATACGCTGAAAAACTGGCGTCGGCATGGCGTGTACCGATTCAGCGTGCACCCCGGCTGCTCTACATCCAGCGCCGCATTTCGTCCCGTGCGCACAATCCTCCAACTTTCGCACGCGCGGCGCGGCTTTCCACCAACGTCGCTGCTATGCCGTGAGCTCTGACCACCCGGCCTAAGTAAGCATCCAGTCCGTGCTTGCGTCAAACTTCACGAAGGGTGATCTAGGTGTTAAGACACGACGCATTGCAGCTACACCAAATGATGTAACCCTCATGTCACTGCAACACACAATCTCCGCTATTTCCAAGTAGGGATGTCTCGAAACATGTGGGGGGTCAGTTCTGAAGCGGCTCAAGGCTTCGCAGAGACTCACGCTGCCGCCCATGCCAAACCCCGCCAGGGAGGGCAGAGCCAACATCTCGTTCCTCGGCCCAAACGCTTGAGAATGCTGGCTGCCGCTGGCGATACCATCGACGGATGCCATCCCACTCTCTCCGTGGGAGAAGTCTATCCTCGGATCTCCGAAAGGGGAGGTCACACCGCTGCGCCGTGCGGACATCTGCCCCACATCTCCACGGCCTTTTGATGGAAGGTTGTTGCGAAGCGCGGTTCGGTTCCGGTTGCCGAATGAGCTTCGGGATCCCGCCTGCACGTTTCACGGAGGGGGGGGGGGGGGGGGGGGGGGTAGCGACGACAAGCGAGGCACCGCAGTGTTTAACCTCTTTGCAACTGCTGTCTGTAACTACGTTTTGGTGGGACCAAATTACTCAAAATTAGAGATAGACGATTTTGGTACTGTTGTGAAAAAAACGGAAACGGAGTGCTTAACTACTTGCAATTGAAGTTGGGCGATATTCTGTAGTGGCATAAAAGGGTTCACACGTCAAACCGATAGATCACGATCTACGTAGATCATTTAGATCCAAACCTGCCGTAATGAGACGTTGTGTAGGATATGTCTAGTGCAAACCCAACGCAAGCAGCAAGTCCTATAAATCATGCAGGTTATGCGGCTCCCGCCGGGCAACACGGGCCAGATCATAATGAGGCGCGCGAGCCTTTTTTTCTTGGTTTTCCAAGGGGAAAAAACATCTTTATAACGGCTCGGAGACGAGGGTAGGGTGCCTCGTTTTGAATTTTTCTGTATGTGTGTGCGTGATTCAACATTTTTTGGGCTACGTTTGACCACCGCGCTCGACGCACACGGCACCAATTCCAGCCCCCGCGGGCTCTGTGCACGCACACACACACAAAATACACTTTCTCGTGCTGGAGCGTTGTCACGTCGTTCACAGTTGGTCGAGCTAGGTGCGGCAACGTGTGTAGCGAGATGGCTGGGCCATGGTTTGAAAAAACTCAACCGTAAAATATCAAACGCTTCTGTTTTATGGACTTCCACCAAATGAAACCCAACTCTACGAGTACTCGTTGGCAGACTGTGCCTGTCCACAGCAGCGTTCGGGCCGTGTCCCGAGAAATGCTGCAGGTGGTGTTGTCAGGTCCATCGTCCTACTACTACTGATGAAAGGACGGAAAAACAGGAGAAGCTCTGCTGTAGATGTTGGACAGAAGTGTAGTATTAATAGTGTGGTGGCACCTGTCATGACGGTTTTTGTTTTTCGACTTCTACCTAAAACTAACCAAACCCACGACTCTACGTGTACTCGTAGGCAGAATGTGCCTGCTGTCCACAGTAATGTTCGGGCCGTGTCCTAAGACATGCTTCAGGAGGTATAGCCAGGCCCACCCTCATACTGAGGAGGGGACAGAGAAGCAGGAGAAGCTCTGCTGGAGTGTCGTACAGCAGTAGTGGTGGAGGCACCTGCTACGAGAAGCTCTTTTTTGTCGGACATGTCACGTTGTAGATTTTTCGTCTCGAAATTAGTATGCCGCCTTTCGAGGTGGTTTATATACGTGCACAAAGAGTGCAATGGTTAGACCGACAAGCCGAGCGTACAGCGACGCTGACCCTGGCCTCGTGTGTCCTACTGCTACTGCGGCTGCTGCTGCTGCTGCTGCTGTTTTGCTGCTGGAGAAGCTCTGATGTTGATGTCGCACAGCAGTAGTAGTGGTTTGCTACGAGAAGCTCTCTCTGTTGGACACCTCACGTTGTAGATGTTTCGTCTCCAAATTATTATGCAGAAATTCGAGGTGGGAAGCAGGAAACATACAACAAATATCGAGTACGTGTACAAGTACAAAGGGTGCAACGGTTAGACCGACAAGCCGAACGTAAAGCGACGCTGACCCTGGCCTCGTGTGCCCTACCGCTGTTGCTGCTGCTACTGTTTCTGTTGTCGTTGCTGCCGCCACGTCTGCTGCTGCTGCTGCTGGCGACTTTTGGTTTCTTAAAATAACGAACCCAAACATCACGGATATATATGACCGCGTACGTACGTAGATGTTCGTTCTTGTTGGTTCAGCATACTGTTGTAACATGATATGGCAATCCGTATTCGCCCAGCATGATGCATAGCAGATACGACTACTGCAGGTACTGAAGTCGCGCCTCATTACCACCAATTACTATTATTAATAGTACAGATCAGGAATATATCTGCTCTGAACGGTATCCTGCTTAAGATCGTGAAGTGGAAACCGATTATCTGTCTGAGGTGTGAAAGGGTTAATGCAACACGGGACTCCAGATCGTACAGATCAAGAATACACCGATCTGCCCTGAAATGCCTAGATCGTGAAGTGGGAATCGATGATCTATCTGTCCGAGAGGCATGAAAAGGGTTTCGTATTATAACCCATTCGGGACTTGAACGGGTAAAATATGACGGAAACAAATTACGTGGCTGTAGCCATCGGCCGCGCGAAGCATCACAAGGAGTTTCATACGACATGCGCGCAGCAACACACTACCTGTACTCGTCTCGCCGTGCGCCCATTTTACGCAGGTTGAAAAGACCGCACTTACTGCTCACTACTATGGTCGGTATACCTGGGTCCCAAATACATTACAAGCCCAATGAAGTAACAGCCCATTCACGTCACAACCCCAATTAAGCCACAATAAAATCACAATCCCAACCAAGTCACAATCCCATTGAATTCAAAATCCCAAATAAGTCACAAACCCCATTGAGCCACAAGCGACCGGGATCAGTTGACAGTTTTCTCTCCTCTTCACAAAAAATTCGACACACCCCAAGTCTAAACAACCCATGGGACTCAACTTCATACACACCTCTCCCAAACTCAATAGGCCGTCTGTCAAGCCCGACTCCACGACGGGCGGCATCGACGACCACGGGACGTCCATCGGGCTGCTGTGTCTGCGTCCCGTCGCACCCGAGGGACCATCTGCACCCCTCCGCCCGGCCGTCGCTGGAACAAGCCCCACCACCGCGCCATCGCCAGCCACCCCGCCGCCACCGCCGCCGCTACCGCCGCCGTCCCCTACCGCGACGACCGGCGACGTGGATGGAGAAGGCATTCCGTTGAAAATACCGCCAATTTCATCAACCCTTACCACTCGGCCGCCAACAGGCGACGGTTCCGGGGTTGGCGTCGGTGGCGGAGCGATCGGCATCGGGGGGGGCTGCGGCCCGAGGAAGACCATCACCGAGGCGGCTGCGAACACGAGGTCCTCGATGGACGCCACGATGTCGCCGGCGCGGGGGCCAAGGTCGATGGACGGGTTCTCCTGCGCGGGGACGGCACACGGCTGCGGCAGGCGCAGCTGAAGCTGGGAAAAAAACAAAACGCGAGCAAAAGATGAGACAGGGAAAGCGCGAACGGTGTGGTGGGGCCATACTATGCTGGTGAGGCGGCTAGCAGACAGCACTCAACGTGTACCACCAAGCGGCTACAAACAAGAGTTTACTGCTTGATAATACCTGCAGCTTCAACTTGATCGATTTATTCGGATTGCTGGCCTATCCCCTGGAAGTATAACGCATGGACCGAAGCATTTCGTTTTTGAAAGCTAGCAAACGAAGGCCGAGCCTGCCGCGTTGTGGGCGGGAGGGGGAGGGGTGTTGACAGTTTTTAACGTAAAGAAAAAATAATAACCAGGCATATTTGCCGAATTCCTATATAGCTACGGGCAAATTGGAACCTGCTTTTGTTGTCACCTTTGCTGCGTCCAAGGCGGGGGCCTCGAATCCTCGGCTGAGCGCGCGCCCCTTCTGTTCCTCTTCTTCCGGCCCGCTTTCCCGCCCCTCTTCGCTATCATCAGGGACTTGTAGAGGCAAGGAGGCGTGCAGATCGAGATGGTTGACCGCCAACCAATGGTTGTGCGTCATCGACAAAGACAGGCCGTCCACAAGCGTGCGCGTGCCGCTCCCGGAGCCCGCCGTCCCACGCGCTCCGCGAGACTCCAGCGCCCCCCGATAGACGTTCACGACGATGCCGGCGAGGCCTTGCACCGCTGCCTCCATATGGATAACCTGTCGAGACCACGACCGACGGAATGTCCATGCTTTGAGCAGCCCCCCACATTCGAGTTGTACTAACATCCCCTCGTCGCTTTAATTCGTATATACTTCGTGTCTACAGTACTTTGGGATCAATGCTCTGCTGCGGCATGAGATCACACTTTTTTACGCTGTTGAGGGGTTGATCACGATGGAAGTGGTATCACCCTCTCGTCTTTGTACAAGCAAGAGGTTCCCCCCCCCACCCCGGGGACACAACTCTTGCGTCCCCACCATTACGAAAACCATTTTTTTCATTGGTCAGCAAAAACGCATTACTGGTGTACAGGAGAACGGTCGTTTAGGGGGTCAAGGGTTCTTCTGGCGTTTTCGTACCAGGTACTCTATTTCGTGAGGAACGTTGTAATCAGAACCCAATTTGCTGTGGAAAGCATAGAGGCAAAAAAGCTTTTAGGGTTCATCATGGGTTCTGAAAACTATGACCCCCCCCCCCCCCCGTAATATTACGGTCAGTGATTAACTCTTCGAGCGCGTGGGCTCAGGCACCAAGCCAGCCCTTCGCCAATCATAGCCACCACACAATGACAGTTGCGCGGTCCAACCAATGAACAGCTCCAAGCGGCACAAAGCAGTAGGGGACTGCGAGCCACTGCTGTGCAATGGCGCTCGTCGCGGTGATTGCTGCATCACGCAAAAACACGCGAGCGCTGCACCCTCAACCATGGCATCTACGTTTCCAAACACGCCGCCACCGTGCAACCGCAAACACGACACACGAATGCCTGAACGGCAAGCGCAAAATTACGAACGAAATTATGTTTTGTGTGTAACAATTGACGCGAGCCTGCGGGAGGAATTCGTACGCCAGACACCATCGTACCGGGCTTGTAGCGTGTTTGAGGGTTTCAGAGTTAGGGTTACGGATAGAGATGTAAAGAACCACCCCCCCCCTCCTCGGTGGAAACCCGGCGTGCTCCGTCCCGGCATTATAAGGATGCAAGGGTCTATGGTCATCCGACTACGGCCACGCATGGCAAAAGTACAGCCCCCCGCGCTAATCGCGCTTGGTGCAAGCAATGTCTGCCTGGTCCGTGAAAACCCAACGCGCTCCGTCTTTAGGGATACGACGGTCTATGGTTATACGCCTGGGGCCATGCATGATGATGAGTATCCCCCTCCTCACAAAAACGAAACAACACTGAATCTGCCAAATCCAGCATACGGTATGTGATCTGTTGAAAGTTCTTCCACACAGGATCAACGTCTACAACATAATCTCGCCCCAAGATAGTTGTCCCAGGATGACATCAAAACACACACACCTGTGCAATGGCCAACGACTGCCAGCGGTAGTAAACGCCTTGCTCCCCTTCCAGCAGCAACGCGCTGGTGTTGGGAGACATGGGGAACTCCAGGAGAGCGATGTGCGGTCGCGTGACCCACACCCTCACGTCGATACTGCGCGGCGGAGGTGGCGGCAAAGGATCTGTCGCCTCCACATCAACTCCCTGTGTGAAAGCAGATCAAGCACAGCCATGGAACGGACAACAGCACAAAGAGCCGGTGGTGAAGAAACAAGCGGCGTGCCAAATCAGGCCCTTAGGGGGCCCGCCCGGAGTACAACTACGACATTTCTGAATTTTTTCTGAGACTCCTCACTTGAGGAGCTCCGACAACCGACTTATGACGGAAACAAAATGTAAAGCTCAGCCAGCCCGATACACAGATAGATCCCACGGGCTACCTGTTACTTTTACTACCAGTACACGTGTAGGTATCAAAAGGACAACGCTTTAGAACATTGCGTCGTTGGATTCGACGATACTGGGGTGGTTGGTCGCTCCCTACGCGAGAAGCTCCTCCTTGAGGGAGAAAAGCCTTCGGATTGAAACATGCAAACCCCTACGATAGCATTGCTCTACGTACGCCAATCAAGGCGTGGACGACAGCTTCGAGAGCGAACCCGTCGTAGATTCGTGTGGGCAGCACGGCCCCCAGAGGTTAAACGTGATAAAAAAACGACAATATCTTTCATGTACCCGTATACTGGTGCGTACGCCTGGAGGGCACAAGCACCTCTGGGGGAGCGGGGATCGCCAACACACACGTTCGGACGGTTGCCCAAGCTCAGCCTGGAACAATAAAGCCAAGGTGGCATGCGCTGCTTGCCGGTATTTCCCGAATGGATAGCTTGCGGCCGTGCTACAGTGAGGCCCTATCGAAGGACACTACCAACCCTCTCGGGGATAGCAGAACGATACACCCAACCGCCTACCATTGGCCTCGTGGAGTCCGTGGAGTCTCGCCCAGCTTGGTCTTGAGTCGAGTTCGCCGGATCGAGCGTGCCCATGTACCCGTAGAAAGGGCACCCGTACGCCTAGAAACGCAAGTACGGCAAACAAACAAAAAAACGGTGAGGGATTGGCCGCGCGCGCACGGCGTGGGTGTCCAGCTTCCTCATCTGTCTGTTTAACCCGAGGAGAACCGCGTATTCGCGCCGTACTCCTTTTTTCGGTATGTTTCGGGTGGGCATGTCATACCATGGATAGTTTCATGGTATTCTTTGGTTTGCAGGTGACAGAGGGTGAAAGCTTGGCCGTGCGTGAATAGCGTGGGTGTCTCGCTCGACTGTCTAGTCCTTCGGCCTACCTGTAAGCCGAGAACTGCGTGTTCACTCCGTACCCCTCTTTTCTGCTTATTTTTCAGGCGCACGTGTATATCATACCAGTGATAATTTTAACGTTATATTTGATCCGCAAGTGACACGGGCAGAAATACTACTAGTCCGTTCATAGTACCACTTCCTTACGTACTGCGGTGCGCGTCCTATGATACGTTATGCTCGTTTATTCTTCCAGCCGGGTGTTGTCAGCCAATTTTCGTGGCAACGGGCTGCAAGAATTCAGGGACGAGCTACTAATAGTGCGAGAACATCCATCATCATCCTCATAATCACAACTAGAAGGCTTGGAAGCGTTGACATGCCCGGCTCCACTTCTCGCGGGTCGTGTCTACACTTGGCTCGCTTTACCTCTGATCGGTGGTAGTTGGAGAAAAAGTCGACCACGAGCCAAATGATAGACATCTCCTTCGCCATAGCATCCACGCTGTCCAGTCCAACATTGACGCATATCCACCGGTCTGGCGCCGTCATTATCAACGATACCTTTACGGTCGTCGAGGAGTCAGGGGAGGGGGGGAAGCGGGGGTGCGTACTCACTTGTTGCTTGCCTGAGTCATTTGGCCATTGACCACGCATCCCTTTCGAGATGGAGCACCGTTCCTATTCCTAATAGAGACACCTCTAGAGGGGGGGGGGGGGGGGTAATATTTGTGACAATGCAGGCCGCACAGCTTGAAATCAGGGATCAACGTTACGCTTTTCACGTACGCTTGCGTTCCCAAACCCACGCGCCATTCGCATAACTATTGTCGTTCGCAGAGATATAAAACAGCACCTGATGGGAAAAACCGCCTATAAGCTGGAAAGCTCCTATTTGTCCCTGCAAAGGTATGGACGGTAGTGTCACATTCCCTGTACTAACGCCTTTCAATATTTGCCTTTGCCGTTGGCGGGAACCGTTTGCGCTTTTCTACAGCCGTAGCATGCATCCCTGCTTGGATAATACGGTCCCTGTGCAGGTATTGTGAACATACTCGGGCGTAAATGTACTACAGTATCAACAACAACTGAGCATAGGAAACAATTTCTAGCTTGAAAAAAAAACAGGTCGATGCCGCCGTACAGAACATCAGAACACCAAATACGAAAGCATGAGAGCTGGCTCAGGCTGAACTTTATCTAGAAAAAGAGCGCATTCCACATTAACTTCAGCGTGATGGCTCCCTCGAATTTCTGATTTTTTTTTGTAAATCTCAGGCTGGCTTTCTTAGCGCTCGTTCCCTTATTGCGAGGGAACATCATGACAGGAGGACACCGCTCTGGACGAAAAATTGAGGACCGGTTGGTCTTCGTTTTGAGGTATAAACTGTTCTTATATTCACGCCCAAAGCGGCGCACGGTTTTGGGGTACATCCAAGGTTCTAATAACTATGATATGGTTCCCCGCAATAGTATTAATACATACCTCTGGACGGAAAATGTAAGGGCCGTTTGGTCTTCAAACCAACAGTACAGCGGTCCCTACATTTCCGTCCAGAGTGTGGGTACGCAGGTGTCCTGATTGGTATCCCCACCACACCAACACAACACAGGGAATCGTCAGGCCGCTGCATACATACGTGCGTGAGTTCAAGCGTGGAGCCCGCCAGCCAAGCAATCGAAACCCTACGTACGTATTTTCAGGGCTTCTCACGGGTCGGGTCAAACCTCGCGAGTAAGGTCGGGTCGGGTTAGGGTGACCCGGCCCGACTCGACCCGACCCATGACAGTTTTGAATACCTCCTGACCGGACCCGACCCGATCCGACCCGACCCGTGAGATTCGGGTCGAGTCATGACCAGTGAAGAGCCCCGCACAATTCCACTCGCGCGCACTAAGTGCTTCCTCAGCCAAGGGCTATAGCTTCCAATACAGTTTTCTCCGCGTGCGCGCCGACGCACGCCAAACGTAAAATCGCGACCCAATCAGATCAACCCATCTTTGGCACAAAAGGTGGTGTGAAGCGGCATTTGGTCCGAATTACTCAGAATTTGTACGACGCACGAAACGATCAGTCTGTCGAAGCCTGGCTACCCTACTGGCTACCCTGCGCGAGCTCGGAAATAGGCACACAGGAAAATATAGACCTTCCCACCTACCCTATAGGCTTGGTATCAATAGCATGTTTCTGCACGACCATGTCAATCCCAGGGATGGGCGCCGCGGTGAGGCGCACTCAGCGCGGAGTGTATCCCGGGCGAGACCCCCTGCCTCCGGAGCAGGAGGCCTAATCTAATCCAATATTTACATTGAACGATCGTTGGCAGCGTGAAATAATACTGTACTACAGTAATGACTAGTTCAGCCAACTACGATAGCTGCCAATACTCACCGCAACGTGTGCATTCACCTGGCCCCCGCTATCCGTGCCAACCACATGCTGACGTTTGTCATTTCTGCCCGCGATGACTCTAAATCAACAACTCCCGATTCCCGCCAAAGGACACCATACACAGGTGCACACAACGGAAGTCAGCGCAAGCAAGAGGGGTTGCGCGCATGAGACGATACAAAACAGGCAACAACCTTGGCTGGACACAACGCCTGAAGGCAACAGAAGTCAAAACCATCTAGTACTCCACTGCTGTACCGAAACACACATCTGACCCTAATTCCAAGCACTTCGTCCTCAGAACGGACGTGAGGTCCTAAAAACGTTGATCCAGATCAACCCCCCGCCCCCGAAAAAAAGTCGAGCGCATTTGGTGCGGCCACCGGGCAATAGACGTCCTGTTGAGGCAACCCCGTCAATCAACACCAGCACAAACAAACTCCCGTCGTATTCGGCTCCCTGGAATATGTTTTCGGTGCTTTGGCTTTGGCTTTCACCTGGATAGGTAGCGGAAGAGGCCGTCCAACCTCGCCCCCCGGGCGAAAGTAGCCGAAAGCCTCGTCTACACACGCCGGCGCACTGGTGGCGGGCGTCGCGTCGACGAACTGCGGAGACGGGGAGAGAAAATGCCCCCCACCCTCTCTCCCGCCCACCGTTTTCCCTTCACGAGCGGCTCGGTTGGTGTCGGAGGCGGAGGTAGAGGAGTCCGTCTCTGGTAGGGGGCTGCTCTCACAGATTTTCGCGTTCGAAAGCGCGTGGTGTTCGGCGGATCGTTTTCCAGAGGGGTGGAGGGGGGTGGAATCGAGCACGGGGGGTAAGAGAATGGAGAGACTCTATTTAGCGTTGAGGGACCCGTGCCAAAGTTTGTTGTTAAGCCTTGTGATGCTCGGATGGCCGCATCCTGTTGTTTGGGTCGCTGCCTAGGCTTAACAGCTTGCAGAAGTACAAGCACTGCGAGAACTCGCACCAAAACCTGAAAGCCCATAAAGAAGATAGTATTTCCAATTCCCGAACACGCCTATACCCTGAAAATGCCGCAAAAAAGCTGCCGAGCCGCGCAAACGCTCGATCGTGGTTCCACCGGCACCCCCTTTCCTGCAGATCTCCACACTCCTACCTGATCGGGCCCGCGTGCAGTATGACCGGGTACAACGTCCGGGATGGTTGCCTGGTGTCCATCACCGCAATGTCACCCGCTGCAACTGACAGCCGAAGGACGCCCATCCCCCCCGTGATGCACAAGACCGGGTTGACTAACCGCAAGCACGCGAAAGGAACGCAGTCCTCGGGGTCCTTGTGTTTGAGTTTGCGCGAGGACAGAGGCAGGCAGACGCAGTGTTTGGGCGCAGCGCGAAGAACTTAGGGTGGTCGTCTTGGACGAAAACAGAAATTGCAACTATTACCGCGGAAATGTTATTAATAGCATGATGATTTTCAACGAAAACAGACATCAACAATCGCCATCTTCCCAACCCCCGACGAAAGCCTGCCAAAATTTTGACTGTTACCTGGTAGCAGGCAAGCGTTCCTTCTCAGAGGCCACAATATTCTGGTATACCCGGTTCAGGGTTAGCAATTACTGCCAATATTGGTCTTGTATATAGTACGCAGTACGCACTACGAAATACCCCTACACACAAAGAAAATCGCAAGGGAAGAGTACGATATGCTCCAGTGTCATAAGCATGACGGGGCTGCTTGCGACTTGGCCGCAGTACATAAGATCAAACACACTCAAAAGCCAAAACACCTTCATGCAGGACATACAAATGCCCTGCTCCTCCACCACCACCAAAAGCAAAGCACCGAGGAAACGTGCGATATGCTACAGTAGAGCATAACAAGGCGAATTGTGAGTTGCCACTGAAATACCTACAGTACTTCAAAAGTTCTCCTTACAGAATGTAGTTACTGTACCTCCCAATAGTCCTCCATCGTCGGCTCCGAACCCGCCGTATGGCGCGGATTCTGCGCCATCCACATGCTTGCAGGTCGTTCAGGGAAATACCTGCCGCAAACGCACAGCGAGAGAAAGACGATGGTTGGTGCAGCATCGATGGGGCATTTTCTGGTCCATTCTGTGACCCGTGGTTGATCTGTGGCGAGAACTGACACCGGTACGACAAGAGCAACTGATGAAAACATCCCTCGAAAGTCAACCGGAGTTCAGGACACCATTTTGGGGGAGGAGGAGAAGGAGCCGGTTGCAAGGGGCATCGGCAAACCGTCTATCACACACGCGGGTGGATGTTCATAATGTTGTCCGCGGGGGGTTACCATAAACAAAATGGTGACGACAAAATATCTCGTTCGTAACATCTACTTTTTTGGGGGAGAAACAGCCTGGACTTATAGAGTTGGAGAAAAATTCAAAAGGAAAAAACAACAAAATATAGTAGAGGTTGACTCCTCTATAGTGCCTGTATGCGCCCGCCAACAACACTGGCACTATAGCGGGAAGCGGAACTATTGCTCCGCACACTACGACACTGGCGAATCCCATATGCGCCAAGCGATTCCAAAGATACAATAACGGGCAACCCGCACTATAGAGGGACCACTACTGTAGTGCACTTTCACCCTGCCATCTTCTCGGGCGGTTGATTGATTGCTTCCTATTTATCACTCTGACATCGAGCGCACAAAGCGAAAGCTCATGACAGTTTGTTCTTCGAGACGGGTTCTTCGCACCTAGTGTCCATCGCGAGCGACGCCTCGAGCACCGGGATGCTCATGGAAAAAATCCAGCTTTCTGCGCGGGCCACGACCCTCCCCACCATCTCAGGCGTTCCGTACGCGGGCCAGCCCTCCTCCACAGGAGAGGTAGGGTCCAACTCTCCAAGCTTCGGCGGACCGTAAAAGCAGTCCAGCTCGCAGTAGTTGTCTGTTCGTCACCGTGATCAAAGGGCACGGGCATCAAGAGGAGGGGGGGGGGGGCATCGCGATGGGGGTTGCTCGAAGGGTGCCATGAGATGTCAGGAAAAGCGGCTGGGCATATACAGCACATTTGTCAGGCTGGTAACCGTGTCGGGTACAGCTAAAAACTTGTGTTACCTTCACGGAGCTGTGCATCATCGGTTAGATTCGGCAGCTACTTCGCGGTTGAAGCTCGTCACCGAAACCAGTGCAAGGAGGGAATCCAATACGAAACCACGATGTTGGGCACCCCGTGTCTCTCGGTGGGCAAGAGTCACTCCTACAACGGCATCGACCAAGCGCAGACGACATCCCAATTCATGCGCACCTCGGCGAGGTAGACAACAAGCACCCGACATCATAGCCACTCCTAAAATAGACTAATCGCATACGATGCAGTGTTCGAGCTCCTCTCGTCGTGGTAGACACCCAGCAAAACGAAAATTCTCAGTTACTCCTACTGTAGTATCGACCAAACCCACACGACAAAAAGTGTCTAAGCTTCTCTCACCGAAGTAGACACTCAGCACCAGGTAGTACTCCGCCATTGTCGGACATATGTAAAGTCCCCCGGGCCTCTTTCCCTCACGGCGCGCCCTATCTTGCTCCTCCGAACCATATTCCGGCATGGTCAACAATATTCGGGTGCTTCCGAGGTCAGGTCCGTTGTCCACGAACAGCAGGAGGTCGAACGGCTGCTTCGTGATCTCGCGCCACCGTATCACCTCGTGCCCTCGCTCGAAAGACCAAGCACCGGTACCCCCCCCCGCTGCTGAGCCGACGCCCGCGGTCGAACCGTGGGCAGCATGCCCCCCCCTTTCTCCCTCGATATCGCAACCTCGCCATCGCCCCCGCTCTCCGTAAAGAAACTCTTCAGTCCAACCACCGGGCGCATCACGCCGCGAGTGAGAACCGCTGTACTGGCGCTGCACGCTCGGACTGCTGTCATCCCGCCCCGAGTGGAGGCTATCTACGTCCCACACGCTCCCTCTACTGGCGGCGCCGCATGCGCCACGGCTTCGAAGGAGGTAGACGGGAGCGCCGCTCATGACCTGCCACGAACGCGGGAGCACCTCCGCGTCCGGGCTCTGATCTCGGAGCTGCTCCTCGTTCAGGTAGTCGTCGATGCTGCTCCCGCTGGCCGAGATGTCGGGCGGTGCGACCCCTCCCGCGGCAGCCGCCGCCGCCGCCGCTTGCCGGGCCTTGGCCTCCTTCGCTTTCAAGGTGGCAGCCGCCGCAGCGACCGCGGCAGCCGTGGCCGTGGCGGTGGGAGTGTCCAGACGAGGGGCGAGGGCCACTAGCATCCGAGCGCCCTTGAGGTGCACAGCGATTCGTTTCACTACGGCATTGCGCCCTTTCTCCTCTGAGGAGGCAGTAAGTTTTTTGGTAGATGGTGGCAGCTCCGACGATGCACCGCCGCCTGCGACCCCGCCTCTTTCACCATCACCACGGCAAGCACCGTCATGGTTTGCACCTTTCTCGCCTGCCCCGCTCTCTTGGCCCTGCCCGAACGAAAAAATACAAGGTCCACAATTTTTCAGTACGCAGTATTTAATACGACTTGGAAAAGTTTCGAACAAAATTGTTGATAGTCCACAATAATGCCTACATCTATATTCCGAGGACTTTTCTCAGGTGGTCGGCATTAGGGATATACCAGGTAGGTTTTTATGCCTGGTAGGGCTCAAGAGTCCAGTATTTTCTACCATTTTGTTGACGCCGGGCCAAGGCGTGTCTAGCCCTCTGATGTTGGACAGTGGACAGGTCAATAGGTTACAGCCGGCACGGCAGGAAAATCGTCGAGGGCGAGCAACACACCACAGCAACACAAAAAGTAAAACAGGATTCACGCATATCGATCGCTCTAGCTATGGTAGTCAAACCGCACTGGCCCATGATTAGTTTCTGGCTGCGACTGCGAATGACTCCGAAACACTATATCACTCTTTCCAGCGCAGCAGCAAGGGACCATGAAAGCGAGCAAACACATATTACAACGCATCGTTCACGTGCGTTGCCGCTCGGAAGCCTACGTGGCATCAAGTACAACTACCCGCACCGAACAAGCAAGTTCATATAGAGTGACCACTGCTCTCGCGGTCTTCACATCCAAGGAAACCACTTTTACACCACAGTACAAGACCCAAACACCAGGTATAGACTATCAGCTGTTCTAGCACCACAAACATGTGAGAAAAAAACACACCACCGCTCTGCAGTAGCTACCGCAACCCTGTCTTACGCTTACACGCTGCAGAGCCACCCTTGTTACCTCTTTGGTCTCCTCGGCGGCCGTGCAGTCTTCGTCGTCCCCCACTGCCCAGGCGCGTGGGATTCGCGGAGCCCGGAAGTCTTCACCAAATACGTGACTACTTCGTGAGGCCTGGGCAGCGCGGGTGGGAGGGTCGCGCGCCTCCATCCGCTGGAGTGGGGGAAGCGTGTCCGGCGAGGGGTACCGGTAACCCATGGTTGCTTGACTCTTCGTCGTCGAGGCTGAGGGAGCGAGCGGATTGGTTAAGGAAAAGCGAGAGGCACCCGGGGCGAAAACAGACGAGGGAGAAAGTATGGCACCCGTAAAAACGCGTGTATTACGAGAACCGACGAGGGAGAAGATGTGGCACCCATGAAAACGCGTATATATATCAATTGCGAGCAAGAGCAACCGAAGACATCGCCATGACAACAGCGTATAATTATGATGTATCTACTACATGACGCTCGCTCACAACTCATTTCGCAACATTCAAAACGAGGGACTACACGCAGCACCGCCACACCGCCATGGCCTTGGAGACTGCGAAAACCTGCTGTCGAATAAAAACTGACTGTGGTACAATAAGACCGCCGGTGGCATTATATAAATATCTGAAGAACTCGCTGTCGATTAAAAAAACGCATCGCACCTCCGTCAGTATCTGTGTCAAGAGCGACCGCGTCAAAGAACTCGTCGGAGTCAGAGTTCGAGTCTGAGCCCCGACCTCTTCCAGATGCCGCGCTCCCTCTGGGGCTACCCAGGCCACCACTGTTCTCCTCCATGGAATGATAGGAATGGGCGCTCATGGTGCTTAGGTATGACTGTCGCGTAGACGCAGCACTGCTACGGCTCGTCACCATTGGCGGCATGGCATTGTCCGAGCTTAGATCCGCCTGGTCTTGCCGCTCCACCTCATGCGCTGCCCGTTGCTTCCCCTCTCCGTCTTCGTCTTTCCCCGCGTGCAGCACCTGCCCCGACACGTCTCTCTGTGGGTGTGCACTTTGTGCGTTACGACCCGACGCGCTCGCCGAGCCGCTTCGGTCGAGGTCAGAGTTGTCACGGTCTTGCGCGGCGCGACGCGCCGATGCAATTCGGGGCGACGGTGGAATGTCAATTGGTGGGGGGGGGCGCACCCCCAACTTTCTCGTCAGACGGCTTGGCGATGACGACGTGACAGATGCACCGGCCGTAGCATCCCTTCGATCGTCAACTTCCGCAGAGCCCCCATCATGCGGCGACAGGGGCGTCGCTCCAGCCCCCTGGCGGTCGCTGCTGCGGCCGCGGTTCTCGCGCTCAACGCGTCGGCTCTCCACAGTCGCAACATCGGAGGGGAGTCTCCACGTACCTCGTTTTTCGCGCACCTGTCAGCGATCGACCCAAAACCGGAGGCGGGCAGCGGTGGTTGATTGGTTGGGTCGACCGATGTATTTAATGGCAAGGACACGGAGCGGCCTGAGTTGAGAGGGCTTGCCTTGAAAGGGCCTGCCTTGAGCCTCGAGAGTTATGCCACAGTAGAGGGGATACATACCTGAAGCATACCTTTGTTAGATCACGTGGTGAGCTCTATAACTGGCCGAACATCTGAAAAAGAGGGAAAACGTACCCGCAACCCGGAGGACATTGCCATGAGCTAGGCACGTACGACGAATGAAATAGTAAAGCATCATTAGGGTGTGCAAACGTATGAGGTAGTTTGCAGGCGGAGAGCCTCGCCGTGAAGCAGTACTGGTCTTAAACGTACCTGTGCGTTCAATGGCCAAATGACCAAGGCGAGCAACAAATGAGTACGCCCTCCCCCAATCCTTCTGTAGTCATACGAATGCGGCCATTCATGATATCGAGTACAACTCCCCCCCCCCCGCGCTATCGCAGCATGGCGACGCGCAAGCGCGAAACCCCGGAGACGAGGGGTCGACTGCTCACGAGCCATCCTTTCAGGACTGAGGCAATGTTACAGGATGATGACTCCGGCCGCTGGAGCTACCATTCTCCCAAAACCGTCACCACCCTGACCTGTGTAAAGTTATGTTCGCCGCAAACGACAAACCCCACAGTTGGCCGGATGTCGACTTCGGGCGAAGGCCGCCCCTTGTACCTCGTCGAGCGCAACTGCATTCGCGTGTTATACGAGCAAAAGGTGCAAAACGCACTGATCGAGTTGATACGCGACGATACCAAACAGAGCAGGGGTAACACTGTATGGACGACGCACGACGTACCTCAACAACGAGCTCATCGCACTTCACCGCAACCGCCTCGCGCGAGTGGGTGTTTCTGGGTATGACCACGATAAGGTCTTGCAGCACCGCAGTAACACGCATACTTGTCTCGGCGCCTGGCGCTTTACCCTCCGATCTGGGTTCCTCTGCTGGCGCCGCAGGGCTTCCCGTCTGCTTCATCGGACTTGCGGTGGCCGCCGTGACCCGGTCGCGTCTAGAACCACTGCGTCTCCGGTCCACAGAGCTGGCCACGGACCACGTGTCCGGGATGTCCTTGCCTTCTTCCTTAGACGCGGCAGCGACTTTTTCCTCTTCTTGATCCCTCATCCTGCCTCCATCAGCGCCATCGTCTAAACCATCGCGGCCGATGCGCCGGACAACGTCAAACACCGGGCCGAGCGCGTCCGGCCCAAAATATTTGATCACTTCTGCCATGAACCGGCGAAGGAAGCACACGCGAAGACCGCACAAGGAGGCCTTCACCTCACCTCCAGCGCCAGCGCCACCGCCGGAGCTGGCCGGTATCAGCTCGACGACAACAACGGGAGGCTGATCGGCCGTCGCCACAGCAGGCCCGGTGGCCTTCACCCCCGATCTCGACGCAGCCTCTTGCCCCCTTGAATTCCTGCCGGAGCTCGACCGACGAGGTGAGGCCGACGTCGCACGCGAAGCATGAACACCCGAGTCCGCGACGCCTCGCGCTCTCGCGTGAGAAACAACCTCGGTATGCAACTGCCCGTCCGTAGTCAGGTCCAACACGCCAAGACCCTGAAGGCAGACCCTCAAGAACCCGAGGTCCGCGCGTCGCCGCCCCCCCGTCCAAGTCCACCCCGGCCACCCTGCCAGGGGCATCGACCTCTCCCGCGCCGTACCAGCCGATACTTGCCCCCGCCGCTGCTGTGGGGAGTAGTGGTGGTGGCCGCGGCGGTCTTCTTCTCCGGCGAGGGGGGAAGTGCTGCTGCTGACCCGCGCACCGTGTGTCGCGTCTTTCCATCCGGAAGTTTGGAAGGAGTCGTCATTCACGTCGCTGACGTCCCACCACTCGCTGCGGGAAGCCTCGAACGACAGACCGCTCATGGACAGGCTCGCCAGCGGTCGGCTCTCGAGCGACAGCAAAGATCGAAACTCCCCGATCTGTATCTGCAGCGACGTGCTCACAGACGGTCGGAAAAGGAGAGGCGCCAGTGGACTAGCCGTCCGTACGGCGTGCATCGGCGGCCTCTTACAGTCACCTGCCGAGTCGACTCGGCCCAAACCAGGTGACAATCGAGAGGCAGCCGCCTCCGTAACCGCGCATTCGAGGGCCGTGGCTGCTCGAGCCGCAGTCAAGAACCCGTTGGGGGAGGCCACAAACGACAACCGGTCAATCGCCACCGACACTCGGCGCTCTCTGTCTCGGCGTAGGCTTCCCAACAGTCCCGGCTCTGGTGGAGGCGCGGAGCCTCGCGCGGCAGACGTCGCTAGCCGTCCAGCGGCAGCCAAGAAGTTTGGAGTGTCTCCCCCAGACCCGAAGATGTGTCTAGCCGGGGCCAACGGAAGGCATGCGATACGAAATAACGGAGCTATCATGAGCAGGCGAAAAATGAGCTATAAATCGGCACCGAATCGACCGAGTACAAGTTTTGGAAGGTGTAGGAAACAGTGTGCAGCAACCAAATGGGTCAATCGATCCCGCTCAATTTTAGAGCCTCCTCGGAAAGTGTTCGACGCGAAACCGGAAGCCGGGCTATTGTCATGCATGGCTACTGCTGGGTTGAGAACGCACAACGCAACATCTTCACAAACGAAACGAGGAGACTACAGGTAACGACACTTGCCAGAGCCGCCGGTATCAGTAACACCCTACCAACGCCGCTTCCGTATGTATCCTTACTTCTTGTCGCACTCGATGAAGCTGATGAACAAGGCGCTGGTCTCCCTCTTCTGCTTCTCCGCCATAGTGGCCGCCGCAGCTTCAATCTTCTCCCTCGCGCTCGAGGTATCCCTCTCCGGCCCCCTCCGAAGCTGGCGCTGACGCCGCGCCGTGGACGCCTTGAGCGACGAGGATATGCTCTTGTTCGTCCCTACCGTCTCGCCTCCGGATGTACCTGCACCGCCCGCCCCGACACCACCCTTGCCGCGTTTACCCTCACCCTCGTCGCTTGAGCCTAGCCCACCGGCCGAGAGGATGCGGATGCCGTCAGAGTCTCTCACGACGATAGTCTCGGCCGTTGTGGTGAATCGCGTGTCATACGTTAGGCGCGTCAGCGCGAGACTAAGCCCGGACGCCTGCGCAGAGAGATAAAACACGTTTTAGTTTCGCGGTTGGCCAAGGGCTAGAATTTCTGGACAGGAGGGACAAAACAGCTGGGAAATGAGCGAGCGGGGCGAACATGCACGTGGGATATTGTGCTTATAAAAAAACTTGTTCTCGCCGTTTCACCAATACGGCGATCATCAAACACGACGCCCGGTATGTGCAAATATCCCCACGAAACCGCAACCGTGTCGATCATCATTCTTCCGTCGGTACGTTTAGTTACTCCGCAGAAAAAAAAAAATGATACGCCCAAACCCTTGCGAAAACACACACGCATACTTTTCGACGCAAACTACCTCACCTCAACCGAGGCAATGTCCAGCAACGGTTGCTCTTCGCCGGCTTCATCGCCACCTTTTCCCCCACCACTGTCACCATCCAGCGAGGCCGGCAACTTAGGCAGCACCGCCATACCGGCATCTACCAACTCCCTAGTCTCGTCGAGCTCCCCGGGTAGGGTAGCGGCGCCCGGTGTCTCCGACGTTGCCGCTTCCTGCCGCCCGGCCGAAGACGGCGGCGATGGCGAAGGAGAGTACCGAAACCCCTCTCTCCCATCCCCGCTCCCATCTTGCCCTTCCGGGTCTCGAGCCCTGGCCGTGGTCTCCACCAGCGCTTCAATGACGGTGGTTAGGTCGCTCTGGTCATAACCCAGAGCCCCCATCTCGTCGCGGAACAGGCGGCAAGCCTGGCGGTAGCCCGCAGACGCCGACGCAGGGTGAATGCGCTCGACCAGCTGTCGCGCAATCCGCCGGATGCACCGACGGGCCTTCTTCGTGCGATCGCACTCACCCGATTTGTTAGAACTGGAGGCGGCGGTTCCGAGCGTTGGTCCTGTTTTTTCCGTGCCGCTGCCGCCTTGATCCCCAGCGACGCCGTCGCTCACGCCGAGAAGCCCTCTCGATGAAACCCTCACTTGAACCCCCGCCATCGCAACATTGAGGCGTAGGTTCGTGCGCCCGCTGAGCAGCGCCAATCGCGGCAGCGGTACCTCATTCGACCAATTATTCGCAACCCCCGCACCGCTCATTGTGGAGCTTTCGGCGCTGCTAGCACTCGTGTGGGTCGTCCCTTGGTCGGTTCCCACGCGATCAGATCTAGTGGTGCCGTTGTCGACTGAAGCACCCCACGACGGTGACAGTATGCGCGGAGAGATGATGCCGAGCAGATTGTTGTCCCCCGTTTCCACTGCCAAGCTCCGGATTCTTTCAAGCGATAGGGGCGGCGGCGGCGCCACCGCGCGCTCGAGAGACCACGCCAGGCGGGCGGCGGCCACCGCAGCTTCCTGGGACACCTATGGGTTGCAGTTACAAGAGGACCAACAACGGCATCAGGTGTACTTCAAGCCACGGTGACGCGAAAACATAAATACCAGATACCAGCATGCGTCAGGTGCTTTAGACCCGAAAGAGAGTACGCACGAGCCGCAATCCCCACGGGCGTTTAACACTGTTGGTACCCACACAGGACGACAAAAAAAAAGGGTCGTATCAGCCGCCTACGAGTAGTGTGAGAGGCGCGCCAGTACCCGTAGGATCCTGCTGCGCCGATTACGCCTGCTTGCATCGTAATTGGGATCCCGACCAACTAAGTAGTGGCCGATGCTGTAAATCGTTCATTTCTGCCGGTTTTCTTCTGATGTCTCAAAAAGGGTTAACCATCAACTACGAGGGACGCGACATCGTCGTCACCCATCTCACCTCCACCCTGACCCGAGACAACATTGCGTCTGCGCGAGTCCGGGGCTGCCTCGGGTTACCCACCACGGCGCAGCGCGTGATCAGCAACTCGCCGGCCCATCCATCGTGGGCTTCTTCCCGCCCGCCGAGCACTTGAGTGCGTCGGACAAAAACCCCACCGTCTTTTTTCGCACTCATCGCCCCCAAATACAGAGACGTATCGGCTACCCTGAAGTAATGAGGGTCCGACAAAGGCACACGGAGCGACTTGATGATAGCCACGGCTTCTTCGCAGGGCTTTGGCCCGGGGCCTCCTCCCCAGCAGTCGCGCATCGAAGGGCCTAGGAGCCCCTCGGTCCGGCCGCGCACCGGCGAAGGTTCTCCATCTTTCGGCTTACTTGACGGAGTTGCCGACAGCGGAGGTTTGTTGTTGGCACTACCGGAAGGTACAGGGGCCCGCGTGTCGAGCGGCGAGCCCCTCGCAAGTCTCCGGCCCCTGCCACCGCTCTCCTCCTCAGCACGGCCAACATTTTCACGCACAAGCGGAAGTGGGTGCGGCGATAGCGGTGGCTGGAACAACGACGCGGTGCGGGGGGAAACAGAGGGATGTCGGAGCGCTGCCGCCGCCATCGTCGAATCGTCGCCGCCCTCCGCATGCCCGAGTAGGTACTTCCCCTTCTGGTAGATACAGCAGCCCACCGACAGCTCAAAGCACTCGGCTCCTCCTCCTCCTCCTCCTCCTCCTCCTCCTCCTCCTCCTCCTCCTCCTCCTCCTCCTCCTCCTCCTCCTCCTGCACCGCTCTTCTCTTCACAAGCCCACCCTAGCCCGGTCGCCGCAGGGGGCACCGATTTTTTCGCCCCACGATCGCCTCCCCCGTTCGCACCAACTTTGCCTGCCTTGGAAGGACGCAAACCTTCGTCGCGCATCTTAGCCTCGCCATTGACGGTGCCGCCTCGCGGAGATGGCGGGCAAGCAACAGAGGCAGCCCCAGCTTCTGGGGCGGGTTCGAGCTCAAAGCGGACGGCCACGCCTCCTGCGCGCACGTCGACATTTTTGGTTCCGCGGGCGTGCAGGACGTTGTCCACGTAGTCCTTGGTGGAGCAGGCGCGGCAGCCCGCGGCGAGAACGCGGAGCTCATCAAGGGCGGGAGATCTCGGCGGCAGCAGCAACCCCGGCGTCATCACCTGAGGGCAAAAAGGACAATCGGTGACGGAGACAGACAAGTGGCGGGTTCAGTCTGAAAGATAAAAAATCTGCGGGGGAGGGGAGGGGAGGGGGGGGGGGGTTGTCTGAAAGACGTCTGATCGGTTTGCATATCATTTTTTTTAATTCGTCATTTTTTTAATTGTCAATTTTGGCACCCAAATGACTACCACACTGTTCCGAAATGGAGGGTGCCGTTTGGAGTAAATATTAATACGCAAAAGCTTCCTATAAATCAGGACGAATTGGCATGGCGTACGAGGTACAAAACAGCCTATGCGTAATGTGTATACTGTACTCGTGGCCGTCTGCTTGTCTCGCCGAACACATTGTCAATACATCCGCCATGTACGTTTGAATGGAACAGTGAAAGCTATCCCGTGTTTTGAAAAGAGCATACATCGGACAGATCAGATCAGATCTTATCTGACCATGATCCTCATCTCGTCATCTAGATCACTCGGGGGTAGATATATCCCTGATTTGTATCACGTTCTGCACGATCTACAGTAGATCATGCTTGCCGGCTGGAATCTGTGTGCTGACACGGGTCGTGTGCACATGTTTTTCGCCGGGTGGGAATACCCTACGCAACATATCATAAACGGAAAGCATAGGATCTAGATGATCTAGATGATCGTCCGGTTGGTCGGTAACCGATGCCGCTCGAATCCACAGGCGCGTTTATTGACCCATCTTCCGAATATCGAAGACAAAAGAACAGCAACCCAAGGCCAAGGGGGGGGGGGGGGCTTCTCTAGCCCTCAGTGTCTCTCGCTCAGAACCTCTTCTGCTCTGGCTTCGGGTTCACTGCTAAAGCACCATGATCTGGAGGGAAACTCATTTCAACGAGCCATTCTCAGCCCAACAATATTGGAACCATACCCTTACAGGCCTGTACGTATTACATCTACCGGTGTTGCGGGTAGCAGCAGGCGAAGCGAAATTCTGACTGCAAGTAGGTGAAGAAGCAAGGCAATATGTGGGGAGACGTCACATACGTACAAGCGGTATACTCGTTCATCGCGGCACCGACAGCAAACATTTTCGCGCGCGTTGTTTACCCGCCGACAAAGAATGAGTGAGCGCCGCAGTCTAACCTTAGAAGAGCGCAGGAACGCCGCCATGGGCGCCAGTATCTTCGGTGAAACTACCAGCTCCACAGGGGCCACACGCCCCAGAAGCTCGAGGTTCATCGAATACACCTGGAGAAAACAAGAGAGGGGGGGACGCATGGGTTGGGACGTTGCACGCCTATTACCCATAACTGAGCGCATGCTGCTTCAAGGCACGCATTGTAGCGGGCGTGAATACGACGACGAAAAATCGTTCTGAAGCGACACACCCCTTGGCTATTTATTGTTGAATCACGGCGGCTGAGAGGCGGCCAGGTGAGCTCGCGGTTTACAGCCTGTCAACAACGACTAAACGCTCAACAGAGGTCCCGGTCCAGGTCGGTATACAGCATTATGGGGGACCATAGTGAATAGGACCAACTATTGTTAGGAAAAATAGCGAAATATATAGGTTTTGTGTGCACCGTAGGTCCTGGTATTTAATATGGTTTCCCGTAATAGTGGGGTACTCGAATTAAGAGTCCCTCGGAACAGACCGGGGGTATCGCTCTTATTTCCGACCGGCCGTGCCCCCGTTTAAGAGCGGTTTGATGCTATCTCGGCACAAGAGCGAAACTATATCGTGAACCGTGTATGCGAAGTCGTCAATCTGGAATGTAGACGCCCTTCTCGGTCGTTTCCAGTCGACCTCGTTATCACTCCGTTTGCCTCTGCTCGTGTCGGGTGCAGGTAAGCGTTTCCTCGCAGACGGTACGCGTAGACCTTCCGGAAATACTTAATATCTAGCACTCGCCTCGCTTTGGAAAAGCCTGGCGCCGTCCCCTTCCTCTTCCATCTCCACCTCGCCCGCCACACTGGCCAGGGAAGCCTTTCGGTCCATCTTCCGCACGTCCATGAAAACATTCAGCGCCGCTTCTGAACGGCACCCGCAAAAAAATGCGTGGGCAATCAAACGCCATGGTGAAAGGCAAACAATACGTAAAGCGATTACTCAAGCAGGCAGCAGGTACAGCTGGTGGGGGCACGACGAGGACTATCAAAGCGGGTGATGCCAGGTTTCCAAAGATGGAGATCTACTACCGAAACACATCAAGTGAGCCACACACGCCCGACTGCGCGCTGCAGAAGGTCGAGATGAGCGGATTACGTCAAAGGCAAAGCGGAAAAGGACAAAGAAAAACTAAGAAACACCGAGCTGCTTCTGCTAATACGGCGGAGCACGTGAATCAGAACAACGTACCATGGTATGGTTTATGAACATACCAGGTACCAGGTATGAGGGTAGTCTGTTTTTCGGGTCCATCGTGGGTTCTGATAAATACGCCCCCCCCGTAATACGGACTTAATCATTTACTCCAAGGATACAGAGATAGCGACAAAAAAAAAAAACTGCGTTTCGTTTTCTCAACCATCGTAGGAATATAACCACGTAGTGTGAGCACGCAGCAACACGAGTAGCAGATCGCGCTGGCGCTCACGCCGTATGACTCCTTGCGGTACAGTTTGGACACTAACTCCTAGCACCCCCCGCCCCCCCCCCCAAAAAAAGAACAGTGACCAACCAACGCTGGAAAAGTTATTTTTACTGCCTCTGATTCGCACCACTAACAAAAACGAAAACAAAAACAATGCAAGAACAATTGTCTAAAAAAAAAAAACATAAAATGCGTACCTTTCGGTTGCTCAGGCCATACTGTAGTCTGTCTTCCGCCTCCACCCGTCGCCTGCTCTTGCCCCCACAAAGCCGACGGGTTGATAGAGAAGAACGAGGCACCGCCCACCCCAGACGCCTCCACCGCATCCACAGACGCATGCACGAAGAACCCCTTCTCGTTGCGGAAACCCATGCGAGCGTTCGTCCCGGATACCACCAGCCGGAGCACCGTACTGCTGGCTCTGTCGTACGCGTCATCGAGAATTCCATGCCGCCCCGACGCAGCCGGCAGAGTCGAGGGCTCATACAGCTCGTGCGCGGCCACTTCCGTCGGTACAGGCGACGGTGACGGCGGCGGTTGTGACAGCTGGAAGCTGGCCTCCTCGACAGCTACTTCCCAGGACAGCCAAACCTTCTCGGGGCACGGGGAATGAGATACACGGGGGATGCGGAACAGAAAAAACGAGACGAGGCGCCACCTTGAACTCCGGTTCGGTTGTGCATCGTGGGAACAGCTTTCACAAAAAACGGAGGGGTGCGCGTCCGTGAAAAAAAAACGAAAAAACGAAAAAATGACTGTCCGGTGTACTGCAAGGAGTGTTTGCATCCTCATAGCAACACACAAAGGCCCCCTGGATGAATGAGCACGGTGGTGGCACCTCGTACCAGCTACGTGGTATATAATTAGATGCCTGCGAGCGAGAAACGTACGCGACGCACTCCTTCCCTTGTAAAACGGCCTGCGCAAGAACTACCAGTCGGTAACGCCGCGGGGGTCGAACGAAATGAAACTGGCACTCCACTCTTTGTACCTGGTTGCTGGTCGGCGAGTCTTCGTCAACCAGCGCTTCCATTTCCGCCTCAACCCAGTGGCGTTGAATGACGCCTGCCGCCTGGAAGCGAAAAGCACGTGCACGTTGACGGCGGAAAATAGATCTGAGCGCTGCTCACGGATCTTGCCCGAGGTTTTACCAGCTATATAATGTAACAGCTCGTAGCGTTGGCATCGCCTCGGACACCGTATTTGCGGTATGTGTTACACATTTATCAACGATAATATCGACTCACAACTCGTTCCGTTCACAACGTCACACGCCTCGGGCAAACGATATATTTCCACTTCATGATCTGTAGACCGTTCAACCCAGATATGTTCCAGAGCTTGCATGACTTAGCTCATGCTGCCGGTTGGGTCCCGTATAATCCGCACAATCTACTGTAGTGCATGATTCCTGGGGTTGCATATGTACGATTGATAGGCAGACCCTCCACCTCTCAGAACGGTAGGTAAGGAACCAGATGATCCACAGTAGATAGATAGATAGATAGATGGATATATCATGATCTGATCCGAGGTGTGCAGGGTAGGCGCACGCTGGGGCACCCGAGCCCAAAGGCCGTCCTCGGCATCGTGCCCCAGGCACAAGCATGCCAAGCACCCAACCATGACCGCGACTGGCGACCATCCACCGACTAACGTTCCTTTGCTAAGACCAAAGCTGCGAATACATGGGACACATCAGGCAGATCGAATCCCCACTTGATGGCCTACTGTAGATATTTCAGGGCAGATAGATGGATCCCTGAATTGCATGATCTGTACGATCTAGCTCATGTTGCCGAGTGGGAGCCATATAATCTGCATGATCTAACACATAGGACAAATTTTCGTGAGCTGGATCTGTACTATGATACCGACGGGTATACAGGTCCCTGCACAGCATATCGTAACAGCAGCTTAGGAGCTGCAGTAGATCGTCATCATCATCATCATCATCATCATCATCATCATCATCATCATCATCATCATCATCATCCTCATCAATATCATCACCATCTGTCCGACGCGTGTCGCGTTCCGGTCGCATGCGCTCCGACACCGACTGACTCCATCCCCCTACCTGCAAGAATTCGACCGAGGTGATCCCGGTCCAAGCCGAGAGTTCCCTTCCATCCAGCTCTGAAATATTATCGACGAGAAGATCGCCAGCTTGCTCCTCCGCCTTGGCCCCCTCCTCCTCCATCGCCGCCCCCGCCTCTTGGGCCGCCGGGTCAGACGATGACCGCTTCTTCACCGTGGGGGAGCGATTTCCCGCGTTGGTTGGGAAACCCCGTTGCGCCACGTCGTCCGCGGCCGTAGCGGGGGTCGGGCTGCACGAAGGAAAGCAATTGCAAAGATAAAAGCACAAGCATATTTTCTTTTAAAAAAAAGATGTTGCTACATCCCCGGTGGCTTGGTAGGTGTCCGCGAGCCTATTAGTAAGATCAATTCGCGTGTTCGAGTCTCACCGAGTGCATACTCGTAGGGACGTCGAGTGCATACTCGTTTTGACGTTTTTTTGAACAAAAAATGATTAGCGGAAAACGCAAGAGCGGGAGATAGCAACATTCGACGAAAATCGACGGGCAGCGGGAATGCTGAATGAACCCTAGATGCACGATAAAAAAAGAAGGCGTGTATCGTGGGGGGGGGGGGGAAAGGGACGAACGACACCTGCGACTACGGCTTGTCCAGACGTTTTGCTGAGGGGCAAAACCTCCTGCGAGTTACGCTGGAAAGTACAAGTGATTACATACAAAAATATGCAAGTTACGTGGAACGAGGGTTTAAGGGGTGGGTACATGAGGCGAGCGGGATAAACGCAGCGCCGACACGCCGCGCAGGGGGTACGGTTTAGTACCGAATATACTTCGGGAGCACCCGGGTATCTACTCGAGTACCTCAACCCTTTTAGAACTGCGGTCCCGTTTTTGGGACAAATCACTTGGACTTAGGCTGGTTTGTCCCCAGATCGGGACTGCAGTATTAAAGGGGTTAAAAAGAACGTTGAGGTTGCACCTGGGGTTCGACCGCTTTTCAGCGCTCGATGGTGTCCAGAACAGGAAAGTTAAGGTTGCCCCTACCGAACAACATTAACCCTTTTAGGGCTGCAGTCCCGTTTTGGGGACAAATGGGAACAAAATTATTTGGGAATTCGAGTGGTTTGTCCCCAAAACGGGACTGCAGTTCTTAAAAACGGTAATGCTGTCGAGAAAAAACGAGAGCCGAAAAACGATCGCACCCCTACGTGCGAATTGAACGCTCTTTACGGGTATAGGTACCGCACAACACCTATCACCCGTGTGACAAAGGCAAGACACGCCCCTCGGACGGGTTTCCAAGCTACAGTAATTTTCTCGACCGACGGGGAGAACGTAAACGCCTACATACATGCCTA
Source organism: Nereocystis luetkeana (assembly GCA_031213475.1). Classification (NCBI taxonomy): domain Eukaryota; class Phaeophyceae; order Laminariales; family Laminariaceae; genus Nereocystis; species Nereocystis luetkeana. The sequence goes on from JARUPZ010000006.1 coordinate 6,156,335, forward strand.
CGTCTTCAGACAGACCTCGACGAGATTGTTTCTAAAGGCACCCCCCCATGTTTAGGAATAGACTCGGTTCCGAAATTCGTCCCCATGGGTTGTGCGATCTTGCTTATAGCATGCGGTACACCGCCCGCTCGTACCCGAGCACCTACCACAAAAATACCCACACAGCGAGGTTTGGTACCTGGGTACCCCAGAGTGCTATACGATACCAGGTATGTTTTATACACATATACCCTACTGAAACACCCTTGGAACAACTACTACCTGCTAAGAGAGCGAGCATCAGCGAAGCCAGGCTGAGATTTTCGGGAAAATAAGAAATTCCAGAGCCATTCTACTGAAGTTTTTTAGGTGTGAAACGCACACGTTCTCAGAAAAGGAACCCAGCCTGAGGCAGGCATTACCCGTTCCGTACGATTACGGGGGACCATATTAAATAGGATCCAAGGTAAACACAAAAACTATATATTTCGCTGTTTTTACTGACAATATTTGGTCCTATTTAATATGGCCCCCCGTAGTATCAATAACACTCTGGGCAGATTTGTGAGGAACGTTAAGACATTGATATGAAGGCCGAGCGGTCCTTCTAGTTACGGCCAGAGTCGTAAATAGCAGTTCGTAGGTGCCCTCCACCGTACACAGAGAGCGAGAGGAATACACGCATTGCCCCACCCGCTCCGAGCGCGTTTCGTGTGGTGTGTGTGCGGTATCAAGCGGGGGGTTCGCTTGCAGCGAGCAGGCGGTGCTCGCGGCCATCACGCCTGCATCGGGCAACAAGTTTCACCGCGGTGCTCGCAGAGAAAGGACGACGAGGAGGAAAAAGCGCTTCTGGGAAAACGTAACGCGACGGGGTTTCGCAGGCACAACGAGCACCTCTCAGCAGCCCAAAACCGAAGGCCGCGGGAGCATCGCCGTGAAAGCAACAACACCCCCGGCCACCGCGTGCACTCATGAGTTGGCATGCCGGCACGGTATGTTGGCGGAGACGCCAGAAAATAGCTGTGCCAGTTCTGATGGGTGCACAGAGCGCGAACCTTTTACTGACCGCAGACGCTGCGAGTTGGCGGGCGCCAGCAAGTAGCTGCTGCGCCAGTCCATAAGGTGCGGAGAGCTTGACACCTCTTCGTATTGCCGCAGACGTTATCCGACTGTTACGGGGAACCATAGTAGATCGGACCCAATATTGTTATTACGGGGGACCATAGTTAATAGGACCTATGGTATACATAAAAACCTACCGGTATGTACTTGACCATTTTCACCAACAGTATTTGGTCCTATCAACTATGGTCCCCCGAAACAGTAAAAATAGGTAAATATATAGTTTTTGTGTGTACGGTAGGTCCTAGGGTATTTACTATGGTCCCCCGTTATAAAAAAATGCAATTATTTATACTGTACCCCCCGCAACGTGGGGGTAGCAGTGCAAAAAAAAACTTGAAAAAAAAGACATATTTTAGTACTGTGTACATGAGCCAACAGTAAATCTGAGTCTAATATCCCAAGCGATTCTTCCTCACAACGGGAATGCAATGCTAAACAGGGCCAGATTGGTTTTTGACCAGCCTCGGGTTCCGAACTGAAGAGTTACATACCGCTCTGCCCACAAATGCAAGGGCCGTTTGTATACCACTAGTACGGGGGACCATAGTAAATAGAACCTACGGTACACACAAAACCTATATATTTACCAATTTTTACCAACAATATTTGGTCCTATTTACTATGGTCCCCCGTAATACTTGATCGAAAAGGTCCCTACATTCCGGTTAAAAAAAAATTAAGTGAAAATATACTCCTTAGCGGAAGTCCCTCTCCTTCGTTGCCCTTTTCGCTGGGTCGCTCGCTGCCCCTTCTAGGCAAAACGGCGCTTTCACCGACGACACAAAAAGCTCCACAGGCGCGACTGTATCGCTCGATACAATACAAGACACCCGTACTTCTGACTTCCCGCTCTTGTCCCTAGCAAATACCTATAAGAACCGCTTGCAGACTATTATATAAGACGTAGCCCAAACGGTCCTCGCATTTCGGGACATTGTGCTATACAGTATGGGTTGATACTATTACGGGGGACCGTAGTAAATAGGACCTATGGTACACACAAAAACCATTATAAATACCTATTTTTAGGAACAGTATACCTGGTATGGTCCTAATTACTATGATCCCCCGTAATAAGAAAACGAGTACTCAACCCTTTTGGAAACCGCAGTCCCGCTCGGGGACAAACCGCTCAAACTCTAAGTAACCGGTCCCCAAAACGGGACTGCGGTACTATTAATAAACACCCTGAAAGGGTTGACAAGGCCAGGCGGACGTTCACGGCAACTGAAAAAATTTCGGGCTTAGTTACGCTGGTTTTAGCTGTAGGAAAGAGCGCACTCGTTCTCCACAACAAAAAACCCAGCCAGGACCAGCAGACGAGCTTTTCTGTTTCTTAGCACAGTAGGTGCGTCCAGTGCGGAGGGTTTTAACGAACCCGCTGTCGGTGGCAATCCTTTCTGCGGGTTTCGCCTCCGGAAACTCTTGCCGGGGGCGTATATTGCGGCGGGCCTGGCGTACGGAAGCAGCCGTAGTCACAGCCAATGTTCGAAGTTTGAAGGCTCCGTGCGCGCGCGCCCCCTTGTCGCGCTCACCTTGCAGCTGGAGCGGACCCTGCGATCCATTTCAACGTGCGCGTAACGACCCCTGCTTGGACCCCCTTGGCATTCTCGTCCTCGATTCTTCGCCTGGTGTCGGCGAAGAGAGGGTGAGGGGTGTGCGTGGGTGAGCACGAAACAGCGCTTGTGTACACGGAGTTAACACGTTGATCCTTTATGTACTAAGTACCTTGGTATACATTTTTTCCCATTCTATTCTATTATCTTCGCCCTCTTTCTCTCTCTCTCTTTCCGTCTTATTAATAGTTGTAACTCAGATCAAGGGTCCCACAACAGGCTCTCCTCCCCCCCTTCCCCACTACGGTTCATGGGTTTTCTTTTTTGTCGCGAGACGACATCAGCCCTATCTTCTCGGGTCGACTCGCGTCGATCTGCGCATGACGGCGTCCGAACACTTTCCGAAAATGACAAAAACAAAAAAATAGTCATCGAACTGTCTTTTTCGGCATGGCGTGTCATTTCCTGGGCGCCCCCCCCCCGCGCCCTAAACCCGCTCGTATTTCTGCTTGCAGCCGCAAATATACACGAATGATAACGTATCATACTCTGTAAGGGCAAAAAATAGTTGGCACAGGTTTTTTGCCATAAGTGGGGTAGTTTAGCCACACTTGAAACAATTTTAACCAAAACTCGGGACAGACAAGTCAGAAATATAGCTGTGCCGCGTTCATTGGGATCGGAGCGCCACCGGCATCGTGAGAGTCAGGCATGCTCCCTCAAAAAAGAAACCACCTGGAGCAGGGACATGGGGCGAAATAATTCCCTGTTATCCTACCGACCCGTTGTAAAGCGCGTCAAGTCGTGGTGGCCTACATTTGTTCGACACAGACGAAAACGCCTATCGCTATGAGGCATCCGGTACTGTACACAGGTGCCGTATCACACGGGTGTTAAGATTACACCCCCCCCCAGACGAACTTCCGAGCCGGTTTACTCCAACACAGGGGAGGGGGGGCACACAATGGAAGTGGCGGCTTTGTCAAGATCTCGTCGAAATCGACCCAGAGACCGGATCGGTCGGCGGAGGTTTATCGGAACGCCCCCCCCCTTTGCCGAGAAACCCAGCCTGGGGGAGTTCGTCCGAGGGGAGGTGTGTTCTCGTATCACACGGGTGATACGCGAACGGTACGTACACAGCTGTGACCACGCCCGGGACATCGTGCGCATGTGTGTGGTTCGTGTACTTTTTGCAGCTCCCCTCGACCGCATGAGCTAGATAGATAAGACAGAACGGATATATATATATATATTATATATTATATATTACATATATATTATATATTATATATTACATATATTATATATTATATATTACATATATATTAAATATACCTGGTAATATATATATATATATATTATAATATATATATATATTATATATAATATATATATATATAATATATATCTGCCCTGACTAAATGTAGATCATGAAAAAGGGGATGATCTGTAAATGTGTCGAGGGCGGGATGCAAACGAGGGGTTTGGGGCCAGCCGCGTTGTTTGGGGGGGACAGAAACCCGGTCCTCGGGGGAGGCAAGGAAAAAAGGAAGGAAGGAAGGGTAGGGGAGGAACCATGTGCTGTATGTATGCGCCCGAATCGTCCCCCTTTCTTTTTTTTTCGTCGATTGACAACCAGCACCCAGTACACGGCAAAGGTAGTGCACGATACCAGAGATAAACAGATGCCGATGCCATGCTCACGAACGGCGACGCAAAAAAAAAGGGCGCAGAGCACGGTCACCTAGCCACGCTCCGATACAGGAGGATCTCCTCGACTGAAAGCTCGCTCTCCATCGCCAAGAGCCCTCTCATCTCAGCCTCGGACACCTTCACAGCAGTCAACAAAAACAGTCGGGGGAGGCTGGGATGAGAAGACATGGTGTCGGGACACACGCAGGGAGTCGGTGCGGGCATGGGCTGGCCTCCCGCCGCGCTACTGTGGTAAGTGCCGCGTCATCGGCAGGGGGGTGCTGGGTAAGATACCGCGACGCGCTCAACCTTTTTAGAACTGAACGCCCGTTCGGCGGATAAATCACTTGGAATCAGAGTCATACATACAAAATAACATGTTTCTGAACTCGACGCGAGAGAGTCGACGAGGGGAGAAAGGGCTTGAAAGTCTTCTCGCGATAAAAAAGCCTTCCAAGGCAAAAACCGTGGTGGGGGGGGGAAGGGAGAGAGGGAGAGCCTGCTTGCTGTGTGACCCCCGGATCTGAGTTTTTCGACTAAAACGAAAGTAAAAGAGAAAAGGAGGGCGAATACAACGCCTGGTATATGCGATGGACGAAAAAAAAAAAAAAAAAACAGCGCAGAAGCAAAAGGGTTGATAAACCCTCTTCTTAGGACTGCAGTCCGTCCCGCTTTGGGCACAACCCACTCAAATTTCAAGCAGTGTTTCCCCCAGAACGGGACTGCTGTCCTGAAGGGCATGACTAAAGTCTGCTATCAACAATACCGTGCTCTACATACAGCACGCAAGATAACACCCCCCGCTCGGACGAGTTCTCGACAGACAGCAGAGAAGAACACGAAACGCCGAACAAATGGTGTCAAAACAATGGACCGTCGACCCCGATGAGACCTTTCCCGAAACGGTCGTTTTCGTTTTTGCGAGTTGTTCCCCTCATTTCCCGACGGAATCAGTTCCGAACCTCCATCTCAGGGGTGTGTGTTTAACCTTGCGTGCTACCAGGTATACGGTAAGCGGAGGGGGGGGGGGGGGGGGGCAAGAAGCGCCTGCTCAAGCTCTGCGTCCATGTTGGCGCGGTGAGGGCTAGTGGTGACATCGGTGCGTAGCAAGGGCCGCAGCTCATTCTCGGCTGCTCTCCAGCATCAGCATGGGTGGAGAAAAAAGTTCGGCAGCGCTCTGCACTCACGGCGCGACGCTGGCCTTGGCCCACCCTCACCCTAGAGGATCGTACAGCGAGAGCATAAATTGTTCTTGGAAAACATAAATCAGGGATGCGCGCAACCACTCCATTGCTGCGGTATGATCCAGAGACATGTAATATCACCCCGCCCATATATGTAGGCCGCGGAGACGCGCCGTGGAAGGGAAGGCTGTCGCAGCACAGGCACTCAATTGATGAGAGTAGCGTGGTGCTCGAGCTTGTCGGTTCCACTTGCAAACCTGAAAGCAAGTGCTTGAGTTTTGTGGCCTTTCCACGTGGAAACTTGCAAAAAAGGTGCTCGAGCTTTCGTTGGTCCCACCTGCAAGACAAGAAACAAAAAAGTTCGGCGACACCCCAATCAGCATCTTCGCATGGATGTGGCGCTCTCTCACCTTCAGCTCGTGCCGACCCTCTGAGCCACTGCGTTTGAAGCTGTTGCGAATCTGCTTCCCGAGCTTCTGAATATCGGCCGAGCTTCCCCCAACCCAGGTCCTCTCCCAGTTTTCGCCAGCACGCCTGTGGACGCCTGCCTCGCCGCCGTCGCCGCGCCCGTCGTTCCCGGCAGAGGAGGCACGCCCGCTGCCAACAACGTCCAACGGCACCTTCTGCGATGCTCCTGACCCAAACGAAACGCTCCCACGGGCCAACCGCGGCCGCGGAGATGCCGAAGGTCGAGAGGAGCTTGGCATCGTCCTGCCGCGGGGTTGCAGCCTCGACCTCGGTGCGCGATTGACGGGGGGCGACTCACCGGCGGGCGGGGGTGCGGCGGGCGGGAGCGGCGTCGCCGCAGCCGCCGCTGCAGCCGCCGCGCCAAGCGGAGGGCTCATCCCCACGGCGAGAAGACGGCTGTAGATGGACATGTACCGGGAGCGGGCACGGGCGCGCGCGATGAGCCCCTGCCATGTCTGGCGCAGCCCCGTGCAGCCCCCGTGAGAATCTCTTCGCTGCTCCATCATCACGCAGCTGTTCAGGTCACGAGGGGCACGGCGAGGTCGGGAGTTGAGGAGAGGGGGGGGGGGGGGGGGTTCAAGAGGTAAGCTGGGAGAGGGCGGCGGTGTCAGAGCGGCAGAGCGATCGAGCGGAATGACCGCGCACGTTTGTTCGTTGGTACGCGCGGGGTGTCTTACGCCATCGGGGAGCCATGCCTGTACAGTGCGGTAGCGGAATGGCGCAGTGCGGTCGAGGGGGGTGTTTTCGTTTGACCCAACCACTTCTGCCTTGCGGGCCCGTTCCTCAGCTCAGGAACTATCCTCAGCTTGGGAACTACTGTACCTTGGTACCCAATAGCAAGACACTACACGTCGGACAGATCATCTACAGACCATCCCCACTCCATGATCTAGATCTTTCAGGGCAGATAGATAGATCCCTGATCTGTATGATCTGTGTGATCTAGGGGCATGGACGCTTTTGGGCCCATATATTCCTAGCTTTTTTGGAGTCGAAAACACTTGCGGCAAATCACAAAAACACGATCGACGATTTTTTGTCTGAACCAAAACCCATACGTGAGCAAAATCAATCTACCCGCAACGAAAAATACAAAATACAACACAACAGCGACGGGGGTCTAGCTCCGAAGTTGTCTGTGTTTCTATCTTGGAAGCGGGCTACCACAGCTCTTCAGCGGCGGACAGCAACACCCCAGCACGAATTCAAAGGCGTATGCGATCGCCGGGGATTTCCCGCGTGTGACAGACTGCGAGCAAAGGCGGTAAGACCACAGAACGAGGACCACAGAAATAAGCTTGGTGGGGGCTGTCTAAGCTGTCAGCCGACGGATTGCTGACTACGCCCGTCGTACTTGTTGTTGCCGTATGCCGTATGCTGTCAGCAGATCGGGCTAGTCGTCGTTGCGTACGTCGCCTGTTGTCATCCGTTCCTGAACGCTATCCACGTTGGGCTAGTCGTTTTTCGTACGTCGCCTCCTGTCAGCTTTTGGCGCCAAAAGCTAGCCTATTCGTACGTAAAAGTTATTCGTAAAGAGAAGCTAGCCCGGTCGTACCCACCGCCTGGTACAAAAGCTTACTCGCGTCTTACAGCACTGCATTGCAAAATAAAAAAAGCGATTCCACCGATAGTATTGGGACCATTACTAATATCATATGTACGTATATATATATATATATATATATATATATTTACTATTTTCGACCCAAAAGTGCTACGTAGTCCTATCGTATCACAGCGCTCCTGTCGCCTGTCTTAACGATAATACTGTTCTACGCGTTAGGTTCTGCGCAGGTGGGAGCCAGCAGGGTCGTGGGAGTCGTGATGCCACGGGGAGACTTTGCAACCGACAGTCGACAGCAACCCTACTTTGCTCCCACGCCGTTTTCTACGCTTCCAACCACAACTTGAGACGAGGGAAACGGGAGTCAGGGGTGAGGGGCAAGCAGGAGACGACGCCAACGACGACCCAGATTGCGTACCTACCGCGCGGAGAACACTAGCGGCAGCCAACACCGAGGCAGCGCCGCCAGCCGCCTGGAATGCGGTAAAGCGTACCAGTACACGGTGATTTCAAATTGATGTTCGATATGAATGCTTCCAGTCCTCTCTCGCAAAAGCAGCACGCCCCCGTTGGTTCCAGCGCGACTCAGCCTGAGGCGCGAAAATAAAAACGAAGCTCACCTGATAGCGTACCGCCACCACGCCCACGTATTCTTCAAAACCGGCATGGTGGGCCGCATGCTGCGGAACCGGAACCGGCGCTGAGACATCGTCAGCGCGCTCACAGCGCTGTTCAGCACGGCGTACTGCCGGGTGTCTAGCTGCAGGACAACCGCCTCCACACTCAGGGAAACCGAGGCGAGCGGCGGCGGCTCATCTCTTCCAGCGCCGCCAGCGCCAGAGCTCCTCCCCCCGTTAGGGGCGTCCGCCCCGCCCACCCACCCCGAGCGGCCCGTCTCAGCCGCCGAAACTTGAGGGGCCTGCACCGTCCCGCCTTCTTGTATCACAAGGGTCCCCGCGACTTTCAGCGGCCGCAAGATGAACACCGGTTCGGAGGTGCACCCCGTTCCGAAGGGTCGCGGCCCTTTTTCTCCGCTGGGGCTCGTCGGCGCCGCGGTGGCAAGGGCGGGTGGGTCGGCGGCAGAGTCAGCAGTAGAACCGGCATCCTCTGAGGCATCCGCTGCGGCAGCCGCCGCGGCTACCGCAGAGGCTGCCGCAGCGGCTTCAACCGGCCGTGTGGGTCGCAAGCGGACACGGGCGCGGACACCGCCACCGCCACCGCCACCTCTGGCGGTGTCGTCGCCGCTGTCGCTGTCGCTGTCGCTGCCGCTGCAGCTGCCGCTGCCGCTGCCGCTGCCACTGCCGCTGCCGCTGCCACTACCCCCACCCGATTTTTCCGGGCTGGTCACTACCCAGTCCGCGGTGGACTCCTTCGTGTACGCCACGAGGCCGTCTAGGTGTATATACTTCGTCACTTGCTGTTGCCTATCGCCAGAAGTCTGCACGCCGCTCCTCAGCCTTTGCGCGGCCCTTGGGCTAAAGCTGTCGCCACCGTCGGCGCCCGGACGAGTAGGGGAGCGAGCCGGGCCGCCAGCGGGGGGGGCTGTCGAAACGGGGGCCGGGGCCACCGATAGGCGCTCGAGGTAGACCCCGACCGCGCTTTGGCTCGAGGTTGGGAGGGGGGTCGAGGCGGGGGAGTAGACCGGGGAGGTTACGGCATCCTCTGTTTGCAGCCACACCACGTGGACATCCTCCACCTGTTACGGCATCAACGGGCCAAACGTAAATGAAGTGCCTTATTGCTCGTAAAATCGTAGATCGCGGTATCAACGGCAAACAAAACGTAGACCATGGCATCAACGGAAAAACGAAGATCACGGCATCAACCGAAAAACGCAGATAGACCGTGGCAGTAACGGTTGAACCGTAGATCGAGGTAGTAACGGTGAAAAAACATATGTAAATCGCGGTCGTGTCACAAAACGGAGATTCTCTGGAGACAGCACACCCGCGCGTATACATAGCAAGCCGCACCGCGGACGCTCGAAAAGACAGAGGGGTGAGTGGGGGGGGGGGGAAGCGTTCGACACCCACAGCCTTCGACGATTGGGTCGTGCAAGCTCTCTATAACTCCGCCACCCGCTTTTTCCTTCCACACCAACTAAAAAAAGTTGCCCTGTGTGTTGATCACATGAACCGTCCTTTCTACCCGTCGATATCCAGCACACCCAGTGTTCGTGCCGATTCTTCATCCTAGAGAGACAAACTGTGGTCACTAAAACGACGACACGGAGACACGAGTCTCCAAATCTGCGGTCGTTTCGGTTGAAAATCACGCCGACATCGAATCCCGAGAAAAACGACATCGAATCCCGAGAAACTTCTCCTCGGTAGTGAGCAGAGAAGGTCATTTATATGTGGGCGTGTGGTGTGCGCTCACGCTTTATTTTTACCGTTCTGTCGGAGGATTTAAAAGAAAAAAAACTCCGCTACTTACGGACACCGACAGGTTGCGGACGATGCGACCCACGAAGGAGCCGGCGAGGCCCGACACTAATCGAGCGCCCCATCCAGGCTTCGCCCGAATTCCGGCCAACCGCGCCTCCGCCTTGGCGAGCAACGCCTGCGACGTGGAACAGGGGGCACGGGCAAGTGCATTTGTCGTTAGATGGGAAATACACGAAATTACCGCACATAGCACGGTCCGTGCGGGAAGAGGTGGTAGGGAAGGTGGGGGAGGGGGGGGGGGGGGTGTACTCGATAGGAGAGATGTACTCAATTTCATGCATGGCCGTAGTCGTATGACCATAGACCCTCGCATCCCTACAATGCCGGGACGGAGCATGTCGGGTTTTCACCGACCAGGCATATATTGCTTGCACCGAGCGCGAAGCGCCGTGAGGTGTCTGGCGAGTCGCATGACGGGTGAGCTGCATCCTACTAAGAACCGCTTTTGAGGCGGACTTGCATATGGACGACAGCTTCAATGAGTTAATTTAATTTCCGGTGTAGGCATTTCCAGAGACAGCAATGGGAGTACTATGTAACTGCCTCTTGGGTGCCTTACCTTGAACACTACGTGATACGATCATTCCCAATTGTGCGGAGTAAAGGTTCTTTACCTCGCACAAATGATCTAACTCGACAGCCAGCTGTGGGCGACCGCCAAAAAAAAGAAAAGAAAAAACGGTACCCTGGGTATCTAGCTCACGTAGTGAGCGGCATGTTTTACAGTGTCGTTGCCAACCGACGCCAACCCAACCCATAAAAAAAAGGGGGGGGGTGGGGGGCGTTTGCTAGGCAATATCTGGTACCTGGTATATATGCATGTACTTCGTGCACATGCTGTGTATATATTTTGGACAGGGTGGTGTGAACTCTACTGGTACATTATTATGTACATTCACACACTGTCCTGTCCGGAAACGTAAGGATTGTTTGGGTGATGACAGTAATACCCAAAAGTTTCCTATATTCCCGGACAGAGTGGTATGAACTACCAGGTATACCAGACACCTTGGTTACACTGTATGTGCATGTAATTTTCCGTTCTCGTCTGCCAAGCAACTACAGCGGGGGGAGAAAATCCCAACAAACACAGCGAAAAACCTTCAACACAGAAAACAACGGCAGGATGAAACAAATGCACCTGCAAAACACTTCTTCTTTTTTTTCGAGCTCGCGCTTCGTGCAACAGGCGGCTCGTGTCACGGCACGGCCGGCCAATCAAATACGGGAGTGTAAAAGCTGAGCACAAACTGGGAGGTGTGGGCGCAGGCCCGGCAGTAACAGAATACTTCCTGACAGCATAGTCACAGAGTTTTTGGCTCAACATTTCGACACATTGCTACTGCCCATGCCCGTACTTTGACTATTGCGTGTCCCGAATCCAGTGCTAACATCTGCACGATGCGTGCCATGCACCTTTTGAGCACCGACACAACACAACCTTTGCTGCCTCTCTTTACGGGTGTACTGGTATTTAGAGATACGTATCTCGTCAATTAGTTAGTAGTGTATGTGGCACTGCGGTATCCCGTACTGCACCTGTTTTTTGGCAAATATCGCGTGCCGTAGAGCCCGCTCTATCTCGTCCTCGTAGTTGGCGCTGCCCAGCGGTTCCAGCACCAAGGTAACGCCAGAAACGCGCAGGCTGGCCCTCCCGCTAGCGAAGGTTTTCCATGGGACCTGTTGAGGCATATTCGCAAAACGTACCACGCATGACGTCACGCACGCACGTATAAACGTACCCCGTCAAAGGAAGGCGGGGTTTGGACCGATCTCTCGCTCCGATCACGCGCAGAGTCCGTGGGGTTTTTCATTCACGGTGTAGCGTTGCATGCAACGCACTTGTGCGCGTATCGGTACGCGCATGCAAGGATGTGCACGGTTGATACACCAGGTCACATGTACGTAGGCGAGGACGCGGGGCGGCAGACGCAGGTCTAGGGGGCGAGGCACACCGACGGAAACACAGTACGCGACAGCAGTTAAGAATACCCTATTTTGGCTAGGAAGGCTCGCGGCTTATTGCGATGTCAACATTGAGCACCATGCTCTTGCAGGTTATCATCTACCCGGTACCAGGTAGGATTTAGATTGGCGTTCCTCGCTGAGCACGAAAGATTAGCTGCATCTTTTTGGACGAAAACAAAACAAACTCAGCCTGAAATTCTTGACTCCCAAACTATCAACACATGTCGCGCTGCAATACGCCTCCGCCACTTGGGGGCGTCACCGAACAAACAAACAAATGACACGCCGTCGCCGGTAAAGCGCTTTACCCTTAACAAGACGCACATGGTGAGCAACAACTAGTCGCGGTCGTGAGCTTGATTTCATCCCATGGATTGAACGAGCGGGTGCGTTTGAGAAAAACACGGAACACGGAACATACGAATCGATTGGATGTTGCCGGAAGCTTGATCGAACGAAACACCGGGTAATTCATTCACCATAGAAAAAATATCCCTAAACTGATCCCAAGTCAAATTGTCCCCTAAACAGGGAGTGCCCGTCTAAAGGGATTAAAACACAAGCGCTGCTCCTGACCAGGACATATACCACTTAGACTGTTGTTGCACGGAACTGAAAAAGACAGCAGGACAAATCAGCTCGCACGAGAGCCTCTACACAGCAATACACATACTCTTGGGATGGATTGGGATGGAGCTCCACACATAAAAACCCGATCGAAACATACACCCCAACCCCGTGTCCGAAAGCCTCCAGGTCCATGGTTTTCGTTTTCGTCTGCTCGACTCCTCCAGATGCAACATCAGGAGGCGGAAAAAAACGGTCAAACCCTACGGCACAGGCGCCAAAGCGAGCTCTTGCCTGAAGCCTCACGAGCCCCACAGACCCCTGCTTCAGGACGATAGGCAGGTGCAGCTTGCGGGATATGTCTGTGCGCACTCGTAGGTCGTGCAGCACCAAGTCTCCGCTCCACAGCCCGGCCTTCAAAGGATCAACAGCAGGAAATAAAGAGTGGTATCATGTAGACGAGTCGCGAAATGGGACGTGATGTAAGAGGGCGCAAGCAGAATCAAAGGCAATCTTCGACGTTGTACGTAGACTAGATGGTTGGGTTGGACGCCCAGCACCAAGTCTCGGCTCCACAGCCAGACCTTCAAAACAGCAGCAGCATCAATTACCGAAGTGTGAGAGATGTATCCATCCGGTAGAAACATTCTAGGGTACCTGGTACCTGGTATATGATATTATACGAGTCGTGAAATGAGACGGGTATATACAAGAATTAGCAAGCACGAGCATATGCAATACTCATTTACTCATGCACATGGTTAGGGTTAGGGGTGGCGGTGCGAGGCGCTCCAGCCTCGAAGGCTGGTGGAATATTCAGTATTCCATGGTCTCGTCAAAACCCACGCTTGCCGCCAGCAACCACTGCTCAGTGGTGCTGATGTGTGAATCTTCTGCTCCGATGTCACCTATCGTACATCTTATGATATCATACCGTACGATACGAAATACACGTTTCGTCCCGAGTGGGGTCGGCAACCCGTGCCTGTCGTGTTCAAGGAAGATACTGTTCCCATCTATGGCGTTAACGCACACGGTTTATTTCAACAGCAGCAGCAACGACACATGGTACTGCGGGGGCCACAGTAATCAGGACCTATCATATACACAAAAAACTACAATTTTCAATTTTCAGTATTCGAAGCATATTTGGCCCTGATTGGTATGTTCTCCAGTAATACATTACCGCTTCATTCCGAAATATGAAACATGGAGCGCGTTTGGGCTTTAGTGTGAACATCCAAACGCACTCTATATTTCCGAACACGGTGGTATATGTTCCGGTGACATATAAATAGCTGGTACCAGGTACCAGGTACATAATTACAGTAGGTGTGTGTGGACTCAGAGGTCTCTCTCCAAATTCTTCCACGCCACCTTGCTGGCTCTGTTTACTGGGGATACTATAAATACGATACTGGTACGAAATACCTCTCGCCTATACACTGCTGTATACACGCCTGCACACACGCCCACCAACGGGCAGGCGTGGCGTGTGAGCTCACCCTACGATGTACTCAATGAAGAGAAGAGCAAGGTCCTCCCTCGTGCCGCAGTTGTGATGGCGTCTCGTATATACCTACCAGGTACTGACTTAGCTATATTGGGGCGAAACATCGAACGATTACTCAGCCCAGGGTTATCCTTGCAACACTCTCCTGCTGCCGTCGACGCCAAGAGTGAAAGTGTTACCTGCAGCCTATATACAGCAGTACGTACCTGGTACTGAGCAAAATATCGATCGATTACCCAGCACAGAGTAATCTTTACCAGGTGTAACAATATCTGCAGACGCATCAGGTATACTCGTACTACTGCTGTAGTTGTGGCGCGTACGAGTACGTATGTTGAGGGTTGTCTTCACATTTGAAAATAAACCGTTACCCAGGTACTGGTATTTCTTATCTCGTTTACAGATCAAAACAGTAGGCACACCCAGTGTCCGTCGGGCTGAGATATGCCCCATCTCTGTCAATGGAGAGGTACTGACAAAAGATACAGGCTTCGTGGTGATCAGCTACCTGGTACGTATTATATGAGGCAGAGAAAACCGACCACTTGACTCGAGGTAGGATACCACTCGAGGGAATTGCTGCTGTACTGATTCGTCGTACTCGTACCTGGCATGTGTGATGAAGAATATGCATGAAATGCCCGCTCATAGGGTTATGTGCTGCTGATTGTATGTATACCTTGTCCTCGTGCTCGTCGTGTACGCTTTACACAAGACAATAACTGCTGTTACTTTTTGTACGTACCTCGAGTATACCGTAAAGAAAGGTCTACTGCTGTCGCTGTTGTTGGGGTGTTCAACAGACGATCGACCGTACCTGAAGCGAGTCGGTGTCTACATTTTCCACGTAATCACCAAGCAGTCCTCCAAGCCATTGAGCGAACCTCCTGGAGGGGTTCATGCACCCCGGCCGCGGCCCTTCGTGTGCAGGTTGGTACAGCCCTCTCTCTCGGACAAGCCGGCCGGGACGTTGTTCAGGTGTTCAGGATCCTTTTTTGTAATTTTCACCTGCGATGCAGCCAATTGCACAGCCGATTACAGAAGCCCTCGACGTTCTCATCAATGACCAACTATCCCTTCTCCTTAGCCTCTACGTCATCCACCTGCCATCTGTACCTCGCGAGACTCTGGTTCACTCCCACAGCCCACAG
This sequence comes from Nereocystis luetkeana, assembly GCA_031213475.1. Lineage (NCBI taxonomy): Eukaryota > Phaeophyceae > Laminariales > Laminariaceae > Nereocystis > Nereocystis luetkeana. Next base: position 6,171,549 of record JARUPZ010000006.1, read on the forward strand.
CTCACGCACTGCAGGTCAGATCAAATGACGGCCATTTTTTTTCGAAACTTTTCGCCGACTCAGGCATGTCATCGTCCCCTTTAAAACAAGCCAATGGCAGGTGTGCAAACCCTCATTTTTTGGTTTTTGGATGACGGTGACGAGTGCTGCTCCCGATCCAATCGTCACGGATCAGCTGCAATAGGACGCACGTTCCCGTCGACCCAGGACTATAGTTTTTCCAACCTCCCTACAGCGAACAGTAGTTTGTTGTGCTCGCGGACTCCCAAGAGCGACTGCCGCCGCCGGCGGCGCAAAAAGCATATATTGGCCGCCCTCCAAGTCGGTATACGCGAGACCAGCGAACCACTGCACGCGCGCGTCGGTGTGTGTTTGTTTGTGAGGGACTACAGCCCATCAGGAAAAGCCGAGGGGGCACCCGAGTATCCCCTCTGTTACGAGCACCGAGTATTCGGCGAGAGGACACCATGGCCGACCCTTCGGACTGGGAGGACTGGGACCCTTCTCAGGGAAACTTTTTGCACCACATGGTGGCGGGTTCTGTCGCCGGCATTACGGAGCACACCGTGATGTACCCCGTGGACACTTTCAAGACCTACGTGCAGTGCATGCGCGAGTGCCCCGAGGCCGTGGCGGGGAGGAGAGTGATGGAGATGGTGCGGGGACAGGGGATGCTCCGGCTGTGGCGGGGGGTGGGCACCATGTTCACGGGCTGCGTGCCCGCGCACGCCCTCTACTTTAGCGTGTTGGAGCACTGTAAGGTAAGCGTCTTCGTGTCATTATTGTCGTGTTTTTGGGCGAAAATTCTACTGGTACCAAGTACAAACAGTGCGAAAAGTACGTTTTGGTACGTCGAGTTTTGGAGCCGAAACGTTGTGTTCAAAATCTGTTCGCAATCTTGATGTTCATTGTGTTCGGTATTGCCTTGTCATCTTTTCACCCCGCCCACGTCTACTTAACCCTTTTAGAACCGCAGTCCCGTTTTGGGGACAGACCAGTCAAATTTCAAGTAGTTTTGTCCCCAAAACGGGACTGCGGTCCTATTATTAATGTTAATAGTAACATACCTGGTGGTAACTCGCTTGCACTTTCAAACTTGGTGTTGACGGGAAAACAACGGAGAGCTGTGAGGCTGGTGAGTGTACCCACCATTGCTGTGTGGCGTATGCCACGACGCTGCGCTGTTGAGAAACATGGTGTAATCCCCCACATTTTCACGAGTTTCCACCCCGGCACGAATACTGCCTGTGTCCCAGAGTACCGGTACTCGTATTGATTATAAGAATAGACTTGATATTCGCATAATTGTTGAGATGCCGGCACATGCTGGTGTAATCTGTACTGCTACAGCAGTATACCAGGTGGAGCATTGCCAGCAATAGATGATGGAGGGGCGAGAGCGCAAGAAGAGCGCAGCGAATGGCGGAGTACGGGGCAAGCAGAGTGGGCAAGAAAAGGACGAGCAGCAAGTAGACCAGTGAAAGTAGATGAGCATGCTATTAAGAGAGTCTCGACGTACTACTACTTACTGACTGTAATACAAGCGGGTGTCAGGCCGCAACGACGGTGCTTTATCGACCCCTGCCGTGGAAGACAACGGTAGACGCGACATCAAATCCGCGCTGCTGCTGCTGCTGCTGCTGCTGCTGCTGCTGCTGCTGCTGTGCTTTACCAGTATGCACCAAATCTGTAGGAGTTTTGGTGCTCAAGAGGGGCTGTGGACCGAGATCGCCCTTTGTAAAAAATCGTCTCTTGCTCAACCCCTGGCAGCTGGCAGTACCCACGAGGGACCGGACCGGTACGCAACACTAGCACCGTCTATCACACGGGGTGATAGGATAACACGCTCCCTCCGACGAATCTGAAAGACGATTTTCTCGACAGCGGACAAAGCGCAAACACGCCGACGGAAATAGCTCGACGAGTTATTTCTGAAGGCGCCATTCTCATCTGTACGCCCCCTTGGGTTTGTAGAACGCCGCTCTGAAATTCGTCCGAGGGTTATCACACGTGTTGCATACAAGTATATATACGTATGGGGTACTAACTTTTTAGTATCGGATATATGTATGTACCAGTAGGGGGTTGCGGCGTCGGGAATGCTGATGTAAAAAGTAAAAAGATTACTGTATGTATCCGTATGTAGGATTATTCCCCGCGTCACAGCACACACCAGCGCACCAGCACAAGCTAAACTATTTAACAGTTACATACCTCAAGGAAAGTTGATTCAAAAGTACGTTCAAACTAAAGCCGTCCGTATTACATTTACTGCTGTCTTGCGTTGATGTCAACGTCCCGACCAGTTGACCAAGACAATGGCTCCTTTTTTTAAACGTCTAAACCACTTTTGGCGAAAACACTGGTTACTTTTGGGGGAGGGGGAAGCCTAAAACCGATACAACTGTTCATTGTGAGCCCGAAACCGGTATACCTATTCCATTCGGGTCAAAAACAGGTATACACTGAACCAAGCAAAGACACGCGCCACGAGCGTTGTTTTGGCCATCGCTAGGATAGATCACAAGCATGTTTCTTTTTGCGCCTGAGTAGTGAGTGTGCGGCTTCCAAATTCCGAGTAATTTATGTGAGGGTATAGACACCATGGGCTCCACTCGGACCCCCGCAGGGTCGCCAGGCTTTGTTTTTTTTCGGGGGCGCGCCTGAGCAAGAGTACTTATTCTGGCACCCCCCTCCCCCGTTGCTAGCTTCGACGCCTCGATCATCCTTGAGGAACCGCGTGCTCGTCGGCTTTGCCGTACTGCACTAAAAAGTGAGCCCCCCTCGACGCGGGGTGGGGCAGGCGAACATCCGCCTGTGTCCATGCCAGGTATCGCTGTGTACGAGTGTATGTACTTGGTATGTCGATGTGGCGGTCGTGGTCTGGTCTGCGACGAGAGTGGGACTCTGACCATAAAAAACGCACGAAGCCGAAGGTGGTCGCGTTCATGTGTGTGGTATAGAGGGAACAAGTGTACGGCCTCTGGTTGGCTCAAAACCAGGCGAAAACAGTCGAAAGCTACGTACGTACTAAAGGTAGACAAATCCAGGTGTATCTGGTCCGTTTCAAACCAAAAACATGTACGTGCACGATCTGAGGCATATCAAGCGCAGGGCTCCTGGCGTGTGTTTGTCCCTTGGTTTTAGTTTGTACCTGTTCTTGGCCGAACTTGGACCGGCTGCGTACGTACACCTGTTTTTGTTTTCGGCCTCGTGAAGCCCTTTTTTATTCCTCTCACCTTTTTTTTCGCCACACTGCTGTTGCTGTCTTTACCTGCAGTACGTACAAAAGTGTGTACTTGTAGTAATGCCAGATGTTGATATGTTGAGGTCCCAGGTACCCGGTGCTGGTGTGTACCAGCCCGGTACAAGCAGCAAAGCCCAGTACAACAGCAGTTCGTTGTCTCGTGCATGCCGCTCGGAGCATCATCGTGTACACGTGCTGTAGTTGGACCCACGGCGTTTGGTACATGGTGCGAGTTCAGAGATCGGCGTTCAGCGTTTCCATTTACGTCGGACCCACTACAAGTACACCGCCATGTACCCCGGTGTGTGGACGTCACACGTCACGTCGCGGGCACCCACTCGAGTTCGCGGCGGAGAAGTCGCGGCGCTATTTTGCGTTGCGTGAGGTACAGCCAGTACTGTAGTACCCTGTGAAATCCTTGGACTGAAATCCTGGGACGCAGACAGCAGAGCTGGCTGGGAGTATCTCTCTCAGCCTGCCGATATATGGATATCGCGAGTCTCCCGTGCAGCATACCAGGGTACCAGCGTACTGGTATCGATGTATGGGAGATTTTGGAGACGTTGGTGGGATGGTTCACACCTTGGACAGATCACGATCTACGTAGATCATATACAGCAGTAGAACCTAGCCGGCCGTTACGGCATACTGTGCAGGGTATGTTCAAGTAAAAGAGCCTACCCGGGAATCATGTCCTAGATATGTATGGGAGATTTTGGAGACGTTGGTGGGATGGTTCACACCTTAGACAGATCACGATCTACGTAGATCATATACAGCAGTAGAACCTAACCGGCCGTTGCGGCATACTGTGCAGGGTATGTTCAAGTAAAAGAGCCTACCCGGGAATCATGTCGTAGATCATGCCGGTTGTACGGCTCCCACTCGACAAACGCGAGCTAGATAATGCGGATCATGCAAGATCGAGGATAGATAGATCTACGTCGAACTGCAGTAGATCATGGAAGTGGGAATCGATGATATGCCCATGCCGCAAAAGAGTTGTAGTGATACTGCTGCGGTTCTATTTTTACGGTTGTTGTAGCGGTATCGTACCTCGTCGCCGTCACAAATTCTGTTTGGGAGGAAAAAAAAGGAAAAAAAAGGTGGACCTCTGGCTTAACCCTAGGTTCCGATCGGGTGCCAGCCAATCAGACAGAGAGCCCGGGAGATGGGTCTCAGGTGGTATTCCGACGGTGTGCCTTTTGATTGTGCCTAAAACTTGGGAGGTACACCTGTTTTTGGCGTTTTTTTTTTTTTGTTACCACATGCGGTAGGTGTTATGAGATAAATCTGTATCATACACGGAGTTAAAAAAATACCGTCATGGCCGGTGATATAGTACACATTTGGGCTCTGATTGATCTACACAACGTTGATTATATTTACGACCAGGGTGGTAACACCGGATAAATGCATTGCTGCACCAACAGCACAGCAGCCGGGTGTAAAACGTTGGAAGGACTTGTCTCCAGTGTATAGACGGGATATTTTACGCAGCTTGCGAAGTTGAGTATCAACTATTCAATCAGTCGAATTCACAGCTGACGTATTTATTAACTTTATAAAAAATACACACCCACGCACGGCGGTAGCGGTTGACTCTTGTGATACCGCAACTATTTCGGGGGGACATATTAATAGTACGGGGGACCATAGTTAATAGGACCAAATATTGATAGTAAAAATGGTCGAAGATATACCTGGTAGGTTTTTATGTATACCATAGGTCCTACCAGTATTAACTATGGTCCCCCGTAATAGTAATCAGTACCAAGTATGTGGAAAATGTCGTGAAAATGCTGGAATATACAGGTTTTTGAGTATATGATGGGTCCTGATTACCATGGCCCTCCGCAGTGTTGCACTCGTCGCCACGATACGAGTGTTGTGTATAGATATCTACCGCGTGTACGAATGAAACACAAGAGGATACCTACTACCTGTACCTGTTATGATGCCACTCTCTTTTTGCACTTTTTGCAGTGCTACCATTATGCTTCACTTCACTACAAATACCATTATGCTTCACTTCACTACAAACCCATCGTTCTCGGATCTCGATTCTCGATTTTTCGCGCAGGACCGTTTCGGCGTGAACAAGCCGGGGCACCACCCCGCCGGGGCGGCTGTCGCGGGCGCCGCGGCGACGGTGTTTCATGACGCGATCATGACGCCGATGGATGTCGTCAAGCAGCGCCTGCAGCTGGGGTATCACAAGGGGATGCTGGACTGCGTGATGACCATTCGACGAACAGAAGGCTCGCAGGTGGGTGTCGTGCCTGGCTTTACTTTTTCGTGTGCGTTGCTTTGCTTGCGTGCGTGTGCTTGGCTTGCTTGCGTTGTGCGTGTGCGCAGCTTGGTTCCGTTGTGCTTTGGGTTGCCTGCTCTCCTTGGTTGCGTGTATGCGTGGGAAGGGACCCTTCTCCATGCTGAATACTTCACCCCTTGCACCTCGATCACCTTGCCAGGTTTTTTACCGTAGCTCGCCGACGACTCTATTCATCACGAGTACGTGTAGGTACCCAGGCGTGCCGCATTTCCGGCCACGCGGGGGTGCGCGTCCAACCGTCTCCGGCTTACTGGCATATGCGCAAACGACCCCCATCCCCCCCCCCCTCCTCCACCCCCCCCCCCCTCCCTCCCTCCCCGCTACGCAACCCCCTCCACCCCCCCCTTTCGACCTCCCAACGCCCCCCTCTATCTCTCCACCCCCCGGATGTCGACCACCTTACCAGGCGTTTTACCGTAGCTTCCCGACGACCCTCTTCATGAACATTCCTTACGGGTGCGTGATGGTGGCCGTGAACGAGAGCCTGAAGCAGGCCATGCGGCCGGCCGGAGACTACGACACTCGAACGTACCTCCTGGCGGGGAGCGGGGCCGGAGCCATCGCGGCGGTGGCGACCAACCCCCTCGACGTCGTGAAGACGCGGTTGCAGACGCAGGCGCTGAGGGCGTCCAACGAAGGCGCTTCGGCCGTGTTTTCTTCCGCGGCGGCGGCAGCGGCAGCAGCATCGCCAGTAGCGGCGGCGGGTGGGGCGCGGGCAGGGCGTGGGGGGCGGGGAGGGGGGGCGGGAGCGGGAGCGGGGGGGGGGGGGGGGCGTAGGTGAAGGGAAGCCGGTAAGGGGGGGGCTTGGGCTGCCGCAGTTCTTGCGGGCTGGCGGTGTTGGCGGCGCGGCAGCGGGGGCGGGCGCGGCCCAACACCCCCACGGGTTTTCGTCCGGCTTTGGGCCGGTGTTGGGAGCGGGACAGGGGACGGGGCTTCACAGCGCGGCGGCGCGGTGCGCTACGGGGCGGTGTGGGGTGGAGAAGCCGGTGGTGACGCTGCAGTACCAGGGGTTGCTAGACGCGGTAAGAGAAAGGGGTGGGTGGGGGGTAGGGGGGGGGGGTGTACCCGATATGATTCATGGCCGTAGTGAGGGGGGCAGGGGAAGTCTGGGAGAAGGGTCGTTGGAAAGGGGTTTAGAGGGACGGGGGGGTGTACTCGACATAATCCATGGCCGTAGTCGTATGACCATGAACCCTCGCATCCCTATAATGCCAGGACGGAGGGAGGGGGGGGGGGGGGGGGGGGGGGTTCCGGGGGCGATTTTAAGGACCCGAGCCAAGCGAGTCTGTTTTGAGCGTGAGCGTGTTTTAACTCTGATAACCTTTTTTCTGGACCCCCCATGTTTTTTGGGGACAACCATTAATACTTGCAATTAGAGTGGGATAGTTGTTGCTGTAACATGGTAGGTAGGATCCCTACCTGGGGTCGATTATCTTTTCTAGTTTTGTCGGTACATGTTGTACTGCGCCCCCCCCCCGATGACCTCAACCGATGACGATGATAGATGGTTATGTCCTCACACCTTTTCCCTTTGTTTACTGAGGGCGAAGTAATCAGACCCCACCATTGACCCAAAAAACATGTACCCTGGTATTCCCTCTATGCTTTAGCACCATATTCGGTTCTGATAAGACCTATGCCAATAGGAAAGCGAAGTATAAAGAAAAAGTTTGAATTTCAAAGATACCCTCCAATTGTTTTCTATAACACGCTTCCTATGGGCACGTTTAGAAAAAAAAAAGTTCCTAACTTTTGGGACAGCCCGAAAAAAACAAATCTGGGGCCGATGTTGGGCCAACATCGGCTTGAGAAAAACTCAGGCCGATCTTTGGTTCGAAGCGGCGAGATTCCGAGTCCTTGACAGACATCGATCGACCAAACCAATTACTGCGTCTGAATTATGAACGGAGTGCGCTCGTTAGGGGCTCCGACCCACCCTAGGGTCATCGTCTGCACACCATGGTCGGTGCCATGTGGCGGGAGCTGACGAGGCGTATGATAAATATACAATTGGCCGCTGGTGTGCACAAAACAGAAGACGAAAGCTTCTCCATCCGTCTCGAATGGCAAAAAATAGGCCTTTTTTCAGGTTTGGGAGGATACCGTAGGACGCCGCCGGCAAGCTCTCGCCCCCTAGACCATGGACGCACCCGATATCTTCGAGGCCGTCATCTCTATTCGTTGGCCTTGCCGGACACCGAGCGGGTTGGCCGTGGGCTGCGTCTATATTGAGATCGAGCGTCGATCATGGCACGAGTTTGTTTCTATCACCGTGTTGACAATTTGCAACCAGAAAAACAAATTGCGCCGCCTGCAGCCGTTGGGGGAAAAAAGGAGCAATCAAACATTTTTTCTCTTTTTTCCCACAGCGGCAGTACGAGGATTTTTTCGGCTGTTTTTTTAAAGCAATATGATTGAAAAAAAACTTTTGGACTTCGCGTTTCCATTGGCATAGGTCTAACTACTGCTGTACTACTATGTTTCCACCGTATTAATACTATAGAATATTAATATTACCGGGGACCATAGTAAATAGGTAGGACCTACGGTACACACAAAACTCTATATTTACCTATTTTAACTATTAATAACAATATTTGGTCCTATTTACTGTGGTCCCCCGTAAGAGTAGTGTTCACGATTTGGACCAGTTTCGACAAAATGGTTTGATGGTCCATCCGCACCGACTCCTCGTCCGTCCGTTACTTCCTTTATGTTTCCGAGAATTTTCCGGGCGGTCGGCGTTGGGTATCGGGTGGTTGTGCGCGCGGCTCTTGCCTATTTCTGGGGGGAGGGCGACTCGACTTCTGTCGCGACTTTTTATAGCGACTAAGGGTTAACCCTCTAAGGGCTGTTAGGACTGTAGTAGTGCGCCGCGTCATACTACTGGTATTGCGCCGCATCAAACTATTTGTTTTGCTGTCCTCTCGATCGGATTATTAAATTATTGACACCCGCACTTTTCCCTATATAGTTCGTGCTATCCCTTGGAGCCCGAAAGGGTTCCCTCCACGCATCCCACAGATAGATCATGATCTAGATCAACTAGATAATCGATCCCAGTTCATGATCTAAATATTTCGGGGCAGATGTTACGAGATCAGTTTTTTTTATACGTGGTTTATATTACCGGGTCGGGTCAGGAGTATTCGCATTATCACCGGTCGGGTCAGCAGGTTTCCAGAGTATCACGGGTCGCGTCGGATCGGGTCACATATCTCCTCGACTCGAAAAACAAATTCGTGGGTCGGATCGAGTCACCCCAAAACGACCTGACCCGGCCCGACCCGCGAGGTGGTTTGGCTTGGCCCGTGAACAACCCCGATTGGTTTACATTTATCAGGTCGATCTAGATTAACGTGCAGTGGGATCTGTCTGCCACTGCTCTTTGCGTGCATCTTGGTAGGGTAGAACCTGTCTGATGAAGCTCTTCCTCATCATCTGTTTTGGTATCGCTACGTAGCATATGTAACATGAAGATGATCTGTACGTCGATTGTGATCTCTCGGATGTATGAAGGGGCTCCGAATCGTTTGCACACTTACCGTAGCTTTGCTCCTCTGCTGTGCTCGCTCGTTCTTAATTTCACCCGCGTTCCTGTTATTTATTTTATTTTATTTTATTTTCTCCTTTTTCCATTTTGCAGGTACGTCAGATTAACGCGGTGGAGGGTGTGGGAGGGTTTTTCCGAGGGGCTTTGCCGCGGTTGCTGGTGCACATGCCGTCGGTAGCTATATCGTGGACCACCTACGAGACTGTCAAGGTCTGGCTTTCGGAAGGCTCGCCTCGAGGGAACCACTAGGATTATTTATTCACGGACCAGGTTGGGTCAGATCGGGTCGGATCGGGGACCCACCCTGACCCGACCCGATACGTGAAGCACTCTCTTTTTATTTTCGCCGGCCGCTGGCTGAAGGCTGGAATCGCGTCAATAATAGTGTTCTTCATGGTTTTGTGTTGTGCCCCGTTCGGTAGGGGAGAGGCTCAGTTAGGCCTTTTCGTGTGAAGCGAGGTTTGCTCGCTCTGGGGTGGTTGTTTGACTCAGATGTTTGCCGGCTATGCGCAGCGTAGGCGCGCGGCGGTAGTCAGGTCGGCGGTGGGACGTAGAACCCCTTGCCTTGCGTGCCTTGCTAGCGCCTGTTGTTGTGCCCAAAGAAAAAGCCACGAAGAAGCGAACGAAGTTCTATCAAAACGTCATTTTAGAGAGCTTTCTGAACCCATTTTTTTGTAGTTGCCCCAGTTTATATATAGTATGACAAGTGTACCTGATATCATGATTATACGGGCACACAGATCATACCCTCCTTCGTTTTTGTTTTCATGTGTTCGTTTTACCTGTCTGAGGAGGGGGTAGGGGGTATTCGCAGGCTTCATACGCCCTTTCCGCTGGTGCAGCTTGTAACCGTTTGAAACGGTCCGTACATGGCGCACAGGGCACCTCGGCGAACACACATACATACATATCTACTGTAGGTTCTATCTTTTTGATGGAGAGAAGGAGGGGAGGGGATGGGGGGGGAGGGGGGTTATCCCTAATTGATTTGAAGGCGCCTTTTTCGCTGCTGCAGCTTGTACCGTTTGTAACGGTTTAGCGCACAGGGCACCTCGGCGTAACACATATCTGCTGTAGGTCTTGGGTGGAGAGGGGAGAGATGCCGCTAGTTTTGCTATCGGCTGTCATCCTCTCAACGTTATAGACCAGCGGAATTTTGGTCAAAATTTACGTGTATGCGCGTGCGCCTGTGCCCCAAGAGAGAGAGGGGAGTCAGGTCTCACCATAAGAGTGCCACCCTCGCCCCCCCCCCACCGCCCTACCTCTGCTTTTTATTGGTTGGGAGTCCGCGGGTTTTCCCTGCAGAAGGGCGGAGGCATGTTAGAAGCGAGATGGAGGGGGCGTTCTGATCGATGCCTGTGGAGTTGCAGGCAACAAGGCGTTGCGCCGCACGTATCGCGCTTGGTTGCTGTTGCTCCGCGATAATACAAAGAAAAAAAACAAGAAAGTCAAGGAACCAAAAAAACAAAATGATCACCTACTACGGGGTGGTCACTCGGAGAACTGGTGAAGCTATCGCATGCTGTATCGGTATACGCATGCGGCCGCGGTGGAGATATGCTTTTGGGCGGGCTTCATAGGTCGGATCGGTTCGCGGACCGGTTCGCGCTCTTTTCTTGACTGCGAGTACGATGGGAGGCCCTATTGCTTCAAAAACTCAATAGCCCTTGGGATGTGTACTACAGGACGCTTTTTCGTAGCCTGCTTCGGTGACCACAGGGAAATCAGCTATTAATAACATCAGATCATACCGGTATATATTTGAAGAAATCGCTTATTTTGTCGTAGTTCCAAGTATTAATAGTTTTTTCCACGAAACGTGCATAGAATATAGGTGCGAAGTTCCCATCTATTATTACGGGGGACCATAGTTAATAGGACCTATGGTATACATAAAAACCTATATATTTGACCTTTTTTTCCAACAATATTTGGTCCTATTAACTTGGTCCCCCGTATTAGTAAAAGATTCATCTTTCACCCGTTCGTTGTTAGACAGCAACAGTCGGTGGTCGCATCGTCGCAACTAATTTCACCAAGAGAAGGAAAAAAAAGAAACTGCACAGCAAATCTCTATGTTTGCCTATTACAGGGTCTTCTATCCGCGAAACTCCAATCGTGTCTGTCTGCGACTTCTCGCGATTTTTTTTTTTAATATAGACGGTACAGTGGTGGATATTCCGCCAGATATCGGTACAGGAAAGGAAATCAGCAGGAGGAAGATAAAGATACCTGTGGCTGCCCCGGGAATATAGAATATATTAATATTCCGTCTGCTTGAAAAAAACACGGGGCGATGCCAGCGGGGAAGCCGGGCAAGACACGTCCAACACAGCAGAAGATATATAGAAACTTTCGAAGTATACGATGCACAGCAAAACACTGATCGGCGGATGCCCCGGAGTCCGCCAATAACGAACACCAGGTAGTTCAGAGAAGGCGGCAGGTAGGGCAAACTGCTGCGTGAAGTACTCGCCTCTCTAATAACCACGTCCCCTTGCGCCTGTCTGCGCAGAGTCCCAAGAGGGTTATAAAAACCAAAAAAAACTATGCATGCTACAACAACAGTACGTTGAACGTCTCCCTCAAGAAAAAAAAACGTGTGTCTCGAAGAAGAGGACACATATATTCGACATTCATTCGTGGTGACCGACCGCCTACTACTACTACTACTACTACTACTACTACTACTACTACTGGCTCCCTAAACGACGCAGTGGTTGGGCTAATTGCCTGGTTGCAGCAGAAAAAGGAGGACCATGGTGTTCATCCCATCGTCCCCTATCATAGCGTCGAGCGCACGGGGGCGCGGGCATATACCAGGGTACCAGGTTGACGCTGTGACGGTGGCCCCCACTATGTAGGCCCATAACGGGGAGAAAAGAGGCTTCCCAATGTTCTTACTTCCTGAAGAAAAACAGGTAAACGTAGCGTCGATGGAAAGCCTATCATCAACCGCGTACTCGTATATTTGCAACAGAAAACACATTCCCGCCCACGCAATGTTTCCTGAGATGCCACGCACCACAGCAGTGGGTGCGTTGGGGCTCCATATGGGCGTATTTACTACTGTATGGGCCTCCGTGATCATATTATTATCATTAGCATTATTATTATTATTATTATTATTATTATTATCATTATTATTGTGCTTGCCTTCCGACAATATAGCGTAGATGCCATTGATACCGGATGGCACGACGGCTGTTGATGGGTCTAACACGGGGGGAGCACAGTGATCAAAACCAACCAAGGCGCGCAAAGAGAGCTGGTTCTTGGGGTCCATCGTGGGTTCTGATCATTAACAATATTGAATCCCCTAATAGAGGCTAGGCTAGGACTGCTGGTGTTCCCGTGACCCCCTTCAAGGGCGCCAGGTTACACAAAAAAAATACACACACATAAACACGACGCCACACACTTGGCCTAGCCCTCGCATCCCATCGCGGTATTCCTCTCACAATCCTTACCCTACGCGAAGACAAAAACGAAAACAAAAAAAAAACTTTCCAATTCTGCAAAAAATAATGTGTCCAAGTCTTGAACAATGAACCCGTTTGGGAGCCGGATAAGGCCAGAGAAGGAGAAGAAGTGTTGTCTTTTTAACCATTTGATCGTCTGTCTTGTCAACCATTCAACCGTCTACGAGTAGTGCAAGCGCGCAGCAGCACGAGTAGGATCATGCTGCACCCCCGTCTCCGTACGGCCTCTTGCGTTGAAGTATTACTGCCTCCCGAAATCAATCAGCCCCCAACCAACCAGGCAGACCGGACACCCCCGAACCGAACCGAACCGAACGAGACCGAACCGATTCGAGTCAAACCCAACCTACACCCCAACCCATCCCAACCCGTCGCCATCGCCGTAACCTCCATTTTTGTGTCGTCACTTTGTCGCTCCGCAGCCCCAAAAGGGCCATGTACCTTCATCCCACCGCAAAAACACACACAAAAAAAAAATCAAGTCTCCAACTCCGAAATCGAGCAGCTACAAATCCTCAAAATCGCGAGACATAACAGCGCGGCCGTAAAAGGGGTCAAGAAAAGCAACATACCAAGTACAAGTACTCCCCCCTCCCTCTCCAACCTCACCAAGAGTAGAAGAACTCCACATAAATACTCGTACGGAGTTGAAGGATACCAGGTACACTTTTATGCATATCTCAACGATTTAGCTGTGCTTTTGGTTCCATGCTGCTGGGGAACGTCAAGCGAAGCACCCAACCACACAGTTAGTTGTGGCCCCTCTATGGTCCCGGTTGAGTTGTGCCGGCCGTCCGCCATAGTGCCTGTGACATTGCTTGGCGCAGATGGGATTAACCAGTGTTGTGGTGTGCGGAGTGTATGTATAATGCCGGTTGCCGCTATTATAGTGCCGGTATTGTTGCCTTGGCGCATATGATAACGGCACTATAACGGGGCCATCTGCTGTATGTACTGTACCAGGGTAGGTAAATACTTCGTATGCTATGAATAGGAGACGGCGCTTTGACCTCGAGACTAATCGCCCTCCCACACTAAACCCAGCTTACGTTTGGCCAAAAGAGGCTTTCCAAAGCTCAAAAAAGACAGGTAACCTCATACTCGTATTTGTATATGGGTAGGTTGTACTCATTTTTCTCTCTTTCAAAGCATTTTGATTTCTATACCAGTATAGCATGTGTACGTATATCGTGCCTGTCGTATCCAGTACGACGACACGGCATTGCATTGTCCACTCTCCTTACTGCACCACAACGTAGTACGTCGGAGTCGTGGCTTTTTCACCACAGAGCATGTATCTCTCTCGGATGAAAACGGCCCTTACATTGAGGGACAGACCGGCATGTTTTCCCTGGGGGTTCTGACTTGATTACAGTATACAGCACACCTCACCCAAACACCGACTTTAGAGCAAAAAAAAATGAACAGAGTGGAACCCACTCCGATGGCCTGGGTAGGTAGGTATACAACGCCTAACATATACCTGGTACTGATAAACCAACAATATATCGTGTTCAAACGAGTTTGGGCAGAGTTCCTCTTTAAAGGACACCCCCCCCCCTCGTACTCGACACCGTTTTGGCCAAAAAATTATACGTACCCTCCTCGTAGGCACGCGCCCATTGCTGGCAATTTCCCCGGCATACTACGCGGAAACCGCCGCCTCCGTGGACGGTAGCTCCAACCCAAACTCTTTCGCGAACCTCTCGAGATCGGTCCTCGGATTGGTCTCGGCCGAGCTCGGGCCGTCCAATCTCTCCCCACTCTCCGCCCCCGCCCCCGCCCTCCCCCACCCCCCCTTCCCTGACGCCTCCTTGGTTTTCACCGTAGTGGGGCCATCGGCGCCGAAGCGGTTCTCCTTAGCAGCGTGGTCCTGGTCGTTGTTGCTGTTGTTGTAGTGCTTCTGGCACAGGGCGTGCGCCTCCTCGCGCCTGCCGGAGGCCAAGCAGTCGGCCACTACTCCGCGCGCGCGACCCGCCCTGACTAGCGCAGCCGCCATCGCGTCGAAGTGCCTGACGCAAGCGGCAGAATGGACAATAAAAAGCATAAGGCACATATATCGTATCGTGTGCAAATATCACACGCCAAAATCTAACGTGTGGAGATCTACCCGAAGTACATACATACATCACGAGTGCCATACACCACTCAACCCAGAATTTCATGGAGCATTCTGTATACAAACATTATATCCAAGCGACATATATGCAAGTTTTGCGAAACAGAGCGGTTTAGGCTTAGTTGTTCACGCCATGTATCATGCAGGCGAAAATACACCCTCTTACATCGAGATGAAAAAAAAACATACTCCGTGTATACCAGGATGCAACATATAACACACGCTTCGTGTGCACCTCTACCCCGCGATGCATGCAGGCCTAGACTAGGCCTCGGGCACGGACTGAGCGATCGAACAAATCGCGCCTACAACGGCAGAAACATCAGACCTGCCCACTCAGCAGGGACCGAATAACCTCCGAGACGTGCGCCAAATGGTCCCACAAATACTGCCCGGAAATATTTTTTCAACACGTCGGGCAGATAGATCATCCTCAGATCATCGATTCCCATTCCTCTGATCTAGTTCATTCACGGCAGACATCTATCTGATCTGTGCGGTCTACTGCAGCTCATGTTGGCACGTGGGAGCCATGCACAATCTGCACGATCTAGCACAGGTGTCCTGGATTGGATCTGTACTGCACAGATCCTGTATACCTGGTATAAAGCATCGCTAAAACATCGCAGAAGGGCAGGCTATATAAGATCTACCAGGTAGATGATCTATCTGTAAATAATAGATCTGTGGATGCTCTATATGTGTACGTTTTCTCTCTGCCCACCTTGTGCCACGAATGTCGGCCCACGCGCAACGCCTGTCAACGCTCAGGAACACAGCCTCGAGGGTGGCCTGCGAGCAATTTCGCACAGAGTACAGTAGAAACGAGCAAGTGGCGGGGACATACCGTCAGAAGGTTGTTAAATAACACAAAAACAGCCATCAACGTGAAGCGGACTGTGAGCACAACCAAAACTCACCAAAGTAGCGCTTCTCAGGCGTTCACTCGACTACGGCTATGCTCTTCACACCGACAACGGGAGAGCTGCGCGGGGGCTGCCGGAGAGAGCGAGCAAGCGAATCTAAAAAATAACACAAAAAACGCGTCCGTAACCTCAATACCCGCTTCAAAGTTTCAAGGCCCGACTGTTCCGGGTCTGACTTAATGCAAGGGATGCCTGTACGCCCTCCCAACCCATCACGCACCCTGCACTTACCTGATTAGCCAACGCCTCTCCACACTCCCCGGTCTCGCCCCCCGCCATGGCTGGGCGCATCTCTTCAAGAGCCACGGTAGCAGGTACGCCCCCCTCCTCTACCGCCTTCAACACGGAGGCGATGCGAGCCTCGGGGTCGGGGACACAGAGCGCCGCCCTCACGGCGTGCGCATGAAAACGGGGGCCTAAGGCCGCCAAGGTGGTCGAAAACCACTGCAAGTCCAGGCGCTCGGGGAAAGGGCACGACCCAAGCAGGAGCACCACCTGTTTTACGGGCATGTATGCATACACAGAAAATAATAAAAAAAGTACCTGGCAGGTGGTTTTGGGACTACATAGCGGGGGGAAGCAGAGGGGTGGTGGGTGTACTACTTGATGCATGGCCGCTATCGTGTGACCATAGACCCTCGCATCTCTTCAATGCCGAGACGGAGCGCGTTGGGGTTTCGCCGATCAGGCAAGCGTTGCTGGTCAAAAAATGTTTTGCGATAAAAAGTTAACGCACTAAAGCTTGGGAAAGGTCGGGGTCGGGGGGATAGGGTCTAAAGGAGAGTTTTGGGGGGCTTTGAAATACCCCACCCATATCACAGTACGTAAATCGCACGCCGGCCAAAACCAGAAGTCCCCCGATCTCTATAAATACTTTATCCTTACCTGCAGCAGACAGATAAAAACAATACCAGGGTATTGTGGAAAAAAAGGCGGCTCCCCCCCCGACATCAATGTTCCAGAGTCACCAACCCACCTGGTCGACAACTGCCATAACTTGTTCGTGTGGCAGATCACCGCCACCACCCCCTCCCCCTCCACCTCCATCCCCACCAACACCTGCGCCCCTACCCTGCCTCCCGTCGCCCCCGCTGCCAGCGTTCGCCAAGGGATCCCTTCCGGCGCGGCCGGCCCCAAGGGCGCCGCCGCGCGCACTAGTCATGGCGAACAGAGACGCGCCGAACGAAGAAGAAGCGCCCGGGAAGGCCGAGGGGAAGACGGCGCTTGTCCCTCCAGGGGCAGCGGTAGCTGCCGCTGCCGCCGCCGCTGCCGCGGTCGCCGCAGCTTGCTTGCGGCGGCGCCCTTCCTCGCGAGCCAGGAGCTCTTCCAAAGCGGAACGCAGGGCCTGCCGTGCCGCCGAAACAGAAGCGCGTATTGCATATAGATAAAATGGACTATACCAGGTATATAATAGGCGGGGGATAAAAAAAAAAAAAACGAAAGCACACCACACGAACAGGAATCAATTGCAGCGGCTTCTTAACCCCTTTGGAAACCCTCGATGGCGACAGAAACAATGGTTGGTAACTTCAAGTTTTATCAACCAATGTAGGAGCAGCCTGAGGGTCCAGCAGTGAGGGTAGGAGGGTCACGTTGTGCCTACACGTGCCGTACGAACCCTCCTTCCATCAACCATTGTATCATCCCCCAATCACGCAGTGGCCACAATGGTTGCTGTAATCGTCACTTGATATCGTCAATGCTAATGTTCCCCAGTGGAAAACCCAACAGGGTCAAGGGGGATTGACAAACATCAGCGGGGCACTGGGGGGGGGGGGGGGGGGGGGGGGGGTCCTCATTATTATGCATGGCCGTAGTCGTATGATCATGCATCGGGGGCGGGGAACGGGGAAGCTTGGCGGCGCTCTTCCTCGCGAGCTTGGAGACTTTTCCAGAGGGGGAACACAGGGCCTGTCGCACCGCCGGGGGAAAAAAACAAGAAAAAAATTAGGCGGGTTTGGCGAGATTTGTATATTACGATACTGTAGCGCGCAAACACACAGGAACAAATTACAGCGGCTTCGTAACTCTTCCAGTACAGCAGAAACGGAATCATACTGATTCCAAACACTGCACTTCTAACATCCAGCGGGGTGCCAGGGGAAGGAGGAGGAGGGGAGGGGGAGGGGGGTGTCATGCATGGCCGTAGTCGTGTGACCATAGACCGAGAGGTGAAAAAACAACATGAGGCAAGGAAACCCGAGGCATAAAAACACGGGGCTCGTAAATTCGAACGCTTATTATGACGGCTAAAAAAAAAAGCCTGCAGGAAATAAGACGCAAACCTGCCGACGAAAGTAAAGCTCCGCTGCTGTGAGGTATACACGGCCATGGCCGCCGCTTCCAGGTTGTGCATACATACGTATCCCTTTCGCTACTGATCCCGACGTTTTTGGAAAACAAACTACTTGGGCTCTGTTTCACACGCCGGACAGATCCTCCACAAGTCATCCCCACTTGATGAATCTAGATGCCTCATGGCAGATAGATAGATCCCTGATCTAGATGATCTGTATGATCTAGCTCATGTTGCCGCGTGGGAGCCGTATAACCTGCATGATCTAGGGCATTTATTTTGGGGTTGGATCTGCACATACTTGAGTACTACAAACCCTGCACAGCCCTTTGTATATAGCGGCAGGTTAGGATGTAGATGCTCTATCTGTAGATGATCTATCAGTCCAACACGTGAAATATCGTCATTTTTCTTCTTCCAGTATACCAGGTATAGTAACAGGGAGGGTTTAAAAAAAAAAGATGCACTTCTTGTTCATTTTTTGGCGACCGACGACCCCGAGGTGTGTCTGTTTTCCTTCAGACGTCCAAGGGGGAAGCGGAGAGATTGGGGGATTCGATACCCTTCCAGCACTTCTGAGCAAGCAGAAACGCCAAAAACAAACAAGACATATTTGCGCGCGAGGAAAACAAAAACCCTTCATCAGGTGATATCTTACCTCTTCCCACAACGGAGCCAGCCTTGCTCCGTTCCTAGCGAAAGCATCGGCCACCCTCGAGCGCACCACGCGCGGGAAGACCCTCATGATCAAGGCGCGCCGGAGTCCGTGGTGCCTACAGGCGTCGGTCAAGATAGGGGCCCAAAGACCCGCGTCCCCGGATCGCGCGTCGAGGAGCATGTCGCACTGCAGGGGGATCAGGCTCCGCTCTCCCCTATTTGGATTAGAATCGAACGGCGACCCGAGGCCACATGGGGGAGCCAAGGGGGAGGGGAGGAGGCAGCGGTAGGGGGGGGGGGGGGGGGGGGGGGGGGGTACTCATGTCATGCATGGCCGTAGTCGTATGACCATAGATCCTCGCATCCCTCCAATGCCGGGACGGTACACGTCGGGTTTTCACCGACCAGGAAGGCATTGCATGCACCACGCGCGAAGCGCCGTGAAGTGTTGGGCGAGTCGCATGAAGGGTGCACTGCATTCTACTAAGAACCGGTTTCGAGGCGGTGGGGCGGGGGGGGGGGGGGGGCAAACTTGCGGCTGTGAGCGTTAAGGTGCGTTCCGCACGAAAAGATGATCGAATTTCCAATAAAATTATATTGTTCGAGCGCTCCTTTCATCGAACCACGCATTTCATACCAGTATCTGGTACCTGGTAGATAATTTCGCATATTACCCGAACAAGGAGAAGGGGAGGCACCGAGACAAAGAATGGGGGCAGACTGGAACGGGGCGGGGATAGGAGGGACGCTAGCGTACCGCTGTATGCGGTACGGTGCGCATCGAACGAAGGAGAATGGCATCGAGCGGAAAAGGGGGAGGAGAGCATGAATAGGGGGAGGGGGGGGGGGGGGGGGGGAGGGGGCAGGAGGTCCACCAAGACACAACCCGTCCACAACCTCGAGAGGTGTGAGTCCGCCGGCCTCCGCGAGCATGACTGTAGGACACCAGAATTCCCCTAGGGTGTACTTAGTAGGGCATACTTAGTGATAGTATACCAGGTACTTTAGAGTACCCGAGTATCAAACCTGGTTGCTTTCATCTTGCTCTGGAATACCCGAGTGCCCACCATAGTATACACAGCAGCAGTACCCTCCTGGACCCACCCTTTTACCCCTATATGGCCGAAGGCGGAGGATAAAGTAGGGTAGACTTAGAAACAGTATACTGGGGTAGCCGGTACCCAGGTACCAAACCTGGTTGTCTTTGCTCGGGTATGCACCCGGATATACGATCCACCAGAGTATATACAATACTCTCCTAAACACACTCTTCGACAGCCGAAAGCGAAGATGAAAGTACATTCAGTAATATTAATATTAATAGTTTTCTCTACAGTACGATACCCGGGTACCAAACCTGGGTGTTTCAGTCGTACTCGAGCATATCCCCAGGTACCCAATAGAGTATATACTAGGGAACACAGTACCCAGGTATCAAAACCTGGTTGTCGAACTCGGTATGCCCCCGAACATACTCGGCTGTACCCGAGTATCCACCACTGTATACAATACTCTCCTAAACACACCCTTGGAACCTTTGTACGGCCGCAAGCGGAGTAGAAAGTACATTTAGGAATAGAATACCAGGTACTCCACAGTAGGATACTCGGGTACCAAACCTGGGCGTTTTAGTCATACTCGGGTATGTCCCCGGGTACCCCCCAGAGTACATAGAGTACCCTGTTACGTGTAGACACCCTTGGAACCCTTCTACGCCCGAAGGCGGAGAAGAAAGGACATCTCCACGGATATTAAACTCCAGCTCGACCGCGAGTCCGAACCATCGTCGTGGTAGCCAATTTGCTTTCAAAAGAGAGAGAGAGCAATTCCTCGACAGGCAAGACCGGCAAAAAGAAGAAGAAGGAGATTTCACGATGAGGAAGCACACCACACCACACCACAAGAGTGCTACTGCTGTGCCGATAGAGCCTTTATCGCCCCCCCCCGCTTTCCCCCCACGCCGAAACAAACCCGTTCACACGGCCGGCCGCTCGCCTGTGGTCCCTGCGGAGCGCGCGCACGATGTCTTCGGCGGGGCAGGCAGCCAGCTCCTCCAGCTTATGCGGCAAACGAGCCTCCTCCAGCTCCGACATGTAGCCGACGTTCCTGCACACGGGCAAACGACGTCAAGCGCAAAAGGTCAAGCCAAAGGGTCAAGGGTAACATCCACACAACCCCCAGCGCCAACCCTGGCGAGACCACGAACGAAACACCGACAGCAACAAGAACAACAAGAGCAACGACAACGACAGCAGCATCACTAAAACGCAACGACAGCACACAATAGTAAAATAAATAACAACACCCCAAGGATGCGGGTCATCGCACCCCCCTAGTATCCCGATTTTGACAACTCGGTTGCTCTACAACCGGGGGGTGGGGAGGGAGTACTCGATAGGAGAGATGTACTCGATCTCTGCATGGCCGTAGTCGTACGACCATAGGCCCTCGCATCCCTACAATGCCGGGACGGAGCATGTCGGGTTTTCACCGACCAGGCAGACATTGCTTGCACCAAGCGCGAAGCGCCGTGAGGTGTCTGGCGAGTCGCATGAAGGGTGAGCTGCATCCTACTAAGGACCGCTTGTGAGGCGGACTTGCATATGGATGACAGCTTCAATGAGTTGATTTATTTTCCGGTGTAGGCACGTCCAGAGACAGCAATGGGAGTACTATGTAACTGCCTCTTGGGTGCCATACCTTGAACACTACGTGATACGATCATTCCCAATTGTGCGGAGTAAAGGTTCTTTACCCCACACAAATGATCTAACTCGACAACCAGCTGTGGGCGACCGCCAAAAAAAAAAAGTACCCTGATTTTCTAGCTCACGTAGTGAGCGGCATGTTTTACAGTGTCGTTGCCAACCGACGCCAATCCAACCTATGTAAAATAGGGGGGGGCGCCAACGCAGGAGAGGGTGGTTTAGGAAAGGTCTCGCTGAGGCATTTCCTTAGACGAGTCGGTCGGTTTTCGTAGCTTCTTGGCTGAGGAGCAAGCGGTCCACCAGAGGGGTGCGACACTCCCTCGCGGTAACTACACGCTGCCACAAACCTGCGCAAGTCCGAAAGCGAGGACAGCCCCTCCCCCTGCCCCTTCCAGCCATCCTTGTCGCTGTCCTTGGTGCCGGACAGAACCTCCGCCACCAATGTAGACGGAGCGAGCGCTGACAGCGCCAACAACGCGCGCAACCTTGACCTGAACTTCACCCTACTGGTTGTAACAGCGGACACACAGCAGTGATATATACATATATATAGGGAAGGGGGCAGGGGGGGGGGGGGCGGAAGGAAGGGGTAGGCCTAGTCAAGGCAATATCTGGTGATATGTACCACGGCGGTACCAGTTAGGCCCGCTCTGATCGGAGAGCATTTTCTTTGTTTCTTCAGAATTTTCTAGAATTTTCATGATACGTGATTGTTGTATCAAGATACGGAGGCGTTCCGTCATATTTTTGTGAAATTCAACAGAGGGAAAAATATCAGAAACGCGTAACATCCCAATACTAAAAAAAAAAAAAAAACCGGATAATCTGGAAGATGATAATAAACGCGCGAAGCGAAAAAGTGGAGACTCTAGAAATTCGGGACAAACAGCTTTCCGATTTGGACGGCCGTTAGTCCAACGGTACTTAGTATATGGTATACCTGATAACAGTATCTATTATGGTCTACGAGTTTGGTGTACCAAATTCGTCGAACTCGCAGCTGCTTGACGTTTCCGTAACAATCTACCGGAACGAGAAAACAAAACCAAACAAGTGACACCGGAATTTACTACCGTAATATACGTGAGGTATTGCAATTATGGTATTGCCCTACGTAGGTTTCACCGGCCGGTCCGGCAATTCTTGCGGTAGCCCTTCAATTCCGTCGACTGAATTGGTCGAACAGACAAGAGTTCGCGTAAAATATTGGTGGCAATTTAATACCAGGTATCTACAAAAAACACACACACGCACACACAAATCGATGCCATACGTTCGTTCGTACGTCGTACGTACGTACTCGTAGGAGATATGACCCTGGCACTAACCGACTGTCAGAAGAAATATATATACGAAGTATATGGTCTTTTTAGTAGTCCCATAAGCGCGATCAACCAAAAAGTGCCCACTGCTGCTGTCGAAGTAAGCTACGTACTACTGATACACCCAGCCAAATAATGTGAACTATAACGCCTAATTATCTCTACAACCACAAACTCCACATTACTACAATATCGGTTCCCGATCTCTAATAATATTTTCCTTTTTTTCACCTGCCCGCCCTGCCGTCCTTGCGACAGTCTTTCGCGATGGCCAACAACACCGAAACGCGCGACTTGAGGTCCATGAACACGATCGAGTCGCACACGCTAGCGCCACCATCTTCCTCCTCCGACTCGTCGGAAAATGTTACCGTTAGAACGAACGCCGCTTGCAAGGCCAGCGTCGCGTCTTCCACCATTCGTTCCTGCGAAAAAAAAAAAAGGAGATCCGCAACGGTCATATTGTTTCGTTTTTGTGTAACGGTCATGACCCCTGCCGTTGCGCAACGGTCGCAATGTTGAATTTTACGCCACGGCCCCTGAAAAAAAAGGGGGTCCGCACCGTCCAACGGTCAACATATTTTTTTATGTTGCGCAACGGTCATGTTTGTTTATGGTAGACAACAGTTACAATGTATGCCGTTATGCAACGGTCATAATGGTCGTTGATGCGCAACTGTCACAATGCTAAGGTTTGACGTTGTGACGCAAGGGTCAAACACGTTATAACTGTTGTTGTGGTTGGTGCTGTCGATTGTTGTCGATGCTGTGGAGTGGATGTTGCTGGTTGCTGGAAATGTACGAATAGTTGTTGTTGGCCGCTACTGCTGCTACTGCTGCTGCTGCTGCTGTTGTTGTTGATGTAGCGGTCGCTCTGTTGTTGGTGGCCATCTGCCGCTATTGTCGCTGCTGTCGGTGGTGCCTGAAAATAAAACCGTTACTTCCATCATACCCTCCGACATTCAGCACGCCCAAGGTTCGTACTAAACCCGTGACCCTTAACTTCGAGACAGACAAAACGTTTTGAAAAAGAAAAAAAAGGAGGGCGGGGAGAGGGGGGGGGGGGGGGGGGGGCGCTGACGGGCAGCAGAACGAAAAAAATCTACGGTAAGTTCGCACGCACACGGAGCAAAACCAAACACAAAACACAAACACAAACACAAACACAAACCGAACCCAAACGGAACTAAACACATAATGCAAAACACCAAAAAACGAGACAAACCTAAACACGAAACCTAACACAAAAATAAAAACGAGACACGGAAAAAAAAACAAAAAAAAAAAAACAAAACAAAACGAGAGTTGCATACATGCGCCTTACGTACCTCTCGAGCATCCTTCAAGAACACCGATTCGCGCCCCTCGCTCCCCCTCATGCCCCCACCAACAAAGACCCCAGCATCCCGCGCCTCCCCCGCCCCCCCACCCCCGCCCCCTCCGCTCTTAGGCTGACAAATCCACCCCTTTGCCAGGCGAAGAATGATCGTCTCCACATCGTGAGGGTCCAGGCCCCTCTGATCAGCGACAGATCTCGCAGCTCGGAGCGCCCGCGACGCCCGCTGGCGAAACGCCGCCATATTCCCTCCTGAAATTTGGGACAGACGCTCCGTCCCTGCCCGCGAAGCAACAGCACCGACGCTGGTGTCAACGCTGCCGTGGGCCTTGGCGGCAGTGGTGGCGGGGGTGGGGGTGAGGATGCTGGGGGGCGTGTCGGAGTTGATCGAGGGGGAGGACGGGGGGAGAGGGGGGGGAGAGAGGGCCTCCTCGGCTGCGCTCTCCGCCGCGAGCAGGAGGATCTTCGTCAGGAGTTCCTTCGAGCTGGGTTTGTTTTGCGGGGGGAGGGACGAGGGGGAAAGAAGAGGGAGGGGGCGGGGAGAGGGGAAGCGGGGGATAGAGAAATAAAAATACGGGGAGGGGGGGGAAGCGGGAGGTGGAGAAAGAGAGGGGCGGGGGATAAGGGGGGCGAGGACGGGGCGGGAGGAGGAGGAGGGCGGGGGAAAACGAAAGGGAGAGGGAGATAAGGTGGGCCGTGGTTCCCCGATACGAGAGAAGGGAAAACGGGTGCGTTCGCGCGAGTTACCAAAAACATACTCGACAAAGGACGTGACGAAAAAAAGATACCGCTTAGTTCCGGGAAGTAGAGTGCGTTCGGGTTTTGGGATCCGTATCGAAATGCACTTTGTACTTACGAACCGCGTGGTAAACTGGAGCAATTCGACGTCGCCAATGGGTCACAGCTCGGACCAAGGATGTCAGGAGACACCACTTTCACCCCTTGACGGACAGCAACTTTGCCTTGACACGCCTTGACTGACACAAAACTACTGCAGTAGGTTGTTGTGTGAAGCACTCGGCCGTACACCCTTGACAGCCCACGTGTTGCCTTGCTTGGCATGCCTAGCTTGACATCTTTGCCTCGGGACAGATCTACCGTTAAACATCTTTCAACACAGATCTACTCCCTATCTTCTATGAAGTTGCCGGGCGGGACTCGTATAATTCGCTTGATCTACGAGTATGTAGCGCATGTTTTTTTTTTCATGTTTTGTTTAATCTGTCCTATTGCAGATCCTGCCAAATTCCTCTGAAAATGCCAGGTGATGAAATAGATTATCCACAGCAGCAGATAGAAAGGTCACGACCCACCTGTCTGAGCTGTGCAATGGACGCAACGCACGCCGTTTCAACAACCCCCTTACGCCCTCGCGCCTTCCCTCCCTCTCTCTCGACTCTTGTACTACCGTATAAGACTATCACACTAGGGTGATAGGACAACACACCCCCTCGGACGATTTTCAGAACTGGGTTTCTCGACAACAGGGAGAGCGTACCGAATACGACCAGCGATGCATGCGTCTACGCGACCCTCTCGACGAAATGTTTCCAGAGCCGCCATTTTCGTGGTGCCCCCCCCCCATGTTTCGAAGGAAAACGGGGGTCTGAAATTATTCCCAGGGGTGTGTGTTATCTTGATGAGAGTATACGGTACGCAAATCCTGCACCACCACTCACAACGCCTGGTGATGAAAATATAAATATATATATATATATATCTACCGCAGCGGCTAGATAGGTCATGATCTATCTGTCCAAGGTGTGTAATGGATACAACGTACACTGTTTTTCGACGAGCCGCTCGCCCTCCCCTCCTCCCTCCCTCCCTCCCTCCCCTCTTCTCTTCTCTCAGCGGTAGGACACATCCCACGAAAAAAAAACGATATCGCACACTCCTACCAGGTTAACAGCAAAAAAGGTCCCACACGCAAACAAAAAAAAAAAACTAGTGGCTGGCGTGGGAATTTCCGGACGAATTCAACAACAAAACGTCGTTTAGTTCTACTTCAAAGTTTCGTTTTACTTGGTTTTAGTACACCACCCCTATCTCCTCCCCCCCCCGTCTGAGTCTCGAAAGCGGATGGTGAGCGGTAGGTGGGTGGGTAGGTGGGTGGGTGGGTGGGTGGGTGGGTGGGTGGTTGGGCGTCGGATGTTTTTTTCACGTGGCACTCCGTGACTAAACCGCACCCCCCCCCCAGGTGGCTATCTCCATTCTCCACCTCACCACCTCATCCTCTCGGGGATTGTGTCGGCACGAAGAGAGCAGCAGCTTGGGGCCACTATGTACTTGCATACGAGCGCCGTTTGTATAATACTATTGAATGGAAGATATCATAATATTTTGGAACATGGTGGTATATTGTTGCGGCAGGAGCGACGGGTTGACCAAACCGACGCACGACACGTATTCTGAATGTAGAATGAAGTGTCGTGAGCTTGAGCTCCTTTTTTTTATAGGGAATCCGCCAGAGGATATAAAGAAAAAACAAATCAGGGAAAAAAAAAACTCTGCCACGCGCCACTACCTTCACATAACACATCTATTAATAGACGAGAGACGAAACACAGACGCACCAAGGCACCTACCTGCCTGCATGATAATTTTCTCAAGTATAGACGCACCTAGAGTGGTATTGTAAATACCCAGGTGGACACTAAACACATCACCTGTATCAGAAAACAAATTATGGGCGCACCTGGAGAAGAAAGGAGGCATGACAGACCGTATATCGACGATAGGTCGACACACACACAACTTTTTCCCTTTTTCCCCATCACATTTATCATATTTGCCCTTGTTTTTCCAACATCTCCCTCCTAGTTGTAACTCAGGTCTATTTTTACGGGGGACCATAGTAAATACCTGGTAGGACCTACGACACACACACAAAAAATAAATACATTTCGCTATTTTTACCAACAATACTTGGTCCCATTTACTATGGTCCCCCCGCAATAGGGTCACAGAGTCCCCCGTAATGGGATTACAGTGCGTATGCTCTTCTCCCCCCTTCCCACTGCGGTTTTTGCGCCTTGCGTTTTTATCTCAAGAGGGGTGCCGCACCTTCTCCCCTCGCCGACGCCGATCGATTTAACCGTGCCTACCCACGCTGTGCAAGAACAGACACGACCTGTAGACGCACCTGGAGGAGAAGAAAGGGAGCAACCGCTCGGCCATGTCCCCCCCGACGCACTCCTTCGCCGTCATGTGGTGCTCCAGCTGCAGCGCCCGCCGCTCCAGCCCGTCCACAACATCTCCCACCTCTTCCGCGCCACCACCATCACCACCATCACTGCTAGCCCCGTCCCGATCGCCATCACGAGCGTCGTCGTCGCCACCGCCAGCATCGTTGCCGCTCTCGGTGTCGCGGGAGAGAGGAAGCAGGACCACGGTCAGAGACTCTCCCTTATCACATCATCGAGGAACGCGGTGCGTGTTGCGTATTATCGACAGTGCATCCACACCACCATAACCGCCACAACCACCATCGTCGGCGGACGAAAGAGCAGAGCGGGGCGGGGCAGAGCAGAGCAGGGCAGGGCAGAGCAGAAACGTACGAACCGAGATAGAGCAAGCAAGTTGGCGAGGCAGACAAGATTAGCTAAACATGAGGGACGAAGCATCTACACAAAAACGTTCAACAAAAAAGGGGGCGATATTGTCTCTTGGGGGGCTCTGGCGCCAGAAAATTATTTGGGGGGCTTTGGCGCCAGAAAATTATTTGGGGGGCTTTGGCGCCAGAAAATTAAAGGGTGGGGGGTTCTCATTATCATGCATGGCGCCGTAGGGGTATGACTCCGGGAGGGGGGGGGAGGGGGGGGGGGGGACAAAGGTAGAAGCATGGCGCAGCGTTAATTGTGTAGTACAGCAACGGCGGTATTCATACCAGGTATCGCCCGTCCAAGATCATAAATTGTTCGGAAACAATCACAAAAAAAAAAGAAGTTGAAAACGAAAAACTTGCATCAAAATACCCCCCTTCTTCCCCCCCCCTCGCTGCGCAGTGCCTGTCGCAACAACGTCGAACGAATGCATTGTACGCATATGGAGGGTGACCGATAGTCACAGAGCGCCGAGTACAGAGCGGCAACGTCCGTCACGTGCGTGCGTGGCCTCGTCTCCTGTGCGAGAAACTTGTAGCGAGGGTAAAAACTATTGCGTGGCGAAAAAAAGTACCGTGACCAAGCGCGACGGAAAAGCTTTTGTAGCTGACGTTCGCACGGCACGCTATCCTTGAGGTTCGCACGGCACGCTGTCCTTTCTCGCCGTCAGCCGACGTTGCTGTACACACCTCAAGGCAGGACCCCTGGGCCTGGGGCGACCTAGCCGCGACTGCGTGTCGAATCGCCATCCTCAACGCCTCCAGACGATCCTTGTCCCTGCCGAAACAAAAGCAGCGCCAGCACCACATAACGTGCGCGGTATGTTTTGCTTGAAAACGTTTTGCATCATATATCTCACGGAAAAGAAGCTACACTCTGCGACGAGGTGCGGCGTTGGTGGCCATCGAGTGAACGCGGCGTCGGCAGCCGTGGGTGAACAGTCTCCGGCTGATCGCAGCAGCAGAGGGGGGGGCTCATTACACCCAGAGGGTGCCGCCAGGCACACACGTCAAAGCGACGACGAAAGAAAGGGTAACGCAGTAAGCACTGCCCCACTCCAGACTTCTTGGGGCTTGTCCTGTGACCACGGGCTCCATTTTGGCGCCAAGTTAACCCCCCTTCGGGACCCCCGAGAACAATGGTTGGCGCCAAAAAAAATGGTTGGCGCCTTTGGTCTCATCAACCAACTGCCGCCCAGGAGCAGCGTGAGCACCCAGCAGCAGTACCCGTAAGATTATGTTGGGAGGATCGTGCCGTGTGTACGAGTCCCTTACATCAACCATTGCAACTCGGAACACCACCATTTTCTCATCATCCCCCAAATCAAGCAGTAGCTGGTGCTGTACTCGTCGCTTCCTAATATTTACGAGGGACCGTAGTAAATAAAACCTACGGTACGCGAAAAAAAACATATATATTACCAATTTTTACTACCAATATTGTTTGGTCTTTATTACTATGCCCCCCCCCCCGCAATAGTCAGTTTCCCTCTCTGGAGTCGCGATGGGGTTAGCGGAGAACCGCGTACCCGTTGAAGGCAAGCATCACGTCACCTAGGGCAACTTGGGCCGTCGTCGTGTCCACGACGACCTGCCCGAACCGCCCGCGTCGACCAACCATTGTAACTCGGAGACCAACCATTGTGTCAACCCCGCAACCAAGCAGTCACCGCGGTCGCCGTGATCATAAACACCTTTATCGTCAATTTCCCTCCAGCTTAACAGGTTAAGAGCCCCAACAAATAACAACAACCAGGAAGCAGGCGATTTGTGTAGCTTCAAAAAACGTGCCACTAAGAGAGACTGCGGTGATGACTTGAGAGCGACAGCGAAAAGCAGCAGCAACGTATACATAAATAGGTGAACGCAAAAGGCAAACATCACGTTTGGTCCGCCCACTCTTCTTCTCGTCGTGACAAAGGTTGGCCGCTCCGATGACGGCCCGGTGCAAACCACCCCTCTTCTCTCCTTTTCGCAAATGCACCTTCTGCTGCTACAAATACCACTGCACCGCCACCGCCGCCGCCACCACCACCACCACCACCACCACTGCTCCGTCTCGAAGGGGATACGTGGTCAATGGTCAAATGAATAAGGCAAGCAACAAATAAGTCACCCCTCCCCCCCCCTCGACCCCCTCCTCCGCCACCATCATCACCGCCACAGGGTGTCACACCTGGTCATACCGGCAGCCACTCGCTGCGCGGTCATGCAGGCCAGCGCCGGGTTCTTAATTTTCTCTAGCCACGGCTGAAGCGCCGAGAACACGGGTACAGGGGCGGGGGTGCCATCTCCAAGCGTCCCCGGGTTGAGCATGCACTTCACGAGACGTGAGTAGAAACCCCCCACCGTCAGTCCCAGGGAATCTTCAAGGGCATGGGCAAATCAGACGGCGGTGGCGGGGGAGGGGGTTGAAGGGCGAGTCGAAAAATAAATAATCAGGGCTATTCTCGGTTCGGGTCAAACCTCGCGGGTCAGGTCGGATCGGGCCGAGTAAGAGTGACCCGACCCGAGCCGATCCAACACCGGAGATTTCAAAAGCTTCCTGATCCGCGAAGAGTCCTGGAGAGAACACGCGTTGAAACGAAAGTTTCCACTCTACTATTGTACCTACAGCTTGAATAGCTGTTGTACCCGAGAGGGAAGGGGGCGAGCTTATGGGAAGGGAAGGTGTACTCGTTATCATGCATGGTCGTAGTCGTATGACCGTAGACCCTCGCACCCCTACAATGCCGGGACGGAGCACGCCGGTTTTTCACCGGCTAGGCAGACATTGCTTGCACCGAGCGCGAAGCGCCGTGAGGCGCTGGGCGAGTCGCATGAAGGGTGAGCTGCATGATACTAAGAACCGATGTTGGAGGCGGATTTTCTTGCAGATGGATGACAACATCAATCAATTGACTTATGTTCTGGTGTAGCCACTTCCAGAGACAGCAATGTGTTCACTACCAGTATGTAACTGCCTCGAGGATGCCTTACCATATACACACTACGCGATACGATCGCCCTCTTTGTGCGGAGTTAAGGTTCTCCCTGCACAAAAATGGTCTAACTTGACCGCCAGCCGTGGTGACCGCCAAACGAAAAAATAAACAAATAAACGGTGCTGTCTAGCTCACGCAGTGACAGGCGTGTTTTACAGTGCCGTCGCCAACCGACGCCAACCCAACCTCTATGTGTATACCAGGTATACTTATCTAATATAGGAGGGCACGGGAGGGGCGAGGGGGGGCTCACGTGGGGGGAGGGCGGGGGGGGACGTCTACTGTAAGCGCCATTCCTAACGACCACCACAACAGCAGCACAAATCGTGACAAAAACACACCAGGTATCCAATCGATATCGGGATCTGCTTCGAGAATAATGTTGTTTGTTGTCGCGAGAGCGTTCCTATAGGCATTTGGTCCACATTCTTTGAGCTTGTTTCATCATTGACCATCCTCGTGGCAGCCGATTGTTTGGTCGATCGCGAACCAAAGGGGTTAAGGGGTTACCGAAAACCGAGTGAACACAACGTGTGCCAACGAAAAGGCGAACCTAACGAGGGATGCAAAGTGTCCCGGCCTTGAACTTAACAGGTGGCGTCGCCTGCACGGCGGTCGGGCCCAACAAGCGCCTCCCTCCTGCAGCGGCGACAGCAGTGGGTGCAATGGGTTACCCCAAGGGTTTATACTATATATATATATATATATAACCCTCCCACTACAGAGTAGCGCCGGTTGCTTCTATATTGCCGGTATCATATGCGCCAGGCAAATATACAGGCACTATAATAGCGGCAACCGGCATTATACATACACTCCGCACACCACAACACTGGTTGATCCCGTCTGGGCCAAGCGATAGATTCCACAGGCACTATATAAAGCGGGCGTCCGGCACTAATAGTACTCCACCGGCACGATAGAGGGACCCCCACGGTACGGCGAAAAACTTATCCCACACTTTTTCCAAGCGGTATGCACCCGAAAACGAGGGTGCAGGTCTAGGTTGGTAAAAAACAGATAGCTCTTAAATCGTGACCCCCACTATCTATACCTGCTAGCGGGACCAGCTTGGACACGGAATCAGCCCTCAGCTGCGGCTCCAGCAACCCCCACGGGTCTCTCAGGAGAGCCATGAACGGGAGCCTTCGGGCGTATCCCTGATTCGGGAACAGGCCGCGTGTATGTCAAAAGTCACAGTCAGAGTCAAATCCAAAAGCCGAACGTCAAAAACCAGACGCCCTAAAGTCAAAATTCATTATTCCGAGATATACTCGAGGATCAACGTTCTAGATTCAATCTTCAAACTTCGAACTTCCGAAGTTAAAGACAAAACATCAGCAGGCGTAGTAGTAGCAGTAACAGTAGTGGCATCAGGCAAGGTCAGCTGCGAATCACTGAGGATCGCTCCTCGCGTATTGTTTGCGCCATGTGCCACACGGCACATCGTACACGGTCCATCGTTTGGTCGTCCCAACTACAACGTAAAGCTAAAAAGGTGGACAAAAACGAGCATTGGAAGGACTGCTAGTTATGTATCGGTAGGTCAGCTCGCGCCAGGCCGATGTCAATTATGTAGGCAGTCCGGTCCAATCTGGGAAACGCCCAAAGTGAAAAAAGAGCACGCTCGTAGATAGCAGCAGGACGCACACCGATACTATCGGAGGGCTACCGCTCACAGAGCCGCTACAACGCGTCTCGCCGGCAGTTAATCTACCGCACGCCGTCAGCAACGGCCTACGTAGCGCAGCACCGACAAATGCGAACAAGGTAGAACCCACCAACCCACCCCACCCCACCCCATCCCCTCTTTTCTACCCACCCTACCGCGTCCCACCACACCTCGCCCTACCCCCGCCCCCTTCCCGCCCTTCAAAGCGCGGTTGATGTCCGTTATACCGTCAACGTATACATCAGTTGTACCGCTAACTTATAATAGACATCCGTTGTATGTGCCGTCAAAATATACACGAAATATAGCCGTTGAGCCTTCAACTCATCTGTCCAGCACACCGCCCCCATACCTGTCCGCTGTATCGTCACATCATCTGTCCGCTGTACCGACACAACATATTCCACAACTCCGCTGCGTCATAGGGTCAACAACATTTGCCCATTGTATACACCGTCAACATACATATATATAATATATATATAATATATATATATATCCATATACATATAATATATATATAAATATAGATGTCCGTTGTACCGTCAACACATTTGTCCATTGTACTAACAACATATGCTCCCGATGCACCGTCCACACATGTGCCCGGTGTACCGTCAACACGTCAGCCCTTTGTGCCGTCAACATAAACGTCCGTTGCACGTCAACGTACATGTCCGCTGAACCGCCAACTCGTACAATCAACCGCACCGTCAACATATCTGTCCGCTGGACCGCCAACGAATCCATCAGTTGTGCCGTCAACACATATGTCCGTTGTACCGCCCGCTCATCTGTCAATTGCACTATTAATATGTACGCAATAACAGCGACCCATAAACCACCATCGACAAATCTGCCCGGCTTACCGCATCAGAGACATCTCCATCGCTAGATCTCACCGCCGTCGCCGACTCCACCCCTCCACCGTCCACAATCGGCATTCCATCGCTGTCTAGGGGCCAGGGGCTGGTGTAATCTTTCAGGATGGCGAGTGCCTCCAGGCTATCCTCCAACTCCTTCATCTCCTCCTCGGAGCTTTCTTCCTCGCCCTGGCCGAAGGGAGGGGGGAAGGGCGGTGGGGGGGGGAAACGGAGGCGTAAATAAAGGGTGCACATTTATATTTTCCATCCCCAGCATTACTTCCAGCCAAATAATATGAAGCAAACGCCTGACTATCTCTCCACAGCAGTAGTGGTCCCTCTATAATATGCCGGTATGCGCTATGATAGCCAACAATATCGGCAATATAATAGCGGCAACCGGCACTATACATACACTCCGCATACCACAACATTTTTTAACCCCATCTGCGCCAAGCGATTGATTCCA
The DNA here is from genome assembly GCA_031213475.1 of Nereocystis luetkeana. Classification (NCBI taxonomy): domain Eukaryota; class Phaeophyceae; order Laminariales; family Laminariaceae; genus Nereocystis; species Nereocystis luetkeana. Next base: position 6,205,119 of record JARUPZ010000006.1, read on the forward strand.
CAAGCAACTATTATACCCGTATAGCGGGCAAACGGCACTATTTGCACTCCACCGGCGCTACCGCAACAAACGACAGATTATTCTCGAACGGTTTCCGATCTCTACTATTACTAGTTGTTCTTCTCTGTATCTTTCCTTTTTCTGTTTGCTCATTCTGTTTATTACCTTCGCCCTTCGGTTGTCTCTCCCTCTTAAGAATGGTCGCAATTACTCAGATCAGGGGTCACAACGCAGGCTGCCCCCCCCCCCCCTCCCCCGTCCCGAAAGGGATGCGTGGTCAATGGTCAAATGACTAAGGCAAACAACAAATGAGTACCCCCCCCCCCCCCTCCAAGCTGCGGTTCGTGCCTTCATTTTTATTCGCGGCGAAGCTCCATCCCTTTCTCCCCTCGTCGGCCGATTCGCGCCGAATTATCACTCCCCGTGGTCATCATCGTGTGATATTTTCTCACTCAAGATAATCTACATGACCCGGGAATACTACTATTATTGCAGTAGTCTCGCCGCATACGATTTTACGGGGGACCACAGTAAATAGGACCTACGGCACAACACAGAAACCTACATGTTTACCTTTTTTACTGACAATATTTGGTCCTATTTACTATTTACCTTTTTTTACTATTACGGGGGACCATATTTAATACCAGGTAGGACCTATGGTATACATAAAAACCTATATATTTAACCATTTATACTAACAATATTTGGTCCTGTTAACTATGGCCCCCCGTAATAACAATATTTGGTCCTGTTTACTATGGTCCCCCGAAAAAGTGTCATCCGAACGACAGTAGCAACGTTGCAATCTCTCAATAGATACCAGGTACCGTGGTTACAAGACGGCTTTAGAGCTGTCCTCTTCGCTCTGGCCGGAGGGCAAGAGGCGGAGGGAGGGGGGGGGGCAACGGGTGCGGACACCCAATATGGTGTGGTATTCCTAACCCGGAACCATTGGCGGACGGCGGGAAGGGGGGCAGTAAATATAGATGGGTGTTCCTAACTCGGAAGCATTCGTAAAAATGAGGATGGGGGTGGGGGAGGCGGGCACGGGCACCCAGTGTGGACGGGTGTTCCTAACGCGGAAGCATTCGTAAGTCGGAGGAGGGCGGGAGGGTTGTTGACAGCTCGACAGTGAATATTTACGTAGGTCTGGTGCTTGGCGCCTGAAGCCGACCCTCCGACTCCAACCCTACTCCTACTGGCAGTGGTCAGCGGTAAAAATGCTGTGCTTTGAAATACTCCAGGCTAACCTCGGCCGGCTTGGATGCTGTGCCTTGGAAAGACTCAGCTAGGTTGATCCGGCCGACCCGGATTACAGTGGCTGGGAAAGACCCAGGTTGATTGAGCCGTATGTAGTAAATACTTCGTATATACCCTTAGCCAACCAGAGTGCCTAATGCCCTACCTCAGGAAGTAAGAAAGATTCACCATCAACAACGTGACTACTACTGGAGGGAGGGGGCACGAGCGCAGGCACCCAGCATGGACGGGCGTTCTGAACGGGGAAACATTCTTAAATTGAGGTGGGGGGGGCGGGGGGGGGGGGGAAGGGGCACGCACACGGGCATAAGCACAGACCGTGTTTCTAACGTCCACAACTACGGCGGGAGGGGCACGGGAACCTATGTAGCATGGACGAGTGTTCTTAACCGGAAGTATTCGTAAATGGGGATGGGAGAGGACAAAGGGGGGCACGGGCACCCAGCATGGATGAGTATTTCGAGCGCGCAAACATGCAAAAATAGGAGGATACTCGTAGGGGCACGTGTACCCAGCATGGATGGGTGTTCTTTCTGCGGAAGCGTTATTACGGGAGACCATAGTAACATGCCTGAGTCATTTGACCGTCGACCACGCATCCCTTTCGAGACTGGGGGGGGGGGGGGGGCGGGGGGCGGCTACCGCCATACCATCAGCACCCCCCAGAACGCGGTTCGCACCTGGCAGCTGTCCGACAGCAGGATGCCGTATACGAAGGAAAGACGCTCGTAGTCTCGCTCGTCGATCGTGCCAGGGGTTTCCAGCATGTGTCGAAGCATCCGAGCCAGCAATATCCCGTGCACGGAGGGTAGCACTCGCGTGATACTCTCCTGTCAACCATGGAAACAACAAAGAATGGAAAAATTAAAATTAGATCATTTCAAGGTAAAGACATAAAAAATCCGAAAAAAAAAAGACAGAAAAAAAACTGAACGAAAGGACTGATAAAAACATCGGGAAATCGCAATAGCGAATGATCGAAAATTCGGGAAAGTAGAAAAGTCAAAAGCCAAAATCGAAAACGAAAAACTCCGGAATCGAAAATTGGAAGTCAGCCCGCTCGGTGCTCTCGTTAGCGACAACGTTCAGGTTATATGAGCGCATTTTTTTCGTTAAGCGCGTATGGCTACCGATGGAGCACGACAGTAGTACCTGATATTATTTTGTGGCAATAACGAGATGTCTCTTCGGAGGGGAAATCAGAAACAAACGCCTTGTCCATATCGAAAGACGTCTGCCAGGTAGCAAATGGAACTCCGTTCGAGACGATGATCGCTCAACCAAGGTGGCCGCCATTGGGTGGAAATGCGTCTCCTACCCCGCCATCCGGTTGGCAACGCACGTCTTGGGCCGTGCAAGCAAAACAAAACAAAAACTGCTCACCCCCTTTCCTCCTCCCTCCCCTGCACCCGCCGGCCAAGGCGATCATAACGGTAGAAACCCGACGTGCTCCGTCCCGGCATTGTAGGGATGCGATGGTCTATGGTTGTACGACTACGGCCATGCATGGCATGAGTACCCCCCCTCCCTCCCCCCTTACCTTTCTATCTATCCCGAAGCAAGGTTCCCCCCCCTCCACCCCCGCGATATCAAATAAACTCATTGAAACTATCATCCATACGCAAGAACGTCCGCCTCAAACGCGGTTCTTAGAGGGATGCAGCTCACCCTTTATACGACTCGCTGGACACATCACGGCGCTTCGCGCTTGGTGCGAGCAAATGCCTGCCTGGTCGGTGGAAACCCGACGTGCTCCGTCCCGGTATTGTAGGGATGCGAGGGTCTATGGTCAAACGACTACGGCCTTGCATGACATGACTACACCCCCCCCCCGCCCCCTCCACCTCTTCCCCAACCCCTCTCACCGCCCACCTGATAGGACACATCGTGGGGGGACACACACGGCTGCGCAAGCTGATTGTCGACGAAGAGCAGGCAAGGAAACGCCTCCCCCACCCCGTAGCGCTCGCAGAACTCCATTGTCAGGGCCAAGTCGCAGCCCGACCTCTCTAGTAACGCCGGAACGAGAGACTTCTGGTACTCCCCAGGCACCTGTGACCTGTCCATCCGGGAGAAGCTGGTGCGGTGCGGTGCGGTGCGGTGCGTTGGGGTAGGGTAGGGTATAGCGTAGGATGGGGTGCCGTGTGGAGGGGTGGGGCAGGACCGGGGGGCGCGGGGTGTGGTGGGATGCGGGTGGTGACGCGAAAAGAGCAAGAAGACCGGAAAACCATGGTTGAGGGCGCGGGGGGGGGGGGGGGCGTACTCATTCGTTGCTTGACCACTGACCACGCATCCCTCTCGAGACGGAGCACCGTTCCGACTCCGAATAGAGACACCTCCAACAATTGGGCGCTCATCACGTCGTTTCCATATAGTACATAGAAACCTTTTTGCTAATCTTATCCCTTCCTGTTTGGCCGCCTGTGGCCACCATCTATCTTCTAGGATAGCGATCGTTTGCTCGCTGCTATCTGGTGTGTCAAACTGCAGGGGGGTTAGAACAGCACTGCCAAACTTGAGCTTTGCAACACCGAAACAGGCTGAGGTACAACACTACCATCACCAACCAACACGACCTCACGCCCAAATCCAACACCAACACCCCATCCACCGCACCACTACAATCACCTCTACCACCACCACCGCCACCGCGATCACCATTACAACCAACACCAAATCATTGAGCATAGTCCTGTAGTTCGCGCCTCACCCTCTAGTGTCGAAGGGGACGCCAAGGCTAGTCAGCACGTGCCACCAGTGCGCATCGCGCTCGACCTCGATGCACTGGTGCAGAAGGTCGTGGTCATCCCAAGCACGAGCAGCGTACATACCCACCCGCGCCAATATTCTTAACCTTCTCGGCGGCAAAACGGGCCGAAACGGAGGCGGGACAGAGGGAGGGGAGGGGGGAGGATACTATTAATAGGTATCATACTGAGCGTAGTTATACACACACGTTCTAGGTAGCCGAGTTTTGATTTTTTACGGTTTTCGGATCTTCCCAGGGCTCCAGCACCTTTGTGTGATCACGGACTCCTTCGTATGAGAGTTAATGCGAGAACAACAACAACAACAACAACAAATATACTGAATGACGCACTGAAGTAGAGACTATACGTATACGTGTCGCACGTTCTCTCGATACGTACAAGATACTTTCAGGTGAAAGCATGAACGGTTTCATGCGGCGAGTTTCCAACCTCCTGCCTGGCGTTTCACAAAGGGGGGGAGGGGGGGGGAGTAGCACGAGGCGAAGAACTGAAACCGACCGACCAGGCAAACTATTGCACACGGTACGGCATGCTGGAGATGCAGCACGTGCAAATGGTTTGCGACCTCAGGCATGTATTTAGGGAAGTGAGCCAAACGTGAGAACATCATCATCTTCATCATCATGGTCATCATCATGATCATGATCATCATATTCATCATCAGAGGAAGATCAACCTTTAACCCCTTTAGAACCGCAGTCCCGTTTTGGGTACAGACTAGGTAGAATTTGAGCGGTTTTGTCCCCCAAACGGGACTGCGGTTCTAAAGGGGTTAAGGAACTGCAGTCCCATTTTGGGGACAAAACCGCTCAAATTCTACCTAGTCTGTACCCAAAACGGGGCTGCAGCAGTACTGTACAAAGGGTCAAGCTTCGATCGCAATCTAATCCTCCTGCGAAGGACAAAAAAAACGACGCGTGCACCGACAAGGCTGTGACGGGAGATCATGGTAAATAGGACCAAATATTGTCAGTAAAAATAGTTGAATACCAGGTATATATGTTGTTGTGCGTACCGTAGGTCCTATTTAATATGGTGCCCCGAAATAGTAGCACCTTATGGACGAAAATTCCCTGATTTACGGAGCTTCTACTGTAAGTACGCTAGGGAACTACCCCGCATGTATCCTATTTTGTGTTGCTGTGCAATGATTCCTAACACACCACTACGTAGTAGGCCATCGGATTGTTCCACGAGTTGAACAAACCAAGACAAACCACCCAAGTCCAGTTTTGGCCTACGCCAGGTAGCCTCAACAAATTTAGGGGCTACCCATACGGGTCCCATACACGATCTCGAGGGAAAACTACTTGGAGTTAGATATATACGAAGTATATATATATATATGTACTTCGCACAAAAAGGACGCGGTGCTCAACTTTGGTCAATTTGTTCAACTTTTTTTTTAATACTGAGTTTGGGGCTCTTAATCTCACTACTAGAGGGCTGGGCCTACTTTTCCTTCCAGCGTTCCTCACTTGAGGCTATTTATAGCACTATTAGTATACTTGTACCTCGCCCGAAACCTGATGCTGAGAAAAAAAAAGGGGGAAAAAAGGAAAAATTAACCCGGCAAACGCAATGTCGCGGCCCATATACAGGTGTATGCACGATATAGTCAAACACCAAAGTAGGTGTGTCCCAAATAAAAGACACGCCTTGTTGGGGAGGAGGCCTCGTCCGTCTGTCACATACCAGGTAATGGTTTCGGCCAACATAGACTACCCCTCTAGACCGAAACGTGACCCCCGCTTCGTCTTCATAGCAATGTCCAAACGATCAGGCGGCCAAGGGGCAAGGTCAAGACATTCTACACATTGTAAGAAACAACAACAACAACAACAACAACAACATATCAGGGTATCGTCAGCGTAGCGTACGGCGAGCGGTTGTGTTCGCAATACACCTTCCGTGTTCGTCTCGCTCAAGCAGCGAAAAAAACTGTACGTCGTACGCAGCCAGTCTAGCCTACTCTAACAGAAAAAAATGCGCTCGGTTTTGCAGCGTCGTCACTGGAGTATCGAGACAGTTCGCACATGGGACAGATCACCTAGATCATCTACCGATAGATCATCCAGGTCATCTACATATAGATCATCTAGATTATCTGAAGATATATCATCTACAGATATATCATCCAGATCATCGAAATATCCAGATAAATCATCTATATCATCTACAGATAGATCATCCAGATCATCTAGATCATCTACAGACACATAATCTAGATCATCCAGATCCTCGGCTGCCGTCATGAGATGCTGTGCAAGGCCAAGACCGGTGTAGTTCAGATCCAACCCAGAAAACGTGTCCTAACCATGCAGGTTATACCGTTCCCACCCGGCAACAGAACTAAATCATACAGATCATACAGATCATACAGACAAATAATACATGTATTCCCTGAAATAGTTAGATCATCGAGTCGGGGTAAGTCGTCTATCCTACGTCGTTAAGTAGTTACCCTAGTCTAGCTTACGGCAAGCCGATGCGCTTGCTTGGTTTGGAAAATAACCGCTTCAGGATAACATAGAAATAGTTGACTCATATCACTGCAGCAAAGCAGTGCCTTTTGCAGCATTACGATATCCTGGAGCTACCAGTTTCGTTCGCAACACAATCACTACTAGACTACTAGGGCTGTGGTTGGCTGACCATAAGCCGCCAAGGCGCTATTGACAGTGATGCCGGTTGCCTCTATAGTGCCGGTTTTATATGCGCCAGGCGACAATAATGGCACTATAATAGCGGCAACCGACACTACCTTGGACATTACCACACTGATAGCTCCCATGCTTGCCGAGCGATTCCACAGGCATTATATATAGCGGTCAGCCGGCACTATAGAGGGACCACTACTACTGTAGTTGGCTAGAGACTATCGCTAGCAGTTGCGTCCAGTAATTTGCGGACTTCCGCTTCGTTCTATCTCTCTGACTCGGCGCGTTCGAGGCTCGAAGTACGTGTTTTACGGATGGAACTAAGTCAGTTAGTCGGCTTACTTTTCGTCATCCGATTAGTCCAACCAATCCAACTAATATTAAGACGTCAACTCTAGCCAAGTCACAGCCGTAATAGCAAAACACACTATATCAAAATCGTTAAGTCTATCACGCCTACAGCAAGCCGTGCGTTTGGCTCGCCGCCTAGGGGCTTGGGCATCGGAAATTTTCAGGTTTGCGGCATCATCGCTCGAGTAGCAGAGCAATTGGCCTGTGGCATCCCTATACAGCAACCAGCTACGTAAATACCTGGTATCACATTCGCAGCACATTCCGTAGTCATCTCTCGAGCAAGCGCAAATGCCAGTATAGTCTACTATAATACAGCAAGGAGGTGTGTTCAGTGTCGACCATCATCGTTCTAGTATCAGAGCATCCGAGACGCTAGCCTCGCCTCGCCCAGCCCACAGCAAGCAGTTAGTCGCGGTAGCAGCATCTTCCGACATCGCCCGCGTAGCACAACAAAGCAACCTACACTGCTGTACGTAGCGCAAGCACTTTCTTGACGAACAGCTCGCACCTCGGAAAGATAGATCATCTACAGACAGATTTCGCGATCTAGATCATCCAGTTCTTCAATTGCCTCTATGAGATATTGTGCAGGATCTGTGTAATACATATCCAATTCAGGAAACATGTCCTAGATCATGCAGGTTATACGGCTCCGACCCGTCAACATGAGCTAGATCATACATATCATACGTATTATACGTATCGTACAGATCTTACCGATCATGCAGATTATACATATCATACATATCATACAGATCATGTATATCATACATATCATACAGATCATATATATATTTAGAGAATAAAGTGGAAATCGCTTATCTGCCCGACGTGTACAACGGTTGCAATTGCAGGGAGCACCTTGCGTAGTCGTCGCTGGAGTAGCGGATGGTGCGTCGGAAGGCATCGTACGCCTGCTTCGTGGGCAGAGCCAGCATGTAACCCACCGCCAAGGGGCAGTCGATGTGGTTAAACTCCAGCACCTGCCCAAAAAAAAAGGGGATATTTTGTTGTTTTCGTGGCGAGGGGGGGGAGGGGGGCGGGGGGTTGGGGGGGGGGGGGCGGGGTTGTGGTCAAAGCGAAATGGAATAATGTGTTTATTTTTTTGGGAGGGGGGGATTGGAGGCGAAATGTAAAGTGTAACAGGTACTATTTTTTAGGAGGCCCTACCGAACCCGACCAAACCCAAACCAGCCCACCCCACCCCAATCCAACCGAACCCAAACTGCTCACCTTATCCGTTAGCCCGGAGAAGGAATCGCCGAGCGCATCAACAGCACACAACGGAGGAAGCGCCATGCCTGCAACCACCCTCAAGCACAGCTGCTGCGCACCCATGCCCTGCAGGAAGGCCAGCAGGGGGGACGTTGCGTGCTCCAAGCCCGCCTCCCACCTCGAGGCCAACAGCGCCTCTGTGGACTCTTGTTGAAGTCCTGAGGAGGCGATAAAAAGGGATGGTTACAATCTATTGCGACGGGGTTGGCTGTCTAGGGTAAATGTGTCGATTGACGGCGCACTCGTCCCTTGACGGACGGGCTTGACGGACAGTCGTCAAGGAGCTTCCACGATTATCATTTGTGAAAATCCAATGCGACCGGGTTGGGTGTCAAAGGCGAATGTGTTGGTTGACGGCGCAGTAGTCCCTGCGCCGACGCCCTTGACGGACAGCCGTCACGTAACTACCCCGCACTATGATATTTGTTAAAATCCAGTGAAACAGGGTTGAGTGTCAAGGGGTATGTCCGGATTGACGGCGCACCTGTTCCTTGACGGACGGCCTTGACGAACAACTATAAAGGAAACACCCCCACACAATTATTGCTTCATTCAAATACCATGCGACAGGACTGGACGTCAAGGGCAAATGTGTCGGCTGACGGCGCGCTCGTCCCTTCACGGACAGCCTCTACGAACAGGGTTGGGTGTCAAGGGAAAAATCGTAGGTCGACGGACGGCCTTGACGGACGTCCCCCATAGAATAGGCGTTGATTCGTCCCAGAGCGTTACGTACCCCTTCAAGGAGCTAGATACAACCACCAACACATTTAGAAGCGCGGTTTCGCCGACAAGCAGCGTCATACTCCGAGCGTTTTGTACAGCTCCTTGCAATACCCCCGGCACAGATGTATCATCCTCTATATACGTACGGAAGCAGCTCCGGGTCTCCACAGTCAGTACTTGCGGCCGATATGTATTGCAACAATCGCCTTGTTTTTCGCCCATTCCTAGCCGGTCATAGTCCCAAACTCACCGCAGAAACCTTGCACAAGTATCGTGGCTGGGTGGGTATGGCCGGGTTGGTGTGAGTTGGTGGGTATAGGAAGGTACTGTAGATTGCTACGCACATCGGTTGGTGCGTGGGGTTGTTGGTCCCACCATCACCAACACCACCCACCGCCAACATTTCGATGTTAAGCGAAGCGCGTTAGCGCAAAACTGGCTTGTTCGGTGGCCGCTGCTCGCTTCGCTCGCAAAACTTCACATACGTGAAAAATCCCCACCTCATATTCTGAGTACCTCGGGGCCTCCGTCGAATAGATTCCTTACCCGTATCATCTAGATCAGATTGCTGGGCGGGAGGCCGTACGATCCGCATGGTCTCTATTTAGCACATCGTTCCTGGGTTGGATCTTGTACTATAAAGATCCCGTACAATATTTCATAACGCCAGATATATATAGAATGCACCGTAGAAGATCTACGTAGATCGTGGTATAACCGATGTGCGAAAAGCTTACGAGGGAACGCCTCATCGCTAACCATTTTTTTTTTCTAACGTGTGAGGGCCGGTCTTGACGAGGGCGAAAAACACGAAATAAAGCGAACATACTTTCGTTTTTCGCAAAAAACAGCAGGTTGAGTCCTAACGAGAAAAAAAAAACGAAACGAAAATAAGAAGCCGAGTCGAACTTTTACGCGGTGCAATATTTCGGAATGACTCAACCGCCACAGCACGTGATTCCCGGCGATAGCGCTCGACAGCGACGGTAAAAACACACAACTCGCACACGTAAGGCACCCTCCACAGCAGGCGGTTCTTGTGGTCCAACCCGCTCCCTACGGAGTGCTCTAGAACTTGTGTATCGGCCATCACTGTTCGATGGCAAACGTTTGAATGTTGAATGGGGCTCATGTCCAAAAATTTACCGCCACAGCCACTTCCTGATCCCCCGGTTTCTTGCGAGGGCTCCCCATGGTGATTCCTTGCTCATATGTGCTCGCGCCGTCAGCAGAAAAGCCGCGTGGCAGCCACATGCACTACCTCGGCCATCGTGCGCTTTCCAACCGGTCGTAGAAACTTTATCGGAACTTTATCCCAACGCTTCGAGCTCCTCCTATGTCCCTCTTCGACCCTGGGTATCCCATATTTCATTTATTTTGCACCCAATTCGTTTTTTTTCAAGTCCTCTGGGACTTAAAAAAAACGAAATGTGAAAACGGAAGGTATCGGGATGTCTACTTCTAACCTTTTTAACTTGACCAATAAAACTCACGTGCTCTTTAGTTCTGTTTTTCGTTTTTTCATTTCGTTTTTTTCCCGTTCATTTTGCCCTCGTTAAGACTGGCCCTGAGGCTATCCGATGCGCGCAAAGGCTACAGGGAAACGCCTCATCGCTAACCGCATTTTTGTTCCTTCAACGTGTGCGGAGGCATTCGTATCATACCTGACGCAGGGGATGCCGCGATAGCGTCCCCGCTGATTAGTGCCGCCCTGAGGCGCATTTCCTGCCTAACGAAAAGCGACACCAGCTTCAACGCCTTTTCAAGGGGAAGAACCCTGCCGTCCCCGGGGTACCACTGCTTTCAGGCGTACAGGGGGGCGGGAGGGGGAATACAAAAAAGGAGGTAGGTATCACTCAGCCGTTACCGGGCGCTTGCGGCATCGATGATGTGCATGCTCGTGTACCACGTGCACAGAAAAAACAACGGAAAACGTACGACTTTGACGACGGAAAACAAGCTGACTTCCCTATATGCATAAGCTAACTCCGGGCACAACAGCAGAAACCGGCAGCTGTGTGAGGGTCGCGAACCTACTGCCGTAGTACGTACAGTATTGATTTACGGCTTGCTCCAGCTTGAGCAAAAATGGCTGATACTCAACACCAACTCCTCATTACACCTTCATTCGGAGAAAATTCCGAGAAATTTCCCAGGCGGTCGGGTTCAGACGCGTGGTGCATACGACAGGGGTATATAGCACTTTCGGCCAGTGCATTTCTGACTGACGAGGCTCTACTACCCAATGAGGCATCTGCCCAATGCGTCATGTCTTATTGTTGGGAAAAGGCATGGCTTTATGACCGTTGGAATAATCTCCCCAACTGATGAACTTCCCAATGAGGCATGCCTCATCGTTGGAATGAGGCATGCCTCATTACAATCATCTCCTCAACTGAGGAACTACCCAATAAGCCATCTGCCCGATAAGGCATGCCTTATCGTTTGAAAAATCTCAACTAAGGAACTGCCCAAAAACTGCCCAACAAGGCACGCCTTATCGTTGGAATGAGGCATGTCATATCGTTGGAATATCCTCCTGAACTGAGGAACTACTACCCAATGAGGCATCAGACCAATAAGGCGTCTGCCCAACATGGCGTGCCCTATCGGTGGAATACAACTAATTCGTGTGTTCCGATAACTACTCGTAGGCCATGGGATTGCTTGCCCATCGGGCGGCTTTCACAAACGGTACAAGCTTCCGGATTTTTTTTTCCTGAAAAAAAAATGTTGGGGTGACCTACTGATGACTTACAAATAGTACAGAGCAGCTTTAGCGAGGAAGGAGCCCCGGGAAAACATTGAAGTAGTAGGTACCACTCCTGTCCTAGAGAATATTCCAAACCTATTTTTTCTTCCCATTCAGTACATCGGCCCTTTTTTTCTCTCTCCCCCCAACAAGATCCGGGGTCACGTAGCAGCCCCCCCCCCCGCCACCACCACCACCACGGCTCCTGCCTTCATTTTTATCGCGAGAAGACTCAACCCATCTCTTCCCTCGTCGACTCCCACGGCTCCTGCCTTCATTTTTATCGCGAGAAGACTCAACCCATCTCTTCCCTCGTCGACTCGCGTCTAACTGCGCCCTCTAAAGTCACTCCAAAACCTACCAATGTCTTGGATAATATAGCTCCTCGGTTGCGGAGCCCCCATCAGTACGAAATAGTTCACCTAAACAAAATGCAACCCCACCGCAGCCCAGCCTTACCGCTGGTCCTCCTCGAGCACGCACCTCGTGAAGCCCTGCCAAGGAGTCTGCCTCCGAGTCCGCGGCCGAATCCGGCAGGAGAGATCGGGACGACACCCGACCGGCATCCTGGAGCTTCGAGGGAGACGAAAAGTCTGGCGTCATGAGAGCCTCGAGCTCCTCCCCGCCTTCGCACCTGGTACAAACGCATATCATCACGGGTTACATTTACAGCGGTGAGAACGTCGGGCGTTTTATTTTGTTAGCGCCCTAGAAGCGAGAGAGAGAGAGAGAGGCATCAAGAGCCATGCACGGGAGATATTAATAGGAGCATTCGAAGGGTGGGGGGGGGGGGGGATGGGGGGGGGGGGTACACGGCCATCAGCGACGAACAACACTGCTGCGGTTGTTGTTGTTGCTGTGGTTGTGGAGGTTATTGTTCGGAGGCGTTCTTCGACAGGGGTAAGGCGTAGCATTTCCCAGTGACACTTGTTGGCCAAACTATTTCTGACTGATGGGGGATTTTCGACTGCAACAACTACCCACACCATCATTTCCTTTTCACGCTACAAATCGGACAGATCACCCACAGATCGTGTACAGATAATATATCCCCACTTAACGATCTAGATATTTCAAGGCAGATAAAAAATCTCTTCCCGACCTTGCATGATCTACAGTAGCTCATGTGGTCGGGCGGCCGGGCGGGACCCGTACAGTCCGCTTGATCTAGCGCATGTTTCCTGGGTTGGATCTGTACTATGCGCAGATCCCGCACAATCTCTCACAACGGCAGGTGATGAGCTAGACGATCTGTTAATAGATAGATAGATCATGATCTGTCCTGCAGTAGGTATGCGATATTTGTCGTTTCAGAGGTCGCTACCATAGGCTATGAGATTGAGTACTCACCGGGTTAGCCCCTCTAGGACCGCAGTCCCGTTTCGGGGACAAACTAGTCAAATTCTAAGTGATTTGTCGCCAAACCGGGTCTGCGGTCCCAACAGTGTTAACCGTACACGTTGTCTCAAAAAACCCACCAGGTACCGCTGCAGGCCACGGGGGCGTACATAGGAGTACAGACGTACACTTTGCCTCAAAAAACCTACTGCTGCAGGCCATGGGGTTGGTCGCACATCGGGTCACACATTGGGTCAATCAACCATTTTAGGGCCGCAGTCCCGTTTTGGGGACAAACTTTTTGAAAAAAAATCAAGCGGTTTGTTTCCGAAACGGGACTGCAGTCGTCAGAAGGAAGTGAGGAAACCATTTTGCAGAGCTCGTCGAATGAGGGGGGGAAGAAAGGGCTCAAGTCTTCTCCGAAAAAAAAATAGTAGGGCAGTAACCGTATCGGGGAGGGGGGGGGGAAGGAGAACCTGCTATTATGTGTTGACCGCGGATCTGAGTTACAACTATTACGGAGGACCTTAGTAAATAGGACCAAACATTGTGAGTAAAAACAACGAAATATGTAGGTTTTCGTGTGTACCGTAGGTCCTATTTAGTATGGTCCCCCGCAATAGGAGGGAGATAGAAAAAGAAGGGCGGAAGCAAATCAAAGGGAAAAAGAAGACAACCAACAAAAACGAAAACGGAAGCAAAAACAAAAAGTGAGGATCCTCAGAATATTGCACGTGCAACCCCACCCCTAACGTACGTATTAATAGCATGTTTCTGTCGCCGGTGATCCTTTCGCGGAGTCGACCTTGCAAAAGCCGGAGCTGTAAGATTTGGCACTGGAAACCAACATCGACCGAACAAGGCTACGTGCGGCAGTGTGTGGGGCGGGGTGTCACTTGGACATCGAGCTCTACGGTGTTGTGCCAAAAAAACACGCAATATACGTAGCAGACATATACAGCCCCTCCTGTAGGATAAAATACCCCAAGCCGATTTCGACGGCAAATGGGGAGCATGGAAACGCCGAGCGATTGCACCGAAAGGCAATTTTTTCAAATGATATCTTCCCAAAGCCACCGTTCCCGGTCAAGTGCGCCGCGCGGTCGCGCACGGGACGGGGGGTGGGAAGTACGCGGCGGGGCCGCGCACAGGAATAGGCGGGGGAGGGGGGGGGGTTGAGCGGCAGCGTCGCGCACGATAATGGGGGGGGGGGGGGGGGGCAAGGACGCGGCACCGGGGCAGCGCATGGGATGGAGCAACAGGCGGGGTCGGACGGGCAGGGGTTGTGTGTCGTCCCCCCCTGTTATATAAAAAAAATCGGTCCCCGCAATTCATCTCAGGGCTGTGTGTGCCACTAAACTGCGTGTTCTACCTACGATAAGCGCATCGAAAGCAACCATACACGACCCTCACACCTCCGCAATACGGCAGCGACAGCCTCTGATCCTTGCAAGAGGTCCATCGTCAGCGGGAGCTCCTCCCCAGCGCAGAGAGCCGCGCTCTGCCTCAGGCCCCTCACCGACTGCGCCATGGCCTGTTCGGATGCGGACAGCAACAGAAAAGAAAAAGAAAAAAGGAAGTATACGCCCACGAACAATAAAAAACGTGTTGGGGGGGAACTTATTACGGGGGGGTGTATTAAAATTAAATAGGACCTACAGTGCACACAAAAACCTCTATATTTACCTAGTTCTACTACCAACAACTGGTCCTATTTACTATGGTCCCCCGTAATAGTAATCAGGACCAAATACGCTTCGTAAAAATGCTGGGATATATAGTTTTTTGTGTGTATGATGAGTCCTGATTACTACTGTATGAGGTCCTCCGTTGTAAGAAGGATGTGACGCTCACTTTAAGAGGGACGCCCAAGAAAAATAGACAGAGAAAATATGCCTAGCATCGAGCGCTATACATCAAAATCCTACCTGGTACGCAGTAGAATCTGTCGGAGGTCGAACAAGGATTGTGCAACAACAATATTGTACGCGCAGCTTGCTCAGGTTACGTAGGCGTTTCTTCTTGGTGGGCCCACGCTGTAATCAAATAGTCCACACCAACTCCTCATTAAATACATCGCAACCTCTCTGGGGCTTCAGACAAAAAATCTAAAGCGAGGGGAAAAAATGCCGATTTCATACGTAGCAACGGCCCCACCAGGTAGTCCGGGTGGTAGGGGTAGGATGTGTGTCCGAAGTGGCAAAGCGAAGGAGCTGAAAGACACACATACACCACATACACCACATCATCGTGATGATACCTGTAGCACTGCGCGCGCCATTTCTTAACACTTGATTCAGATCGCACTTTTTGTCGTTCAGTAAGCCTGTACGTAGGTCGCCATACCTGGGCCCTAATTCCGAGAAATTTCTTCAGGCGATCGGGGTTAGGTTCTGGGCTACGATTTAAAGTCAAGTTCGTTTCAACGTATCCGGTCTCTTCTCACTACCACTCCTACTACTATTACTACTACTGCTACTGCTACTACTGTAGATCACTTTTTCGATCGAGATGACAAAATTTCAGACTATGAGTCACGAGAGACGGAAAAGTCTTATTCCACACCGAAAGCCAGGACACTTTCAAAGGCCACCTTCTCTTAGATTATACATCGGCTGAATGTGCGCTTTCTTTGCTCACCTGGAGCACAGCGGTCCTGGCCCTCGCGCCAGCGCGGCCATCGGCCCCCAGCGAGCCCGCGTGCGCCTGGTTCGCCACAAACCTGTTCAACCAACCGACAATCGGGGGCGGGAAAAAAACACAGCAACGGTGCATCTCCATACCAGACCGGGTTTGCACCTCTTCGAACCATCTTTACAACACAAAAAACACGCTACACCACCAAAGCTAAAACACACCCGAAAAAAGACAACTAAACGCATAAGTAAACGGCGAAGCATTTAACGAAGAGTGACAAAAGACACACAAAAAGGACGTACGTATAACAACACGCAAAGCAATACTGGTACAAAGTATAAAACACACACACAAAAAAAAAAAACACAAGAACACGCGAAAAACAAAAACGCACATACGAAAACACGCAGCACAAGAAAACTCTTTCTTCATCGCCACGAAAAAAAAACAGAGAGCACCCCCACCCCCCCCCCCCATCCACTCCCTCGCACAGCCCACCTACCTCACACAACAAAAAACATCTCGTGGACAAGGACATAGCTGTCATAGCTGTGTGTCCCTCAGGGTCAAGTCGAAGCCACCAACAAACCAACAAGCAACAGCAACAACGCACACAACCCCACATGCAAAACACTAAAAAAGCAGTAGTATGTCCCGGAAATATAAGATTTTTTGATTGAAAATACTATACCTGGTAGTTTTTATGCTATGTTTAGAGACAGAATCGACACACATTAATCACGGAACGACAAAGAACTCCTCCCCCCGCTCCCTCCCCTTGTACAGCCAACCACGGCTTAGAACCTCCCCCCCCCGCCCCCCCAGCCGAGCCCAGCTCACGTGGACAGCGCCTTAGCGGTGTCCCTCAGGGCCAGTGCCGCAGCCCTCTCGTCCATCGTCGCCTGGTCGCGGAACAGCATGTGGCAGAGGCCGATTGCCTCGGGCACCTTCCCCCGGCTGGCTGCCTCGTTTGCCAGGTGGCTGATCACGCTCGGCCACGCCACCCCTAGCAGCTCCGAAAGGCGCCGTGCCCTACACCAAGAGGCGTTTTTTTTAATTCAAGTTTCAATTCGACGGAGGCGATTGCGGAAATAGGGGCGCGGGGGGGGGGGATTGACTCGATATCATGTATGACCGTAATCGTATGACAGGGTACTCGATCTCATGCATGGCCGTACTCGTATGATCATATCATAGACCCTCGCATCCCTACAATGCCGGGACGGAGCACGTCGACTTTTCACCGACCAGGCAGATATTGCTTGCACCAAGCGCGACGCGCCGCGAGGTGTCCGGCGAGTCGCATGAAGGGCGAGCTGCACCCTAGTAAGAACCGCTTGTGAGGCGGACTTGCATATGGATGACAGCTTCAATGAGATAGAAAAAAAAACGGTTTTGCCCCTTTCACAGGCAGCAATGGGAGTACTATGTAACTGCCTCTTGGGTGCCTTACCATATACACTACCAAGTACGTGATACGATAATTCCCCTTGTGCGGAGTAAAGCTTCTCCACCCCGCACATATAACTTATAACCCGATCCCCCGTTGTGACCGACCGCCAGAAAAACAGGAAACACGAAGAAAAACGGTACCCTGGTTGTCTAGCTCACGTACTGAGCGGCGTGTTTCACAGTGTCGTTCGTTGCCAACCGACGCCAACCCAACCTTTATTGAATACATAGGGGGGAAGGGGTAGTACGGCTCTTTCACGACAATCATATTCCCAACACAAGAATCCCTTCCTTCAAGCGACCACAACCCAGCGACGGCTCAAACCACGGAAAACGGGACGCCCGGCCTCCAAAGCTCCCATACACGGGATGGAACATATCGCGGTTCTCCACTTCATGATATATATCTGGTACGAAGTACCAGGTACTGACGTATGAGCTCATCTGCATGATCTACTGCCGTAGGACACGTTCCCTGCATTGTACTGTACCGGTCCTGCACAACACCTCACAGCAGCATAGTAATACCTACCAGGTAGATGATCCACAGATAGATAGATAGGTCGTGATCTATCTATCTGCTCTGTCCGAGATGTGCAAACTCCCCGGCACCTCCAGCTCGAAGGTAAACCCTCCCTGCTCACCTATGCAAAAGCCGTGGAAGCGTGTTCATCGTCGCCCTCCGAGCCCCTCTCACAGCTCCGCCTCCCTTCTTGGCACCACGCGGGGCCGGAGCGACACGCTCACGCCCGCGAGCGCCCGCGCCCCGCCCACCTGCCGCCTTCTGAGGAAAAAGAAAAAGAAAAAAGAAAAGAGGAAAAACGCACGACCGCGAAACGGATTTATAGTCGGGGCGCCACAATAAAACCGTTGCGTGTTCGACAACAAACATATATTTTACCCAGGATGGTAGCTACGAGTTTACATTTGCCCACACGGAAGTATATATAACAATACAAACAGGCGTTGCCTCCTTTTTGCTCGCACCTGGCCTTCGTGGACCCTAACCCCACCCTAACTGAAACAATTAAACCTCCCCGAAACACCCGAAACCCCAATACTATAGCTCTACCTTGGGAGGCATTTGGGTAGCGTGCCAGAGTTTTATCTGCACACCCGGCTTGCAACTATGAATACCAACACAACCACGACCCATTTTTCTTGCGCCCGGTCTACGTGTACCCTAACCTCAACCTTGCAACCCCCAAACACACTAAAACCATCACACAACAACATAACTCCACCCTCGGAGGCATTACTGCAGGGGTGTGCAGAGACATGCTTGACACCCGGGTATTTGCATTTTTTTGGTTGCACCTCGTAACCTCCGTGGAGGTGCTCCTCCAGTCCCACAAGGCCCTCCTTCATGATGCTCCAGCACGCGTGACACCGGGGACGGTCGAGCGTTTCTAGGGAGGTGAACACGCCAAACTCCGTCTGCAGCGCGGAGATCCTCCGGAGGTCGTTGGCCGTGGCGACCAGATCCCTGATATACATACAAACACCAGCCCCAGACCGATCCCGAGCACGTATGAGCATAGTCCGGTTAGGGCAGCCCCCGACAAAGTCGAAGCGCGTAAAAAGTATTCGCAGTCGAGGTACGCCGTGTCGTCACAACGACGCAGGTGAGGAACGACGAAGATACATCAGCGGTGACGAGATGGGGTGCGGGGAAGTCAGGAGGGAAGGCGGGGGCGGGGGGGGGGGGGGGAGGAGCTCGGGGGGGGCGGGGGGGTGGGGCGTACTCATTTGCTGCTTTGCCTTAGTCGTTTGATCACTGACCACGGATCCCTTTCAAGACGGAGCACCGTTCCTACTCCTAATAGAGGCACCTCCAACCGGTGGGCGCTAATTATGTTGTTTTCATATACTACATAGAAGACGTCCTTGCCAGTCGGTATCGTGTCACCTCCCTGTTTCGCCGCCAGTGGTCACCATCTATCTCCTGGGATAGCGATCGTTTCCTCGCTACTATACATTAATAGTGTACCAAAACCCCTCCATGCCACCTTCGTGTATCTTCCTTATATCTCCTCTGACAACAGGGGTGGGGTACTCATTCGTTACCTGCCTTATTAATAGTCGTTTGAGCATTGATCACGCATCCCTTTCGATAGGGGGCACTTCTACGGTATAGCAAAGGGAGGAAGGGGGGGGTACAGGCACAGCAAACACACGCAATAAATAATATATAGATATAGATACTCGTATATATTACGTATATACCCGGTACATTACATATACCAGAATATACTTTATATATACCTGGTATATAATATACCCGGTATAGATATACAGACTCGTGACGACGAGCACGCGGACTGAAACAAGGTACCAACATAAACATGCAAAAAGAGTCCGGATCAGCACCACTGCATAGGCCCACATGACGCACTGAATCGAGACCAACTAAAAAAAGTCGCCAATAGATTAATACCTCCCCATAAAGCTCACCGCCTTCCCTCCCTCCATCACGGCATTGTAGGGATACGAGGATCTATGTTCATACGATTACGGCTACACCCTCCCTTCCTCCCTACCCCCCCCCCCCCCCCTCCACCTTCACCCCCCCCTCTCTTCCCTTGAAGCGCAAATAGCATGCTTACCCGGTCGTCTCCGGCCCCCCCCGCTGCTGGCCCCGTCTCTCTTTGAGGAAGGCAACCACGGCAGCGGCGGCAGCGGCAACCAGAACCGCCTCCTCCGCCTCAGACCCGGGGTCAACAGCCACAGCGTCCCCTCTGCTGAGATCCTCTTCGTTTTCCGTGGAAACCTTGCACCCCCAGAGCTACTCGGAAACAAACAGAAACAAGCAGGAAACAAGAAAAAACAGAAAAAAGGGTTGGATGGGGGCGGTGGGGGGTGGTTACCACTCGCGAAGCGAGAGGTGCAAATGTGCGCGGCCGCTTTTTTTGATCGTGGTCTGCCCCATGCGATGATGATGATGATGATGTTGATGATGATGATGACGATGACGTTTTCATATTTTTAGTTAGCCCGCGGTCACAAAAGCAGGCTTGACAAAGAAAAAAAACTCGATGGAATAAAACAAACGGTGCGCCGCAGTACCAAAACCTGTCCGCCGATGTGTACAGGGGGCTAAACCAACAAAAAAAAAAAAAAAAGAACAAAAAAAAGCGCTTTCATAGAAGAAAGCAAACCAAACAAGTACGAATGAATACTTCGAAGTATAGAGGTGATTTACCGCGGTACAGTCGTGGTCCCTCTATAGTACCGGTGGCCCGCTATACGAGTATAATAGCGCCCGTGCAATCGATCGCTTGGCACGGGTGGGATCATCCAGTTTGGCAGAGTGCGGTGCGCTTACTGTAGTGCCGCCTGCCTCTATGAATAGTGCCGCTGTTGTTGGCTATCATAACGCATACCGGCACTATAATAGCAGTAACCGGCACCGACGCACCAGGTATCTCCCAGATGTGTAAGCAAACAACGAACAACTCACCCGCCCGGGGCTGAGTCCCGCGTTGACGGCGTCCAGCTCCAAATCCTCCAACAGGCGAACCAGGTATAGGAGAACCTCCTCGGCCACGCGCCTTTGCACGAACGACAGCAAGAGTGATGTCGCGCGGGCGATCGCAAGACAGTCATAATTGCTATCACGGGGGACCATAGTAGACAGGACCAAATGTAGTTATTTAATAGTAAAATAGACAAGTATACAGGTTTTTGTTGTGTACAGTAGGTCCTACTTACTATGGTCCCCCGTAATAGACCAATTAAAAACCTACACGCTCCGTACATACATGTATACAGCACGCGCGATTGAATTATCACCCCGAAAAGCTTTGCCGAGATGACTCTTGAGGGATTTTTCGATCTCGCAGCTGTATTTTGTTATTGTTGTTGTTTTTTCAAATATAGTGCATTGATCATGCCAGTACCAACCGATAGAATGGTATCGATCTTACCCGCAACTAGGGTATGTATCTATAATGCACTCGTCATGCGAGCATCAACGATACAACGATGCCGATCTTACCCGCTAGCGGCTTATGCACTGCCCGCATACACGATGCACTGATCACGCGAGTACCAACCGATACAGCGACGTCGATCTCACGCACAATTAGGTACTGTACTGCTTGCATCTATAGAGCACCGGTGATGCGGGTATCATCTGCCAACTCGCAAAAAAAAATCGATCTTACCCGCAATGGGTACCGTACTGCCTGTATCCATGTATAACGCACTGTTCATGCAAATATATAACTGGAACAATTACAGACTGATCATTTCCCGTTTCCGTCGGCATATTGACAACCCTTATCATACCATCACCTCCAATAATCCAGAAAAACAACATCACAGGCACTCAGCGCCACACGCACACCCTCCACATGAAAACCAAGCAAACACACGGGCCGAAAAAAAAACCCAATAAAAAACAGTACTATGGGGGCGTTGCCTTACTCCCAGAGCTGGCGGAGTCTCAGCGCAGAGCTCCCAACCCCTGATGCCCTGTCGCCGTCGGGCACGGCCGATGTAGCCGAGCACGCCTCCTCAGTATATCCCACTTCTGCCCCGGAAAGACAATTTCATTCGGACTCTGATGCCAAAATCCGATCAGAGTGGTGTTGCACTGTAGTTTTCAGCGAGGAGATGTCATCACCGGGCAGCCTACAGTACGCAGTGATAATAACCGACCATGGTTGAGTAAACGTAGGGAGAAATCGCTCTACTGATGGGCGTAAATTTTGGGGCATTATTGTCTTCGTATTGCTGTATAAACGACCCTTATGTTTCCGACCAGTGAGGTACATGTTTTTCGGGTCCATCACGGGATTCGAATATTACCCACTAGCCCCTGCCCCCCCCCCCCAATGGTCATACGACTACGGCCATGCATGCTAATGAGCACACACACCCCGTATCAGATAAAGGCTGAGCCGTGGCCTTTCCATCCATATTTCACCAGCTTGGTGGTCTGGTTACACAGGGGAAGAAGGTTTTTCCGCTAGCGAAACCGGAGGGACACCGTCCAACCCGACGAGGTAGAAGCGGGAGGCGCAGGACCGGCCAGAGGCACGCAATGACGACTCCGACGCCGTTGCCGACGAAGATTTTACGAGGAATCCATCCCCATCTCAAAAGCTGCAGACACGGGGTCGGGCCCACTAGAAGGAGGAGGGGCAGAAGCAGCAGCAGCAGCAGGCGGGCGATGACGACTCGGCGCCGATGCCAACTAGAATGGTGAGGAGGCCATCACCAACTCTGAAGATGCGGGCACGGCGGTCTAAGGATCATCATCAGCAGCAGCATGAGCAGCAGCAACAAGAGGTGGCCGATGACGACATCGATGCCGGTGCCGACGAGATGGAGGAAGTCATCTCCATCTCCGAAATTCCAAACACGGGGGGGCTGGTCAGATCGGACGACCAAACCCCGTTGTCTGCAGCTTTTGAGCGGGTCATGGCTACCCCGTCAGCCCTGTCGGCGCCGCTGCCCATGTCCATCATTGTCCACCTCCTGCTGCCCCTGCTAGCCCAGACCCCGTGTGTGCACAACTTTTGACATGGCAATGGCTTCCTGATCAGGCCCATCGGCACACGTTGCGTCACCCCCCCCCCCCCCCCCCCCGTGGCCCACGCACTAACTTGATATTTAGCTAAACTCTTCAGGCATCAATACAGCCCTAAAACCGACCCCGCACCCCCCCCCCCGCAACAAACACGCCTGCCAAGGCACACACATACCTCGAGTCTCCCGCCGGCAACCGCCGCAGCACATGCGCCACCCGCACCCGGTGCGTCGCCAAATCCGCGGCAAGCTTAGCACCGGCGGCACCACCGTTGCCGTCACCCCCCTGAACACCGCCCTCCGGCCCGCTACAAACGCCACCAAGCGAGGAAAACCCTTCGGGTAGAGCCTTTTCGACTCGAGTTCCTCCGCTCTCCGGTGCCAGTGACAGGGAGACATTGCCAACGTTTCCGTTACCGGCTTCTTGGGGCGCGTGAGTGGAGGCGGCGGCCCTGATTGGGTAAGACCCGGCCAGGTTCTGCAGGAACTCCACGTAGACGCTGCGGGTGTTGAGGTGCCCGTAGGCTTGAGCCACCTTTAAGTTTTGGTTTGGTTTTCGAGTTTTTTTTTGTAAAATGTGAAAAAAAGCGTATCGCGTTAGACGTTGATGGTGATTTGTCAACGCCGAGGACCCGGGCAGGAGGACAGCGGATAAGACAGAGGGAAAAGGGAGTGTCAAAATGGGGGCGGGGAAGGGGGGGGCAACTTATTTGTTGCTTGCCTTGGTAATTCGACCATTGACCACGCATCCCTATCGAGACGTGGCGAGGGGAGGGGGGGAGGGGGGGGTGGCGTACTCATTTGTTGCTTGCCTTAGTATTTTGACCATTGACCACGCATCCCTTTCGAGACGGAGCGCCGTTCCTACTCCTAATAGAGACACCTCCAACAATTGGGCGCTCATTACGTTGTTTCCATATATTACATGGAAACTTTTTGCTAATCTTATCCCCTTCCTGTTTGGCCGCCTGTGGCCACCATCTATCTCCTAGGATAGCGATCGCTTTCTCGCTGCTATCTAGTGTGTCAAACTCCTCCATGTCACATTCTTCTATTTCCCTCATCTCCTCTTCTAACACATCCCGTTCCTCCTTGTATACTTCACATTCTCCTACTATGTGAGTTCTACTCTCTATCGCTTTGCCACACGGGCACATCTGTGCATCTATTTCCTCCTTCTCCCGGCTACTGGTATACCTCTTCCATCTTTCTGGCAAGTCCAGGTCGCCTACACGAAACCGCAGCTTGAGCGTTTTCGCGAAGTCCATTGGGCCGTGCAGATACGCTTTCATTCCTATTCCTTCCCTCAATCTCCCGCATATCTCTAGGTATTTTTCCGATTCCACCTTGTTTCGTAGCGCTTTCCCTTCTTTCTATCCTTTCTCCTACTTCTGCCTTGTACTTCCCAAACTTCCCGGCGAACATCACCTCTTCTTGGTTTCCCCCTATATCCTTCCATACTTTCTCAACTACGCTATCCCACCTTATACCAGTTCGCCCTTTTGTTACTTTCTCCCATATAGCTTCATCAAGGGGGGGGGGGGGCGTACTCATTTGTTGCTTGCCTTAGTATTTTGACCATTGACCACGCATCCCTTTCGATGCGGGGCGGGGAGGGGGGGAAGGGGGGGCGTTTTTGTCATTTTGCTTCCCCGTTTTTTTTCGTAAATGTAAAAAAAAAAAACGTACCGTCCGCCGTTGGCGGTGATTGGTCAACGTCTACAGTAGACACGGGGAAGGAGGACAGCGCTCAAGACAGTATGGCAAGAGAACGGGACAGTCAAAGGGGGGCCTATCTATGCGTTGCTTGCCTCAGTCATTTAACCATTGACCACGCATCCCTTTCGAGACGGCGCGCCGCGGGGGGGGGGGAACCACGACAGGAACTATTTACACACACAAGCCTGTCAGATAATTGTACAGGTCGACGCTTTTATCGACCGTGCTCCCACCTGGCACCCTCACCCCACGACGACCTGATCCCACCCTAATCCTACCGTAGGTGTACAATTAGCCGCCGGCAAGGCCCACCAATACACCATGATCCCATACGACTTTATCTACCATAATCAGGGTTTCCATCAGAACGGCAATGGCAAAAAAAACGAGGAGCAACACCAAAACTAGTAAATCGGAGTCCGACCTATCAGGTATGGTTTTTCTCCTGCAGGCCCTTGTCTAAAAAATAAGAGCTTGCAAAATTGAGCATCAACAACATAATCGGTCGAAGTCACAGCTGACGCATTCGCATTAGTTTGTGGAAAGCAGTTAAAACGTCCGGAAACAAGGGCAAACAAGACGCTCCTTCATCGGGTGGGACCATGGCTATGAGAGAGAACAAAAAAAGGGCCATCGTCACGGTGCCTGTCTTGAAAACTCCCATCGTTATCGACGGTCGATACTTGCCGGGGGAAAATAAACACATGATCTTATGTATTCGACTACTGGTATAAAAGGATACCAGGTACGAGGTATCTATCATTCGGAATATTCAGTCGGAAGAGAGCAGAAAGCTCGCTTGCAGAAGGCGTGGACCGGGACAAAAAGGACTGGGTTGCACAAGCACAGCACAGCATCGAACACCACATCCCAGCACAAACACAAAAACGAAACACAGCACACAGCAAAACACAGCAAACCACAGTCACGTAACATGTTCTACGATTCGAGACGATCAATCGGAGCAGCGAAAAACAAGCAGAACACCGCTTTCTTCAGCCTCAAGACGTGCATCTCGAAAAAGCAGCAGGGCAACATCCGTCACCACCGCACCTGGAGCCCGTCGTCGAGCGCAGTCGGACAATGGACCTGCGCGAGCACGTGCCTGCAACGACAGTGACCAAGGACAACGAACGGTAAGGTCATGGAAGGCGGTAGAGTGGGGAGGGGGAGACTCAAGACATGCGCGGGGTGACCAAGCACAACGAAAGGTGAGGTCATGGAAGGCGGTAGAGTGGGGGGGGGGGTGTACTCGATAGGAGATATGTACTCGATCTCATGCATGGCCGTAGTCGTATGACCATAGACCCTCGCATCCCTACAATGCCGGGACGGAGCATCCCTCAGCTACTGTGACCTGCCTACACCCGCTGATCTCGGCGATGGCGCGTGTGAGGCAGCATCGTGAGTGGGGTGGGTGGGGGGGTATACTCATTATCATGCATGGCCGTAGTCGTTTGACCATAGACCCTCGCATCTCTACAATGCCTGGACGGAGCACGTCAGGTTTTCACCGACCAGGCAGATATTGCTTGCACCAAGCGCGAAGCGCCATGAGGTGTTGAGCGAGTCGTATGAAGAGTGAGCTGCGTCCTACTAAGAATCGCTCTGGTGGCGGATTTTCTTGTATATGGATGACAGCATCAATGAATTGATGTCGAGTGGGAGGGGGGGGGCTCAAGGCACGCACGGCCGTAGTCGCATGAACATAGACCCTCGCATCCCTGCAATGCGGGGACGGAGCAGGTTGGGTTTTCACCGAACAGGAAGACATTGCTTGCACCAAACGTGAAGCGCCATGAGGTGTTGAGCGAGTCGCATGAAGAGTGAGCTGCATCCTACCAAAGTACCGTTTTTGAGGCGGACTTGGCATGTGAATGGCAGATTCGAACAAACTGATGTGAGGCTGGTTGGGGCTCGTGGCGAGGGGCAGGGAGCCGCGCACGCAGACGAGCGCTCCAAAGGAGACACTGCAAATAAAATTGAATGTGTTACACGCACTCTGTACTCCGGAAAAGCAAGGACCGTCACTGGATGAAATCCTATGAATACCCTATAGCGATTCCTAGCTTCCCGGGCGGAGTGTGAACCATTTAATATCGATGAATTTTCATTCTGCAATCATTAAAGGGTTCAGCCATTCGAATTTTCAACCATTTGGATATTCAACCAAGTGACTCTTCAACCATTTAATTCCCAATTCAACCATTCGACTGATCAAACACTTGAAAATGTCGCGCGCCACGACCCCCCCCAACCCGGACACTGATGCGACTACGTACCGACGCCGCCCAAACAAACTCAACAACTTGCCGTCCCCGAGGGTTTTCCGCACCTGAGCAGGCGTGTTGCGCACGGGGCGTCGGCAAGGTTGAACCCGGTGACGTGGTAACGCTGCACTATCTCAGAGAGGTTAAGAGTGGTGGCCGCGCGCCTCAGCTCTTCGTCGAGCACGCCCCCCCACAAGAGCGCTTCCTGAGTTTCCAGAATGCGAAACAGCGTGCGAGGGGGAGGGGATCGGGGTGAGACAAAACCACAGGGGAAAATACTAAATAACCCACATAGCGAAAAATTGGTTATTTTGCCTTGGGGGGGGGGGGGGGGGCGAGGGTGGAATCAGAAGGCAACGTGAAAAAAATAGGATAGCCACAAACTTTGTGGGGGCCAAACAAACCCGTGGCGAAAAACTTGAGTACTATTAATACTATAATAGTACGACCAAATAGTTTTGAAGAATGCCTGCTTGGTGTAAAATGACTTTAGGAGTAAAACAAAAAAACACGAAAACGAGAAAAAAAGAATGAAAATTCAACCAAAAAAACACGAGAAGAATTACGGTACCCAAAACGATCGAACAAACAAACAAACAAACAACACGTACCCAAAATCATCACACAAACATACAAACACCAAGTATCCGGAACGATCACACAAACATACGAAAAGAGCAACCAAACAGCGCCCCAACTAACCAACTAAACCAACTCCACCAATCAACCTATAGGGGTGCAGGGTTTATGGGGCTGACGCAGTCCGCCCAATGGATACAGCCCAGCAAAAACGCAATAACCATCCAACCATCCAAAACAATCAGTCAAAACAACCCCCCCCCCCAACCTCCTCCACGACTACGGCCATGCATGAAAATAAATGCACCCCTCCCCTCCGCCCCCTGCTCCGTCTCGAAAGGGATGCGTCGTCGATGATCAGCTTCCAAAGGCAAGCAAACAAGCGAGTCCTCCCCACCCCCCACCCCCCCCCTGCAACATATTGAAAAACCGTATATCGCGCCCACATGTTGAAGGTCTCTCTGTTAGGGGTAGGAACGGTGCTCCATCTCGAAATGTAGGCGTGGTCAATGGTCAAACGACCAAGCCAAGCAACAAAATGAGTACGCCCTCCTACCCCCCTCCCCCTCTCGCTCACCTGCACGAGCTCGCGCAAGCCTTCCGAGAAAGGGAAGCACGCCGCGTTCGCCAGAGCCAGAACCGCCTTTGACCTGAGCTCCGAGCGACAGCCTTCCCCCGCCGACATGCACCTCGCCACCGCTACCGCACGCTGCTCTGAAATAAGCCCGCTGGCGCCCCCGGTCCCCCCCACTCCACCCCCACCGCCACCGCCTACAACAGGAGTTCCGGAGGCATTAACGCGTCGGGGTGCCATGGCATCAGCGCATCTGGTGCAAGGGTGTGAGGCATTTTTGCAGAAAACGGGGCGCGGGAAGGGGCGTGAGTGGGCGGTGCAAGGTAAAGAGGAACGATTTTTGCAGCAAAGCGCGGGGGCGTTGGGGGGAGAGAATAGGCGTGTTTGCAGCAAGGGGGAAGGGGGGGTGGATGGTGCGAGGGTGAAAGGCTGACGGGGGCGGGGGGTATACAGGGCGGGGGTACTTCTTTGTTCCTTGCCGCAGTCATTTGACCATTGACACGCACCCCTTTTAAGGCGAAGCGGGGGGGGGGGGGGGGGAGAGGGTGTCTTGGGCGCGCACTTGCGGCGTTGTTCTTGACTAGACTGTGCTGGGTCGTCCAAACCGAAAAAAACAAAAACACACCTGCGCAGATACACCTAGAGCAGAAACGCATGCCTTGGTACGACATGGTTGGCCTACAAGAAGAACGAAGCTGACACGAAACAGGAAACAACGATCCTGCGTGGTCGGCAGTGGTCACCTGTCACCTTGCCGCACTGTTTATCAACATGCATCGATTGTCGCCGGTTATTCCTCCCTGTCAACCAACAGGCTCTCTATATGGCATCGACGGAATGTGAGATAAACAGCAACAACAATCACAAAGCTGACATAACAATAAAAACAACCAACTATACCGAAACGAAGAAGAAATAGAAGAACAACAACAACCAACAAAGAACATCAACAGGGATAAAAACAACAACAAAATCTACCGTCAGCAACAGACTCTCACATGCGCATGTAGTCGAGGAGCACCACGTCGGGGTCCAGTCCATACCGCTTCGCGAGTGGCATGACGTGGTGGCTGATCTCCTCCGGCAGCCAATCAGGGCTCTAGGATTCAACAGTCAGGGTGCACGCGGCAGCAAGCAAAGGTGGCACGAGACAGACAAGTGTCAAGCTGTCTGTTAGTCAACGCTGCCTGTCGGGTCATTATCACATATATATCTAGACCGATGTCCCCTACCCCCTGCTAAATACTGCATTTAATTTATGAGGGGAAACCCCTGTACGTGGCAGCAAGCAGAGGTGTCAGGATACAGACAAGTGTCAAGCTTTCTGTTTGTCACGGCTGCCTGTCGAGGCACTTCCATCTGTCGTTTTGCCGAGCGCCGCTCGGCCAATCAGATCGAATTGCTGGCTATTGGGAGGGTTCTGGGTTAGGCTTACCCGCACCCTACGTATCGAGCACGCAGAAGAGGACCCGCAGAAATCAGTTCAAAATAAAATACAAAACGGTTCCGCAGGTACGGATTATACTTTGCGAGTATCACAAACATTAGTCAACGAACATGCACGGTTGACGGGGGGGGAAGGGCGTCGGGCAAATAGAAACAATGATTCGGCCAACTAAATATTTTTGTGCCAGAACCGGCCAATCAAACTTGGTCGCTATATTATTGTGTGCTGCTTGGCCAATCAAATCAAAGTGTATTTCACACCTCGGACGAACAATCCATTCTCACTTCATGATCTATAAGTAGGTACATTTTAGGCCAGATCGACAGATCCCTGATCTGGACGATCTAGCTCATGTTGCAGGGTGATAGCCGCACAATCTGCACCACCTAGCACAATTTTCCTGGGTTGGATCTGCCCTATAAGGCAGATCTGCCCAAACCTCTCGCAGCGGCAGGTGACGAACTACTGTAGATGATATACAGTAGTAGATAGATCAGATAGATCATGATCTGTCTGTCCAAGGTGTGCAAAGCGTTTGCTCACCTGCACCCTGTCCAGCACGCGGAAGAGGACTACATCCCGCGGCAGCCTCTCGAACGTCGACAGCGGCAGCCGAAGCCGGTGCGCGTCCCACGCGTGCGTCAGATCGTCTGCCACCCGGCACGATCGCACCAACGGTAAGGGGAAGCTAGTGTTGGATATCGTACCGAACAAGTTCACACCTCGGGCGGGTCATCTGCAGATCATTCTCACAGTTCCTGATCTAAACCTTTAAAGGCAGATCTATTCCGGATCTTGTATCAATCCGCATGGTCTAGGACAAGTGCCCTGGGTTGGATCTGCCTTGTAAGGCAGATTAAGGCAGATACTGCACAAACCTCTTCACAAAGGCAGGTGAGGAACTGGATAATCTATAGATCATGATCTATCTGTAGACGATTATGTCCGAGGCGTGGAAACTTTCGATGTGTCGAAATATCGTGTCGATCGTGTTTTTCCCTCCTCCATCCCTGGCATCCCCCGTGATTTTCAAAAATAAAAGAGACCCCATTCAAACAATATTTCCTCACTAACAAATAAGCTATCAATAGGTAAGACGACCGTCATTTATGGGCGCGTCAAATCCTAACAGGAGGACCGGACTTTTTTTTCGGGGGGGGGGGGGGGGGGCATCGAGGCCTATGTTGGCCCTATTATGCTGGTTTTCATATAGGGGGAGAGGGGCGTGACTCAAGTAGTCAAGCCGCGGTCTTCCATTCACCCTTTCACCACCGTACCCCCACTTTGGGGACGAAAAAATTATAATTAGACTAGAAAGAACGTAGGAGTTGCAAATAAAACGGTCAAGATCATTTTTCGTGTTTCCTCACCAAGAGTCCTCCCCAAGGCGTCCAAGCCATCCCGCCTCCAGGGTTTCCAGTGATCTAGCAGGCCCTTCGTTCGTACGGACACCGCCCCCGCACCTCGCCCCGCCGACGCTGCCGCTACAGCTGCCGCCGTAACCGCCTCCGCCGCCGCCAGCTCCGACGAGTGAACCGACATAATTTCCGCCGCCGATCCCAAAACTCGCCGAGACCCTTCCGTAACGGCTCGCGTAAAGCGCAGGGCACCGTGGGGGCTCTTTTCGAGGCCCTCCACCTCTCGCGCGTGAAGCTCCGCCCAATCCCGAACCTGAATAGGCGGGTTCGGCGCAAACCGGATCGGGGTTCATTTAGGTTTGCAGCGTGCCCCGTCACGTCCGATGAGGGGTGGGGGTAGGGGTGGGGGTAAGAGTTAAGGGTGGGCGTAGGGGGGTGGGGGTAGGGGGGTGGGCGGTGAGGGTAGGGGAGTAGGTGGGGGCGAGGATAGGGGTGAGGAAGGAGGTGAGGGTGGGGGGACTTTCAGCAGTCTCGGTGAGGGTGGGCGGGGGGGGGGGGGGTTAGGGTGGGGGTGGGCGAACATTCAGCAGGCTTTTTTGGCACGCGTCCCTCAACGCCAACCCTCACACAGCCACTGGTCTCCTGGCAGCTGCCGCACACACCATTTGTCATCTCAGCGCGAATGACTGCACCGTTCTAGAGCTGGTCGCCCACAGAGGAAGCGTCGATGCCATCAGAACACTCTTCCAGAGCGGGGAGAACGCACACACTGTTAAGTCCAACGAATGCACCCTGTGGAGGGGGGGGGCGTCATGATAACAGCGACGCTGCCTCCGTAGGCGGCCAGTTCGAGGGCCATGCTGTCGTTCGAGTTGGGGCGATAACTGGCGTGTGCACCTGTCGCCACGAGAGCGGCGAGAGGCGGCCGTATGAGGGTTGTCGGCAAGGGGCTGCTAGTTGCAGCGCAGTGCGGCCGTGCCAATCTACGTCAGATCAGCACGGCTGCACTGTGCTCCAAATGGCAGCCCTGAGCACCAACCCTCACACCTCACTCGGCCACTGCTCTCATGTCATCGAGCGCTTGCGCCAACTATCGCCTCAGCGCGAACGACAGCACGGCCCTCGAACTGGTCGCCCACAGAGGAAGCGTCGATGGCATTACAACCCTCCTCCACAACGGCGTGCACATACATGCTGTGAAGTCCAACGAACAAACCACTCTTGATGAGGGTCACGACCCCAAGGACGCTGCCTCTGTAGGCCGCCAGCTCTAGGGCCATGTTGTCGTTCGCGCCAAGGCGACAACCCAACGTGTACGCCCACTGAAAGGAGAGCGGCGAACGGCGACAGCAGTATGAGGGCTGTCGCTAAGGACTGTCAATTGCAGCGCAGTGCACCAAAGGCCGATCTATGAAGCGTGTGTCCACAAGTGGCGATAAAATTGGTCAATGGCTCAAGGGCGATGTGATAGTGAGTCTGTTCCGCTAGGATGTGATAGCCTGTTGTTGTAAACGCGCTAGATCGGCACGGCCGCGCTGCTCTCGAAGTGGCAGCGATGAACGACAACGCTCACATGGCCGCCGCTCGCCTATCTCCTCGCAGCGGGCGGGTACGCCGGGTACCGCACGTAGCGCAAACGGCACGGCCCCAAGAGCTGGTCGCATACAGAGAAAGCATCGGTGCCATCGGGACCATCCTCCACAGCGTTGAACCCGTTTGGCTAGCTTTGCAAATGAACGGATGCAACACTCTTGTGGCACCGACGCTTCCTCTGTAGGCGACCAGCTCCAGGGCCGTGCCGTCGTTCGCGCTAAGGCGATAAACAGGTGCGTGAAATCGCCGTCAGGAGGGCAGCAGAGTCCATGTAAAGGTCAGGGTTGTCGTTAACGGCTGCCAGTTCCAGCGCAGTGCGGCCTTGCCGATCAAGCGGGCCTACAGCTGGCGGGACATACTATTACGGGGGGCCATAGTTAACAGGACCAAATTCTGTTAGTAAAAATGGTTAAACATATAGGTTTTTATGTCTACCATAGGTCCTGTTAACTATGGCCCCCCGTAATAACTACGGGTGTCACATCACACTTGATATATTACCCAACTCTTACTCTCACGTGTAGATCGTTATACATACACAGACCGGCAAAGCCGCACGCCGCTCCAACAGGCAGCCCTGAACGAAAAACCCGTGCACGGCCGCCCCTCTCCTTACCGCGAGCGCACGCGCGAATCTATCACCTCAGCGCGTACCCCAGCACGGCCCGAGAGCTGGTCAGCCTGAGAAAAAGCGTCGGCGCCATCACGATCCTTGTCTACAACGGTGTTAAACGTATGCTGGGCAATGCCCAGAGTAGGGGTGGCGGCTTACTATTTTTCTTAGCCCCATCACCTCACATGCGGAGCTCAACATCTCATCCGATTGACGCCTTCGACTAATTTCGTTCTGGCAACCCGATCAACATTTTCTGCGACATTCCTAAAACAAAAATATATTACTGAAGTAAAAAACGTCATACCAAGCGGTATACTATCACGGGGGACCATAGTTAACAGGACCTATGGTATAAATAAAACCTGTATATTTGACCATTTACTAACAATATTTGGTCCTATTAACCATAGTCCCCCGTAATAATAGTTGGCTTGATTGAGGAGCTGAAACGGTCACAAAATACCAACCTCCACCGTATGAGTTACCACGTCCGACGGATACAGCATCCGTTGGGCTTGATAGCACGTAGGTTCAACACCCCTGCGGAGGAGGGTCGTGATGGCACCGACCTCTTCTCGACCAGGTTTAGGGCCGTGCTGTCGTTCGCGCTGGGGCAACAGCTGGCGCGCGAGCGCGCAGCAACGGAGAGCAGTGGCCATGTGAGGGTTCTCGTTAGGGGCTGCCAGTTGGAGCGCAGTGCGGCCGTGCCGATGTACGTAGCGCATGCACACGTAGTAAGTAAATCTAGCGAGCGAATCAAGCGCGATGTGATACGTAGTTGGTTTGTCCCACGAGTGTCTCGTGTGTCGGTTGTCACGGACGCGCGAGGTCGGCACGGCCGCACCACGCTGCGATTGGCAGCCCTGAACGACAACCCTCACACGGGCGCCGCTCTCGTGGAGGCGAGCGCACGCGCTAGTTATCGCATTCACGCGAACAGCAGCACGGCCCTAGAGCTGGTCGCCCACAGCGGAAGCGCCGCTGCCATCGTGGCCCTCTTGCAGAGTGGGGTGAGAGTACACACTGCCGAGTCAAACGAATGCAGCGCTCTGGAGGAGGGTCACAGAAACGCTTCGCCTGCAGGTGACCAGATGTAGCCTGCAGGTGACCAGATGTAGCATCGTGCTGTCCGCTCCTAACGGCGAGCACACTCGCAAGTGATTGTCTCAGCGAGAACAACAACACGGCCCTAGCTGGCCGCCTACAGAGGAAGCGCCGGCGCCATCGTGACCCCCCTCCAGAGCAGTGTGAATAACCTCCACACCGCCGGATAACCTCCACGCCAATTCAGATGGGAATCCTGATGACACCGACGCTTCCTCCGGAGGCGGCCAGCTCTAGAGCCGTCCGGTCGATCGCTGAGGCGATATCTGGCGCGTGCGCCCGCTGCCCGGAGAGTGGCGGCCGTGTGAAAGTTGTCGTCGAGGGCTGTCACAAGTGTGCAGCATAAGCTCAACACGCTAGCGGAACGAACAAAACCACCGGTACTTACACCACACTCGATGTCGTTGGCCAACTTTACGACGACGTGTGCATGAGATGTCCCTCGATCAGCACGACCGTACTGCGCTCCAACTTGAAGCT
This sequence comes from Nereocystis luetkeana, assembly GCA_031213475.1. NCBI lineage: Eukaryota > Phaeophyceae > Laminariales > Laminariaceae > Nereocystis > Nereocystis luetkeana. The sequence continues at coordinate 6,239,622 of JARUPZ010000006.1, forward strand.
TTTCACCCTAGTGCTACCTAGAGCAGTAAAATTTCCACAAAAAAAATCAAGTGGTTTGTCATTCACAACATGGGTGCAGCTCTAAACAAGTTAGCGATAAAAGGCCTCACACCGCCGCCACTTTCCCGGTGACGGGCGCATACGCCAGATATCGCCTAAGCGCGAAACGACAGCACGCTGCTATAGCTAGGCCCCAGCATGGCAAGGGACGGTGTCATAACGATCGTCGTCCACAGCGTTTCATTCGCTGGACCAGCTGTGTCATGAAGCTGCCGATCCTTCACCTGTACGTGGCCAGGTCTAGGGCCGTTGTATTTGTTGGACCAGCTGTGTCACGATACCACCGACCCTTCATCAGTACACGCCCAGATCTAAGGCCGTGCGGTCGTTCGCGCTAAGGCGATAAACAGGTGCGTGAAGTCAATGCCAGGAAAGCAGCGCCCATACAAGGGTCACCAGTTCGAGCGGGGTTCACCCTTGCCGACCTAGCGGGTCCGCGGAAAAAAACAAGAACACACAAACTGGCGGAACACCCCAACTACGGGTATCACATCACATTGGAGGCACTGCCAAACTTTCCTATCACATACAGATGCGCTATTCTTGAGATAGGCACGGCCGCACTGCGCTCCAACTGGCAAATCTGGGCGCCAGCCGCCCCACACGGCCACCGCTCTCCCGGGAGCGAGCGCACGCGCTGAACATGCCCCCAGCGCGAACGACAGCACGGCCCTAGAGCTGGTCACCTAGAGAAAGCGTTGAAGCTGTCGCGACCCTTCTCCACTGCGCGTCAAACACATAATGCCAAGCCCAATGGAAAGCACGCAATGGACATGACAGAATGTACATCTAACCCCATTGTGAAGAAGGGTCGTGATAGCACCGAAACCTTTCTCGGCCAGCTCTAGGACCGTGCTCTCGTTCGCGTTGAGGCCAGAACTGCCGCGTGCGTCCAATGCCGGAAGGGCGGTGGCTGTGTGAGGGTTGTCGTTGAAAACCGCCAGATAGAACGCAGTGCGGCCGTCCCGATGCAGCGCAGCGCATGTGGTATTCATAGGAAAGCTGGCCGATGAAAAAAGTGCGATTTGATGCGTAGTTACTCTGTCCCACCAGTGTCTGTGTGTTCGGCTGTTTCGGACGCGCTAGGTCGGCCCTGCCGAAGCGCGCTCCAACACCCATCCATGAACGATAACCCTCGCACGGTCACCACTCGGCGCTCTACCAGCAGCGGGCGCACGCGCCACTATCGCACCAGCGCGAACGGCGAACAGCAGCACGCCCCGAGAGCTGGTCGACAACAAAGGAAGCGCCGGTGCCATCATGATCCTCTTCCAGAGCGGGGTGGACGTACGCTGTCAAGCCCAACTGACACACCGCTCGGAAGGAGGGCCATGACTACACCGAGTACCCCTGCAGGCGGCCAGCTCTAGGGCCGTGCTGTCGCTCGTACTGAGGCGATTCCCAACAGCGAACGAACGCGCCAGTGATTGCCTCAGCGCGAACCACAGCCCGGCCCTAGAGCTGGTCGCCAACAGAGGAAGCGCAGGTGCCATCCTGACCCTTCTCCAGAGCGGTGTGAACTTTCACACCGCTCTGGAGGACGATCACAACGCCACCGATACTTCATCTGTAGAACCACCAGCTATAGGGCCGTGCTGTCGTTCGCGCTAAGGCGATAAACAGGTGCTTCAACTCGCTGCCAGGAGAGAGGCATTCATGCTAAGCTTGCCATTGAGAGCTGCCAGTTCGAGCGAAGTACGGCCTTGCCGATCTAGCCGGCCCACAAGTAAACAACATACACGCACAGGCCGGTGGAACGGACAAACTACCGTTATCACACCACACTTGATCCACTGCCCAACTTCAACACTACGTGTGTGGGTGCGCACAGCGTAGATCGGCACAACCGCACTGCTGTACTACAAATGGCAGCACATAACGCCAATCCTCACACGGCCGCCGCCCTCCTGGCACCGGGTGCACGCGCCAATTACCGCCGCAGCTGCGAACACGACAGCAAGGGCCTTAGAGCTCGCCGCTTCCGGATTTTCGTTGGTATCGTCGTGAGCTTTCTCCAGCTCGATGTATCCGTTGGACGGTTAGACGAGCTGTCAAATCAAGTAATGCATCGCTCAGGACTAGAGCCATAATGAGACCGATGCCCTCGCCTCACCCGACTACAATAGCGCTGAATACGGCCGTGCTGTCGTCCGCGCTGACGACATAACTGGCGCGCGCGTTCAACTGCCAGCAGAGGAGCGGGTCGTGTGAAGTCGATCGTTAACCCGTTCACTGCCACTGCCACAACGCCTCAACTCAAATAAAAAAATAAAAAAATGCCCCCTCAAGGTCGTGGGTGGAGCCCCACAGGGGTTCAGAAGGGCCGCCAGTTGGAGATCAGTGCGGCCGTGCCAATCCATGAAAAGCGGGTCCATCAGCACGTTGAAACAAAATCGGACACCCCGCTCGCTGTACATTTTCGAGACCCAAAACAGAGGGGATATACTAAAACCAAGCCAAACCAACTTGGAAACAAACTTAATTGTGACCGTCCAGAAATCCGTCCCCACTGGTTTGTTTTCCGCGGTGACCCTCTCGGGAATGTGGTGTCGGTTCGTTTCGTTTCCGTCGGGCGCTCGCGTGTCCGCGAACTAACCAACAGACCCGCAGACGTTGACAACAACAGACTAACTATCACATAATATATACGTAATTCATCGGCCCACCTTACTACAAGCATCTGGACGCGCTAGATCGCCACCGCCGAGCTGCACTCCAACAGGCAGCCCTTGACCCTTCTAGGACTGCAGTCCCGTTTTGGGGACAAACTACTTAGAATTTGAGTGAATTGCCCCCAAAACGGGACTGCAACTCTAAAGGGGTTAATCCCGCTTTGGACCGTTTAGGACTGTACTCCCGTTGTGAGGACTAAAACAGTCGGAGTTATAGTCGGATTTAGGTCTCTGTACGGCAGTGCAGTGATACAAGGCTTGAAAACAACCCCCAAACGACCACCGCTTCCCTGGCAGCGGGCGCACGCGCCAAACACTACTGCCTCAGTGCGGATGACAGGGCCCAACAGCTGGTCGCCTAGCGAGGAAGCGTCGGATTCACCCTGACCCCCATCAAGCGAAAGGTAGAGGCCACATGTTCTCAAATCCAACGGACACGGTTTAGTGCGACACGACAGCATGTACTTCCACCCCGATCTGGAGGCGGATCACGGTGACACCGGCGATTCCTCTACAGGCGACCATTTCTAGGGTCGTGCTGATGTCTGCGGCGCTGTGGCTAAAGCTGGTGCGTGCGCCAACTGCCAGGAGAGCGGCGGGCGTTGTGGGGGCTGTCGTGTAGGGCCGCCAGTTGAAATGCAATGTGCGCGTGGCCGTGCCGAAATATACGCAACAGATACACCCACCCTGTGGCGGAAGAGACTTTCACTTCACGCATGATTCCGAGGGCAGATTTAACACCACGCGCGGACACGCGATCAACGTTTACGGGTTGGCGCAGCCGTACTGCGCTCCAACCGACGCCACCTAACGCCAACACTCATACGGGCGCCGCCCTCGAGGCGGCGGGCGCACGCGCCGGATATCGCCGCAGTCGCGAACGACAGCAGGGACCTCGAGCTTGCCACCTAGGGAAGAATCGTCGGTGTCATCGTGAGCATTCTTCAGGGCGCATTGTCCTTTGGACTAGCCGCTAAATACAACGGATACACCGCTCTGGGTGAGTATCATGATGCCACCTACGCTTCTCCTGCTTGCAGGGCGGTGCTGTCGTTCGCGCCGTGACTACGATCGATGCATGCGCTCGCCGCCAGGAGAGCGACGGGCATGTGTGGGTCGTTGTTGAGGGTTGTCATTTGGAGCGCAGTGCGGCCGTACTGATCTGTGAATTACCTACCCCCAAGTAGGCGACGGACATACAACATACCCCCCCCCCCCCGCCCCCCCCCACCCTTTCTATCTACCATATACTTCGTATGCAACTTAGCAAACGCGCCATTCACTGAGTGAGCTAGACAACCAAGGTATCGTTTGCCTTTTTCACTTCAATTTTTGACGGTCATCATGAATGGCGGTCGAGCTAGATCATTCGAGCGGGGTGCAGCACCTTTACGCCGCACAAGGGGAATGGTCGTACCACGTAGTGTGCTTATGGTAAGGCGCACACGAGGCAACCATATAGTATATCCATTGCTGTCTCTGAAAGTGGTCACACCAGAAAATAAATCGATTAGTTTGACTGTCATTCGTAAGCAAGTCCGCCTCACAAGCTGTTCTTTGTAAGATGCCGATCAGCGTTCAACCTACTCGCCGAACGCCTCACGGCGCTTCGCGCTTGGTTCAAGCAATGTTTGACTGGTCGGCGAAAACCCGGACGTACTCCGTCCTGGCATTGTCAAGTTGCGAGGGTCTACGGCCATAAAACTACGGCTATGCATGACATTAATACATCTCCCCGCCCCCCTGCCCGGAATGCCTCCCGCCGAAACTCACCGCCATAACTCCCGCCACGTCCAACCACGGCAGCACCTCATCCCGGAGCCACGCGCCCAGCAGCACCGGCGGAGCGCCGGCGGGCACCGCTGCCAGCTGCCCGGGCAAGGCCAACTCCAGCTGCCTCCCTTGCTCATCCTCCCCGGCGCCGCCGCCGGCTCTGCTGCCGGCACCGACCGGGGTCGCCGCAGAGCGATCCGTCCTCCGGCCGACGCCGCGGTCCGTGCGCCCGTGCCTCCGCCACGCGATCGACGCGGCCTGGACGTCCCCCGACAGCAGCGTCATCCCGAGGAAGGAAGACAGGTCCATGGTGCGGAACTTCAGCCACCGGGCGACCTGTGTCGGGGTGCGCTCACCGCCACCGCCGCCGCCGGGTCTCTTTGTCACCTCGTCTACACCCGCCCAGCCCTTGCGATCACCATTACCGTCATATTTAGTCAAGGGCGGGACCAACCCAGAAAAATCACGATTCTTTTCAGGGGTTTCCACCGAAGAATCGGCAGCGTTTTCACTGTCTTCCTCCCCCCGCCCCGTCTCCTCCTCCTCCTCCTCCTCCTCCAAATGGTCGGTTGACTCGTCGCTGCCATCATGAGCAGCGTTAGCATCATCATCATCATCGCCGTCATCGTCGCCGTTCTCGTTGCCGCATGCTCGCGGTTTCGACGCGCCCGGGCTAGATCCGATCGAGGGGCGGGAGGGCAAGGATGAGCGACGGCCGCCCTCAATCAGCTCGAACGTGAGCAAGCGCGCAACTACGCCGGCCAAGCGCTCCAGCATCAAATCACGGATCTTCGTGCCCGCCCTGTCGAAAGACCGGAGCCGGTTCTCCACTACCTGCCGCGGCATTCGCCATATGGTCGTACGTAGCGAGGGTTAAGAAAGGGGTTGGGGCGAAGCCACGGCCAACGAACGGCGTCAAGACAATTCGCAGGCGAAAAACAGATCACGGGGGGGAGGAATCAAGACTTGGCGGCTGGCATTGATCGTTTTTCTTGCGTCGCCCTTCGGTATTTGCGGCCAATAGGCTGCGGTCGGTATTGCCGCGGTGTATATGTCGCGGCCAGTATGTCACCACCAGCATTTGGCCGCCAGCGCTTCGCAGACGGCACATTCAAGGCCGGTAGTCGAGGGAGGCGAAATAGTCGCGCGCGGTCAAGCCGCGCAGCAGCACAAGTCGTAAATACGTACTGCCTTTCCGCACCGCCCCACTCATCGAGGGTCTCCGCGAAGGCGTCGCTCGCTCTTCTTGCTGCTCTCCCGTGGGCAGCTACCCGCAGCTAGCAGCACACACCGCCCGCGCGTGCCCTTGCCGACACAGACAGCGGTAATATACGGCAGCGGTGGGAGCTCTACCCTTGGCAAGGTGGGCAATTTTCATGCGCCACGTTATCGTCAGACCAACCAACGGCCGATAATCATGTACATATATATACATAGCCATGCATACCTGGGTGATGTCGCAGCTGAGAAAATCAGAGACGCAACTTCCTGGAGTTGAAGCCATGGGAACTGCATCGGAGCTGTAATAATCGGGGCTGTAGATATTGGAGCTCCAGTTATCGAAGCTATGCATATCGGAACTACGTATAGCTATCGGTGCTGTTGGTATAGACCTCTTTCAGCAAGGGGGGAGAAAAACAAAAAACGCAAACCGTCCTGGACGAAAAACATACCAGGTACCCGTTGTGAAGGAACTCGTTTTTGCAAGACCTCGGTTTTCCCCCCTGGACGTGTTTCGTTTGTTTCCCCTCTTCGTATTACGGGGGAACAGAGTAATCGAAACCAAGTATGGTTGTGTAAACATTGGGGGGGACATGGTTTTTGGGCCCATCGTGGGTTATGATTCTTACTACATATGCCCACCCGAATTCCAGTAGTGGTCTATGGGGGCAGAAGCTCTCGGGCCCGTAGCCACTGGAGCCGTACCTAGCGGAGCTGCAACTCTATGCTAAGTATCTCAGGGCAACTGCAGTTGTCGACGGGTCTCTCAACTATCGGAGCTGCAGCTATTGGAGCCGTAACTATCGGGGCTGCAGTTACTGGAGCCGTAGTTGTCAGACCTGTAGTCATCGGAACTACTGTCAGCAGCTACAGAAGCAATACTTGCCGGAGCTCTATAACATACCCACGTCGTTATGGGGGATATACTAGAACTTATCGGAGATGCAGTTATCAACTACCGTAAATCAGCACAAGCTCACTACCTTGCGGTCGGACCAATCGAGCGTAATCACCCACCTGGAGCAACTTCCTAACGTCGCCGAGAGATGGAAGTGGAGTCCTTACGGCCGCCTCGCAAGCCCTTCCAAGCGCCGCAGGGCCGTCCAGCCGCTCGAACAGCGCCCTCACGTCCTCGAAAAACCGCGGCTTCAGCGTGCCATCCTCGGACACGATCCCGCGACCTCCGCGATCGCCAGCTGTTTTCCATTACAGGAGGAGCGGTCGCGTAGCGGAGTATTCACTTACGAGTGACGCCTGCTACTACTACGATAGATGTACAATGAGTGCTGGTTGCCCTCTGTAGTGCCGCTGGAGTACTAATAGTACCGGGTGTCCGCTATAGATAGTGCCAAAATCGCTTGGTACAGATAGGATGAACTAGTGGTGTGGTGTGCGGAGTGTATAGTGCCGGTTGCCGCTATTATAGTGCCGGTATTGTTGTCTGGCGCATATGATACCGGCACTATAGATGCAACCGGCAGTACTATAGTATATTTTGGGGGGTAAAAACCTCTGGCTGACGAGGCTCCTCAAACAGAGGAACACCAGGCACACAAAAAAACTAAATACTTACCTATTTTTATTAACAATATTTGGTCCTATTTACTATGGTCCCCCGTAATAATTAAAATAATCTCACAGGTAGCTGCCTCTCCGCCTTCTCGCAACAGCGCGAGCAGTCGCGCGGCGTGCACGTCGGTCTCGTCCATGGAGTGCGCTCGGGCCAGGTCCAGGGCTCGATCAAACTCCCCCCTCGACAATAACGCCTGAAGCCGATGTCGAGGTACCGCCTCCTTACCAAGGTAGAAACCCACCTTGCCGGAATCGGCGTCGCTGCGGGACCAAGGCGCGACGAGAACGGGAGGTTGAAAGTTAGAGACACCCCACCCCTCTCTCGTAGAGCCAGTTGGGTATTTTGATAGTTTGCTGTACTGTGGGCACGACGGGGACGTGTGCTGGTGAACGCCGGGAAACACGGACAGGGGCTGGCTGCGTAAGCACAAACGATACACCGGGCATGATTTGAATTTGACGGTTTTGTTCCACCGTTCCATTGTGACTGCCTATCGTGCGGTAACATGCAAGAGAACAAACACACACACCCTGGGACGAATTTCCGAAAAAAATATCTCCAAAACAAGGGGGATACAACCAACCAAAAATGGCGATTATGGACAGAATCTCGTCGAGATCTTATCTTAGAACAGACGCATCTGACGGCTTTTACTATTTCCCCCTTTGTCGACAGGAAAGAGCTTCGAAATTCGCCGGAGGGAGTATGTTATCTTGTCACCCGTGTGATAGTGCTACGCGGTAAATATGACGGCGCCATTCAATGGTTTCGTTTTGACGGTCTTCATTTCATCATTTCGGGTCAGGATTTCATTCGATGTTGCCGTTCGACGAATTCAGCTGAAAAGGTTTCCAACAGGCAGGGATGTGGCGGTACCGGTTCCGGCTCTGGAACGGTTCTCTCAAATATCTCACGTGCGGTTCTCGAAAGGTTAGCGGCTATTGTAGGTGGGGTTTGAGCGCCCCTAACTATTTTAGAACTGTAGTCACGTGTTGGGGACAAAGTACTCAAAATTTGAGAGATGTGCCCCCAAAAACGGCACTACAGTTATAATTGGGCTGAGCAAACCTCGATTTCATAAGGCGCGAATACGCTCACTTTCCCTAAAACGGGCGACCATACATAGAGAGACCAATCCCCGGCCGGAAAAAAAAAAAAGAAAGAGGTTTCGAGGTTGCCCTGTTCTTGCGAGCGGTTATCACAATTGGTCAGTGCGCGGTACATCCTTACTCTCATGCGCGGTAACGTTTATATACGTCCCCGGTTTTCAAGTGATCAAGTGTTGGGATATGTTGCGGTTCTTGCATATGTTGCGGTTCTTGCGAGCGGTCAGTGTGCGGTGCGTCCTTGCTCTCACTTGCGGCAGCGTCTATATACATCCCTGGCTTTCAAATGGTCAGAGTTGGGATTTCGTGCCGAAAGTTTTGATATATCGAAATATCGAAGTATCGAACTTTTTTTATATCGTACACATCGAACGTGTTCTGCCCTCCATCCCCTCGCATTCCTGTGTTTCTATACGCAGACACTACCGAGACAAAAACTTCGATGTACCAGTATCAAATATCGAACTCGTATCGAATACAATGAAATAGCAGTTTCTTCTTCTCGTTCGATATCCAACACTACAAATAAATGGTGGTCTCACCCGACGTTTTTGGTTGACGATTTCATCCAACCGGATCGCGATAAGTCACAACGGGCTCGGGCGGCGAAGAAACCACGAGCATCGACCAACTTCCTCCGTTGCAAAAAAATAAAACAGACCACCCCGAAAGACTCCCGGCAAAAAAAAACAAAACGAGCACGCCCCCTATCCTGCTGCTCCTTGCGCCCGCCTGTCCCACCGAGCGCAGCACCAACCGCGTTCCTTACAAAGCAGCATTACACCACCACCATCACCATCACCACCAACACCACCCACCTTGCGACCAAGAGAAACTGGTGCCGGGAAGGAGACGGCACCGTCAGCGTCCCCGCCCCCCCTACCGCAGACGCCGCGGACGCCCTGTGCAACTCCTCCGCACCCTCCGTCCCCAGCCTCAAGACACGGACCTCCCCGCCTTCGGACAAGCATGCCACGCAAGGGCGGGGGTCTCCACCGCCGGTGCTCTCGCCGGGGCCGGCTTCAGGTAGAGTCACCGAGGCTCGATCATCGACATGGGCGCCTACCAGGGTGGAGGCGAGGACGACAACGTCCGTGACCTTGAACGTGTCGGCGTGCCAAGTCCATCTTGCGAGGCGAAGCAGGGACCGCGTGTCCCACCAGGATAGCCCGCCCCTGACGACAAAAAAAAAGAACAGGGCAAAAAAAGCAAATAAAAGGAAACGAAAAAAAAAAAAAAAACAGATAAAAAATGTGGGGCGGACGCCCCAAGCGTAGGTTTCTCTCTTGTGTGGTCGTGACGTGGAGTTCATACTGAGGCTGGTCAGCACCTCGGGTGTACATACAGCAATAGTGGCCCCTCTATGGTGCCGGCTGAAATCGTGCCGGCTGCCCGCTATACGTAGTGTCTGTGAAATCGCTCGTCACGTACGGGATTAATCAGGGTGGCTGTGTGCGGAGTAGTGCCGGTTGTCGTCATAGTGCCGGTTTTGTTGGATGGCGCATGCCGGCACTACAGAGGGGCTAGTACTGTACACCCGGTGTGACAGACCTTGGGTGTAATGATGCGGTAACATCTAGGGGACGGGGGCTTGGTGTCGACATGAACAGCGAAGGCAACTCCGGCATCAACAGACAGCAGTAACGAACGACAGGCCACATCAACAACAGGAACACCCCAACCATAGACAGCGATGCATCACAACGCCGACGACATCAACATCAACAGCAGCAGCATACAGCAGCAGCAACAGCACCATTGACACAACCGCAACAACCAAAACAACAACGGCAACACCCAACCATAGACAGCATGAGCAAAAGCAACACAAAAAAGCAACAACAACAACAACAGCAACAACAAGGAACAACAAAAAAACAGCGCCTGCGGTGCCTGGAAAGAGCACAACTTTTCCACGAACTCGACCGCGCAAGGGTGAGGGGGCCTAACGGAGGGGGCAGAAGCGGTAATCGCCATCAGTGACGGACACCTCTAATAACACCACACAAAATCTTGCACACGTGGGACAGGTCATCTACAGATCATCTACAGACCATCTACAGATCATCTAGACCCTAACCCGCCGTTATGAGATGGCTGTGCGGAATCTGTGTAGCACAGATGCAACCCAGGAAAACATGTCCCACCGTAGATCGTCCAGGAATGTATTTTCTCTGGCAACACAAGCCAGATCATGCAGATCATACGGACCAGGAAGGATCTGCTTTGAAAGATCTAGATCACCGAAGCGGGGAACTAAATGGCCTGTCCGAGGTGTTAAATCTTTGGCGTTATCCCACAACAAAAAGGGCTACTCGTACATACCGCTGTGAAACTAAACGACTTTTATCGCACCGCTATCTACCCATCTACAGTATATAACAGCGTGCAAGTTATTCACCGCAGCAAAAAAAACACCGGTGTTCGTTCTATATACTAGGTTCGAATCAACTGTTCGCGCTGCTGTGTATGGTCGGAAGACAACTGGAATACTGGTACAAAACACCACGCAAATACAAAACGCGCCAAGTCAGCTACTATCGGTGGAATTTTTTTTCCCTTCCCCCCTCTGTTCCACACCTCGGACAAAAATTCTCGTACAGACCATGATCTATCTATCTGCCTGATCTATTTACTGTAGGTCATCTAGTTCCTCGCCTGCCGTTGTGAGAGTTTGTGCAGGATCTGCTTATTAGCGTATTTATGCAACCCAGGAAAAACGTAATAGTTTTAATAGAAAATCGTGCAGAATGCCCGGCCCCGATCCGGCGACATGAGCCACATACATGCGTAGATCCTCGTACAAGATCGGGAATAGGCTGCCTTGAGATGATCTGGAGAATCACGCAGGAACCGATATTATCTGTCCGAGCTGCGCTCTGTTCCTACCTGTCGTCGACGATGATCATCCACCGCCCATTGGCCGATAGCTCCGCCGCAACCGCGCCTCCGCCACCGAACAGCCGGCCGGCCGGAACACCGTCCACCTTCACCAGCTTCCCCGGGGCGGACGCACTCGGGGCAGCAGTAACCTTTCCTCGGCCTGCGAGGGGCGGGGTCGAAGATTGCAAGCAGCCAGGAAAAGGTGTAATTCTCGAACGTTCAGTTTGCACTGACTTGCTCTTCTCTATATACGTAAAGTAAACAGAACATTTTCCGCCAAAACATGAAAAAAAAAAAAAAAACTCAACCATCGCACACCTGATGTGAAAATGAAGTTTGAATCCTAACCCTGCACGCGTGCTACAATCAAGAGTATCGCGTTTGGCCCAAACTCTCACTGGGACCAACGGGGACACCCAACCGAAGAATCAAGTACCCAAAATCGTTTTGTTTTTTTTCAACAATTATTTTTCGAAAATATATATGCTGTACTGTATATTAAGGTCACATGGCTGCGTTGGGTTGGCCTTGCTTTTTTCCCCGAAGGTCAGTTATTTTTTACCGGAGTACCTGATACGTAGCAAAGCTCTTCATGTGAGTTAAAAACCTCAGAAAAAAATCCCGGTGCACCGCTATATACCGCAGCATGCATGCCTCCCTGGTGGAACCCAGGAAAAGCAAACCAAAACTTCGATACTTAAGAGGCGTGCTACATACGATAGGGGGAGTGTGGCCAGAAGGTTTCTGGTCCAAGGGGCTCCTTAAGCCTTTTAGAAGTGGTATCCCTTTTTGGGGACGAACTACTGTCCCCAAAACGGGGCTGCGGTACTAAAAGGGTCAGGGGCTATTGGTTGTGATCGGAGATCGACATGGGTCTATCGTAGACTACTGAGGAGTTAAACATGGATGATGGCTTTTATGGTGTGGTCAAGAGGGTCCGTCGGCATTACTCGTAGTGCTCGGAATTGTGTGTCCCCGCTTTCGTGTGCTGGGAATTATGTGTCGTGGAAGCATCTATTATTGTCTTCTGTACTTAATACTATACATCTGTGTGTGTTTTCTGTGAGCTACGTGAGCTCCTCTTGATCGTCCTCACCGGATACCCGTCCGAGCTTGAGGCCATTCCAACAGGGGCACTGAGGAACTACTGCTGTAGCACCCCAACAAGGCATGCCTTATCGTTGGAACTACAACTTCGTACTTTCTAGAATAATACACTTATTCATGTCAATAGTACTAATAGTAGATGTACATAACAAGACTACGGGTTTTGTTTATCGGGGTCAACTTTTCATCGTGCATATATTCTATATATGTCGAAAAAAACAGTTTTTTTTGTTGTGTGACGAACAAAACTCCTCGAGTGCGGAAGGAGCCTAAAAAAAAAATAAGGCGCCACCCCCGTAAGGCAAACCCCGTACCTACCCCTGTAAGTACGTACGATAGCGCGCGTCAGCAGTCTTGTATTTATTTTTTACATACCGGCTGTCACATACGAGTAATACCGAATGACACGATCACACGGGTGGCAAGATAGCACACGCCCCTAGAACGAAATTCCAGGCTGTTTTGCCCGAAAACGGGGGTGCAGGGCGCAAACGCCGAGCGATGTATGTGTCTATATGTACGTGTCTATGGAAAGATCTCGACGAGAGATCTTCCCGGCGCTGCCGTTATCGTTGTGTGCCCCCCCCCCCCCCCCCCCCCCCCCCCCCCCCACCCTCACCCCGCCTCGTTTCGGAATTTCGTCTCAAGGGGTGTGTGTTATCTGGCCTGTTATACGGACTATTTTGAGAGCGCAGCAGGTACGCGTTAGGATCGCACTGCTCCGGCCGTATACATCGAACACCTGGTACACGACTCCTCGCATTCTGCAGTATTAATGGTTCGGACACCTTTTTTTTTTGTCGTTCCCCTAACCAAAGCCAAGTGGCCGATAATGCAGAAATCCTCATACTCGTGTATACATTTTGACGGAATTATTTATCCCCTCTGAGACCCCAAAAATGCTGTGACGCAATGCAACCACACCCAGGTAATGGGGCGACAAAGTGTTCATACCGTTATTTTGGTACCACTCTGCCCCTAAATATAAGGTTCGTTTCGATTGAATACTAATATACAACCTGTGCTTACCTGGTACCAGGTACCTGGTATTAGTTATTAAACTGGCTTATGGCTTATCCTTGGATTATCTATGTCACAGCTGAGGTGTTTTCTTACTCGGTGACAAAACACGGATAATAGCGTTGATTTTTTTTAGTATCTCACAGCTGAGGTGTCTTCTCAAACCAGTGAAAAAAAAAACACGGTTTTACATGCCGTTGTTTCTCGATCTTCGCAGCTCAAGGAATAATTTTAATCTTGACAAAAAGACGGGCTCAAGCGGAGCACAAACTGCCGCCCACAAGGAGAGCACGGAGCACGCAGCACACCATTAGACCCCCCACCTTCATCGCCGCCGCCCCCCGAACGTCTCCCCCCTCCCGCCTTCGAATGAACCCCACCACCACCACTACCACCACGCCCTCGTCCCTGTTGCTCCCGCCGCCAAACGCCAATCCCCCCGCCCGAGACAAGGAACACGCGGCCGCTGTCCTCGCCCGGGGACAGAACACAGGCGTCCGCCCTCGCCTCGGACAAATACGGGTTAACCTGCGACGGTTCGCTTGCGTCGGCCGTGCTGACGGAGATGCTCGCCCTCAACAGTTTCAGGGCGGCAATGTCCTTAGCCAAGCACGCCGCCTGCCGGATGTCGGGGTTTTGATCCGAGTCGGTGGGATTGCGGGGCGGGGCGGGGGGCTCTTCAACCGAAAACGTACCGAACATGTTTACAATCTCATACATATTGCGTACACATATACCGGTACATGTTACATATAGTGGTTATATTTGCTACGTACGCAGTACTCGGAAGTCTAGCCGATGGGGTTGCGAGCCCAATTATTTTCCTCTTTCTAATCTCGACTACGCGGCGAAGTGCAATCAATATACGTAGAGCTCCCGATTTTATATATCATATGTATCATACGTACCTGGTATGTGATATCGGAATTTTCATGCGCAGCTTGCAAAGTATGACCTCCGACGCAGTTTTTGATCTCTCGCCACAGTTTAGCTGCTGTTCTTTGTCATTTCTTAAAACAAGAAGCTTGAGAAAGCTTAGGTACAAAGTATCCACGTTTACTCGTGGCACGACCCTCAATGTCAACGATTTCGAGGGACCATATTAAATAGGACCGACGGTAAACACAAAAACCTAAATATTTCGCTATTTTTCCCAACAGTACTTGGCCCTATTTACTACGGCCCCCCGTAATAGTCAACCCTTGTATTCCTACAGAAACGATCGCACTCATTGTATTAACCCTTTCGCTACTGCGCTGCAAATACACGTACATCCAACTGCAATCCCAACCACTTTGTCCCGAAACGCCTCCACAACGGGACTGCTACCCTACAATGGTTGAGCGGGTGTGTCTCCATATCGTGGGGTGCCGTTCCGAAGAGGCTAACAAGGGTCGCAGATCGCCCTGCTCGGATCAGCCCCCCTCCCCTTTTTCGCCTGAAAGGCTCGTGCACGCCGGAGCAACGCAGCCGGAACTCCCTCGTTCGCTCCCGCGTCGACTCTCAGCGCCCAGCCGAGCGTTTTAGACTACCTACCTGGCCCTTGCCAGTATGTGACTCCCAGCACCATGGGAACGACATCGGGACTCTCGGTTTCGGACTTATCTGGCACGGGTGGGGCGCGGGCGAGACGTACGTACGTACCTCGAGCGCCGCGATCGGCACGTTGGCAAAGAGGAACAGCTGAAGGGACGCCGACACCGCCAGCAGCTCCTGCCCGGTCCGCGGATCGGCCTGCGGGGCGTTCCGCGGACCTCCCGCCGTGCCTGCGCCGCCCACAGCTGGCGCCGGGGCGGCAAACTTGATGCAGCGGAAAGCGCGAGGGCGATTCGCAGGCCCCCCTTTTCGACCGTCGCTGGGGCGAGAGAGGAGTGCGGAAGCGGGGTTGTTGAGGGGGGGAAGCGGTTGTGGAGTGACGTGTTACCGCGACGATCTTCAAAATCGAAACAAAATATGTACTACTCGTATTTTATCCCTGATAGCACTTTGTTCCAAACTACAGGAATCGTTTTTATATGAATAGTTTATCCAAACGGTCCTTACATTTTTGGTTACATAGTACTTGTACAACAACCCGTCGTAGCAGGTGCCATCTGAATAGAAATAATATATATATATACGCAGCTTGGAAGAAAGTAAGTTTCGACGGAAAATCGTCGATCTCACAGCTGAAGGAGATGTCCTTGAAAAAATTAACACTATCGAAAATGGCAAGATTGTGTGACGGCGGTCTCCACGCCCCCACCCACTGGCCCCACACTACCTACATCCCCACACCCCCCTCTCCCCCCGCCTCCGCCAAAAAACAAATATGAGTTCGTGCGACGAGAGATGCTTGCGTGTTGAGACACGTCAAGAGCGCAAATAATATCCACTTCCTATGCCAAGCGCTTTATCTCAGACACGTTGGGCCGGGTGCGAAAGGGGTGCGGTACTGTATCACCCGGGTGATAAGATAGCACCCCCCTCCCCTCCCTTAGACACCACGTTGGGCCGGGTGTGAAAGGGGTGTGGTACCGTATCACCCGGGTGATAAGATAACACCCCCCCCCCTCCCTGAGACAAATTTCCCAGACGAGGTTCCTCGAAACTAGCGGGGGAGGGGGGGGGGTACTCAATATTATGCACGGCCGTAGTCGTATGACCATAGACCCTCGCATCCCTATAATGCCGTGAAGGAGCACTTCGGGTTTTCACCGACCAGGCAGACATTGCTCGGGGGGGGAGGGGGGGGGTGTACTCGATAGGAGAGATGCACTCAATATCATGCGAAAATGTGAGGGCGTTGGAAAGATGTAGTCGAGATATTTCCATACCATAGGCACACGTCGCTCAGCGTTCGCACTTTCCCCGCTGTCTTGAAGTATTTAATAGGACATCAGCGACGTGGAAATTACTCCGAGTGGGTGGGCTTCCAGGTATGTGCTATCTCGCGTGTTATACGTGTACCAGGGTATACGGCAAACCTCTTTTGAATTGGACCGACGGTTTTGTGGACACAAACTACTTGGATTTAGTGCGGGATCAGTTTTGCAAGCACGTGGGAGGCTGTCGTTGTAGTAAAAGAGGTGGTGAAACAACAAAAATAGCCCCTTAGGAAAATACACCCACACATTTTGGGGGGACCAAAACACCTTGGAAATAGGAAATCACACCCACGTTTTTTGGGGGGGCCAAAACACCTTGGAAATAGTCTATTAATAGGACAATGTTTGCAGCAGTGAAAAGGCAACCTGGTACGTAAAAGGTTTAACCACTGTCCTCATATATCTGTGTTCATGCCTTTGAGCACTGCACCGCAGAAAAACAAACTTACGACTATAATTCCAAGGAATATGCCCCCATCTAAATAAAAGGGTTATAACCCTTTTAGGGCCGCAGTCCCGTTTTGGGGATAAATTACTTAGAAGTTGAGTGGTTTGTCCACTGAACGGGACTGCAGCCTAAAAGGGTCAAGCTCACCTGGAAGCCGGCTTGGCTAGCGGCTGGGAGAAAAGCAGCGTCCCTTCACCGGTGACGAAGTGCAGCCTGCCCGACACATCGCCGATCACCACGCACGTCGCCGTGGCATTCCAAGCGGCGCGCTCCGCTGGGTGCTCAAGCTCGAGGGACACCGATGACGTTCGGGCCGGGGAGGCAGTGGAGGCGTCTTTGTGGGCATGGGGGGGAGGGGGGAGGGATGGAGGGCAAAGCAAAAGACGAGCGGGTCGGGCCGACTTGAAATTATACCTAGATGTCTCTACAGGTGCAGTAGTAGAAAGGATAACGTTTCTCCCCCCCGAGCCCGTGAGTCTCTTCTTTCTCGGCAGAAAGAGGCGAGCGGGTCGAGTCTGGGTGGGAGAGGGTAACAGCTGTAAATAAAAAAGGTGGAAATGGTGCGGTGTGGTGTTGTGTGGTGTGGTGTGGTGGTCGTGACCTACGTTACGTGCGACATACATACCAGCAGCGGGTACACGCTCCTCTTTCAAGAGAAGAGAGCGTGGCACAGATTTTTAGTGTTTCGTGCTGCACAGCCAGCCCTGCCTGCCTGCCAGGAGGAGGAAGGGGTTCGTCGCTCCGTGACACGCGCTATCCCGGTATGGCCGAGTACATGGCATGTACGCATCGTGACCGAACTCGAAGTATAGGTATTACCTAAATACCGTCCTCCCCTCCCTTCTCTGTTTCGCACGGTGACACCGCTAGCTACTAGGTCACCCACGGTTCGTGGCTGAGGCAAAAGGGTATGCACCGCACCATTTCATTCTTCTGCATATCCACATCAAGTCTCGCCTGCAGCAGTGGCCGGGGGCATTTGCTTTAGCTTGCAGTTATCATCGGACGGCTAAATCCTCCCTAGCGAAAGCGCTAAATTCCCCCTGAATGGTTTTTGCTGCCCACCACGCGACGGTGCTCTCCTCTCCTATTGGACAGCTAACAATCGAAAAATTGAAAAAAAAAATGTTGTGTCGGGGATGGCGTAGAAAGCGTTAGTGTGCCCGCACCTCCTCTTCCCTCTTCCCTCCTTGCCACTTGAGATCGGTCGTTTTCCAAATTTGTCTTTGTGTTTCCCCATCCCATTTATTATCTCCGCCCTTCTCCCTCCTTAACATTTGGTAGGGACCCCCCCCCCCCCCCCGCTCCCACAATGGGGGCGTAAACAAATCCTTGTGGAGGCGTTGCACAATGTACAAGGTAGCACACCTTTAGGCGAACCGAACTGAGGGGTTGTCAAAACCTGGTGGGAATTGCCGCACTGTTCAACGTCTCCACAAGGACTTTTAACGCTCGCATTGAGCAAGGGCGGGTTCTCGGCCACGGGTGCTCTCCATCCCTGCCCGTACCCGCAACGCAGATCCGCGGTCACATAGTAGGCTCTTCTCCCCCCCCGCCCGCCCTAAGTGTTTAGGTTGGGTTGGGGTCGGCTGGCGACGACGCTGAAAAACATCATCTCACTGCGTGAGCTAGACAACCAGAGTACCGTTTTTTTTTTTTTTTTTTGGTGGTCATCACGGTTGGTGGTCGATTTGGATCATTATAGCCGGGTGGAGAACCTTAACTCCGCACAAGGGGAATTATCGTATACATCACGTTTGGTAAGTGTTTATGGTAAGGCACCCACGAGGCAGATGCATGCTATACCCATTGTTCCCTCTGGAAGTGGCCACACCGAAAAACAAATAGATCCATTCGAAGCTGTCATCCATTGCAAGTCCGCCTCACCCTTCATGCGACTCGCCCAACACCTCACGTTTCGCTTCGCGCTTGGAGCAAGCAAATGCCTGCCTGGTCGGTGAACAACCAGACGTACTCCGTCCCGGCATTGTAGGGATGCGAGGGTCTACGGTCACACGACTACGTACACCCCCCCACACACATGAGTACATCCCCCCGACACACTGCGGTACACGCGTCGCATTTTTATCGCGGTAAGAGCTGAGCACTCTCTTCTCTCGTCGACTCGGGTCTGCTTTTGCTACGGCTCACCGGCCCCACTCCCGGTAACACCATCCGCATGATGAAAGAAGGTGAAGATGTGGACGAGAGCGCCGCGCAAAGCGCACACGCGGTCAAACCCGACTGCCTCGGTCCGCCCACTATTGCCCCCGCCCTCGCCCTCGCCCCCTCCCCGTCCTCCGCCTCCTTCTGCTGCTCCTGGCGAAGCTGTGCCGCTGCTGGAGCACACGAAGTCGAACGCGGAGGAGGTGGCTTGCCTTCCCTCGTCTCCGTCCCCGCTGTTATGTTTCCCGTTGGCCGGCGCCTCGAACAGGAGACCGAGGTGGTAACTGCCGTTACCGCCGCCGCCGCCTCCTCCCGCTGCTGTTGCCCCCGCCGCCCTAAATGCCTCGGTTTTGCTGGTGTAGGAAGGGGCGTTTCAATGCGGCGGGGTTGGTGGAGAACGAGATGGATCATCATATCATGAGTGCCATGAATGTTGGACGCGGTTGTCGCCGCTGCCGTCAATGTTTCGAAATTGCTGGTGTAATAAGGCGTGTTTCGCTGCGGCCTGGATACATGTACGAAGAGAGGGTGGTGAACCGTAACCGTCATAGCTAAAAAACAGCCAGCTCAAATTTTCAGGTGCAAAATTGAGAGTTGGAACACTCGCTTCCCGGCTACAGGCTTACTTTTAGTGAGTGCAATACGCCACGGATCCACCACACACATAAAGTGACAGTCTTACAGGGGCAAGACGGCCTGCGCTCTGGAGGCGATCGACAAATATTCTTCTGTTTTTTTACAAGCCGGGGATTTATTTTATACGCCATCAAACCAAAACCACACGACAACTATTAAATAATATTAGTAGTTAACAGCGAACATTACACCTTACGACCAGCGCGGAATCCCCATGATTGAAAATGATGGTCACAACTATTAATACTATTAATAGTGCGCAAACATATCATAGGTGAGATTGAAATCACGACCACGGGGACATTAGGGATCCATCCCGGGGTTTCAGGCCTTGCGTATTATGTAGGTTGGGGATGGGGTTCGGGCTAGGCGCCGGTCTGGAGGGCTGTGGCCTGAGGCAGGCAGGTGAGAGCTGCAGCGACGGGATTTGACGGGTCTATGGCGTGACACACAACCTATTCACAGGGGTAAGCTAAATGCATCACGACCGACGCTGCCGCAAGGCTTCGCTGTTGTTGCCCGCTGGTGCTGGAGAGGACGCATGCGGCAGGGGATATGTGGATATACAACACGCAAGGCCCGAAACCTGAAACCCAGCCCCTCACACAAATGCACCCGTATATCAGGTACCTGGTGTACCGGTATCATAGCCCGTATATACGAATAGTTGATCTCGCCTACACGACCTACGACCTGTAGTACGACCTACTATACGTGGTACTGGTACTGCTGCTGTACGACGTACCGATGCTGTAGTTGCAGCGCGCAATTCTTATTCTTTCGAATGTGGTTCACCGCCGCAACGTGAGGGTGCCGGAACAGAGACACCAGAGCTATTATGCAAGACTGCTGGTGACGGGCACTGCGGCACAGAGTATGGCCAGCTGTGGTGTTCAATGCGGTGCTGTAGCGTTAGAGTAGAACAGAACGAGAAACTCGGCACTCAGGGATCTGGTGGGGCACTGGTGGCACAACAGCAGTAGCAGATGTAGAGAAGCACATGTGGGGGATTCAGGCTGGATGCCCCACATCCATGCCCCTGCCTGAGCCTGCTGCACTTGCAAGGGCTGCGACATATTGTGGCACCCAGTTGTGCCAGAAAAGGAGGGGAATTGCAACACGCCTACGAGTAGTACGGTCTAGTGCGCATGGTCCAGCACATGCACTCGAGCACTCGAGCCGGTGAGGAAGCCGAGCCGATCAAGGAATAGGGCAGCACACTGCTACGAAAAAGTACCCACGACAGCAGCAGAGCAGCAGAGTGTCATTTGTGCTATATTGTAGGTGTAGTTCAAATTATCAAAGCCTCCTCTCACCTGAGAAGTTGATCTTCCATTTTTTGGCTGTAAAGCACGTCCGCACGATTGGACTGTCGCGGCCAAAGCCCCTTCTGGGTCATGATAATCGTGTCCTCCCCTTCCAAGCGGGACAAGAGAGGGCACAGGGTACGTACGTCGTAGCGGGGTACAGAGGTAACTCGTCTGTCTGGCGGTCTTGAGTTTTATTTGCCAACGTCTGTTTTAGACAAACATTCGGATGGACTTCTCTACGAAACCTTTTTAAATTTCTTTCACGTCAGCTTTCGGAGCATCCTCTCCTCTCGTGAAGAAGCGCAACTACGCAATCACAACAACAGGCACGAAGTCAAGGGAGGGAATCTGATAGCATCATGGTTCGACCGACGAGAAGATCGACCAGGAACCATGGAGCTGGATCCAGCGGCGAGAGCCCGCAGCCCCCGACAAGGAGTCGAAAGGCGGGTTTGCAGTGTTTGGTACCGACATCATGTAATTTCTAGATACGATCAAGCGATGGGGGGGGGGCGCCGCCGTTACAACCGCTTCGATAGCTCTTGCTCCTTTGGCGGATTGCGTGCCTCTGCTCTTGAATATTGCCGCAGATCTGCAATGAACTCATGCCGACTTTCCGCGCGTCGCTGGTGTCTCAGCGAGATGAAGAATGTTCAAAATTGCAAGAGTTTCGCCGACCAAATTTGAAATATGATGCGAATTCGCGCGGCCCCCTTGCTGCCGAACTTCGCAATTACGCACTGCAGGAGGTGTAGAGTAAAGGGCATATGCACGCATGCGCCGCATGATATGCTATACCGTAGGCTGCTTGGGGTTGGGGTTTGCGCCATGGACGGCTTATGGCTTGGATATAGGACCTCCTATCTGCTCAGGTTGCAGCTACGAACAATTATCTAATTATGGTCAAGCGGTCCTTTGCTGTGCAAACACAGAGGCAACGCATGATGGTGCACTACTACAGCAGTTATTAATAGTAATAGTTGTACGAGGTAACTGTTGATGTTCGTGCTGGTGATGGATGCATGGTCCGCGATGTGGTCGGGGGTGTTCTCTTGCTCCACTCTCACGCTACATATGTGAGTTGCGAGGAGGAGGGCCCTTCGAGGCGCCGACCCAGTATCTGGTAGGCAACGCATGCACTGAATGTTGTTGTTCGTAATCATGCGTGTGTGGTGTGTTGGGTGGTGTTCCCTTGCTCTCACGCTACGTACATATGCAATGTATGCGAGTTGCGAGGGGTCCCGTTCGAGGCCCCGACCCACTATCCGGCGCTATACATAGTATACCATGACCACTTTTTTTTGTCCTCCTTGCCAGCATCGCACGGAAGGAAACTGCCCGGTTGAGCGGCCGCCCACGCTACGTACACAGCTCCGTTCCGTCCCTCCTATAAACAGCACCCAGTGCCCCCCACCGAACTGCGAGACGCTGCTACGCACGGCCCTCTGCAGCTGCCATTATCCGTCAACCCCAGAAGGCGTCGTTGTACCGCTACAGCAGTCGTGCCAGTCCTGAGGTGTCCCACGGAGAACAGTGACCCCTCAGTTAGGATTTTCCCTCTGGTATACCTTCGGAGATCCCTTTTACCTTCCTTGCTTCATGCCGGTACGGCAACCTCCACATCAATTTGACGTGTCTCTTATTTCTGGCGGTGAGTAGGAACGTCGGAACACGCGAGGTGATTTATCGGACTACGTAATAGTGAGTCGTTCCGCGGAGGTGCCGACTATCCGGCTTACTGGGTTTCCATGGACTTCCATACTGGGAGGAAGGATTGTTGAATGCGGTAATACCTCTTTCGTTCTGGGGGAGGCTGATTTGGCTCGCTTCGCTCTCTAGACTTGAGTCGGCAAGTCGGCAGGCCATCAGCTGACTTCGCCAGCCGACTT
Organism: Nereocystis luetkeana; assembly: GCA_031213475.1. Taxonomy (NCBI): domain Eukaryota; class Phaeophyceae; order Laminariales; family Laminariaceae; genus Nereocystis; species Nereocystis luetkeana. The sequence continues at coordinate 6,262,353 of JARUPZ010000006.1, forward strand.
GCCGACTGAAGTCAGTTAGTTGGCTGACGGCACGTACCGATTGATGGTCAGTCTTGAAATCCTACAGACTCCACAACTCTACTTATTTCATACCGGTATTTCTTATTTTCTTTGCTGGAAATTATCACCCTCGGATGAGTAAATCTTATGTCCTGGCGATCTCGTCGCCCGACCCACTGATCGCGAAGCTCAAAGTCTGCTCTAAACGCACATGGACGTATACGAAGTATGCGACAAACGAAAGTCTCGTTCGCTTGAGCTTTCTTCGTTACACGGGGCGGAGTTCCTTGATTTTCATTCAGCAGGAAAAATACATTACATCCTACGTACGTACCCCCTCCCTCTCCTCTCTTGTCACGGCCTCTCTGACGCCTTTTTTTTCGTCTCAATTGCCGTTACCGAACACTCCCAACTCCAGCGCGTCGCAGCAAAAACAGAGCCGGAAGATTCGCCCAAGCCCCGCCGGAAGCAACCTCGAGCAAGCCAGGATGGGGCTGCCACGGGGGGCAGTAGTAGTAGCCGCAGCAGCAGACGCGGCGCCGGCGGCGGCGGTGGAAGTCGTGGTGGTGGCCGCTACGGCCGCAGCGGCGGCAGCAGTGACGGCGGCGACGGTGGCAGCGGGGACGGCAACAGCAACGATGGCGATGGCGATGGCGATGGTGATGGTGATGGTGATGGTGACAACGATGACAACAGCAGGGGCGTCAGCAATGGTCATGGTGGTGGTGGTGGTAGTGGTGGTGGTGGCAGTGGCGTCAGCAACGGCGGCGGCGGTGATGGTGGTGGTGGCAGCAGCAGCAGCGGCGGCGGTGGTGGCGGCGCGGGGTCGGGGCCGGGTTCGTCGAGCAGGAGGCGTTCCGCGGGTTTCCTCGATATGGACAGCCAGGTATCCTGAAAGTCCCTCTCCCTCTTGCCTGAAAAACATGTACGATGCGGTAAAGCGAGCGTTGCGGCCCCTGCACAGCAACCGCCGCCCCCGACTCCTCCGTCTGATAGCCGACGTCGTATGTATCGCGTATGACTCGTGCGAGCATGATTTGTTTTTTAAACAGCCACGCCCCGCCCCCGAACATCCCACCAAGTTAGTCGGGACACCAACTTTTGAAGGATGCACAACGTCGGGGAGGTCACTCACCGATACCCGCGTATTGACCTAGATGTTTCAGGACAGATAGATCCCTCGTCTGTACCAGTATTTTATTAGCTATGCTGTAGCTGGTACAATGTAAGCTACGTATAAGCCAAGCCCGATTCCTATTCCGATGGGCTAGTTCGCACTGTATCTAACGAATACTATTGTAAAATGCGTACGTGTCGGATTCGTGTTCACGGAGTGCCTTAACCCTTTTAGAACCGCAGTCCCGTTTTGGGGACAAACTACTTGAAAATTGAGTGGTTTGTCCCCAGAACGGAGCTGCGGTTCTAAAAGGGTTAAAGAGCCTTGAGTTTTGCACAGGGGTGCGTGTCGTTCTTTTCATCAGCGCTCGTTTTATCTCGACAACAACAGCAAGCAAGAAGCATGCTTGCTAAAGTCGAACGTTCTATTTTCGGAAGGTTCTCTCAACCAAATACTCGTATTATTTCCGAAAACATCTTAATAATGCTGTTCGGTGTACAGTAGCATACCAGTACAATATTGGCAAGCTTAACCTTCCCGTTCTGGAAAAAAACGAGCGCTCAAAAAACGATCGAACCACACCCCTGTGCCTCAATTTCGGCGCTCTTTACTGTAGCTCTTCAGTTGAGGACTGCGTATGTCCTCAATCGAGGAGCTGAGGAGCTGAGAAGCTACTAGGACTGAGCAGCTCCTCAGCTCCTCCATTGAGGACTGAGCAGCTCCTGAGTTAAGGACAGAGTAGCCCCTCAGCTCCTCAATTGAGGACTGAGCCGCTCCTCAGCTCCTGAGTTAAAAGACGGAGCAGCTCCTCCCCTCAATTGAGAACTGAGTAGCTCCTCAGCTCGTCAATTATGGACTGAGCAGCTCCTCAGCTACCGAGTTGAAGACAGAGCAGCTCCTCAGCTCCTCAATTGCGGACCGAGTACCTCCCCATTGGAGGACTGAGTAGCTTCTCGGTTGCATTGGTTGGGGAGCAGCACCGTCAGTGAGAAAGGTTCTCGGGCTCCGAAGTGCCACTTACAGCAGTATACCTACTGCATTTGCAACGCAACCCCTACGGAAGCACGGTTCTGCTGTTGTTTTTTCTCGATGAGACCCGCACGCGCCACCGACCCCTTTTGGCCCCGAGGACGGCGACAAGGCGGTACCCTTGGTGTCTACCTCTCCGCCCAGAAATGCATGGAGAGCTTTCGTATGTAGGCGTGTCACCCTTGCTAGTGCTGCAGTGTCAATACGCCTAAATTTGACTCTAATTCCAAGTGTTTAGTCCCCACAACGAGACTGCAGTATGAGAATGGGTTACAACCCTTTTTGAACCGCGCGCACCTCGCGTCTTTGGGAACAAAGTGCTTGAAATTAGTTAGATATTTTAATGGGGATCTGGTCTGGTCTGGTCTGTCCGATGTTGCTCAACTTTTTTTTCGGAACGGTTAGGGTGCTGATGGAGAGCCGGAGGAGAGCTACGAGTTTTCCGAGTCGCAGGGTGCTGCCCGCGCCAAGATGGCAAAGGCTACCGCGAAGCAATCGGAAGAGTTGCTTATGCAGGTGAGCTCGCACGTGGTGTGCACGTATATATGAAGAGGTTGTAACTGGTGTTGGATAATGCCGCCGCGTCGGACGTTTCGCTGTACTGCTTTATCGAATCGACCAGGGTTTTTTTGCCCTCCTTCCCCTTGCATCCCCGGTTTTTATTTGGTGCTGACACTGAACGGAAACTTTTCCATTTACCAAATATAGGAGTCGTACATATCGATTCGTGTTTTTTGTTGCTTGTCGGTATCGTACACATATCGTATCGAAGTCGATTGTCATTCATACGATGTCCAACATCCAACATTTTTGTGGTACAAACCTCTTCGGGGGCGTTCCGAGGGTAAAATCGTCACCCAATCAGATGAACTCAAATTTGGCACAAAATGAAGAGTCAGGATTTGGTGGGATCAACTAAGAAAATAAACGCCCGAGTCGATCACTTTGTTGAAGGCTAGCTCCCCTGCCAGAACAAGGTAATAGGCACAGGAAAAATACAGACCTTCCCGCCCACCCTACAGGCTCCGTAGTCTTTTTCTGCAAGATCTTTTCGATCCCAGGGATTGGCGCCGCGCCGAGAACGCTTTAAGCGCGGAGTTTATTCCGGGCGAGGCCCCCCTGCTTCGGGGCAGGTGGCCTCATCCAATCCAATACTTACATTGAATGATCAGCGGCAGCGTACAAGAATACTGTAGGAAACGAAAAGCAGTAGAGTTATCACCACTTTTTTTTTTCTCGAAGAAATGGTTGGCACAAACTGTGTCCGAGACTAAGGGGCTAGCCTATATGCTAACCGATGGTTGATTGGGTCTGATCTGATTGGCTTAGGGTTCAAGGCCTGTCCTATTCCTGTCGTACACAGCAGTAAACCGCAACCATAGTGTCGTATACCTGGCGCCATCTACGTGTTCAACCCCCCATTATCCCTTTCAGTACCTTTCTGCACTGCTGTACAAGACACCTTTTTATGGCACTAATTCCGAGTGTTTTTGACTCCCTGGCTACGGCAGTGCAGTCCCAAAAGGTTCGGGGGGGTTGACAAAATTTCGGCATCGACCGATGCTTGGGTTGGGAGATGGTATAGTTTTGGTGAAAACGTGTCGGTAAAATCGCCGATTACAGCCAGCATCGACTAATGCTTGGTTGGGGAATGGTAAGTTCGGTGAAAAAGCGTCCCGCTAAAAACGACGATTTCAGCATATCGACAATTTCTCGGGTGGGGGGATGATCAGTTTTGGTAACAACGGAACTTCAACAATGCAAAAGAGTGGTACCGCTTGAGTTCCGACCTTGTCGATGCCGGCTCTTTTCTTTTCTTTTTTCGTACGCGACCTTGTCGACGCCGATTCTGTTGTTTTGTATGTCCGTACGTGCGCCACCTTGCTGATGCCGGCGTTTTTTTTTGTTCGCGTCCCGTGACCGTGCTGATGCATTATTAACAATACGGGGGGCCATAGTTGATAGGACCAAATATTTTTGGTAAAAATGGTTAAATATATAGGTTTTTATGTATACCACAGGTCCTATTAACTATGGTCCCCCGTAATAGTAGTTTGCCGATTTGTTTTCGTTGTCGTGCGTACAATCCGTAGTCTATACTTGGTAGTCGATATATATACTTGGCGGTACGCGCACGTAGTACGTACTTTTTCGTGTGTTTTATGTGTCGTTTGTTCCTTCTTCTCTCTTCTGCAATTATGAAATATGTATGGTCGTACGTTTTTTTCGGGTTTTTCGTTTGTTTTCTTTTCTGTCAATCTTTCTCGGGGGGGGGGGGTTGGGAATCAAAAACAGGAGAAGGACGAGAAGAGCGCCGGAGACATCAGCGCCGCGGAGCGGGCGCAACTGGTCAAATCCATGATGCGCTTCCTCGTCATGAAAGGTGAACTATAATTTCTCCCTGTCGTAAGAGTTTTGTCCACCTTTTCGTGTGTGTGCGTGTTTTTTGTTTTCTTCTCCCCGCGGAACGAACAAAAAACAATTACAGTCAGTTTCCACTCTGTCCTGTAATATTAGTATCATTTGTGCATTCAAATTCGATCGAAAAGGTCCTTGTAATTTCGGTAAGGAGTGGGGTAAGCCTACCCCTTGCACATGGCATGTATTGTGTACTCCGGGTGTACTCAAACTGTTTGGAACGAAGACTTACCAGCTACACTTTTTCTTGTGTTTGTACACGTGTCTGCCGCTGTGTATCGCAACAGTTCGTTTGCCCCTGGCTGGATAATTTTTGTTTTTGTTGTTTTTTTAATGTTGCCCCTCTGGTGCGAGGAATGACGGCGTCAACAAAAACACGGAGACGAGCCCCGAGCGCTGGTTCGTTTGGCGGGTCAGTTGCCGGTAGGAAACGTACGTACCCTCGTCGCCCCCAGCGTCCCCCGTCTCTGTGATCCATAGGCGTGGGCCTCGGGAGGGGCATGCTATTCACAGATCGGCAGTACTTTACATGTTTGACCCTCAACTATCCTTGCGTATGTTCCGTAGCGCTATCATGATTTTCGAAAGAACGGCAGAAGGACGGGGAGGAAGACCCTCCGGTCGGGAGGTGCGCCACACGCCCGTCGGTAAGGCGAACGTAAGGTTTTCGCTAAAAGCGGTTCTTTGTTGGATGCAACTCACACCCTTGATGCGACTCGACCCAACACCTCACGTTTCGCTTCGCGCTTGGTGCAAGCAAACGTCTGTCTGCTCGGTGAAAACCCCGACGTGCTCCGTCCCGGCATTTTGTAGGGATGCGAGGGTCTACGGTCTTACGACTACGGCCATGCATTACACGAGTACACCCCCCCCCTTCCCCCCCCGTTTATCTTACGTCCCGTCGGGAAACCTCCAGCAAACCCTGTCGAAATTGTCTATCGATAGCCTTGCCTTGCTGAGCCGAGAGCGACGCGTAAAGCGCGTGGAAAATTATTTTCTGCGCTTTATTTGCCCGCCCCGTCCCACCCCGTCCCACGCACACCACCCGGCCCCACCCAATCCCACCTCACCCCACCACACCCCACCCCGCGCGCTGCATCAGGTCTCAGCCACGAGCCTGCGACGAGGAAGGAGATGATGGACACCGTGCTCGGTTCGGCTTACCGAGGCAAGCGCGTGCTGATGTACGTCCTGAAGAAGGCGGCGCGCCTGATCGAGACTGCTGTGGGGTTCCGGGTGAAGACGGTCCAGAAGGACAGGCCGTACTTCGTCAAAGACGTCTACTACGTCATCAACGCCCTGGTGAGAGTCTTGACGTACGTCGGATTAGGTAGATGACGATAGAGGTACAGAGCAGTGCCGGTTGCCTCTATATTGCCGGTATCATATGAGCCAGGCAACAGTACAGGCACTATTACAGCGGCAACCGGCATTGCCGCACACCGCCACACTGGTTGATCCCATCTGTACCAAGCGATTTCACAGGCATTCTATATAGCGGGCAGTCGGCGTTACTCAACCGGCTCTATAGAGGGACCACTACTGCGACACCTACGTTTCCGTAGGCTCCTTCCTCACTTGGTTCTAGCGTACCGGGTAGAAGCTATCTGTCGCAGTGACACCCGAAAACTGATTTTGATGAAAGCTAAAAGCGCAGGCCGATGAACAGTTCCCAAGCTCATCACAAGTAGATCACGAAGGATATTGTACAGCGACTATGTAATGGTATTCCAAGGATGTTGGGTTGATTCAATTAGTTCTCCAGTCCCAAACCATTCGAAAGTATTGGTAAGTTTGCCCCCTAAACTGGGCTGCAGTAGTAATTGAGCCAAGGCGCCCGGCCAGTCCCAGTGACAGTTTGGCCAAAAATTGCTACGCACCCCTAAACGTAGCTCGCGTCTCCTAAGACCACTTGCGAAGTTGTATGTACTACACGTCATCACCGACGCCAGCGGGAGAGTGTTTCACACGTCGGCAAAAGATAGACAACGATCTCCAGCAGTACCTTGATCATCTGTGAAGGTCTGTGTGTTATGCCGCCCAAGCCCTGATGAGTTATTTGACACCAGGCGGATATACTATTAATATCACGATATACTCTAGATCTTGCATGATAACTAATTTTTAAAAGCGATCCTGATTTTTTTTTCAAGTGTGTTGTGATCATGTTGGACAAAAACCGTATCATCGTCAGACCCCACCCGCAAAATCAAGGAGGTCCGTACTACTTGCCGCACGTCGGCGAGGTCTACTATTGCTCTTCGTCACCAACGCCCTGGCGTGTGTTTCGCAGGTCGGAACTGACTTTGCCACGATTTAGATCGTCTCTGATGCTGTTGTTTAGTAGATCCTGTATTGCCGCTGTGAGATGGCGTGCAGGAAGCGTATCGCACAGATCAATCCAGATCCCACTCTGGGAACCACCATGTACGCGAGACCCGTGTCGTGTCAACACACGGGCCACACGCGGGAGACCCTAGGTGGAAGAGACGTGTACACGGGGGTTAATCTGTGAGTCCTGCTTGCGTAAGCAAGGGTTGCCTCCGGGTGCGCACCGTGCTTGGCTTGACACCACCGCAAGCATCGCCGACCTCTGGGCAAGGCACGTGGGACTGCGCAATCAAATCACGAAATTTCCTGGCCCAGTAACCGCTCGCCAGCTTCAAGCAACACCCCTGTCTGTTTGGCTTGTTCTACCGGTCTGCCGGCACCGTCCCGCGCTGTGACCACTTGGTATTCCCACTATCAATAGGCTTGCTTGTCGATAGTTCGGTTGGGTTGAGTTTCTTGTAGTCTTTGTCCTGTGTAATAGCGACCCCAACCCACGGACAAATAAATGCTATATGGGAAAAAGTGACCAAAACGACATTTTTGAAACCAAGTACTCTTGGGATTGGCACCTGACTCTGTGGGATGGCTATAATAGCAAACGGAACAACTTCTGATTCGCCTGCTTGACGCATCAGCTCCTCATGTTTGTCAGTTTCAAATATTTTTATAACCCAACCTGTGGGTTGGTTAGCAAATGGGGCAGCTTCTGATTCACCTGATTGGCCAATGAGCTACTCATGTTTTTGTCAGTTTCAAATATTTTTACAACCCAACCTAATTGGATTTTCGTAAAAACCGTACTCACGCGATCAACCAACCAATGATCGAAGTGGAATCCTCAGCCAAAGAATGTGACCCAAACGCCTACTTCTCTCTATGTACAACAACAGCAGACTGTTCTCGATCGTTTCCCGATCTCTAACAGTCTTCTCCTTTTTCCTTGCTGTACCCCGCTCCCACCACGTTGCTCTGCATGCCTTGCGTAGGCGGCTCGCCTGTTTTGAGATTTGATATATGTTTTTCAACTTTTGTGTCCCTTTGCGCTTGCTTAACCCGTTGACTGCTGCAAAATATCCCACGCTAGTCCCAAGTACCTTGTCACCGAAAACGCTGGTGCGGTCCCGAAAGGATTGGCTTATTGTTAGCCCTACATGCAGGTGTTGGGACACTGGTGTAACGACTAAAAAAAACGACTGTTGCGGTCTGCTTCAAGTTTTGGGACCCAGGTGTACCGACCTAAACAGAGACAATTTCGGTCTGCTTGAGATGTTGGGACTCGGGTATAGCGACCTCCTCGGAAGAGTGTGCAATCAGTGCGAGTGGGTGCCGTCATGCAGCGCACGTGCCGCGCTTCTACTCCCATTGCACTACTGTGGCGACCCCTACTATTCAGGCCCAAAGGGAGGGTGTACTCGATAGGAGAGATGTACTCGATCTCGTGCATGGCCGTAGTCGTATGACCATAGAGACCCTCGCATCCCTACAGTGCCTGGACAGAGCATGTCGGGTTTTCAGCGACCAGGCAGACGTTGCTTGCACCAAGCGCGAAGCGTCGTGAGGTGTCCGGCGAGTCGCATGATTGGTGAGCTGGCTGCATCCTACTAAGAACCCAAAGAGGGGGTGAGAGAGGCTTCCCAACATACTGGTATGTCGGAAGACATACAAGTGCAGCATCGATGGGAAGCCTATCATCAACCGCATGTTCTGCACAGACAACATTTTCGAATAACGCAATAGTTCTTTGATGCACACGCACTGAACGACGTGGGTGCTTTTGGGCTTGCTTTGGGCCTGTTTACTACCTGGTATGGGCCCGGACTACGGATACACCCTCTGACTCACCCCATGGTGGGTGTTGCACGTCGCGGGCTCAATACGTTCTGACCGGCTGAAGTCCTCTATATGTAGTGAACCACCACCGATTGGAACAAGATGTTTAGTATTGTAGTGTATTTGTTCTAGGAGTATTTATAGCACATTAATAGGGTTGGGGCCATAGTAAATAGGACCAAATACTGTTCGAACAAAAAGGAAATGTATATGTTTTTGTGTGTACCGTAGGTCCTATTTACTATGGTCCCCCGTATTTTAGCCATTAATAGTAGAAATGTTGGTCGGGGTGCGCGGAACAGGTTCTTCGGAGTCACGTTTCGGGTTTGAGATGTCGAGCTCACCATATGTGGAGCCCGGTAAATAACAAGGCGCCACCTGCCTACCCTCTATTTATATACCCCAGCAGCAGCATACCTCCTTATCCCGTGTAGGACTGCAGTCCCGTTCTGGGGACAAACTACTTCGAATTTGGAGTAAAATGCCCCCTAAAACGGGACTGCAGTTCTAAAAGGATTGTGCTGCTTCGTGTGGCCGTGCTGTGCTTGCTTGATGTGGTGGATGCTTCAGAAATCGTAGCTTCGATTTGGACACTGAGTGTTCTTTACTTCCCTCTCTGTGTATACTGTAGTGTTTCAACGGGGTTGTGTAATATCGAACGAAACTCCTTTTTTTCCTCCGTGTGAAGGAAATAATTTCCCTTGTTCCGTGATGATTCTCGCCGCAGAACCACAACCAGCACGCGGCGGAGGTTCTGAAAGGCAGGGGGCAGGCCGCGCGTGGGCTGCTGACGATGGTGCTGTGCGTGATCTACTGCAGCCCCGACAAGGACAAGATCGTCTCCGAGGACGAACTGTTCAAGAAGCTGCACACTCATGTCGACTCTAGGGTAAGCGGCACACTAACAGTCTTTCGCGCCCTATTTCGCGCCCTCCCGCTCTCTTCCTCTCCCTCCTTCCCTCCCTCCCTACCCTCCTCCCTTCCTACCCTACCCTACCCAGGCCTACCCTACTCTACCTACGCTACCCTACCCTGCCCTACCCAAGCCTACCCTACCGTACCCCACTCTACCCTACCCATCCTATTTTTTATTTTACCCGTCATTTTTCTCTTACTCTTTGATTTATTTGTTTGCTTGTTCCCTTCTGTTTTTTCTCTTTTATAGAATGTGTATGTCTTGCCTGTCGTATCCAGCCTGGTGACACGGCATTGCTTTGTCTACTCTGCTTACTGCACAGCAATGTGGTGTCTCTGTGGCGTGGTTTTGTGACCACATAACTTGTCACTCTCTAGGATTGAAGAATCGGCTCGGATACTGATTGTGCTGGATGTCGACGGGCAGAAAGAACGGTTTAACGTGAAAAGTACACACACCCTATCCTACGCTACTATACCCTACTCTACCCTACTCTACCCTACTCTACCCTACTCTACCCTACTCTACCCTACCCTACTCTACTCTACCCCACCCTACCCTACCCTACCTTACTCTACCCCCCCCCCCCCCCCCCCCTCTCTCTTCCCCTCCCCTCCTTCCCCAGTGATGCACTGGGGTGCTCTAAAACGGAATTGATTTCGTGACCGCCCTTTCAATCTCACCAGGCAGAATCTGCGCATCTGTTCCCTCCGATCGCTCCCAACCATACGTGCGCATACCACGAGCAACGGATATCGATGGCTGACACATACGCACAAGCGGCCTGTGCCAGCTCTCGGCTTCGCGGGTGCCCTGTGTGTCCAGCGTGGGGGATGCCCTGTGCGTTGAGCTCGGCGAGTGCCCTGCGCGTTTCGGCTCGGCTCGGCGAATGTCCTGTGCGGTTCGGCTACCTTGCACCCGGACACGAGTTGTACCCCCATTTTTAAGCTATTTGTTTTCGTGTATTCTCCCCCACGGTGTTCGTGTATTCTCCCCCACCGTGTGCGTCAGCGCGGGAGCCCTGTGCAATCATCGCGGGTGCCCTGTGCGTTCAGCTACCTTGCGCCCAGACGCCCCCATCTTGCCAGGGGCATCGGGAAAAAAAAGCCTCCTAAACCCCGAGACGTACTGCTGTACGCAGGGGAGGGGGTCATACTAAAAACCAAGCGAAAATCTTTTTTGAGATATGCTAGATAGACACTTGGTACACGTCTTTCTTTTTTCTTTCGTCGTACCAGGCACAGAAAACCCACCTGTGTGGTTTGTCTTGTCATATTATGAGGAGTGTGGTTTCTGGTTTCGTTTCGTTTCGTCTGCATACTTGAGGTATACTGGTCGTTCACCCTCGCTTGTGCAAGAAAGCCGTGTTTATCGTGTACCAGCGTATGTATGGATTTATTTTCAAAACTAAATAATATCGACTGTGATTTCGAGGATTCCGTCGAAAGTCACGTTTCATAGCTGTCTGAGATCATGCATATACTCATGCTCTCGCACTCCGTGTCATTCAGATTCCGGCAAAAGCTTGCACGGAGAGCGGCCGCAGCGGAACGAGGACAAAGACCCAGGCGGTCGTCCCGGATCTCGGGGACATCCACGAGCTTCTCGCGGTGAGAAGCAAATTGGAATTGGGGGGGGGGGGGGTGTTTATGTTCTGCTTGGCCGTAGTCGTATTACCGTTCGTAAACCGTCTCATCCCTACAGTGTCGGGACGGAGCACGTCCGGTTTTCACCGACCAGGCAGGCATTGCCTTGCACCAAGGGGGGGGGTACGTATTCGTTGCTCGTCTTAGTAATACGGGGGGCCATAGTTAACAGGACCTATGGTATACATAAAAACCTATATGTTTAAGCATTTTTACTAGCAATATTTGGTCCTGTTAACTATGGCCCCCCGTAATACGCATCCCTCTCACGACGGAGGGGAGGGAGGGGGGAGGGGTGCACTCGATATCATGCATGGCCGTACTCGTATGATCATATCATAGACCCTCGCATCCCTACAATGACGGGACGGAGCACGTCGGGTTTTCACCGACCAGGCAGACATTGCTTGCACCAAGCGCGAAGCGCCGTGGGGTGTATGGCGAGTGGCGTAAAGGGTGAGCTTCATCCTACTAAGAACCGCTTGTGAAGCGAACTTGCGTATGGATGACAGCTTCAATGAGTTGATTCAATTTCCGTTGTGGCCACTTCCAGAAACAGCAATGGGAGTACTATGCAACTGCCTCTTGGGTGCCTTACCATATACACTACCAGGTACGTGATACGATAATTCCCCTCGTGCGGAGTAAAGCTTCTCCACCCCGCACGAACGATAATTCTCTTCCACCAGCTGTGACCGACCGACAGAAAAATAGAAGAAGAAAAAAGACGGTACCCTGGTGGTCTACAGTAGCTCAAGTAATGAGCGGCATGTTTTACTGTGTCGTTGCCAACCGACGCCAACCCAACCTATATGTAGAAGGGAGAGGGGGTTGGAGAAGCACGGAGTCTGTGTGATATGTCGATATGTCGAAAGTTTGATAATTGGATACATTGAAAAAATCGATACGATATGTCCAACCACTGCCCTCGTTGTATGGCGCCCCCCCCCTCTACGTATGTAACGTGACAGATTTTCGTGAAGCAGCACTTCCTGATGAAGAAGGTGGCGACGAAGCCAACAGCCGACGGTGGCACCGAAAGCATCACGGCCTACGCCATGGGCGCACGAGCTGCCGTTGAGGTAAAAGACAGCGCACCCCCCACGTGCTCCTTCCCGGCATTGTAGGGATGCGAGGGTCTATGGCAATATACGTATACGACTACGGCCATGCATGACATGAGTACCCCCCCCCCCCATGTGACATGCATGGTAGATATTCATGCTTTCAACCATTTTTTGTACGACAAAAGTAACTCATTGAAGAATATGCTGTTTATAGGAGACCGCGGCTTGACTTCATGACTGACCGCTCCCTACACGAAAATGTACTATATAGGAGACCGCGGTTTGACCGCTTGACTGATCGCCCCCTACACTATATTATGCTGTATAGGAGACCGCGGCTTGACCGCTTGGCTGACCGCCCTTTCCTGGGTGCTACCGTGGTTGTTGTACGTTTCTCGGGCCGGAAATAGAAGGAGCGCTTATACATTAATACCAAGACCAAGCGGTCCTTATATTGGCATACTCCCAGACTGATGAGGAGGTTTTCCTGACCCTTTTCTATTTTGACTATGTATAGAGAAAATCCCTCAGCCGTGAGGTCTCCCAGTAGGTCTAGTTAAAGTACTAATACAATAGTTCTGCCTGTTAGCAAGAAAACGCGGTTGTACGAGTAGGTATATAGTATGAAGGGGTGAGCCCGTTGCACATGATTTAGGGAGGGGTGTGTCAGGCCTAGTGGACATTTCTTAAACCGGTATTTTATCTTAAACCGGAACAGTAGTGGCCCCTCTTGTGCCGGTTCCCGCTATAGTGCCTGTGCAATCGCTTGGCACATACCTGGTACCTGGTATGGAATTCACCAGAGTGGTAGTGTGGTATTAGTAGTGCCGGTTGCCGCTGTTATAGTGTCGGTATTATCGCCTGGCTAGTATGATGCCGGCACTATAGAGGGACCCCCCACTACTGCTGTTGTTGTTGTTCTCACATTAACTCATCGCCACAATACAATGCAGTCCGTGGTCGCAGGACAGGCTCCAATAACTCTGGAGTGGAAGAAATACCTCGGTAAAAAAAAAATCAAGCAAACAATAGTACACATGATAGCTGAAGCACATCTACACCTCAGACAAAACATAGGAGAGGTCCGCGCACGTACGTATCAGATGCATGCGGTATGCTGTACAAGTCGCCACAGAAACCGAGAAGACCGCATTCTACCTAGAAGAAAATAGACAGGATGAAAATAACAACTCGACGTCGAAAAAATCGAAATCAAAATCGAAAAAATCATAAATCCAAAAGGGGAAGAAGGAGAAAAAAAAAGTTCGACTCGGGCAAGGAAGCAATAGAAAGCAACAAATCAAGAAGGGAAACTGTGTACCAGTATAGCTTTAGTGTGCCTGTGTGTAGGGAAAGCCATTTGGCATTTCTCTCTTAAATCGGCGTCTCTAAAAGTGAGCTTTCTTCAACAATCATACCAGGTATCTAACTCCCCCCGTATACTAAAGAAACGAGCACTCTAATTTCAAGTAGTTGTCCCCGAGGAGTGGTTGCAGTTATTGATGGGCAAAGGGACCATGTTAATGAAGATGGTGATTATGATGGTGGTGATGCTCTCGCGTTATAGCTCATTTCAGCGCTGTAATTTAACCCGTGATCGCCAAGCAGCATAGACAAACAAGGCAGCGTCTCGATGGAAGAAACCAAACACAACAAATATTGGTACTATTAATACTGTACATAACGTATAGGTGCACCGCAGTACCAGTACGCAAGGAAATGGTACTATTACGGGGGACCATAGTAAATAGGACCAAACATTGTTGGTAAAAGTAGGTAGATATATAGGTTTTGTGTACACCGTAGGTCCTATTTACTATGGTCCCCCGGAATAACGAGTTGTGGTATAAAAGCCCGTATTGAATAGTTCTCGCGATCGTAGTATGCCACGCATCTTGCGAAGAGGTGTTTTGGCAAAATCCTCGATCTCACAGCTGTCTGATTTTTCATTTTACTTTTTTTATAGGTAATATCCTAAAATGTATGCTTACGATGAGGAAACAAAAAAAAAAGCTGTGAGATCGAAAAATTATTTTAGACTCATCAAAAAAATGTACACCATCCCGTGATCACTTGGAACCAAATAATACCAGAGCACGTTCATGGTACAAACAGTATGTATATATATTCTTGTTTCTGGTTCTCATGTTTCGGTCGAATTTGTTTTGGCCGATCAGGTTGGGAACATGCAGCTGGTCACGCTGATGGCCGAGACCATGGGGAACTCGGTGGACCCATCATCCCTCGTGGGAATGGACGATGACGCCGGCTCGGTCCTCAGCCAAGCCGCCACACAGCCGGAGTGACAAGACCAACTTTTGATTGTTCGTGCCGCCCACGCTTTTTTGCTGTGTTTTTTTGTTGTATTTCGTTTTTTTTTGTTAGTCTACTGTAACCCTCCTGTGGGGACTTTTTTTTTGACTGGGGAAAAAAGTGATGTCTGAAAAAAAAAAAAGTGACAACTACAGCAGCGATGGGCACTGCTTTGCGTCATTGGGGGGATGATATGAGTTGGTGTCCCCGAGTGACAATGGTTGAGAGGAGTCAGACATCGGTACGAGCGCAAGCATGACCCTCCCACCCGTATTGCTTGCTGCTGGGCGTTACCGCTGCTCGTAGACGCCTGATAGCACCGAAGTTGTTGTTTTTGGTCGCTATAATAATCCGGGGATGCCGGAGAGGTTAAGAGGCGGTCGTTCGTTTTTTTGGGGTCGAAACGACGATAGTGCCTGCCGTGAGACCGTTGGTTTGGTCAACCTGTGATGATTGTTTAGCACCACCCCGACTAAAATCATAATGGGTGTGACCGTTTGACCGGCCAAAACGCGCGAGGAACGTTTCTTCAATCCGACCGATCAAGATGGCTCGAGGCCGATCAAGATGGCTCGAGGCCCGTGGGTTGGCCAACGTGTGATGAGTGTTTGGTCGATCCGACCAATCGGGGTGGGTGCGGTGCGGCCGTTGATTGGCCAACCCGTGGCGAGCGTGTTAACAATCCGACTCAATCGGGATGGGTGTGGCCGCAATTTGGCCAACGCGTGACGAAAGCTTTATCAACCCGACCCGATCAGGATGGACTCAACAGCAGTTTTGTTGCAAAGGGGGGGGACTGACCCTGGGCCCGGGCGGCGCGACGAGAGTATGAGGCGGGATCAAAGAGGGGGGGGGGGGGGGGGGGGTTCCTTCTGTGTGGGTCCTGCAGTGTGACCACGCATGTGATAACCGTACTAACAGGGGTACAAGGATACAAAATGATCGGGGGGGGGGGCCGAGGGGGCTAGGGGGCGGAAGCATAGCGGGGGGGGGGTATACTCATGTCATACATGACCGTCGCTGTATTGCCATGGACCCTCGCATCCCTACAAAGCCGGGACGGAGCACGCCGGGTTTGCACCGACCAGGCAGGCACTGCTTGCACCAAGCGCGAAGCGCCGTTGGTTGTTGCGGATTGGGGGGGGGGGGGGGTGTACTCGTGCCATGCCTGGCCGTCGTCGTTTGTTACGAATGGGGGGGGGAGGGTTAGAAGCACGGCTATGCATGCAAATTTGCTTCAATTTGCGTGCTTGCTTGTTTGTTTTTTTTAGGGGGGTTTTGTGTTTTTGGCGATTGTTTTCGTGCCCTGGCGAGGTGTTTTTTTTTCAGGGGCGGGTGGTGTACAGTACATAGCGTCGTCTAGCCGTTCGTTTTTGTGTCTCTCGGTTAGTCCCGTTGGCGACGAGCATGTTGTAGATGTACGTTCGTAGCGTTTAGCAGTAAGGGGAATATAATCACCGTGTGACGTTGACATCAGAGTTGAAACTTGGTTTGTATACCCGAGCAACAGTCGTATATATGTATCTGGTATATATATATATAAATGGTGGTAGGGGAAAGAGGCGCGGGTTGTAGCGCTTCAAATGCCTTCGCGTTCGTGTATGGCAACGAGCAGTTCGGGGCAGCCATATACGAACATGAAAAGGCTGATACGTTTTGTCTCGACCTTCTTTGTACACCAAGAGCACCTCTTTGTACTGAAGTTAGTGCCGGAACCACCCTGCCTCGCGCAAGGGCTAGCTAGAGTTGGAGCCTGGTCCAACGTAGTAGGAGCTTACGTGGTGTCGCGTACTATTACGGGGGGCCATACTAAATACTGGTAGGACCAAGTATTTGTTACTAAAAACAACGAAATATATAGGTTTTTGTGTGTACCGTAGGTCCTATTTGATATGGTCCCCCGTAATAGTGGAATTACTATTAATAATATTACGGGGGACCATAGTAAATAAGACCAAATATTGTCAGAAAAAAGAGGGAAATATATAGGTTTTTGTGTGTACCGTAGGTCCTATTTAATATGGTACCCCGCAATACTTGTACCGAGTATGGCGCGTGCTGCGGTTCGGATGACCATGCGATTTCGCTATAACCCCTTTAGCACTGCTTTTCCGTTTTGAGGACAAACTACTACTAATTCAAGTGGTTTGTCCCCAAAACGGAAGAGCAGTCGGAAAGGGGTGAATAGTCCCCGCTTGATGAGCTCTACGCTACGTAATATTACGGGGGACCATAGTTAATAGGACCTGTGGTACACATAAAACCTACCAGGTATACATTTTAACCTATTTTTACTAACAATATTTGGTCCTATTTACCATGGTCTATAGCCGGTCGCCCCGGTGGTTCAAGTGGTTATCCTCGAATTCTACCTGTTTTGAGTGCTGGGTTCGAGCCCCAGGTGGGTCGGACTTTTGACTTTATTTGCAAAAATCAAAATCAAAAGGATTCAATTGTTGAGAGCGCCTTGCAGCGTGGGTAGGCACAATTCGATGCGAGTCGACGAGGAAAGGCTGGAATCTTCTCGCGATAGAAATGAAGGCACGTACCGTAGCGGGAAGGGGGTAGAAGAGCCTGCTATGCGACCCCGGATCTGAGTTACGAGTTGGAAGGAGAGAGAGAAGACGATGTGCGAAGATAATGAATGGGATGAGCGAAAAAAAAAAAAAAAATGGTACACATAAAACCTACCGGTATACATTTACCTATTTTTTTTTTTAAGAATGTTTGGTTCTATTTACCATGGTCCCCCGTAATAGTAAGTGACCCAAAAACGGCTTCAAGAAAAACTGCACGCTTAACCGTTTTACGACTGTTAAGGAGAGTGCAGCCCCGTTTCTTGGACAAGCTACTCCGGGTTTTGAGCGTTTTGTCCCCAAAACGGGACTGCAGTCCTAACAGTCCTGGAAGCGTCAACCCGATAAGCAATCCCATTTCCCATACGTAGCCTCTAGAAATACGTTTAAAAATTGATGCAAAAACAGCAGTTGCAAAAGCGAAGGATATTGGGTACCAGTACCTGGTATGTAGTTCGTCAGGTGACAAGCCTCATCAGCCAGGATTACGGTAGTTTGGCCAAAAAGTGGTATACGTGCTCCTATCGAGCATCCGTCGCACTTTATCGTATTATCATCATGAGCAGTTTCGTTTTTTAGCGGGCATAAATACCCGGTAGGGGTGCTGCGCATATATCTTTGGTGTCTACTGCTGCTGCTTGCTGCGGTGGGCATCAGCTTAATTTTTGCAGCATTCTCTCTGGTCCGGTAATATGTTGCCACGCAAAAAGAAGAGTACCAAAGGCGAGCGATTGTTGTTTTGGTCATGACTGGCGTTTTCGCATTTATTTCGTCCCTCGCCGTATACTCGTACTGCTGCGACGAGTACCTAGCGTCTTTCATTTTATTATTGTCGTTGCCACAGTCGTGGGCAGGGAGGGCGGGGATCGGAGACCATCGATATCGAAGTAATGATCTGCAATGCGTACAAGGAGGCTTAACCCCTTTAGAACCGCAGTCCCGTCTGGGGACAAAAATACTTGAAATTTGACTGGTTTTGTCCCCAGAACGGGACTGCGGTTCTAAAAGGGTTAACCCCCCCCCGCATCCATCTCCTGTAATATTCAGAAGCAAACTTCCTATAGTAACAAGACACAAACAGAGAGCAAGCGATCTACGATACAACTACGTGTACGGTAAAAACTATACTAGCAAACACATTATGTCTGGCCCAGCAACTGACTGCTGGTCCCCCACGACTAGCGGCAGCATTGTCTGTTCGCGTGTTACAGAGCAGTCTGCCAGCGCACCGCTCGGTGCTGTATCCACTTGGTAGTTCCACCTACTACGCAGTCAACCTAACAATGAATGTCTGTCAAGGTCGATTATTCAAACAAAGCCCAGGATATTGAACAACACGTCTCGCTATCTCCTACAACGAGCCACGGCTTATTCTCGGTTGGGACCCCGATCTCTGATAATCCTCTCCTACTGTGTTTTCATGTTGTAGCAAAAACTTTACAATGTCATTTCGCCACGTGATCAACCAAAAAAAGTCTGCCATGTGAAGGTCAATTACTCAATAAAAAAAAGCCCAGGATATTATCCAACACGCCTTTCACTCTCTTCTACAACAAACCGCAGATTATTCTCGGTTCGAATCCTGATATCCCTTAAACAATCCTCACGTTTCCATGTAGTACTTTTCATTAGTGAGTTGACCAATTCTCCACCCAAGATCACCTCTAATGCTGCTTACCTACATACCGGTACACGGTTATTTTCATGCCGCGAGTGGTGCGGGTACGCACCCGCACCAGATCGCCGTGACGCGATTCAAATACGTTCACCGCCCCCTTCCCACTACATACCCCAAGATTGGGGTCACGCTATCTTACCGTGGCACCCAGCCACATAAGCGTTGAAAGAACGCATTCTGTACTAACGAACCTACTGTAGGGACATCGCTTGCTTTGCCGACAACAAACACAACCCGTTAACCTAGCAATGTTTTCTCAACTATTTTTACGATCGCCAAAAAGGCGCTCTAATTCAAAGCAGTTTCCCACACACCCCCAAAAAAATGCAACGAGTAATGCTTCTTAACCTCTTTACCACGGCAAAAAAAAGACCACTCTAATCCTAAGCAGTTTCCCCTCTCCAAACAAATGTGTGCACTTATCTAAAGGGGTGAAAACAGAAACGAAAAAGTTATTTACAATGCCTCAGGAAACGATCCAACTCTAATTCCGAGTTATTTGTGCCCGAATAAAGGGTTCTGCATGCAGTCAGTCTCCGCAGCTGCTGCGATGCAGAGCAGGTGCTAAACAGGGCCAGCGCAAAATGACCGTGACTGGCAAACACTACGATAACATCTTCCAAAAAAAAAAAAAAAAAAAAAAACTGAAACTTCACACATCCTGTACAGTCTGCGTATATCTACCCATCCATCTCGCCGAGCGTATGACATGCGCGCAACCCCCATCTCGAACTCCCACAACCTATACATGACTGTGTACATCCATCTCGCTGTGTGCATGCAATCCCTACAATCCGCTGAATACATACAAAACTAACAGGTTCTTAGATATGGCACTTGTTACAGCAGTACTGCTATAGTAGTCAGTAGCGCTAATGGCCACCGCCTAAGACCCGTCCCTCCTTTTCTGAAAGGACCTCAACCCCGTTCGTTCACCTGTACATTCTTACATGCCAGGACCTGAAAAACCTTACCCTTCTACTCCCTGTCTACGTATACCAGGTATTAATAGTGTATCGTACCGGTGGTCATTTAAGCGGCGCAGTCGAAGTACACGCCTTACGCAAAGTGAAGCCCAAGTCCCATACAGAGCCGTGGTATGACGCGACACGGCATGGTTGCACCCATGCCTCTGAACTGACCTACCAGTTAGGCGGTCATGGCGGTAGAGGTGCGTAGCGCCAAAAATGGGCCTAACATCCGTTGCAGCTCGCTCGAAATGAACGCCTCATCATCAAACTGAAACCCAAGTCCCATACGTAGAGTCGTGGCCGGCAATGAACAGCTAGCCATGGCATGGGGAATTGGCGGTGCTTAGCGCCAAAACTGTAAATAAGAGCCGGGGGCAGCTCACTTGGCGTGCCATCCGATCACTCTTAACTAATCAATGGCACGTGAGTGTTCAGCTGTGCGCGGGTGACCCAGAAAAAAAAAACAAGGGCGGGAGGGCCAAAGGTGGGCGCACCGGGGAGGGGAGGGGAGGGGAGGGGGAGAGGGGAGGGGAAAGGGGGGGGGGGGGGGGAGGGGGGGGGGGGGAGGGTGATCGCAACGAGAGAGTCAGAGGCGCACAATGGCTACGCCGCCCTCGGCGGTGATTTTTAGCAGTGTAATCGTAGCTCACGGCAAACTCTGACGACGATCGCCACATTCCTCCAAGAACAAAACTGCCCTCTAGCGATGTGAGCGGGGAAACGAGGCGTTGAACATTGAAAACGAAGGAAAACAAAAAAACTTTCCGATCCACCTTAAATTATACGGGGTGTGTCTATTAATAGGTGATTTCCCCATCGTCACTGAGATGGGTTTCGTAGGTTTGTTTTAATTACTTGTGATTTTTTCTGGGGGCGTTTCATGCGTGCGTTGAAAACTGCTTCGTGTCCGGCTCCCGGGGCTCTAGGAGATGCTGCGCTGTTAGCAGCAGCAGCAGCAGCAGCAGCAGCAGAGCAGTCAAGCCAACATCGGAGAGGTGTCTAGGCTGCTGTTGTGTGGCGTGGGCTTCAAAAAACAGAACGATCTATAAATCCGATCTACGCATCCCATCGAAAAACTCGATTTTTTCGGCGGGATGCGTGGATTGGATCGCCCGATGGTAAAATTTGGGACCGAAAACACTTTTCTTCAACCGTGTATAAGAAAGACCGATTTTTTGTCTCCGATCGGGAAGTAGTTTTTTTTTATATACGTATCCGACTGCACAAGAACTAGCCTGGCGGTTGACAGTCACGCATAAAATGAAAAAATAACTGTTTCTACGACCAGTACTCTACCAGGTGTATATACTTACCCGTGGCACTCCAAGACTACAGCAGTAGTTTCAGACGATAATTTTTGAGGGTTTGGGCATCGCACGACAATGAATCGCCTGATGATGCGGGATGAAATGCAGTTTGAAACGACAGCGAACGAAAAGTTCCGCTTTCGAACGGAACCGACCTGCGTTTTACTACGCAGTGCACAAAGCCGTGTACACGCGCACCGGCAGTAGAAAGTATTACGGGGGACCATAGTTAATAGGACCTATGGTATACATAAAAACCTATATATTTAACCATTTTTACTAACAATATTTGGTCCTATTAACTATGGTCCCCCGTGATAGTACAAAATCGGCCTGTTGACCCTGCCGGCATCAAGGGGGTATCACCAGCCCTTGCATGTATTCTCATGAGAAACGGGTGCAAAATACCCGGGGACCGACGAATTATTGCGCAGCTTGCAACGACGAGTGTCGACTATATACAGCAGAGTGGGGAAGTACCCTGACTTGACCCTTTTAGGACCGTAGTCCCGTCTTCGGGTCCAAACTACTTGGAATTAGAGTGGTTTGTCTCCAACACGGAACTGCAGTCCTAACAGCACGAAAAGGGGTAGAGTAAGAGAGGAGTGACACAGGCCGAAAACACCTCTCTCAAATACTGCTGCTGTAACGTTCTCTCTTGTCCCTGCGGGAAAGTACAGCTTCGGTGTAGGCGGCTCCAGCCGACACGGCCTCTCTTCATATTCTCTTGGGGGAATACTGTAGCTTGTCCTTGGTAGGACCGCAGTCCCATTTTGGGGACAAATTACTTAGAACCTGAACGGTTTATCACAAAAACGGGACTGCAGTCAGTCCCAAAAGAGTCATGTCGGGGCCTCACTGCTGTCCTCAATTGGCCGAAGGAACAGCTCACCTCATTTTCATTTTTTTTTCGAATAAAATCATTACAGATGCGTCAGCTGTGAGTCCTCGTCCGACTGGTTGAAGTGGTTGACACTCACTCAACTTTGCAAGCTATCCCATGCGTGCGTCGAATATTGACAACAAAAAGTACATCGCGCCACGAAAGTGTTCTCTTTGTAGAGTTGCACCCGCATGCTTGGTTTGGGGACAAACTCACTTGGAGCTACTGTAGCGAGGGATGGTATTATATTTCTTTTGGCAAATTATTAACGTGTACCACTCTGTCCCCCCCAAAAAATATAAGGGTCACTTGTACTTCAACACTCGATAAAAATGCATTCTTACGTATATTTCGAGACATGGTGATACATAGTACCTGGTACTCGTAAGGCAGTAGGGTACTATGAATGCCGTTCGTGAAACCCACCTGGGCCCGATGTCAGCCATGATAGAGGCCATGGCTTCGCTGAAGAGCTGGCTGTGAATGTGCTGGTCGACCGCTGCCCTGCTCTTAAACATTCTAACGCCGGTCAGCTCGCAAAACACGAAGTGTTCATCGCACGGGTCTTCCACCATGAACATGCCTTCGAACTCCTATCACGGGGGGGCATAGTTAACAGGGCCAAATGTTGTTAGTAAAAATGGTTGAACATAGAGGTTTTTATGTGTACCATAGGTCCTGTTAACTATGGCCCCCCCGTAATAGTACAAATTGCAACGGAAAGGAAGGGGGACAGAGGCGTACGGCGAGCAGAACAAATTATGACACAACTCGTACGACCTGGAAATACAACAAGCTGACGAGACAACCAGGCACGCAACGTGCAAGCACAATGGTTGTCTTCGCCGTCTCAACGTGCGCCTATTTACGGGGGGCCATAGTTAACAGGACCAAATATTGTTAGTAAAAATGGTTAAATATATGGGTTTTTATGTACACCATAGGTCCTGTTAACTAGGGCCCCCCGTAATAGTAGATACAGCACCATCCCATTCGGCTGATAAGCA
Source organism: Nereocystis luetkeana (assembly GCA_031213475.1). Taxonomy (NCBI): domain Eukaryota; class Phaeophyceae; order Laminariales; family Laminariaceae; genus Nereocystis; species Nereocystis luetkeana. Next base: position 6,285,442 of record JARUPZ010000006.1, read on the forward strand.
CGGCGCTATCCCGTCTATGGTGAATACGGGGCCCAGCAGCCAGCGCAGAGGGTATGTTTTGTACTTACGATAGGTTACCAAAAGTGTTGTTTATCGATTGGCGTAAATATACTGTGCCGTATACACAACCAACCGCTAAAAAAAAAAAAGTCCCCTCCAGTTGCGTCATACCGTCATACCAGCTTCCACGATACCTACCGCATCTTCGTCACAGCCGATAATCGGGGTCGTGAATTGCTTGCTCCGAAGCACGCCCGGGTCAAAAGGTGTACACAACGAACTCGCGCCCTAAACAAAAAAAACTAGAGCGGAATCCTACTGGATACACCGGGTTTATACGTACAACACACCTTCCGAGACAAGATGTCAGCTGCAAAACATGCACACAGGCACACTAAAGCTATACTGGTACACAGTTTCCCTTCTTGATTTGTTGCTTTCTATTGCTTCCTTGCCCGAGTCGAACTTTTTTTTTCTCCTTCTTCCCCTTTTGGATTTATGATTTTTTCGATTTTGATTTCGATTTTTTCGACGTCGAGTTGTTATTTTCATCCTGTCTATTTTTTCTAGGTAGTATGCACATCTGCCGGGTGCCGACGTTTTAGTGTGAAGGCGTGAAATTTTCACCCCCCCGCACGACATCCGTCACTAGTTCTACTGTCAGCAATCGACGTTGGTAAGACGGTAAAAAAAACGATGTTGTTGCAGAATACCGTTACAACTTCGTACGTGCCCAGAAACCCGGGTGGAGTAGCACGTGAATCTCGTCCCTGCCAAAGTCAAGGTCGTGGGTTCGAGCCCCCCCGAGTGCATACTCGTGCTCGTAGGGACTTTTTCTTGTGAAAAAATATCTTGACTATTAATAGCGGAAAGCGCGAGAGCGTGAGTTAGCAAAATTCAAAATTCGATGAAAATCGACGAGCGTTGGGAACGCTGAACCCTCTGCGCGACAAAAATGAAGGCACGTACCGTAGTGGGGGGGGGGGGAGAAGAGTCTGCTTTGTGACCCCGGATCTGAGTTACGACTAAAAGTGCGAAGATAATAAATGGGATGAAAAATAAAAATGATATAATATATATATATACCAGGTATATAATATCTATCTATATATTTTCGAGGTTTTCTTCTTTCGGGAAAGTTATGAGTGATCCATGTTGAAGATGATGCTGCACATTGTCAGATGGCAAGAGGAATAATAATATATAGATATATATACATATATACCTCTCGTGCCTTTAAGCCCAACGACGCACCAGGTACCGTTTCACACGTGTGATAGGACAACACACCCCTGGGATGGATTCCAGGGCTGGTTTTCTCCGAAAACCGGGGAGGTGCACACACAAACATGACGAAAACGATGGTTTTGGGAACATACGCAGTACAAACATGACATGTACGTACAGCATCGAGATTTTCCCATTGGATAGACGATCGCTCGGCGTTTGCCACTCTTTGGCGTCGTCGAGGAAATCGGCTTCGAAATTCGTCCGACGGGGTGTACGAGTATGTATTTGCCTCATCACACGCGCCACACGGTACTGCTACTCTATCAAGACGTAGAAAATAACGATGTTGCAGAATATAACTATACATACCTGCCGCGCTTTTGAGCCCAACGACCTACCGTTTATCACCCGTGTGATAAGATAACACACACCCTGAGATCGCTTTCAGAAACGTGTTTCTCCTAAACATGCCTTAACCCCTTTAGAACCGCACTCCCATATGTGGGGACAAAACACTCTAATTATAAGTAGTTTGTCCCCAAAACGGGACTGGGGTCCTAAACGTGCCTTAAGCCAGCCGCACACTACGAAAGTGGCGGCATTGGGAAGAATTCGTCGAGATATTCCCACAGGCGCGCGCGCACACCTCTCGGCGTTTGCTTCTCTCCCCGTCATTAGATAAAAACAGCTTTGAGAAGTTCGTCCGAGGGGGTGTGTTACCTTATCACACGGGTGATGCGGTACCACACCCCTTCACTTCTGCAGAAACTGATCCCAGTCTTTTTTCAAGTGGTTTTATCCCCAAACTCGGTGTGGGGGTTAACCGCTATAGGACCGCATTGCCGTTGTGGGGACAAATTAGTTGGAATTAGTTAGAGTCGGTTAAGGTTTTATGTAGCCGTACAGTACAGTAATAACCCCTCTATATTGCCTCTATAATGCCGGTTGCCCGCCATTTTGCGAGTGAATCGCTTGGCACATGGGGTTCACCAGTGTTGTATTACGGGGGGGCATAGTAAATAGAACCTATGGTACACACAAAAACCTATATATTTCCCTCTTTTTTCAACAATATTGGGTCTTATTTACTATGGTCCCCCGTAATATTATTAATAGTACTTCCACTATTACGGGGGACCATATTAAGTAAGACCTACGGTACACACAAACACCTATATATTTCCCTCTTTTTTCTGGCAATATTTGGTCTTATTTACTATGGTCCCCCGTAATATTATTAATAGTACTTCCACTATTATTACGGGGGACCACATTAAATAGGACCTACGGTACACACAAAAACCTATATATTTCGCGACTTTTACTAACAATATTTGGTCCTATATGCTATGGCCCCCCCCGTAATAGCGTGCGGAGTGTACAATATAGTGCCGGTTGCCGCTAGAAATAGTGCCACTATTGTTGGCTCGCGCATATGACACAGGTACTATACAGTGATCACTACTTACTGCCGAAATAGAAACTTAACCCCTTTAGAACGGCACCCACTTTTTTATAGACGAACTTCTTGGAATTAGATCAGCGACTCTTTCGTGTCAGTACGCCATGATATGCGCGTAGCGAAAACGCGAAAAACATGTGGCGGTTCTCGTTGTTGCCTGACAGTCGATACCGGGTACTACATTTTACCAGCGGCAAAAGGAATGCACACCAGGTACAACAAACGCATCGCACCTCACAATATGATACTACTGTAAGAAAACGAGCCCTACTTACGCAAGAAAGGGATATAGACTGGGATTGGCGGGGAAATGAGAGGTTCGAGAGTCGCAATGTATCAAAGTCAGCGCAGAACCCACCAATTCTGACAATAAGAAACCCACCGTTGGATCAAATTTCTTGTTTTTTATTTCTGCAGCGTAACTGTAACCTCCACCACTCTGGGCGAACGTGTTACAGTAGGGGCGTTGGGGCACAACTATCGATACATACCGGTCCGTAAACCAGCGATAAATCGCAATCGGAACGGGGGAATCCGAGTGTGTGTGCATACATATGCTTTCCGTAGGAGTATAAGAACGAACGAGTGCGGAAGAGCATAAAGGGCGGTGGGCACATGGTTGACGTACTCTTTCATTTTGAAATAGTTTGGATAATTTGTCCTTGACCAACATTTACTTACACCCAGTAGATAAAGAGTTTTTTTATATATCTTGAGGACTCACCGACATGACGAACGGACCCTCCACCAAGAGCCTCTGCACCTTCCTGCTGCCGATGTAGACGAGAATAGCCATGTAGTCTGGGGCGATTTTTTTCCCGGTGAGGGTACACAGCACGCGCCTCCCACCGTCCGTAAACTTAAGGTACTGACTACCGGTCACGAGGCTCCTGGTTTCCTCGTCCATGGAAACCTGGGGAGGTGGTAGCAGCGTGGCGGCGTCGTCGTCGGCGACGGCGGCGGTAGCACTTTTCACGACGCTAACCGCGGCGCTCGTTGTAAGAGTTCCGCTCATGGGATCAACATCTTCAACCATTGACAAATCCACCGCCCCCTCCCCCTCCTCCTCCTCCTCCTCCTCCTCATCTGCAGCAAGTTTCGCGTTGTGGCCCATTTCTTTCCCCACCAACGACGGCTCCACCACCGGCCTCTCCTCGTCCACGGCAAGGGTCGCGGTGGTGTCGACATATTTCGCCACCGACATCGCCACCACTGCCCCTTCCTCGTTAACCGGAAGAGTCGCGGTGGGGCCCATCTCTTCCGCCATGGACGCCCCCACCACCTCTCCCTCCACCTCCGGCTGCGGTGGCGGCGGCAACGACGTCGATTTAGCGTTCTCCTCGATATCCCGTCCCTCGCCGGACTCGGAAGCCACGACACCACGGTCGTCGGCAGGCTCTGGCGCGCTTTGGTCCGGTGCTGTCAGCGACAAGCCTGACGAAGCATCGGCATGCCCCTTCCCTTCCGAGATCGTAGCGGCAGGAGGAAGAGGGACAACCGCCTTCACCACGCTTTCGACAGTCTTTTTCTCCACAGTGGCGGCGGCGGTAGCTGTTGGGACCACAACCACCGTGGCGGGCTGTTCGGGAGCCGTTTCGACCACCACCGCCGCAGGCTGCTCGGTGGCTTTTTCGGACACCACTTCAGGCCGTTCGCCACGAGACACGTCGTTTCCAACGCCGGAAGGATCCCCCACCACTACCACTCCGTCGATCTGGCGTATTTCCATGGCGGCGGTAGCTATGTCAGCAGTGGGTGGTACAGGTAGTTCTGCACAGGACATGTTACCGAGCGCGATATCCTCTGCCGTCGTAGAAATATCCTCGAGAAGTACACCGACCTCGTTTTCCCCTGCGGCGTCCTCAACGATACCGTTTTCAGTTGGGGACTCTACCGCCGTCGCGAGATGCTCCGGCACTATACCGACGTCGCTTTTTGCCACGGCGTCGTCGCTACCGGAACACTCTTCGGCTCGGGACGCTCTCATACCGTGCTGTTGTTGTTCCCCCCCTTCCTCTTCCTCTTCCTCCTCCTCTTCCTTCTCCGGATGCGGAGAAGCCGTGGTCGTCATAGTAGAAATAGTGTCCTCATCCGGGGTGGCTTGACCGTCCTCGGACAGTGGACCCACCACGGCCTCGCGTTGTTGCGATTGATCCTCCAGGGCAGGCTGCTGTTGCTGCCGCGACGAAACAACCATGACATCCGTTTCCTCATCCTCTTTCTTCTCCTCGTTCTCGTCCTCACCCGGTCCTTGTTCCTGAGTGTCACCGCCCGCCGCCTCAGATGCCTCGGGCTGCTGCTGCTGCTCGTACCGCGGTAACTCAGAGACTGCTACCACAGTGGTGGTAGCCTTGAAACCCTCGGTCGCCGCCGCGGCAGGCCCGGCCTCTGGGACCGAGGCCGCCGGCAGTTCTTCGGGGGTACGGACCGCCCGAGTCGAGGGGCTGCTGCTGTCGCCCTCCTCCTCCGTCGCCGCTACCACCGATTCATCGCCAATGGTTGCCACGATGAAGCCCTTCTTCTGTTGCTGGTCTTGCACGGCGAGGGGTGCAGACAGTGACTGCGAAACTTCAAGAACCTCCTGTGCCTCCTCCTCTTCAGTCTCTGCCTCCTCCTCCTCAGTCTCTTCCTCTCCGGCTTTTTCCGCAGCGATAGCAGACGGTGCCACCAATGACTGCAAAACCTCGGGAGCCTCCTGCGCCTCCTCCTCCTCTTCTACCTCCTCCTCTCCAGCTTTCTGCGTAACGATAGCTGACGGCGAGGCAGATACCGGTGTCTCCTGTTCGAGCTCTCGCCCTACGGGTCCTGGCGATGGCGGAGATGCTCCCCCCGCTCCAGTTTTTTGTGATATCGGCGCCACCACCGAAGGCTCAACGAGGGCCCCCTCCAGCAGCGTCGCCGGCGGAACGGGGCTGGTGTTGTCCTTTTCATGCTCGCCTTCATTAACCAGCACGGCAGGAGAGGATTTCGTAGAATCCGCGTGCTCGGGTGCCACCGACTGCTCGACAGCAGGCTCTGAATCAGCGACCGCAGCAGACTCTGATTCAGCGACCGCAACAGGCTCTGACTTTGCGACAGCAGTCTCCGCGGGCACGGAGCCGGTCAACTGGACAGAGGCAGGCTTCGTCGCGGGTGACGGCTGCAGGACATTGGCCCTGTTGACGTTGCTGAAAGGCTTTTTTTTGTGAGACGCCGCCGCCGCCGGGGTAGGCGCGCCCCGGGGTGTGTTGATGGATATTTGGCCGAGAGCCTTCTTCAAGGGCGTTGCCATGGTTTTCCGAGCCGAGGCTACTGCCACGTTCTCCTTGTCGCAAAGGTGCTGCTGTTGCTGCTGCTGCTGCTGCTTGGAGCATCTTGCGCTCCGAGTCTCCGGCAAGACATTTTCCTTCTGTGCAGCGGCGGTTGCGGCGGCGGCGGCGGCGGCGCTCTGCCATTGCCGTCGAAAAGAGGAGGCGTGGCATGGGCGGCGAGAGTCGGGGTAGGAGAAATACAATCGTACGTCAAACGTGATGATGCGTGTACTCGTCGTAACAGCAGTTGTTCTGTTGTTGCCGTTGCTGTTGTTGATGTAGATTTACTGCCGTACTGTTGTAACAATAACAATTCGTTGCTCGTTGCCACAACCTACCCAGTCGTTACCAATAATTAAACAAAGCTCAAGTGAGTAGTATGAATACCTGGCAGATTATTATTATTACAGCAGTACTGCTGTGGTAATCTCCCGTGGAATCGCCAATGTGAATCCACCGACGGAGAGCGACCGAACGGCGAACGGTGTATGAATACGGTACATTGACGAACACGCTAATAACTCCGCAACATCTCCGCACCATACATATTTTACCTGGTACGTACCTGGTATATGATACCGACGCTACACTCCCACCATCATACACCTAACGGCTCGGATAAGCACAGGATTTACACTGCTGTCTGTAATAACTGCGGCGAGTTTATCGCTACCCTGGTACCTGGTATGTTTTTGGCTTCTCACAGAGCTCGAAAGTAGCTCAGATGACAAGCACGTGCCTACCTACAGGATAGCACTTCGGGGGGGGGGGGTGGTGTGTGCTAGGCTGTGTGCTACGCGCGTAGTCGAGGGCGTACGTACTTCGTGCACGGAGGCGGTAGGGCGATCTAACACAGTAGCAGTGCGGGCAACATGACGTGTATCGGGGAAACTTTAGACGACACGTTCGTACTATTAATACAGTACTAACGTGTGTGTACTCGTACTTTTGTGTTTGTAGAAAATAACTGGTCGCGGAACAAGCGGTACTTCGACTGAGTTTTGCTTGGCTTTGTTTTCCTACTCAGGGTACCTGTGCTGTAGACTCTTGGCAGTGCCTTTCGTGCTCACTGGCTAGACTGTGACAACGAGCTCATGAGGTCAGTAACAACAGCAACAACAGCAACAACAACAACAACAACAACAACAACAACAACAACAACAACAACAACAACTTTAGGTACGAGTACGTATTGATTTCGCGGGGAAATTCGGTATGTAAAGCAGTCTGCGACAGTCTACAACCAGCAGCAGTAAACAATCGTCGATGCTGCATCGCTCCGAAGTACGATTGATGACCACTGATAATTCGTACTATTGCAGTGTTGCTGTTGTTGTTGCCTACGCACAGCGGTGCCACTACCACTATACTCCTGCTGTTGTATGTGGTGTACCTCGGTTAGGCGGCGGATGAGCTGCTCCTTCTTCCCGTTAGCCTTCACACTTCGCGCCTTCGCCAGTGCCTGCAGCTCCCTGTAGCTCAAGCTTTCGAAATTCTCAGACGCCACCTCCATGCTGCTCCTTGCTTCCTTTTGTCGACGTGAAAGGGAGTGTACGTAGGGCCGGGGGCTTGTAGGTGTGTATACGTTATTGCGCTGCTGTTCTGTTTTGCGAGCTGCGTAGTACGTGTCGTGGTGGTGAGAAAGACAGCAGACGGCGGTTGGGAATATTTTTTTCGGTAAAAAAATGAACGGTCCCAATGATCCCCAACCCCCTTAAAAAACACGCTAATATGTATCGTTTCGTTTCGATATCAAGCGTTTCATTTTCAGTTTGTCAAAGTATCGACTAGATTTTACAGCGAAACGGAACATTTTCGTGATTTCAGTTTTTCATCAACCATGAAAACATGCATGAGGAACATGGAACATGAGACACGGGCCATGAGTCGACGAGATAACATACATACGTCGTATCGTCCATTGTTCACGAGAGGCGTACGGCAAGGCGGCGTGTGTTGGGGCGCTATTGCTGTAGATAGTAGCGATACAAGGGGCGCCACGCGCTGACAACAACTTACGAAGCACGACGAGCAGAGCATGGATGTTTTAAACCCAGACCTGGCCGTTGGCGAAACTTTCTGGGGAAAGGTGTGTGATGTGTGGTGGGAGAGGAGAAGTATGTGTGGCGAGATTGCGTGTACTTGCTGATCGCGAAATCGTGGCTTGCGTCTCGTGTCTTGCTTGTGTCTTGTGCCTCGTGCCTGCGTACGATGTCATTGTGCGCTTGTCCTTGTGTGTGCTCCTGTGATTGTTTACCCGCGTGAGCTGACGCTCGTACGAACTAAAATGCGGCGGGATTGCACGTTACTCGTTGATCGCGATATCGTGGCTTGTGCGTGTGCCTTACCGTGCTTTGCTTGTGCGTGTGCCTTACCGTGCTTTGCTTGTGCCGTGTGCCTTGCGCCTGTGTACGAAGTCCTTGTGCGCCTGTAGGTGCTTTATAGCGTGTACACCTATTCCAGCGTTCGTTGATACCTGGTGGTTGACACTGCTGTTACGAGTATGTTTTTCTTCGCAGAAATATATGCGGCGGGATTGCATGTACTCGAAATCGTGGCTTGTGGCTTGTGGCTTGTTCCTTGCGCCGCATGCATGTTTGCTTCTCCACGTGTGTACCTGTTGATTGATCTCTAAAGGTATAGACGCAGCTGGCACGGGAACGCGTGGTTGCTCCAGACAATAACACGGAACTCATCTTATATTATAAATCCGAGCTGTCGAGCTGACTCGCCTCATGTGGAGCTACATCTAACGAGTGGCATTGGTGGGGTACACATTACCCCGATATCCCAATACCCTACTACCAGAACCCCTCTACAGCATGGAACTCCTCTATCTACGATGGATCTTACGGGTCGTGTTCTTGAGCACAATCAACATCCCCCCTGCTCACTATACACGACCATACTCCAACACCCCCCCAGGTCGGTAACACTGTACACGACCCTACTAATGTCCCCCCTGCTCCGGTGCATGACAAGGCACGAAATTGCAGGGTTGATAGATCGCAATATCAGAATCACCTCATACCAAACTCAGAAACTCAAAAATTCAATCTACAGATATTTATTCAGGCTCACGTGCGCGCATGGCACGATGACAAAAGGTTAATACACTATCCGTACGAGCATCTGGTCTTTTTATGTGGATTGAATGTTGAATGACTCCCTCGGCAGGTGTTTGACTGTCAAAGCAAAGGGGCGGGCGCGATAAGGACAGGCTACCCGATCAAGCACGAGTTCGCCTCGTGGGAGTACACCCGCCACAATAACGGCACCTTACCCGGAGAAATAACCACTGACGATGCGGGGGCCACCCCTGTGGGATTTGGGCGCATTCGTCAGGTCGGCGCCTTCGCAGGATGGTTTGACCACAGACCCGAGTTCTGGTTGAATACCTGCTCTTAATAGTACAGAGTGCCTCAGCTGCTACGATGTATACGGTAGTCGCACACACGAGAGAAACGAGTCTATTCGTGTTGTACGGTCGTCCTTGAGCGTTGTTGTCGATCGACGCAGCAGCACAGGAGTGCACGCGTAGATTGAGATTACGTAACTTTCGTGCAAAGCGGATTTTTTTCTAGGAGTCCGCGTACCGTCGCAGTGCAGCGTTCATTTGAGGAGTTTGTCACCGCCGCCTATCGAGGCCTGGTTTAATATGGGTTGAATCTACTCATACGTCGCCATGGCCAATCCTCGGTCGGTGGTAGACAAGCTACGAGTGAAAACGCACGCGATTTAGACGGGCTCGGTCCGAGCACAGGTTGAGCTTCCTAACGATGACTGCTGTAGACTCTGGGCAGAGAATAATGAGCATTACGTCGATGTAAAGAAGGGCAGGTTACGTACTATCAAAAATGAGGACCCCTGTAGACGGCTTGCCACTACTAATATACACTTGATACTCGGTATGTACAGCAATTAGTGGCAGTGCGAGGCTTCAACATCTACCGACGAACTCTGCGACACACACCACAGGCGTAGCTTTTCGCGAACGAAACACAAACCTTACAACAGTGGTGCACTGCTTTGCAGGGCGTACCAGCATCTGCGCACGCCGCAGCAACCGATTGACCCCCATGTTTAGCCTGTGTTTGTGACCACGGGCTGTAGGTTTCGGGCAAATGCACAAATGTGAGAATATCATCATTAGCATCACCATCGTCGTCGCCATAACCCCACCCCTTGCCCGTCCTCGAACGTTTTTCGTACCCTAAAATCAACACAATATAATCGAACCTGATCGGTGGAGAAGAACCCACTACTCCCGAAGGGGTTGTCGACCACCCGGTTTCACCAAGGTTTTCAACGACGAAAGCAGTCGCACATCCGACAGGACGAGGCGAGACTCGAACGGGAGGCGTGTAAGCAGCGGGCAAGCTTAGTCCATCTGCAGTCGAGACGGCAGCGTCTCGGAAAGCTCGACAAACGCAACGGGTTCAACCTCATCACCGGCCAGTTCGACCCAGCGAACAAACGCTGCACGACGCCGTTCCACATCGAGCCGAGAACGGTAGGCAGTGTATTTTTTACGCCAGGTCGGCTGCAGTTCTTTCTTTCCTTGCACAGTGTTACAGGGCTCGATTTCTAAGAAAGCGTGCGCTATGAAAGACAGGCTGAGATTGAAACGGAAATATAAGAATCTCAGGAGCCGCTATTTACAGGAGTTATGTGAGTGTAGACTGCCACCCATTCTCAAAATAAGCTCCCAGCCTGGACCCTGCTTTCCTGTTTCTTGTCACGAATAGGTATCCGGTACTGTACGCGTACTACTTACGTTAGGTCAGTTCGAAGTGAGGACCGAGTTTTGTGTACGTCCCAACACTTCCGTAGCCATGATCGGTGTTAATCAACACGAGGAACACAACAAATGCAAAGTTTCGTATATATCAAGAACCAAGCATGACATAGCCGTGGAATTGTCTGTGTATATATTTATGTTCACACTATAAATCATAAGCTTGGAACCGCTGTTTTTGATCGCAGCGGCAATCTGGCTCCTTGTCGAACGTGGCCGAGCGAGCGGAGTATCTCCTTCTTCGCGACTCCGAGTACAAGTTTCACGCCCCTGCCTGGAGGTGAGGGGCCTACGGTGCTCGGCAGTTCATGCTCCGACCTCTACCCGTTCATGGCATGCATTGCGCTGTGTATGATAGACGTGCACTGTTAATATTAATAGTTGTAGGCGTGACACTGTGCTAATTATACTGTAGCCGTAAGCTTTTTAGCGCCATCAACTTTTACCCGCCTGAATCAGCATGTTGAACGCATTGCACACGCGTTGTAGTAACAGTCAGCGTACAAATGGCTCTTTCGGCCAATGGAATCGCAAGTCCGCGCCGATCGTCTTGCAGGTGTCTTCACCCGGCGCGCTTGACAACCAGCGTTCGAACGCACTACAAACTGATTATTGCCGGACGAAGTTACACCAGTCGACCTGAATACTGTAAATTTATTCACGCAATATATCCCGGTTGGCTGACTGTTCAGCGTATCCCGAGCAGTAGAATGACGAACCTTAAAAAAAAAACTCCGGTGGATTCGGTGAAAATAAAGCTCAGGGTCACTGCACTTCCACACGTAAAACACGTGCCGTGTGTCAACTTAACCCGTCGCTCTCGTTGCACCAGCTAACCAAGCTGCTGCTACCTTGAAAGGGCGCACGGGTATGTTGACCCGTCCTGATCTCGACAGGATCGGGTGCGGTGAAGACAACCAGCCGGGGGAATCATCTCCGGGTGGTGTGGGACTTGCCCAAGCTTCGCGTTACAACGACATCCTCGTTTTTGGGAGCAGACCACTTGGAGTTAGTCTTGGATATTGTCTGTATGCGGTATACTGCATGCAGTATACCAGTCGGCAGTTCCAAAAACGTCAACTCCCCAACCACGCCCTATCGCTCCCTCACCCCCACTCAACCCGTTCCGACTCAACTCAACTCCGGCACCTTAACAACGAGCGCAGCGGGAAAAACCACGACAAGCGCCAGGATCTCCTTCAGCGAGAAGGCATCAACAAGCCGAAAAAGTCCGCCCTGCTCGGCATAGGAGGCGCCGACCTGGCGTCAGTCGGCGCAGAGGACATGTTCTCCAAAGCTACCTACGACCCAGCCAAGGCCTGCGCTGTCGAAGGTCTTGTCGAAACGAGCGTCCCGGGGCGATACACACCGCGCAAGCAGGCGGCGGCGGTGGCGGCAACGGCAACTCATATTACGGCGCCCACTGCCGATTCAGCCGAAACAACAGCACACACCGTGTTGCCACCCAGACGAACCGTGGACAGTCGAGGTTTGCTGGCGACGCCCGCCCCGGCTACCGTGTTCCGAGTGATTCCGACGGGGCTCGGGTATAAGACAGATCACCGTGCGGGCCGGGGAGAAGGGAGCGTCTCCGGAATCGCGCCGACAAAACGGTTTTGTGGGTCTCGGAGTGCCCCGACCCTCGGCCTGGAACCTCAAGCAGTAAAACCGAGGGTGGCATTATTACCGGGCGCTGGAAGGCCAACGGGTCAACCTCTACCCTTACCGGAAGGGGGTGTCAGCAGCGGGAAGAGTTTCAGCGGTGAAAGAGATCGAAAGCCTGACACAGCAGCAGCAGCACCTGCAGCATTGGAGTCGTATGCAACGAGAGCAAGCTCAAGCGACACCGGGAGCGGCCGATCGTACGAAGAAGAAGATAGCGAGAACGGAAGAGGGAGGAGGAGCGCGTTGAGCCAAAGCCTGAGCCGATCGCACTCCGACTTTTCTAGGGGCCGGAGTGGCGCCGGTGACATAGGGGAGTACGGGGTGTCTGGTACGGGCGCGGTGGAAACGTCGTCGTCGCGGGATCGTTTTTCGCCGGCTCTCGTTGACGACCTTCTGGGATCGGTGCGTTCGCGATATCGTCAGCCGAGGGGCGCGAGCCCAGCGCAACGGAGAAATGTCGACCAGCTGGCGTTAGATTTCGCTGCTGTGCGATCGCTGGAGCCGTAGGTGGAAAAATTCGCATATATCTGCTGTACCTGGCCAAAACCAAATACGGCACGATACTTGGCTGTACTACAGTACACCAGGATATACGTACAGTAGTGCAGAGCGCTAATGAGCGGCCTTGACGTGGTGCGGTTCCCCAGTGCAGTGGAACTTTTTTTAGGAATGGAGACGGTCGTGTGTGATCAGCCTGAGGCTGTACGTACATCACGTTCAATGAACTCTTTGGGTGTTGAAGATAGCGATCAAAATAATGGTTGATAGCTTTCGTCTTACCAACCATCTAGGAGCTAGGAGCGGCGTCAGCGCCCAGAAGAAGTACGGGTAGGATCATGATGCGCCCGTGCCGTACCACTCCTTGCCTTGCATGGCAAAACTCGGACGCCGATTTGTATCATCCCCCAGTCAAGCAGTGGTCGAAGGCGTAATTACGTGATTGCCACTTTTTCATCGTCAATGTTCCCCTCTGAAGTACCTCAAAGAGTTGAAAGAAATTATCAACCTGGAACGTGGTGAGGGACAATGGTTCGATTAACACGGCATGCAAGGCTGTATCCAAAACAGTCTTGCCTGTCGTCACAAAAAGGATTTACCGTTTTTTTAGATAGATGCGCCCGCTTACGACACGTTCGATTTACTGCACGGGGGCGTACTGCAGCAGTAGGGAAAAATAGACAACACTAAAGGCGGGAGACCCCAGCAGACGCCCATGAAAAATCTGTCGCGCAATCGCGGCATAGGCTGCCGTCACACGTCACAAGCACAAGCGTCCGTACATCGCACCGGTACATACTGCACAGCCAACATCGAACAGATCACCGAACCCCACCTCATGGTCAAGATGTTTCCAGGGTAGATACAGTAGATTCTTGATCTGTATCTGGCATGATCTGCAGTCGCTCATGTTGCCGGGTGGGAGCTGCACAATCGGCATGATCTATGCAACAGCACACGTTTCCTATATTGGATCTGTACTTCACATATCCTGCACATTCATCTCATAAACGGCATGTGAGGATCCAGATGGTCTAGATCGCGATCTGCCCCACGCGTGTATCACGGTGACAAAGAACACCTGCCTCCGGCGGAAAAAGTCAAACCAAAGCCATCCGAAGACGTTGCAAAAAAAAAACAACACTTTGTTTCGAGCAGACCCCCCCAAAAAAAAACAAATATACAACGGCATCGCCTTAGGGGAAGGGGCTGGACTTGAGACAGGGGAACACCTCCGTCCATCTCGCCGTCTGCAACCGTGCACAGCAGTGCCTTACTACAACACTTTTAGTACTACCATTACGGAGGCTATAGCCAAATACGGAAAACAAAACAGCTTCCCTTAATCAAGCCCGAAAAAAATATCAGTCTCCCACAAGTACGCGAAAAACAAATCGTCTCCGAAGCACGAAAAGACGCAAAAGTCTCCAAAGCACAAAACAAAAGCAATCTCCGATGCACCAAAACAAAAGCAGTCTCCAGAGCACGAAAAACCAAAAAAAGGGAAAACCACACACAGTAGTCTCCGATGCACGAGAACAATGAGCCTGGAAAATACAAAGAAAAAAAAAGAAATAGTCTCAAGCTCGAAGAACAAGCAGTCTCGCGAATAACTCGCGAGGATGGCAGGCAACGAGCCGACGGCGGCATCGCCGACTCAATGGAAATAGTGCTAACGGAAATGAACCAGAGATAAGGAGGGAGGGTGAGGGGGGGGGGGCGGAAGGGTGCACGCATGTCATGCATGCCCACAGTCGTATAACCATAGACCCTGGGAGGGGGGGGGGGGGGTCTGCATCTACTTGTTCGCCGGCGAGCGTTCCCAAGTAGGCGTGAATGTACTGAGGGGCGACCAGCCAGCCAGCAGATGAAAAAAAAAAAAATCGGACTGTAATCGCAACCCCTGTGCCAACAAAAACCCCGACAGAGCTACAGAGCTCGCAGCTCCATTGCTCTATCCGAAAACCCGTCGACCAATCAAAGTAATCGAACATCAACCGAATGATCTTCGGGATGCATATTTTTGAAAAGGAAAAACAGGAGCGATTACCCCCGAATCTCGACCAGAGCGCCTTCTTCCACCCAGCACTACGCTCACTATAAGCGAGATCTGCAAAGCACCCCCTCCCTATAGACGAAGCCAATATGACGTAGAAAACCGGGGCTGACAAACCACTGTGATAGGGTGAGAGCAACCGCCGACACTCCCTATAACGCCGCCGATACGCTTTATCGCGAAACTCCCCAACGCGCGCCCCATTTCGACTCCGCGGAGCTAGCGCAAGAGCACGCCCATCGCCTTCCTGGGTTTTGGTGACCCACTCCGCCTCGCTATGCCTCGCTATTTCAGCTCACGATGCAGCAGCTGTTGGTCTTCCTCGCCTGCTTGTAGAACATCTTGGATTGTCGGCTCAAGTCATCTGATCGGTCGACCAGCTCGTCGAGTCTTACTCCTCTTTCCAAGACATTGTCGATGGTTCGGTGCTGTTATAAGGCATTTTCACGACACGAGCGACAAAACAAGCAAAACAAAACGATCAGAACAATTTATTGCCACAACAAGGATTGTGTGAAAACATAAACAGTTTGTACGAGTGCGCAGCAGGTGTAAAAAAAAGACGATACACGCTGCTTGAGGTGTTCAAAGATAGTGTCGATGATCCGGTGCTGTTATCGGCATTATCACCACGAGTGACAAACAAACAGAGCAATTTTTGAAGACAACATTTTGTGAAGAAAAAAAAAAGTCTTAAAGAGTACGCAGCACGCGGGCGTAAAAAAAACGATTACAGCTGCTTGATGTGTTCAGCCGAGAAAAAAAAATGCGCGGAAAGCCATCAAGCGTGCACACGGTAAGCGGTTGTGGAAGCAAGGCCTACACCTAGGACAGAGGCAGGGTTTAACGCGAACTGTGAAAACAAAACTTGAACTAAAAATAAACACGAAAGTGGCGAACCGTTTCAGGTATCTGGAGAGGCGGTCCACCACGTGACACCTCGCGGGTGCTGGTGCATGAATTGACCCAGAGAGCGCACGCAAGAAACACAACAATAACGAGGGAAACAAGAGCAACGACACTGCGGTTTCAACGCGTTCAACAAGTAGCAGAGGCAAAAACAAGAACAACACCAGCAAAACAACAACCAACAACCACCACCAGCAAAACAACAACCAACAACCACCACCACCACCACCAACAACAACAACAACAACAACGTCACAAGCACCAACTACACTGCAGTTTCAACGTGAGCAACATATGATTCGGCAACCGCAAGCTGGGGCTCACAAGCACTTCTGTCGTCTCGTCCAAATCGCGCTGGATCTTGGTGATCTTGTCCGCCTTCGCTGGATCCTGTCAAGTGGCGACGGGGAAAACGTAAAAAGGGCAAAAGACGCATCCGATGCTCGCCTCAACAATGTCGAGAGGGCCAAAGCTATCGGAAACTTCGGGATACTTGCAGCAGCGGGGGGGACTCGACGCGCCGAAGCACAACGGTAACACATTCGATCTACACCGCATACAAGATTAGTCCGTTGAAATTTGAAACAACACCCCGAGCATCCCCACAGGAGATGCAACACTTCAACGGCTCCACGAGCGTCCCATCGCGGCCCTATATCTCCGTAAATGAAGGCCCCTAACAACCAATCGTCCATACGTTCTCCAGAAACTCTTTGATCAAAACAATGACGATCGCGGTCAATCACTCGGCATTGATATTACAGTTGCAGTATAATGCTGTTTCATTATCAGGGTGGGCTAATGCCATGGCATTTCCCAGGAAAGGGCTTGTTGTTGATCACTCGTTTGGGTACCCAACCTTTAATGATACTCCACTACGAGTACCCGAGCAACCCGGGTGGTTGCTTCGTGGTCGATGCTGCTGCAATCGTCATGTTCTTCGTCTCGTTGTCCGCTCTCAAGTGCCAAAAAGGTTTTCCGTGACCCCTTTTCGGTTGCACCATAAACCGATGCCAAAAAAAAGTGTATGTGGGCGCACTTCCAAGTTTTTTTTTCCCCTTCAATTTTCAATGTGCCGTCGAGAAAAAGTGTCCGTTTCTTTCAGTTTTCGTCTCTGTCTCCTCTCCAGACGGAAAAAGGATGTAAGCCATACCTGGTACCCCACAGAGCAACACTATTAAATAGTGCTCTTATACAACCGCAAACATATTTCAACTCTACGAAACCTCGTCCCGGATACGGGGTTGTATATATGTAGCTGTACAGACTTTCTTTGCAGTGGTCCATCGCTGTAGTCCCACCGACCACCCTCTACCCCTCCCTCTCGGCACGGGGCTAGCTCAAGAAACAAGAGACCAACAGGGTTGGCTACAACAAAAACTTGTACCCGGTACCTGGAATGAACGCTTGTGTGTTGCTCCTTTCGTGAATGCGTGTCATCATCTTCTCATTCGCTCACCTGATAATCCGCGATCATCTTATCCATGGGCGGGAACCGTATTGCTTCGTGTCGGATCTCGGACTGCCACTGGACTTGCTCCCCGTACTGCTCCAACAACTAAATCACCCGAAGCGGGGGAACACACAGGCATTGAAGAGAGAGGGGGTGGGGGGTGGGAGGGAAGGCTCTCACAATCGCGCAAGCAGAGGACTCGCGGTGTACTTGAATGCAAAAACCGCAAGCCTCGTAACTAGGGGAAAATTATGTGCGATGAGGGGTTGCGCCCTCCTGCGGCGCGTGACGGCTGCTGTTGTCGGGGTCACACGAAACGAAAAGCTCAAGAATCAGCAGTTACTGCTATTAATACATGTGGTCGCAACCCACCTGCATGTTTATTTTTGGTCTAAACTTATTTATTTTCCTTTCATCCATTGTGTTCGCCTCATCTCTACAGTTTCTTTCTTCGTAATTCAGACCTATCATGGTCATATATCAGGTACTTCGTCCCCCCCCCCCCCCCCCCCCCCACACACACACTACGGTGCGCGCCTTGGTTTTTATCGCGAAAGAATTCAGTATTTTCTTCCCTCGTCGACTCACGCCGACCAGTGCATACACACGCCTATATGCGATCAATAGTCAAGTTTCGCATAAAAATCTGTGCACGAGGTAATATGCTCTATTGGTAGGCTCGGTGTCCCGTCGCAACAGGAATTCCTGCCTACCATTCTACCACTCTGGCTGTGAATATAAGAGCGGCTCGGTCTTCATGGTAATGTATAAGCGTTCCTTATATTTCCGCCCAGACTTCTCGAAGACCACTCTGTCCGGAAAAGTAAGTACCGGCGACTTTCATGGTACATTTCCCGACAGGGCGGTACCGTATAGGACATCTTGCTGTACAGCGCCAGTATATATATATATATATATATATATATATATATATATACATACCTGGTAGTACGAAAACGCGCACTAAGAAACTCAGCCTGGGATTCACAGAGAACAAGAAATTGTCCCCGAGAATCGCTACAATCAAATTGGAGTAAAACACACCTATTCTCGAAATAAGAAATCATTGACCAGATTTCCGGCCTAGTTCTAAAAAAAGAAGCCCTCCCTCAAATACAACGTGCGCTATGACAGCCTGCATGATATGAGAGGAACCTAAGAAACCTAGCAGTCTCCATTGTTTAACCGAAGTGAAGTGGAAAAATCAACCCTTTTCAAAAGCAAGAAATCCAGCGTGGACAAACTTTCCGGTTTCTTATCTAATACGAAATTCAGCTTGAACCATCTTTTTCCGTTTTTCTTGTCAGATGAGACGCCAATCCCGGACCAGCGTTCCGCCTTCTTACCCGGTGTCCTGCACCATATTTCCTGCTTCTTATCGGACGAGAAATCCACCCTGGACCAGCTTTCGGGTTTCTTGGGTGCCCTGTACCAGGTACTGTCTATATCCGCAACACAGCCAGCCGGCCGTCGGGATCACCTGGGTCAGCAACACAAACGCCACTCGTGGCGGGTACTCAAGGTCCGCTGTTACCGTCCCCGCCAAGCCGTCTTGCCGCATGTACACGTGCACGTTGTAGTCTGTTCCGGGAAAGGCGGTAGCGGTGGCGGCGGTGGTGGCGGTGGCGAGACGAAGAGAAGGGAGGTAAGGTACGGCAGGCGCGTCGGTTGGTCAAACAGGCCACTGACGCAAAATGTGGGCGGTGGTCCGTGTGGGCGGTGGCCCATGAGAGAGAGGGAGAGATATGTAGAGATAGAGATAGAGATAGGCAGATATAGAGACAGATAGAAATGATCATAGAAAAGACGCGAGAAACGATCGGAGTGCTCCTGCTTCCGTTGTATCGGGCTCCTCATTTGACGAGGTCTCTTCTCCACACGCACACAACTTTGAGAAGACATGCAACACACACAACTTTGAGAAGACATGAAAGCCCAACCCAATGGGCTTTAGAGGTATACATACACCCGAAAAACCACAAGTCAAACACAAATTCTGCTTCGACGGAATTAGGCGGTTCCTCGTCGGGAGAGATAAATGATTCGGCAAAAAAATAATACGCCTAATACCAGCATGCGTCGACAGAGCGACAAAGCGACAGGGGGGTGAGGAGAGAGAGAGAGAGAGAGAAAGCAATAGGGGGTGATATATGGAGTACCCTACCCGCGCAATAACCTAGAGTTGAACGAGAGACACGAGAAGCACGATTCTACTCGTGCTGCTGTGCGTCCCGTCCGCACGACCAAAGACGGTGTGTATGTCTGCATTTCTCATGTTGCTAGCCGCAATGCCTGGCTCCCCAAGTGGGGTAACGTCAAATATTTCACCCATCGGACAGATCATGTGCAGATCATCCGCAGACCATTCCCACTTCATGATCTAGATCGTTCAGGGCACATGTCTTCCTGATATGTATGATATGTATGACCTGAATGGTCTAGCTCATGCTGCCGGGTGGGAGCCGTATGATCTGCACGCCCTACAGTAAGTACTAGGACATGTCTCCTGGGTTGGATCTGGAGCGTTAATATATGTACAGATCCTGCACAAACATCGTAAAACGGAAGGTTAACATCTACAGTAGATTATCTGCTGTAGATCGTGATCTATCTGTACGACGTATGAAACGGCTACGAATCTTAGGGGGCGAACGCCCTTAATAGCATATAGGCAGACCCGTGCCCTCACGTTTGGGCCCTAAGGCATTCACGTACATTTACGCGGTCTGGATATCTCTCCATCTCAAGCCGGCTAGCTTTGCCATGACTGCGGTTTCGCATACGTGGAGAGGACGACAGCAACAAAAGCGACTCTAAATCAAGTACAACCCGGTGAAATTCTCTCCACGTCAGAATCGATCGTGACGGATATATTTGTAGCCCCCCCTAAGACCTATGCCAACGGAAACGCGAAGTTTAAAAGTTTTTTTTCAAATATATCGCTTTCAAAAAACAGCCGAAAAAATTCTCGTACCGCCGCTGTGGGAAAAAAAGAGAAAAATGTTTGATTTTTTCTTTTTTTTCCCCCAACGGCTGCAGGCGGCGCAATTTGTGTTTTTCTGGTCGCAAATTATCAACACGGTGATCGAAACCAGCTCGTGCGACGATCGACGCTCGATCTCGACATAGACTCCGCCCACGGCCAACCCACTCGGTATCTGGCAAGCCCAACGAGTATAGATGACGGCCTCGAAGATATCAGGTGGATCCATGTCTAGGGGGCGAGAGCTTGCCGGCGGCGTCCTACGGTATCCTCCCAAACCTGAAAAAAAGTCTATTGTTTGCCATTCGAGACGGATAGAGAAGTTTTGTCTTCTGTTTTGTGCAAACCAGCGGCCGAATGTTTTTTTATCACACCCCTGGTCAGCTCCCGCCACATGACACCGGCCATGGTGTGAAGACGGTGACCCTAGGGTGGGTCGGAGCCCCTAATGAGCGCACTCCGTTCAGAATTCATGGCGCAATCGTTGGTTTTGTTGATCGATGTCTGTCGAGGACTCGAAATCTCGCCGCTTCGAACCAAAGATCGGCCTGACTTTTTCTCAAGCCGATGTTGGCCCAACATCGGCCCCAGATTTGCTTTTTTTGGGCTTTTCCAAAAGTTAGGAACTTTTTTTTTTTTTAGGTGGCCCATAGGAAGCGTGTTCTGATTTTTTTGGCGGGCATCTTTGAAATTCAAACTTTTTATTGCAACTTCACTGTACCATTGGCATAGGTCTAACCAAACACTTTCGTTCGTTTTTTCCAACCTCCCACACCCGTTTTTCGAGTGTTTTTTCCAGCTTGTCGCGGTGCACGCAGCCTCACCCCATCATACAGCAGTAGTGGTCCCTCTATAGTGCCGGCATCATACGCGCCAAGCCAACAATACCGGCCCCATATCGGCAACCGGCACACTGCCGAACTGGTTAATCCCACCTGTGCCGAGCGATTTCATAGGCACTATATAAAATATAGAGAGCAACCGGCACTACTGCTGCTACCTACTCGAGCGAACTTCGGCCATGATTTTCTCACCTTCGTGCTGTACGCTCTGCCTTTGCCCGGGCTGCGTGCGCTTCACGATAGTCTTGCTGAAGAAGGTACACATCTCCTTGATCCTGCCATGACGTATCAATCAACACATCAACACAAGGGTCAGTCGCCCCCGGCAGGGCGCACGCGAAATTTTCAATACCTCGGACAGACCATCCCCTGATCATTCCCATATGTAACAGATCATGGTCTACTACATAGATATTTCAAGGCAGATCTATTCCAGATAGTGCATGATCTAGCTCAAGCTATTGCCGGGCGGGATCCGTATAACCTGCATGATCTAGAGTGCTAGGACATGTATATCCTGGGTTGAATCCGTACTGGACAGATCCTGCACAACTTCTCACAACGCCAGGTGAGGAACTAGATGATCTGTTGATAGATAGATAGATAGATAGGTCATTATCTATCTGAGGTGTGGAAGTTTCTCTCGAGTAAGATTATGTTTCGTACCACTGTGGACGGAAATATATGAGCACCACATGCTCTTCCATAATCTATCCCCCCACGGAGCTTTAACGTGAGGACCGTTTGGTCTTCATGTGTATCCCCCAACGGTGCTTGAATGTGAGGGAGACCATTCGGTCTTCATGCTTATACCCCGACGGTGCTTGCATTTACATCCAGAGTGGCAAGGCAAGAAAAGGCCTACTTTTCGTAGCAATAGGGTCAGGGCTGCTCTGATTGGCTTAGGGTCGGGGTTAGGGTTGGAGTTAGTTGCTCTTTGCCTCGTACACAGTGTGTGTCAATCATCTTCTTGAAGAAGGGGTGAGCAACCCTCCACCAAAGTGCCGAAAAAAACGCTTTGATTTCACATGGGTGAGCAGCCCTCAACAAAGTGTACCGTGGAGCGCTCTGATCTCAGATAGACACGAAGACAAGCAAGCCCACCCGAAGCTCAATCGTCACGAAGTTCCCGCAAGGATACTCTGGCATCGCACAAGGATACGGCGACCGTTTCCCGGCGGCTCATTTCCTCGTCAAGAAGGAGAGGGTGCCAAAAAGTTGAAAGATGCATTTATCGGAATGCCCTCGACCAGATACATAGATGAGGTACATCTCTCCAAAATACGTACACTCCCTGTTCGATTCGACACTTTGGCAACCTTTCCGTAGTCCAGGGGGTCCCAGCCAAAGTCGAACAACGCGTATTCTGGGAAAGCTCTCGATCAGACATATATCGAGAGATCTCTCCGAAAATACTTTGTTCGACATGGGCAGCCTAACCTCCTCGTCGCGTCAGGGTCGAGCTCCGCAAAACGGCCTCGCGCACCCCCGTGAGAAAAACAAAAGCGAAGCGGTGGCGCAAACACAAAAAAACTTACCGTAGAACTCTTATCACTCGTGTGATAGATTGAACACACCCCCTCGGACAAACTACAGAGAAGGTTCTCTTGACAGCTGGAAGACTTGATAAACTGAAACGCCCGAGGAAAGTGTCTATGGAAAGTTCCCGACGATGTATTTCCAAACGTCACCATTCTCGTTGTGTGCGCCCCCCTTAACCCTTCTAGCACTGCAGTTTCCCGTTTTGGGGACAAACAACTTCGAATTATACCGGTTTGTGCCCAAAACGGGACTCCAGTACCACAAAAGGGTAGGGGGCTGGAGTCCCGTTTTGGGCACGAACTATTTGACCCTTTTAGGACTGCAGTCCCGCTTAGGGGACAAACCACTCAAACTCCAAGTAGTTTGTCCCCAAAACGGGATTTGCTGTTCTGCAAGGGTTACAAAACCCTTTCAGGACTGCAGTCCCGTTTTGGGGGCAATTGGGGACAAATTACTTAGAATTTGAGCGGTTTGTCCCCAAAACGGGACTGGAGGTCTCACAGGGTTGAGGCACGTATTGGAGAAAATCAGTTCTGAACTTCGTCCCAGGGTGTGTGTTATCTTATCACAAGCTACACGGTAGCTCTAACCTCGAATTGGCGGGCGCGAGATCGCCGCTAAAGGAGGTCCCACGTGTCAGGAGTAGTTTCGTTAACCCCTTTAGAACTCCAGTCCCGTTTTGGGGGCAATCCACTCGAACTCCAAGTATTTTCCCCCCAATTGTCCCCGAAACGAGACGGCAGTCCTAAAAGGGTTAAAGACCTTCTATTAGTAGCTCGTTCCAGATTCCAGGAACCCGACGATCGGCGAGTTTCCGAAAAAACGTCTCGCATTTTTGCGCCCACGAGACTGAACGCCGAGTGACCAAACATGATGCGATGGTTGACGGAGCTTTTGCCCCTTGCCGGACATGCATCCATCGCTCACGGAACTCCCTCACTGAAAACTCGCACCGGTGCTATACAACGTGTATACGAGAATAATAGAACTATAATAATAACAAGTACCAGGGTATTAGTTCGTTTGGGCTGGTCGGTGTTGCGTGCCCGGTCAGTTACTCGACCGGTGGCTACTTTTCCCTTTTTTGAGTTTTCTAGAGTTTTTTTGTTATGTTCTTCGTTCTTGCCCGGTGGCTGCGTACGAGTTATATTACAGCTGGTACAACAAAACGAACGCCTGCTGTGTTCTCCTTCCCTTTGCAGCTGCAGCTTGCGACACCCCCCGCATTTCAAGCCAACCATATCCCGAAGAGGAGCGTTGTACGTACGATGTACAAATCTGCTCGAACTCGTTTACGCAATTTTTTACTGGAGCTTGTCTTGCGACCCATGGAAGACTGCAGTGCACATTTTCCGACCCAATATCGGGATGTCGGGGAGTACGTACCTCGAATGTATCATACTGCTGTACCAGGTATTAATACCTGGTACCAGGTAGCTATTAATAACACCCACTTTTGAAGCAACACCATCAACGCCGTATGTTGATTGCTCATTGTACCCTGCAGGTTTCTATTACTATTAACAGAGGCCTCTGAAGGCAGAACGAACGTCGAAAGAGGGAATCATGAACCGGGAGTACTCAAAACAGGAAGATACCCAACACCCCCGGGTACGCTGGTACCCGTGAACTTAGTACCCGCAGGTTCCGAAAAACTGAGGTTGAACCCCATATACCCGTCAAGCGGGAATACCCGCCGGGGAGCCCCGCGTTACACGAGAAACTCACCCTTCTACCGATGTACATACAAGAAAAATACGTGGATATCCGGGTAAAACAAGAAATTCGGGAGCCGTAATACTGAAGTTGGTGTGGGACACACAGCGGTAGTCACGGCTCAGAACACAAACCTTTCAGCAAGAAATCTGGGCCGGGCCTGTATCTTGGTTTCTTACGCCGGTACGGCAGTACTACTAGTAGTCTGCTTGTACTCGAGATCGAATTCGCCCTACCTTGTACGAGGATAAGTGTGTTTGCGGTGTATAGTACCTGCTACGCATCATACCTGAGAGGGGTAAAAAAAGCAGAGTCACTGCCGGCGGAGTTGCCAAACAGGAAGCAGCGCAAAATCAATCACTCTCGTCATGTTGAAGCTCCAGCAACCCTGACTCGACGTGAAATAGAGTTCAATGAGGGACAGACCCTGACATCGCATATACCCGAACGGCACTGCTGTTGTCCCGCCGCATCTGGTACAAGGGTCGTTACCGGTACGAGTACAGGTTTGGGAGATCTCGAGATCTCCTGTTTTTTGTTTGTTTTTTTTTCAGCTCATCCCATTTATTAACTTCGCACATCTTCTTCTCTCTCTCTTTCCAACTCGTAACTCAGATCCGGGGTCACATAGCAGGCTCTTCTACCCCCTTCCCGCTACGGGTACGTGCCTTCATTTATTTTTATCGCGAGAAGATTTCAGCCTTTTCTTCCCTCGTCGACTCGCATCGAATTGTGCCTACCCACGCTGCAAGGCGCTCTCAACAATAGAATCCTTTTATTTATATATTTTTTTGCAAATAAAGCCAAGTGTGTCCGACCCACCCGGTCCTGTACGGTAACGACTCGATGACTCGATGTATATGCGTACATGTATTTTAGAAAAGAAGCAAATCGGGACGTAGAGAGGAAAATATGAAAATATCAGGTATTCTCTCGTACGTCGTAATAATCAGCTGGTAAAAATGTCAAATTTGATGTAGTGGAGGTTGGCGTCGCGCCGTAGAACGCATCAAGCAAGGGTCGGGTAGATCATCACTTGAGATGACATCAAACGCAGACCTTGTAGACCTGTGCTAGGATGTTTTTCCTTGACACTGCTTATTATTAGAGAACCTTGCGCGTTGCCTGTTTCCAAGCCTATTTCTGTTTCTGCTCGGGAGTGTAAGGAGAAACAACACAAAAGGTCTACCCAAACAAGTGGCCCGTCACCTACCCCTGTCGTTGAAAGAACCCAAAAGAGGCCAGCTCGTTGACTTGCGACAGCATCACAGGCTCCGCCGTATCGCGGTTGTATCGCATCGTGCAAATAGAGACGACCTTCATCCTGCCTCCTGCTTTCTGTCTCCTCCTGCTTGTCGTTGCTTCGTTTTGTTTGTTGTGTTTTTGTGGGCAGTGCCTCGGAACCCTATCCCCTAGTGCCCGCTTGCAAAACGCCTATTATTATACTAAGTGTCGACTCTGCCTGCCCCATATCACCATCCCCTGCAGGCTGCGGAACTGCTCTAGGTCAAGACTACCTGGCCGAGTCCGAAAGGGTGAGCAATAATGACGAATATATCGAGATTGCGCACGGCTAAGCCAGTGTCACGTTTGGTGGGTAGATGGCGTTGCAACCCCGCCCCCGAAGAACATTAGAGGCAGGTGGAGGTGGCGAGTGGCGAAACGAATCAGCGATGTTCCAACTGGGATTCGGTAACTGCGGCACTGCTGCTGCGTGGCCATCTCGGGCATAGGCAGGCAGGAACCACGACGACCATGAGGAGGGCTGTCTTATTTCGGTGCCGTCCGTGCCGCGGAGAAACTCCAGAGTATATGTCCGTAGCTTGTGGGGGGTCGAAACGTGAAGAGAGCACAAACGAATGTCACTAACCATACAAACCAAGACGCGCACCACCGTTTGCCCGCACTTCTTTTTTCCATGTCAAATGTGAAAAAACCCTCCTATGCACTCGATGAGTGCTTCTGGTTTCTTTCACGCACGCCATCATCGCATCGCCCAGTTTTGATGCGCTCGTCCGTTGCCCAGAATCCCCTAACGAGCCCCCCTGCGTCTGCGCCTGCACGCACCTGCTCCCGTGCCCCCCTCCACCCCTACCGCGCGTGTGTTGCGTTGGATTGCTCGCGCTCCCGGAGCAAAGATCCAGCGGGGGTCATGGAGCTGAGATGGCTAGCGCTCGCCCTCACCGCAGCGGGGCTTCTGCCAAGCGCTGTGGTGGACGGTTTCTACTTGCCTGGCGTGGCGCCCGTGACGTTCGAGTTTTGCCTGAACGTGGAAGTGAAAGTTAACAAACTCACGAGCGTGCACACGCAGCTCCCCCTAGACTACTACTCCATGCCCTTCTGCCCGTGAGTCGACTATATGGTTGCTATTGTAGGCGGGGGGATGTCGGTCGAGGTCGTGATTTTTGCTACAGCAGTACGTAGTATTTCTGTTTGTGCTCTCCTCTACCTTCCTCCGCAGCTTTTTCCATTTTTCGAGATCTCACCAGGTTTGTTTCTGCATTTTTTGTATGTTTTGTGTGTTTTGACCTACCTCACTGCTGTACTTGTAGCGCTCGTTTGGTTTTTTCGTTTTTTAGTGATGAAACACAACCAAATCTTACTTTATCTTGTTAATATTCAAGCCCCCACATTCTTTCATTCGCCACACAAGTTTGGGGTGTCCAATCAAAGACCACCTCCGCCTTTTTTCTGTCGGATCGTGCGAATCGCTCAAAAGTGAAGCACATATCTAGGATATTATGACACGTATCGTACCGCTCAATCTATCTGGTACGATGTTATCGTATTTTGTGGATGATATGGTCATGAGGTATGATAGATGACAGATGATAGAACGAGGATACCAAAGAAAGCAGGACGGAGACTGGACTACAGACAGGGTAGCGAGACCGACGACAGCAGTAGTACGTTGGTAAAACCTGTCTATCATACCTGGCATCGCTCTGTGCCCTAATACAAGGTACATTAATTCATTAATGTTCAATATAAATGGTTCTTATGTTTAAGGACAGTGATATGCTACTTGTACCACGAACTGCTGCGGTTACCGTATCTGGAAGATGCTTTTTGTTTTTGTTTTTGTTGTGCTTCGGTTTGCCTGTTATTTCCGTTGATTATTTCATGAGCTGTGACGTCGTATTGTTTCTTTGGCCCGTTCCACATTGTCTGTTTTTTGTTTATCTTCCATATAATGTGTATGTGGCGCTTGTCGTATCCAGTACGATGACGTGACATTGCATTGTCTATTTACTGCAGAACAATGTACTACTTCTGTACCTGGTATGTGGTATGTCTGGCGTAGTTTAGTGCCCACAGAGCTGTATCTCTCTAGGATTGAAGAATCGGCGTGGACGCTGGTTGTGCTAGATGTCGATGAGTAGAAAGAACGGTTCAATGTGAAAAAACGCACACATACTTCAGTATATACGAGTACAACAGTACAGTACAAACTCGTGTTACGTTACGGAGTATGCAGTCCCGATATAAAGCGTACTACCTGTGGCCACAACATTGGCTAGAGCTGCGATTTTTTGTTTCCTTTGCGATACGGTATGATCATAGGTACGACATCAGTGCATACTCGCAAACTCGCAGCCAGCCTGTTTGCGTGCAGCATATCATACCTGGTACCAGGTATGAGTGAAGTGAAAACAAGGGTAGGACGCACGAACCCTCCACAATAATTGCACTTCATACTCTTCTTTCTTGCCATATTCAAATTTATGTCGATGTCGTACGTGTACACCCAGATCCCAAACATAATTACTACCAGGTACTACATTGTACGTAGTAGTATTATTCAAGTGATACCTTGTACCTGGTACACCATTGGTACTACTATGTTCTATTCTATAAAAATAGTGCACACGAGGGCTTCCTGTCTCAGGCTGGGTCGTATGCAATTTTTTTGAGTGATTGAAAAAGGCAGGAAGTCGGATTTTCCTACGACAAAAAAACACACCAGATCGGTGCGCCATGTGCCGTCTTAGGGCGTGTCCAAACAGAATCGTAATCGAAAATCGAAATGATATAAACGAGGCGCTGATTGGTCTTTCTTCAAAACACGTTCCCCTTCGTTTTTCAGGTTCCGAGAAAATGAACGATTTACAACCCAATGCGAAAATCAAAAAGTTGACGGCTCGAAATCGAAAAGGAAATCGAAAGCACGAACGGCAACAATTCAGCGCTTCCTCGTGGTCAGCGCAGCCACGTCAAAATATCACATCAGGACCACCGTACACAGCATCCTACCCACAGCTAGCACGGCAGCACAGCCGCACAGAGCCCCCCGTAAACAGCCAGCAGGCGAACCACAACACCAGCCCCGACGTTCCCGGGTCTTTGTTTCCCGGCGTTCGAGCCGAAGCGAACATAGTTTGAGGAAAATTGAGGATGATACACTCGAGAACAAGGTCGGAAGTTCGTTCTCAGTAAAATTCCAAGTTTGATATCGGGGGGTCAACGTTGGACTCGCCACCACCTCCATGGGAGGCCCAACGACCTCCCGTAATCGAAATGCCGTCGCGTTTGCCTGCTTCTGTGGTGGATCTGTGTTACCGAGCGCCTGATTGCCGGCATGTGTGCACAGTTGCGAACGGCCCAAGTAGGCTGTGCTCTCCTTTGCTTTTCGCCTGGATGTCTATTTTCACTTTTCGATTCTGTTCGGACATGTCGGCTTATTTTTATCGAAATCAAAATGAACTCGATTTACGATTGCGCTTTCCGATTCTGTTTGGACACGCCCTTATCGTGATTTTGGTTTTATTTCATGGGAGAACTAAAAAAACAGAACAGAACCGACATTTTGAACTCCACGTGGACCACGACACGAACAAGAGTCGCTCACGCCGGGTTGGGCGATCAACCTTCACCACCAGCTAGCAGCGGAATGTGGAACCTCCTGGGGAGCTGCGTAAGGGGTTTGCTAGTCGCTGGACTAGCAAGGAGCTCTCGCCCTCGCGGAGCATGAGCTGCTTGCGGCGGTCGTAGTCAGAAAAAAACCGTTAGATTGTGTTGATACTGCTGCTGTAGCCTCGTCCTATTCGTTTCCAAAGTTGTTTTGCCTATAGAGCAGCTGCAGTTGGGCGGCCGCAAGGGACACGATGGTGGCCAAGGTACTGATGCTTTCCCTCTCCGTGGGGGCCGATGCACCAGTGTTAGAGCCCAGCTGTGTACCTGGTACAAGCGTAACCAAGCGTGTAGCGTCGTGACCGGTGATGAACCTAGTCTATAACCTAAAAAAAATTGTATAATGCCACCGAGGTCTTGTGCAAAGCCAAATTTTGTCACTTTCAAAGTTGATCAGAAAGGCTGCCAAAAAAAAACATTTCATCGAATTTCAGGAGTGATAAATCTCGGAGGAACATTTTTTCCACCAAACAGGCCCCCATAAGACGTGATTTTGATAAAATCTGATCAGATATGGGACCAGATACCCCGAAGCCTCCGTAAACAGTCATGTAATCACCTAAAAAAAAAATGCAGAAGATCCGGCCTCATGACCACAAAATTGGTACGTACACCCATGTGGCACGAAGTATCTGTCTGGGATGAGGAATGAGGACGGACACTGGGTGTACTTCTGATGACTGGTAGAAAGAACGATTTCATGTGAAAACGACGCTCACGTGACGATGTATATACGTTGGTATTACGTATATACCAGGTACCTGGTACCCCTGGTACCAGGCTTTTACCAGAAGCCTCTGAAACTACATGGGTCGATTTGCAGACGCCCGGTGTGATTTGACGCCGCTGAAAGTAAGTAAAGACGATGTGACGATGTGACGTGCCCAAGGGACACCCGGAGCGCACGATACTCGTACATACCGCCTGCCGCATAAGTTGCCTGAGCCTGCGGCTGAGGCATTCACGCAACCGGCAGCGAGTTTGACGCCCAATCGGAACACGAGAGAGAGGAAAGAAATTTCGTGTTGCCCCTGTTCGTCCAATAAACCGGTGTAAAGGCACTCGCCAGCAGATTATTTTACTACGAATATAAGATGGATACATATTTTTAATAATAGTACTCTGTGCTCTTACCTCGGGTGTATCTATTAATAGTACCAGGTACACATTTATCAGGGATGCGTGTTACGCCTCACACGTACGCTCGCGGCTCACATTCGCGAATTCACGGTTCGCTAAAAACTTGCCGTTTGTGGAATTTTCAACATAGCCCCTGGCAGAAAATGCCTCCATGTATACTGGAAGCCCTTACGTTTGCCGTGGTGGAAAACGTTTTTAAAGGCCTTATATTCGAGTAGCGTTTGTTACGTGGCATTTTTAGCCCCAACACTTCCTGCAATGGCGTCGACGGCAGGACGTGAGATTATGAACGGCGAGGTCCGTTGTTTGATTCTCGCCTTCATCCCCCGAAAAAAGGGGGAAAAAAAGGGGATATCTCATGTTTAAGAACCTGTAAAACTCACTTACCTAGAAAACACCTACCTGGTAGGAAGAAACGATGAGAGCAATGCGATCATTGCATACTGAGTCCAGTACCGAAAAGTCGGAGGTAAAACTTGGCTACTCAAGAGTCTCATCGGGGTTCCTGACTTACTCGCAAAAAGAGATACTGCTGTAAGTCAAGTTTAGTTAGTGAGGGAGCATGTGGTGGAAAGCGAGTTTGTAAGCCTTAATTTCGAGTAGCGTTTGTTGCGTAACATTTTTAGTCTAAATTCCCTACATTGCCCGAACGGGGATGGCAGCAGTGATTCTTGATTCATACCTCTTGTGGATGTCTTCAAGATTTGTGGTTTTGTCATTCGCGGTGCCGTTTGCGCTACGGCTGTCTGTTGGCACATTTCATGCGAACCGGCGCCGTTCGCGCGATTTTTAGCCGTACTACGCTTGTTTTATGGCGGAGTACAGGTACGTACATTAGGCGAATCGTTTTTCTCGTGTTTCAGGGCGATGGCAGGGCAAATATTTTCTCGGAGTATGCATGCCGAATATGCATGATCTATGGTATATGATACGCACTGCTGTACCAGGTACCGGGTGGTACCGGGTGTTGACCCTTTTAGAACGCCAGCCCCGTTGTGGGGACAAACCAGTCAAATTTCAAGTAGTTTGTCCCCAAAACGGGACTGCGGTTCGAAAGGGGTTAATAGTATTGCAGAAACATACCTGGTATATTGCTATTGGTATTAAATGTAATGAGAACCCGCAAAGAACAAAGATGAGAAGCCGTCGCCGAAGTGACTTGGAAATAAGGTTTGCCGGCCGCTCGCCAATAACAACTGCCACGAGGTTGATGTTCGTATGATATACAAGGCGCTTCGCTCCGCGGGCGGCATACGCCGCCCGCTACGCTCGCTCAGGAAAGAAAAGTACATCAAATTACCATTCGAAGCGGACAGAGGTCCATGATTGAATATAGTTTTTTTATTATGATCGTAGTTGCAAACTGGCGACTTGATAATGCCAAGAATCCCGCCGCCATGCTTCAGGAGAAAACAGCACGGACGCCGCATACGCTTCGCATCGCGGGCGGTTGCCGCACGTACGTACATACCCCAGGTAGGGTACTTAGTTTATTCTTTTGATATGCTGTATGTACGAAAAAAGAGAAAGAATGAAACCGAAAAATTCGGAAAGAAAAAAAATCCGTACCTCTCGTGCAATAATTTTCTGGCTGATTGGAACACCTTGCACCGGTCAAAAAAGAAAAAAAATGAACAGCAGAGCTTCTCTCTCCGCCTCGTACGCCGCCCGCCCCTCTCGCGACCACTTCGCCACCGATTCGGTCCGGGTAAAACTTTCCTCACTCTCTGCCACAGTCAGCCCCGTCGCCCGCCTCACGTGAAGCCCGGTGCTCACCGTGGCCGTCGTTCGCCAGCTCGACAGTATTGTTACTCAGACTGGGAGCTCCCTCTTTCAACTTGAGCGTGGTTGCTAAAATAAGCACCGCTTGAACATTATCTTGCAATTTCGAGCGACCCTTACATCTCGTACATACTCTATCCAAAATCACAAATTGAGGCCAGACAGAGCCCGTTCATGCATCCCTCGTGTCTCGAGGCACACGCGCCGCCTAGGCACGAAAGCGGCGACCGCGCTCCTTGCAACCCCCCCTCTACCCGTCAGCACCCGCTGACACCCGCGACGGCTCCGGGCTCTTCCGCCGTGCCGTGCTCGGAGTACACATACATGAAACGAAAGAAGAAAAAAGGAAGAAAGGACTGAGAGTGCCAAGAGACAGGAGAAAACAAAGAACCGCTGGAAAGGTCGGCAAGTGTTAAACGGAGGCGGTTTCGAAGTGGGAGCTCTGAGAGGTCAGGGATGTACCAACCCATACCAACCGAGCACGCTCAGGGATTTAGATCTAAGTAAGTGGCTCTATTTATGATATTCACCATGTATCATGCCATCATACCTACCATCGGTACCATACCGTACCGCTGCTACATCTGCTCTGTGTGTGCTCTTCACATTAAACCGTGATTACTACCCGTCTACATCGAGCACAACCGGTGTCCTTGCCGATTATTCAATCCTATTATAGAAGAGATACAAGCTCTGTGGTCACCAAACTAAGACACATACGATACCAGGCACAACTCAACTGCAGTAGGATACCGGATATACATATATATATAATATATACTTCGTACCCCTGGTATATATTTTATATACTGGTATTAATGGCAAGCAGGTTGCAGCCTTTGCACCCTAGACTTCGGGCAGATGATGTCCGAGATTCGTACTGTTTCAATAATAGCTTCATCCGATTCTAACCCTGGCCGCCAAAAGGCACGCCGAAGGCGTGTTAGCCCTGTTCCCACCGCAAAACTAATCCAGTCTACGTAGTTCCGAGCAGTTTGTCCCCGATTTTTTTGTGCAGGATAAGTCATAATGGTACGCAGTGAACACGCCGAAGGCGATTTTCGTCAAGTAAGGCACGATGTAAGGCAAGCCTCATGCGCGCGTTTCCGCGATTTTAAAATGTTTTCTATTCATTTATTTTTTGTATGCCATGAAGGTCCCCGACTTGCCTTCAAACCTCACGTGGCCCCGAACCCGGTTTCAGGGAGTTCGTAGTTTAACGGCGTTACTTTAGTGCACAAAAATGCGCAAGTAAAGCACGTGAGGCACGAAATAGAGTTTAAGCCAACCAACCCTCTTCTAGGAAAAGGTTCTACTGTCGACATGTAGAGCATGCCTTAGCGGCCTGGGCTGTGTTTCACAAGTTCGACTGCTGTGCATCCGGTGTAAAAACGTACTCGTAGATCGAATGGCCAGAACGCGGCGACTGGTACCGGTAAGAAATTGCGTAATTGAAATCTAAATCTAGACATGAAAGATGCTACTCCACTCTGCCTTGCAGATGTAGTGCCTGTCCTTGCAGATATAGTGCCTGTTTTCGTGTGGTATGAGCCAGTTATAGCTGATGCGTCGCCCCGGACTGGCTTCCGGATCGAGGTTTAGATCGGTCACGTTCGTAGTCGTACATGCGACTAAACATGTAAACATACCTTCGTACTGCAGTACTATGAACAAATGATACCAGTACCTGGTGCATCCCTGGTAGAAGTTATCGTACGGGGTACTGCTGTGTGGCTTGCACGAGGCGTTATTTTGCAGTAGCACTCGTACACTTAAAACACAAATTTCATGCTGACATACACACCGTGTAACACTGTCACACGTATGGTATGATAACGCACCCCCTTTGACTACTTTCGGGACTCATTTTCTCGACAATAAGGAAGAAAGTACCTCGTATTAATTACATAATAATGCCTACCGGCGCGCCATTTTCGTTGTGTGTGCTCCCCTTGATCTAATCTGCAGAAAGTCGGGTTGGAAATTGGTCCCAGGCGGTGTGTTATCTTATCACCCGTGTGTTGTCCAATCACCCGTGTGTTATGCAATCACCCGTGTCACGCTTTGTGTCGAACAATCATTTTTACCACGAGTACGTGGAATACCTCGTAGCTGGTACGTTATACATATTTGGATAGTGCCTGATATACAGGTAATACGTATTAATAGCTGTCTGTTTTATATATATGAAAGACCTGGTCCACACCAACCTTGTACGATGTGAGCTGCTTCGAGCGGTTGACAAAATCGTTTTTGGTCGATTTGGTGCTTTCAGCTATTTCCAGATGTTTTCGTAGACCTACGTAAAAACTACAAACCTGAGTATCGACCGATCGGTTGAACTCACAGCTGACGTGCCTTTTTTGTTTCTTACAAAACCTGGAAAGCGAGCAAATTGGTTGTTTGCTTCTCGGAATGAAGTCACCCACGTGCCAGGCACGTATTATCTCAGGCGTTCCCAGATTTGTCATTTATCAAAATCCGCGTATCGAACGATGCGCTGCGTTTTTTTCTGTATTATAGTCCGTTACCGTACCTTTCCTATCCTACCTTCCTGTACTCTTCCCTACCCTACCCTATCCTTTTGATAGCATTGCAGGCGTTCACAATTCAACAATCTGCATACAGCCGGCATCAAAACAAGACCTGGTACACGACAGATATCACCATAACATCCCTTTCGTTACCATACCCTTGCCTATGGTGCCATATACCCTAACTTACTATTTATGCCAGGTATAAGATGAACCTTAGACCCTATCGCACCCTACCACCTATGTACTACTAATAATATTAATAGTACCCTACCCTAATTTACTACCGGGTATTCACAATGTATTTGTACGTTTGTCTCTTACTATGTAGCTCTCGAGATTAAGAAATACCAGGTACGTGTTTTTTTCATTTTTGTGTAGTCTTGGGGATAGTTTGTACCTGCCAATTTGTATTTTAACGCTTCAGTTTTTCTACTCATCTTTCCAGTAGCTACCATGCTTTTGACCCACAAAACGTACTAATAATATAATAGATTAAGGTACCAGGTATCAATCATACCAGGTACCACTTTTGCAGTGCTCAACATTTTTTCAGATTGTTCGAAATGAGCCTCAGCCTGGACTACATAGGGTTATTATTTATAGGGATGGGGTTGGGTTTGGGTCGACACCCTCTGGTGATTTGTAAAAAAAAACATCCAAAAGCACGTAAACCCCCCAAAAAATCAAAAGATGTTTGGTACTTTATCTTGTATCATTTGTGTGCTCAAGACCGGTCACAGGGACTCGTGTTTGCTCTCCAAACTGGAGTTAAGGTCTCGTAGGATTAGAAACTACCATTAATAATGTTAATAATGTTAATATTAATAGCAGATCCGGGAGTGCGATTCTTACAGTCCTTCATGATTTGGTCCCTGCTCTCTGATGCACTCGTGTTACCTTTTTCCCCTTTGCAGGCCAGACGGCGGAGCGAAAATGACTTCGGAGAACCTGGGGGAGTTCTTGACCGGGGATCGCATCGAAACATCCCCGTACAGTATCTACATGCAGCACAACATATCGTGCTCCGCTCTGTGCCAGGTGCGTGCTTTCTCTTTTGAAGTCAATGCTACTGCTGTAATGACGGTACAAGTAGTAGTACCGGGGTAGCTGCTAGTACTATACTGCTGCTATCGTATGTGTTCGTGTTGACATTAATTGTACTATCCTGCTGTGGCTGTTTCTACTGTCGGCCCTGTTCGTTCCTACTAATACCGGTACTATAATTGTCTACAGCTGTATGCGAGTATTGATGTATTAATAAAACGTACCAGGTACGAGGAATACCTGGTACCCTAACCCTAAGGCATATAGTTGAGTACCTCGTAGAGTCTAATATACATGCCTGGTATATTCTAAGTGAGCCATTTACACACTAGACTGAGATGTGTGCGCGCGGTCGCGCTTTAATGTTTTGCTGGGTTTGTTGCCCACTATTAACCTATTGGTGTTGACATAAATATCATACCGTATTAATAGGTCATGCTGGACTCGAACTGGAATGTGAAACATTTTGGTGCGTTGCTGACATTTTGACCTACC
Source organism: Nereocystis luetkeana (assembly GCA_031213475.1). Classification (NCBI taxonomy): domain Eukaryota; class Phaeophyceae; order Laminariales; family Laminariaceae; genus Nereocystis; species Nereocystis luetkeana. Next base: position 6,321,795 of record JARUPZ010000006.1, read on the forward strand.
AGGTATTGGTAAGCGCGTAATAATAAGTGGTGCTGGACGAGGATGACTCTTGACTCAATAACCCAATGTTTGATGTGTTGCGGATTACCTGGTATTGTTAACCTATTGTATGAATACTAACTGTTGATAGGTGAGGCTGAGCGAGGATGACGCCGACTCGAAGGAGAAGCTGGAGAACTTGAAAAAGGCCGTGCAAGGAGAGTACCGCCACAACTGGATTATCGACAATCTGCCTGCTGCGTCGCTCATGGAGAACGAGGTCAGAGCGGAAGCCAATTTTTTGGGTGCCTCTTTGTACGTTTCGTGTTTGCCCTGAACGCTGCTGCCGCGCTGTCGCTGTAGAAACGTTTTCTCCTTCCCCCCCCCCCCCCCCCTAACGTTGCTGCTGCTGTAAAAACGTCCCGTTTGTAGAAATGAGGTGGGCACTGTTGTCTTCTTTTTTGTACCTTTTACTAGCCGACTCTGGATAACGACGTCTAGAAATCGTTTGAGGAGTAGATTAAAAAAAAACATTTCTCGTTTTTGTGTGGTACAGACAATCAGAAGTCTCGGATTTTGCTGCACGTTTTTTATTCCACAAATGTTTTTGGTGTGTCGGCGAACGAGCCAAAAGGGTGGAAGGCGCCCCGGGGCCGTGTAATCTTGAGGTATTCTGTGTTGGAAAAAGTGGTGTGGAGTGGCCGCCACGACTCGAAGGGTGGAGGGAAGTCACACGGAGAAGTTGGCCACCCTGTGGGTCCCCGTCCGCGCACAACGCATGTGTTGGGTCACGTGATCAGCACCAAACCCTCGCCGGTTAGCCATCGTTCTTTTTCGCTCTTGTCTCACGCACCCACGTGCTATATACTTATTGTCGCCCTTCCCCACCCCCCTCCATCTCGTCCCCTCCACCCGCCCCCCCCCTCCCGTACGCCTCCTCTATCGGTTTGGCATGGTCAGTTGGGCGGGACGGAGACGTACTACGCTCAGGGATTCCCTGTGGGCTACGAGGACAAAACCACCAAAAAGCTGTACGTGAACAACCACGTGCACATGATCGTCGACTACCACCCCATGGAAGTCGGAGAGGTTAGTCCATTTCGGCTGTCGCCCTCCGTACATGATATCCCATCGCATGACTCGTTGAGGTCGGAGAGATTTGTCCAATTCAGATAAGTCCATGTCGGCTGTCGCCCTCCTAATGCCCCGTTGAAGTCGGAGAGGTTAGTCCAGTTCGGGTGTGTCGCCCTCGCTGCCCCTGTTCACAACAAGGTGGGCGGGCGGGTGGCACAAAAGCTTTCATCGATTGCTGCTGTCGTCGTCGTCGTCGTCCCCCCCCCCCGCCCGCCTTCTCCTCTCAAGACAACTATTGCGGGGGGCCATAGTTAATAGGACCAAATGTTGTTAGGAAAAATGGTCGAATATATAGGTTTTATGTATACCATAGGTCCTATTAACTATGGTCCCCCGCAATAGAGACACGAGGAAGTTGAAATGTCAATACAAACTAAGAAACATGCCAAAAAAGAGGTTGCCAGCCATAGTTGATAGAGCTGTATGGGAGAAAGTCATAAAAGGGCGAGAGCTAAAATAAGGTGGGATAGCGTAGTTAGGAAAGTATTGAAGCATATAGGGGGGGACCAAGAAGAGTTGATGTCCGCCGGGTAGTTTGGGAGGTACAAAGCAGAAGTGGAAAATGAATGGAAGGAAAGAAGGGAAAGGCTAGCGCTAAGAAACAAAGTGGAATCGGGAAAACAGTGGAGGATATACGGGGGACTGAGGGAAATATTAGAAATAAAAACGTAATTGCACGGCCCAATGGACTTGGCGAAAACGCTGAAACTGCGCTTTCGTGTAGGTGACCTGGACCCGCCAGAAAGAAGAAACGAGGTACCAGGTATACCAGTAGCCGCGAGGGGGAGGAAATAGGTGCACATATGTACCCGTGTGGCAAGGCAATAGAGAGTAGAACTCACATAGTAAGAGAATATGAAATGTACAAAGAGGAACGGGATGTGTTGGAAGAGATGATGGAAATATACGAATGTGACATGGAGTTGTTTTGATCTATCAGATAGCGAGAAAACGATCGCTATCCTAGGAGATAGATGGTGACCACAGGCGGCGAAACAAGAAGGGGATAGGGGTAGCTATTGTTTCAATGCGATACGAAGTATATGGAAACAATGTCATGAACGCCCTAATGTTGGAGGTGTCTCTATTAGGAGTAGGAACCGTGCTCCGTCTCGAAAGGGGTGCGTGGTCAATGGTCAAATGACGAAGGCAAGCAACAAAATGAGTACGCCCCCCCCCCCCCCTCCCTCACCCGCCTCCTCCTTGAGGTTGTGTGAGGTGGTGTGAAGTTGAGTTGGGATGGAGTGGCGTGGTGTGGCTGGCGTGTTCCCACCCAGAAGAAAATCCCGATTGCGGCGGGCGCAACTACTGTGCATGAGACAGCACTCGATCAGAGCGGTTTTGCCGGTCGTGGCCGCAAACCTATCGTCTGGCGACCCGTCGGGAACGCGATCGTTTTACGGCACACTTTGGGAAGGTGCCCCCTCTGTCCGCAAGGGAATCGGGTACTCGTATCATGCATGTGGTGTAGGCACAGGAGTGTTGCATACGTATCATACCAGGTGCACGCACGATACGGGAGTGTTGTTTGTTTTGTTTTTTAAACTGTCTTTTCGTTCTTGTGTGGTCGTAACTTTTGTCACAAGCGGACCAGCTGTGCACTCGACCGATTGCAAAGTCGATTCCCGTCCTCGTAAGCTGCATTCGGTTTGTGTTGTTGGCGCTCTCGGTTCACGTGCGCAACCTTTATGACCAAAATTCGATCGTTTGACCAAAAACATAAGACGGCGTGAGTGGCATCTGTAGATTCATAAGGTCGCTTTTGACTCTCGCCCCAGGTTGTGAATGAATCGACATGAACTCGAGCACCACCACGTCAAGCCCCCGAATCGACGAATCGAGCCCATAATCCTTTTTTATTTGCATCCGCTGGAAAACTCCGTTTCACTCCCGAACAATTTTTGGCTTTGCGAAAACAACGATTTTACACTGCCCCGAACCGTTTCTGGTCTCTTTTTCTAACCTTGACAACTCGAGCAAATTATCGATTCCCACTTACCAGGTAATGATCTAGCTCTTTCAGGGCAGATACATTCGTGATCTGTATGATCTGTATGACCTAGCTCATGCTGCCGGGTGAGAGCCTTATAATTTACGTGCTCTAGCAGATGTTTCCTGGGTTGGACTAGTACTCAAAGTCTGCTGCGCGCGCACCCATCGCCTAATAGCAGGCTAGGATCTATGGACGATATATGAGTGAAATATCTACTGTGAGTAAATCGTGATCTGTGTCCGATGGGTCTGGCCTTCCGGATAAAAAATTTGCCTCGTGCCGAGACCTGCGCCTCCTCAAGAGACCCTTCCCCGGCTACGTACGAAATTCTTTGTGTTCGTTTGTATGTATCTTTTTTCCGTTCTTGCCTGGCCTTAGCAACCCCCTTCTAGGGTGGTCGGCTTCAAGGTTGAGCCTTTTTCCGTCAAGCACACGTTCCAGTCGCCGAACGCGTACTGGTCTGGAGCACCGGCGGAAATGCCGCCCCTGAGCACATGCGACAAGGACAACATGGTCGACCCAGTCAAGTTCTCCAAGGTGTGTCGATTTTTTTGATTTTTTTTTGCTGGGCTGTTTACGGGCCACGACCCGACCCGCCGGGTCGGGTGAGGAGGTCTCCAACATGTCACCTGAGCTTGTCGAGCTACAGCATAGTCGTACAAACATATTACTGACTTTCTCGAGCTACAGTACCAGGTACAGGACATATATCATGCTAAGATGCCGAGCACTACCAAAAGGCCGGCTGAAATTTGTAAAGGTCGTTTGCTGTTGATTTGTGCACCCCAACGGTCCTCATATTTCCGTCCGTCGAGAATGGTGTATCCGAAAGCCGTTACGGTATCCCGAAGTTAACGTAGATGTTATGTTTCCCCACGTGAGAAACATATCCAACCTGGGTAAGCATTTCTGTTTCCTACTGTGTACGAGTACGTGTTAATCTGAGTGAGTGTTCGGTTCTACCCGTGTGACCCCCCCCCCCCCCTCCCAAATATCACGACGTGCTCCGTCCCGGCATTGTCGGGATGCGAGGGAGGGTCTGTGGTCGTACAACTACGGGCGTGCATGATAATGAGTACCCCCCCTCCCCCCCAGAAAGCAAATCAATTTATTCGACGCTGTCATCTGTATGCAAGAAAATCCGCCTCACAAGCGGTTCAAAATAGGATGCAGCTCACCCTTCATGCGACTCGCGGAACACCTCACGGCGCTTCGAGCTTGGTGCAAGCGATGTCTGCCTGGTCGATGAAAACCCGACATGCTCCGTCCCGGCGATGTAGGGAAGCAAGGGTCTACGGTCATACGACTACGGCCATGCTTGACGTGAGTACACCCCCCGGCGCGCGCGATTGTCGAGACAGGACTCGAGCCAGAAGCAAGAGGTGGCCGCCGGAGAAACGATAATCTTCACCTACGACGTGTCTTGGAAGGAGTCTGACACGCACTGGGCCAGCCGCTGGGACATTTACCTCACGATGAACCACGCCGTCAAGAACAGGGTGGGTTTTTTGTTCGTTTTTCGTGTTAATTTTGGCGATAGTCTGAGAGTAGCGTCATACCTGGTGCGTACCTATTACATACCAGGTGTCTGGTATTTTTTTTTACGTTCGAAATTGCTCTGCAGAATACTGGCGATAGTGGGATAAAGTGTGTATCTGGTATGATTATGCGGCTGTCATATCTTATTATGATTTTTAACTATATCAGGTAGTGCCGTATATGCGCCTGGTATCGTTCGTGTTTTATGTTTTATGGTTGTATGTAGCGATAGCTGTATGGATTTGTGTGCACGGCTGTCTAATATGTGCGCGATGCGAGTGGAGCTGTGGGGAAGCCGCAACGCGAGTGGTCACCGGGGATGGAAGCGCGTAAGGGTTGTGCTTTCACTTCCGGGCTTGATGGACACCACGCGTCTGCAGAGGAAGGTGTGACTGCTGTGTCACACGGTTTTGGAAATTACCGATACCTGGAACTACCAGGCAGATACCGTCTCACACGGGTGATAACTAACGCACCCCCGGGAACGAATTCCCCATCCGTTTTTCTTTGGAATAGGGAGGGCACACACATACACAACCGACGGAAGGTTTGCTTCGGAGAGATTATTGTCGAGGTCGTTTCGTCGACGATTCGCTCGGAAGTTGCTCTCCTTCCCTTTGTCGAGAAAATGAGCTTGGAAAACCGCCTGGCGTGTTTCTACGGTATTTGTTCCCACATTACAACCCCTTGAAGACGGCAGGGCCGTTTTGGGGGCAAATCACTCAAATTCTGAGTACTTTGTCCCCGGAACGGGACTGCGGTTTTAAAAGGGTTGAGCGGTGAATGATGTGGCGCTGGTGCATGTTCTCAGCAAGTATATACGGATACCTCGTAACCAGCTCTGTCCCAAATAGCATTATGCCAGGTAGGGGTCGTTTCTATACTTTTTTCTTGAATACAAACACCCCTTGTATACAGTATCGGGACAAGGTGGTGTACCGCTGTTCACTATCCAGTGCATGTCCCAAAAGCTGTGAATGGATGGATGCGTCCCCTTTTTGCAGCTCAAATGGTGTACGATCTCGATCGCGCGCGGCTTGTTTTCCCCCACCGTGAATGCACGCCGACGCGATTTTGTGCGCAGGTGCACTGGTTCTCGATCGTGAACTCGCTGCTGATCGTGCTTTTCCTGACGGCGATGATCGCTATGATCCTCATCCGCAACCTTCACCGGGACATCATGCGCTACAACCGAGTGCCCACCGACGAGGAGAAGGCGGAGGAGCGAGAGGAGACGGGCTGGAAGGTAGGGTGCAGTGCGGTGCGCCTAGGCTTTACGTCCATTCCGGTTTTTGCTTATTGTTTTTGAGGTTGGTTAGTTGGATTAACCCTTTGAGGACTGCAGTCCCGTTCGGGGGGACAAACCACACTACTGTACTTTCAAGTAGTGCGTCCCCTAAACGGGACTGCAGTCCCAAAAGGGTTCAAGGAGCTGAAAAATCTTGGAACGTGAGAGGAGAGCACTGACGATGAACAACCAGGGACGGTTTCGGCAACGATCACTGCGTGATTTAGGGGATGATACAAGTAACGATTTCAGCAACGGCCACTGCTTTTGCGTGATTGGGGGATGATATTCTACGACGTGGTGCCCAAACTACAATGGTTGATGCAAGGAGTCGTACGGCACGGGCGCGGCAGGACTGCCCTCCCGTACTGCGTCTGGGCCCTCACGCTGGTCTTGTTCATAGATGGTTGAACACAACTTGAGTTATTCATGTCGTTGGTCGCTATCGAGGGAGGGCTCCCGATGGGGTTGAAAAATGTATTGTTTTCTTGTTTTGTACCAGGTAAGTATTTTTAATGGGTAATAATATGGATGGTACGTATTACATTCGAAGTATTGTTTTTTTAGCGCCAATCATGCTGTACCCAATCCTCTCGTAGTTTTTTATTGTTTCGAAGCTTTTCAATGGGTCAAAGGAGTAGCGTCTTAACCCCGATTATGCCGTCGTACCCATTGCGCTCGCTGTTTCTTACTGTTTTGAAGCTTTTCGATGGGTACGGAGCATAAACCAAGTGTTGTATCTGTTGAAATATCGTTCAAGGCCACTTGTGCCGTATCCGTTCCGTTCTTTTGTTCCTTGTTTCGAAGCTTTTTAATTGATTAGGGGCCATAAACCAAGGATTTATAGTATCAACACCTCGGGAGCCCCGTTCTTGTTCGAGGGCTGGTGGTGTACGGACACGCTTGACGTTTTCGCCTTTGCGGCGGTATTTTTTCGCGTCTAATGCTAGCCGGTGCCGGTTGCTGTTCCTGCCCCTTGCAGCTGGTCCACGCCGACGTTTTCCGGCCACCTTCGAAGTTCCCGATGCTCTTCTGTGTGCTGGTCGGGACGGGTGTTCAGCTGCTGTGCATGGGCGTCGTGACCATCGCCTTCGCAGCCATCGGGTGAGGGTATGCTGGTGCTTGGTTTTCTCCCTGCGCTATATAGATAGGGGTTGGGGTATAGGGGTATCTTTAGTTTTGGCCGCAACATTTCTAAAAATGACGGGGGGGGGTGTTGCTCCAATCGAGGACGTAGCAGTGCTACGTTCGTACAGGTACCCAATATCGTGAATCCCTGTTGTGTTTTACGAGTCGTGGCCTTTGAATATTATACCCAATAAAATAGGCCGAGGCTAACCCTTCAAGTAGCACTGCACTACACTGCGCATAAGAACCTAAATCTGACTTGAATTCCCAGTAATTTTTCCCCGAAACGGAAGTGTGTGCCCTAACCCTTTTAGGACCGCAGTCCCGTTTTGGGGACAAACCAGTCAAATTTCAAGTAGTTTTGTCCCCAAACGGGACTGCGGTTCTAAAGGGGCTAAAAGGGGATTAGTAAGCCTCCACTTTTTGTCCGAATCCCAAATATTTTTTGCGGGAGACTCGGTGATATCACAGAGCTCCTCAAGCGAGTAACCCTCAGAACGCACACACATGCTATACACCCCTACGGTTTACTACAAAATTGACCTTTTTAGGGCCGCAGCCCCGTTTTGGGGACGAAGTACTCTTATTCTGAGTAGTTTTTGCCCAATACGGGACTCCAGCACCAAAAGAGTTGAGGAATACGTACAAGGCACTTCAAATGGACTATAGAGTAGTTGGAAGTATGATGCGTGTATTATATTATATTAGGTATGATATGCTTGTAGCGCGGCCGGCCCGGGAACCCTTATGATGCCACAATCTTCTCTCCTATTTATATGTGAGGCACAATTTCAGCAAACATCGTATCGTTTAAAGTTTTGACGGTCTGAGGGAACCCCGGGAATAAGCCGCCAGCCACCAGTGTCTTTTTTTGTTTCGCCTTTCTTTTTCTTGTTGTCATATATACTCCGTTGGACGTGCAAAGGTAAAAGGTGTGTTCCTTTGGACATGCGCCGTCGTTTTTCGTCAATTGTTCGGGTATTAATTGGTGTGGGATACATTTTGGAAAATCGAAGATCGAGACACCTCAGCTGTGTGATGGAAAGTTTTCTTGAGACTCAATCTTTTGGCGAAAGGTGCGTATGATTATTGGATCGCGCGTGCCACATTTTGCAGTCGTAAAACTTTCACATCTCGGACAGGTGATGATCTATTTATCCATCTACAGTAGATCATCTAGTTCATCACCCGTCGTTGTGAGAGGTTGTTTGTGCAGGATCCGTCTTACAGGGCAGATCCAACCCGGGAAACACGTGCTATGTGCAGATGATGGAGACTACACGGCTCCCACCCGGCAGCATGAGGTAGATGATACAGAACATGCCCGGTACAAAGGAGAGATGTATGTTCTCAGAAGATGGTGAAATATGCACTGTTGTAGATGATGAAAGAAGTGGGAATCGATCATCTGTGCGAGGGGTGAAAACCTCCAAATAAATATGTTGTCACTGTCCCTAGATACAAAGGACTTTTGTATGAACGTTTGTATGCAGAATGAACGTTGGTATGCAGTAGGGGCAGTGGTACGTACCACGGCGGGAACAATTCCTGAAGGTTTACGTACCGTCGCTATTACAGGGGCGCATAACAGCAGTAGTAAGAGTACTATGCTGCGAATGATCTGTACATGGTCTGAACGTGATCCGTCTGAGGCGTGGAAGGTTGTAGGCGTCGGACGGATGACGATCGAGATCAGGCACTTATCGTTGTAGGGCTTCAAAGGAAAAAAATGGCGAAAACGAATGAGGGTACTCTAACAGCCTCGGCCACTGCTTCTGGTTGGCTGGGGTCCACGGGTACAAGAACGATCCGATGTGAAGAGCACACGCGCACAGATCCAACCCCAGGCAACGTGTCCGGCTACTGTAGGTCACACAGGTTGTACGACTCCCACCCAGCAACACTATCTATACACAACAGATCAAACGGATGAGGCGTGGACTGTAGGTCGTGGCGTGGGAATCGATGATCCCTTTTGAGGGCCGCGGGTCAACTAGAGACACGGCTATGTTCGAGGTCGATATGGCGAGGCGAGGTCGTGAAGAAACATAAACCATGTTCAAGACGTTATCGCGAAGTCCTAAGGAGTAGACCCGATCAAAACCAAGTATGAGCCCGCTCTAAAAATCTTGATAAAATCGTGCATGAAGACTTAATTTGCGTACATATATGCTGCATTGCCTGGGTGCGCCTGACTACACGTACGAGCTGGGCCAGCCAACGCGCTGCCAGAGCCGATAGTTGTTTATGCCCAGTCCAATATTACGTGTGTCCACGTGGTTTTTTTTTCAAGGTGATCTATGTCCCAGCCAACGTTGGAGATGCCGTGCTGTTTTTTCTTCTTTTTTTCGCAAGAAAAGATGACCGGTCAAAACATCCGTAAAAATATCAAAGCGGCCTTTAGCTACCGTAAAAAGTGAAGAATAAAAAGGAGTGGTTCGGAACACAATTGCACAATTGAGCTGGGGCATCTCAGTTGTACTGTCGTGCTCATTATTACACGTTTTTAGTATAGCATTTTTTCGTTGTTGTATTTCTCGACGAGTGATGAATTGGGCAAAAAATACAACTCGCATCGATCGCCCCCTTGCGTCTCCAACCCTAGCTACACAAAATTTCACTTCGATGAACGACGATCTTTTTAGCTGTCATGCGAATCTACGGTAGTGTCGAAACGTGTTGGAAAAAAATCTACGTGGTATTGATATAACGCTGGTACATCTGGGGCTTCTCGCGGATATCTTGGCGAGATCGAGTTGGATTTGAAAAATGGTCAGAATTTTTCATACAACTGTTTGGTTTTGCATCCACACGATAATATGTCAGGATCCGCACTCCCTGCTTTCAAATCCTGAGTCGAAAAGGTGGTGGCACTAAAGCCTCAAGAAATTTACTCCGTTTTGAAGATGGCCCAGCCCGTATACAAATGTATTGACTGCATAAGACCAACTATTTATTGGAAATACGTGTTTGTTTTTTTGTCGAAAACCCGCGATTCACTCGGCAGCATTGTCAAAAACACCGGTAGACTCCTCAGAATGCGCCTTTTAGTTTTGGAGGGCTTTCCCGAGCAGTTTTCCGTCTCTTCAGGGTCGTAGTTCGACTGTTCGTCCGTATTGCCAGCTCTGAGGACACCGTAAGTTTTCACCAAAAACCTTCGAGGATCATCATTTCCGGCCCCAGTTCTGGCAATTAATCTCAAATTTTGACCCTCTAGAGAGAACGAAGTGGCAGCTCCAAAAAACAAGCGAAGAGTCTGAAGCAATGTAAAATCGCCAGGAAGCCTCTCAGAAAACTCCGAGTCAGCATGCTGAGGAGTCTACCGGTGTTTTTTGCAGTGATGCCGAGTGAAACTCGTATATTCAGCCTCAAAACTCAGTTCCTGGAGCCCAGAAATAGTTCCCCATAAGAGTTGCTCTAAAACAAGATAAAACTTCCTGTACGAGTTACATAGCTGTCTTGACGTGTTCGAGATGGGTACTGCGAGGTCGTGAATGGCCCTCGGAGCCTTTTTTTTCATATTTTTTCAATATTATGTTTTCGTATTTTTCATACCGGGTATTCTTGTCGGTGCGTGCGGTTGGCTCGGGGACCCTTATGATGCCACAATCTTCTCTCCTATTTATATGTGAGGCACAATTTAACAAACATCGTATCGTTTAAAGTTTTGACGGTCTGAGGGGACCCCGCGAACAAGCCACTAATCACTGACACGGTACTACGGGTTACACCTACGTATCGGAGAGCTTTTTTTCCCGTAAATTCCATGTTTTGGTCGCGCAATTTTTTAATTTTCCACAATTTCTTGATTTTTTCCCAAGTATGTGCAATCCAACTTTCCTTTTTTTTATTGTGAAGAAATTCACAAATTGTGACAGAACGCCTCCTTATCTAAATAGAAAATTTCCAAATTTGGGAAATTCGGGCAAAAAAAACTCTCGGATAAGAATGAGCCTAAAAGAACCGATGAGGATGATTAGGATGATGTTTTCATATTAGCTAATTGGGCTGAAATCTAGCCCAATGAAGCGTCTCTATGGAAAAACGCAAACAAGTACCGGGTACGGTACAAAACGTGTACCATAGCAGTACAAGTACACAAGGGAAACTGTACAACATCCAGTAAACCTATGCCAATAGAAGCGCGAAATCCAAAAGTTTTCTTTCTAGACAATTGCTTTGAAGAACAGCCGACAATATCCTGGTACCGCCGCTGTGGGAAAAAAAATATTTTTATTTTTATTTTTTCAAACGGCTGCAGGCGGCGCATTTTTTTTCTCGTTGCAAATTGTCAATAGCTGATGGAAATCAGCTCGTGCGACGATCGACGCTCGATCTCAACATAGACCAGCCCACGGCCAACCCGTTCGGTGTCCGGCAATGCCAACGAGAATAGATGACGGCCTCGAAGATATCAGGTGGGTCCATGGTCTAGGAAGCGAGAGCCTGCCGGCGGCGTCCTACGGTATCCTCCCAAACCTGCAAAAAAAACTTTTTTTTGCTATTCGAGACGGATGCAGAATTTTTGTCTTCTGTTTTGTGCACACCAGCGGCCAATTGTTCTTTAATGATACGCCTGGTCAGCTCCCGCCACGTGACACCGGCCATTGCGTGAAGACGGTGACTCTAGGGCGAGTCGGAGTCCCTAACGAGCACAGTACGTGCAGAATTCATGACGCGGCCGTTGGTTTTGTCGATCGATGTATGTCGAGGACTCGGAATCTCGCCGCTTCGAACCAAACATCCGCCTGAGTTTTTTTTTTACCGATCTTGGCCCAACATCGGCGCCAGAATTGTTTTTTTGGGGATTTTCCATAAGTTGGGAGCTTTCCGTTCGAAGAAATGTGCCCATAGCAAGCTGTACCTGAAATTTTCTGACGGGTGTCCTTGGAATTTAAACTTTTTATGGGAACACGAAGTATATAGAACTACATACTTAGATCACAACCCCTGAGCGTCCTCGGTTGGTGCATCCCTGGCCTCTCAGAGCTCCCACTTCCAAACCGCCTCCTTTCATTACTTGCCGGACCTTTCTTTTGCAGTTTTTTGTTTTCTCGATCATTCCTTCCTTTTTTCTTTTTTCGTTTCGTGTGCGTGCGTGTTCTCCGAGCACGGCATCGCGGGAGGACCCGGCACCGTCGCAGGTGCCAGCGGGTGCTGGCGGGTATAGGGGGGGTTGCAAGGAGCGCGGTCGCCGCTTTCGTGCATAGGCGTCGCGTGTGCCTCGAGACACGAGGGATGCATGAACGGGGTTTGTCTGGCTTCGATTTATGATTGTTGATAAAATATGTACGAGGTATTAAGGTCGTTCGGGACGGCAAGATAATATTCAAGCGGTGCTTATTTTTGCGGCCACGCTGAAGTTGAAAGAGGGAGGTGTGCAGTTTGAACACCAACGTTATCGAGCTGGCGAACGACGGCCACGGTGAGCACCGGGCTTCACGCGAGGCGGGCGACGGGGCTGATTGTGGCAGAGAGTGATAAAAGCTTTACCCGGACCAAATCGGTAGCGAGGTCGTCGCGAGAGGGACGGGCGGCGTACGAGGCTGAGAGAGAAGCTCTTCTGTGCGATTTTTTTCTTTTCTTCTTTTCGACCGGGTGTAAGGTGTTCCAATCAGGCAGAAAAATATTACACGAGAGGGGACGGGATTTTTTTTTCCTTTCCGAGTTTTCGGTTTCATTTTCATTGTTTTTGCTGCTGTGCCGTGCTGTGCTTTCGCTTTCTTCGTACATACAGTACATAGAGCATATCGAAAGAAGAAAATAAGTACAGACAGTAGTACCCTACCTGGGGTGTATGTACGTACGTACGACATCCGCGACGCGAAGCGTATATGTGGCATCCAAGCTGACGTCGGAGCTGTTTTCTCCTGAAGCATGGCGGCGGGACTCTTGGCATTATCAAGTCGCCGGTTTGCAATTACGATCCTTGAAAACACTAAACTCAATCGTGGACCTCTGTTCGCTTCGCATAATTTGATGTACTTTTTTCCTTCCTGAGCGAGCGTAGCGGGCGGCGAAGGCCGCCCGCGGAGCGAAGCGCCTTGTATGTACATATATATATTCTAAGAAAGTACAGTACGCGCGCTTTCTCGGCACGTGAGCATGCTTTACCGACGAAGGAGAGCAGCTGATGAGACACGCCGCCTTACTTTTGTGCACGTCTCTTGTCTTTTACCTAGCACCGTTTACCGTACACTACCCTGACCGGGAATATAATCCACGTTTGGAGTCTAATATGAACATGAAACGGTTCTTGTATTACTGGCTAGAGTGGTAACTCGCATCTTTACACACACCCTCTGACGACGTCGAAGCTGGTTTTATCGACAATGGGGGAAGAAGGTGCGAACGCCGAGCTTTGCGTCTATGGGAAAAAGATGTCTCGTCGAGAGCTTCTCAGAGCCATCGTTCGTGGGTGCCTTGCTTTGGAGAAACTCGGCTCGGAAAGTCGTCGCAGGAAAGGAAGGGAGTGTGCTATCTTGCGTGTTGCCTTATACCTTAAACGGTATTAAAAGAGTAGTGGTATAAATTCAGATGTGCCTCATTCGGTAATCGGCAGGGTAAGGTTGTGAATCGGAGGGAAAGTTTCGATTGGATTCATGTCGGTGTGGGGTTTCACTACTCCGGGCGTGTTGATTGTTGAGGACAAACTGCTTGCCATTAGTGTGGCTTGGTTTTCGCAGTAGTTGGAAGGGTTGACTGTGATCTGTTAAAACACTTTTTTTGTTCTTTCCGGGCCCGCTTGTCAGTTCGAGATGGGGATATTTTTTGTCGAGGGTTGATATGTCGTGGATGTCTGTCAAGACATTATCCCATATTTTTCGACCAAATGGTTGAAATATATATTAGACCTGAAACCCCAGCCCCGACGGTCTTGATTTTTTTATCGGAAGGAGGATCTGCGTATCAAAGCTGGGTCAAGTCGATGTGGTAACACTACTGAGTTTTGCAGTCGTGGACGTACGGTGCGTCTGAGATGCTTGTTGTACCGCCATGTGTAATGTGCTGTAGTTAAGTTGTATGTCGGTGTCTGCTTGAACAGTAGTACCAATTGTAGGTGCGAGGTGCATGCGGTTGGTTTAGCTCGGGGACCCCTATGATGCTACAATCTTCTCTCCTATTCGTACGTGAGGCACAATTTCAGCATAACATCGTATCGTTTAAAGTTTTGACGGTCTGAGGGGGCCCCCGCTATTAGTGAGCGCCGCGGTGGCGACGTATGACGCGTGTATGGGCATGTTGTCTGCTCATGCCTGGTAACGCTCTTGGAAGTCATGACTGGATGGATTTTACCAGAAGGTGTTGAGGTTTTCGCGGCATCTTGACGGGCCGTGTGATGTACGTTGTTTGTATCCTGCCGCACGTTTCGGAAACAAATTGCTTGAAATCAGACAAGGGTAGTACTTGTGCTGGTCATACCCCCGCGGCCGATCACCCGTGCTATGTCCTATTTACGAGGCTTTGTGGTGCTCCGTGCAGCTCCTCGCCGCGATTGAACAGGTGTACTTCGAAGTATGATTTTTCACATCCTTGGAATTCGCGAATGGGCGGGGTTTTTTGCCGTAGGTTGACGGGCCGCGGTGCGGTATTTGGCCTCCCTTGTGCCGAGTAGCGGGGGGACCACTTGACCCAGCTTCGACGAAATGTTTTGACAGAGTGCGCACATAAACGCCTCATGACGACTCTCAGTCCCGAGAATCTTCCCCAGGCGGTCACGCCTGACTTCAATCGACTTGAAATTCTGGTCACAAGTCAACGCTGCGGGGGAACCATACTAAAGTCATCAGAACCCACGATGAAGCCAAAAACCATATACCTCGTACCATGTATCCCTGTTTGTTTCCACACCATGTTTGGTCTCTTAACTATGTTTCCGCGTTTAACATATTACGGGGGGCCATAGTTAATGGGACCTATGGTATACATAAAAACCCATATATTTAACCATTTTTACTAACAATATTTGGTCCTATTAACTACGGTCCCCCGTAATAGTATCTACCGGTAGCAAATCACAGCAATCACAACCCTAGTAGACTTCCTCCAACCCTTGCCGCGCCTCCAAGGCTTACCGCCGTTTGGTTCCTCTCCTGAATGCATGCAAGCACATCCTCAACCAAACTCGCTCCTTCTTCCCTCGTAGATATGTCATCCCCTAACCAAGCATGCCTTCCATATATACGTCAACATTCAGTCCCGCTGCACAAAAAAAAGCAGATTACTGCGTTCAATATGGGTAGAGAACTTGAGGTTAAGGTCACCACATTGTGCATCGTGTGGTTGTTTTTTAACTCCGTTTGTTCCTCGTCGTTTCTTTCTTTTTTTTTCGTTTTTGTTAGGTTTGTGAACCCTTCCAACCGCGGCAGCCTGGCGGTGTCGATGCTCCTGCTCTACGTGCTCATGGGCGTGCCGGCCGGGTATTCGAGCTCCGTCCTGTATAAGTCGTTCAAGGGACGACAGTGGCAGCAGTGCACCCTCACGACGGCCCTGCTCTTCCCGTCGGTTTGCTTCGTGGTATTCCTCGCGCTCAACCTTATGTCGCAGAGATATCATTCCACTCAGGTGCGCAGGGTCCACAAGCCAGCCAGCTTCGACGTAATGGTTGATAGACAGTACACCCTACTACTCCTAGTGTATGTAACTATTTCACTAGCAGGTACCAGTACATGATAGATGCTATTTCCGAGAAATTTCCCAGGCGACAGCAATTGAAGAGAGTTTGGAAGCTTATTTTGTTTTTTTTCTTGGCTGGAGATTTTGTAGAAGAAGTGGCAAGTTCCTTTTTATTTTCCCTGGTACTGAGACACCATTCCATTTAGGTAGGGACCCAGCTTCGACACAATGGTTGGTGAACAGTCCACACTATTAATAGTAGTGCAGTTTTGTTCCCTCTATAGCGCCACTTGTTACACTAATTATTCCGGTTAATCCCATCGGTGTCATGCGCCAAGCGACTTCAGATGCACTATGGAGGGCAGCAGACACTAATCGACCGGCACTAAGGAGGGACCGCCTGCTGCTATTAATACTACTGTCCGTAACTCTTCACTACCAGCTCTCTCTCTTTTGGCAACAAGGCCACGGATTTTGCCCGGTTCGGTTTCCCGATCTCTACTGTTAATACCTGGTATTTTATCATCCTATGGTTTTGTTCTTGTCTCGTCTCGTTTCTTGCTCAGGCGGTGCCCTTCGTTGAGATCTTGGAGGTGCTCGCATTGTGGTTCTGCATCAGCGTGCCCATGGTCTTCCTGGGGGCCTACTTCGGCTACCGCAAGCCCGTGGAGCCTTACCCGGTGGTGACCTCCAACATCCCTCGCCAGGTGAGGGAGACCATTGTTTTTTTTTTTTGGCACGAACAGAAGACGCGAAACGCGGTAGGTGGGCCCCGTAACTTGTACGGGATGCTTTTTGCACGAGTGCTTGTTTCGCTTGTTTGTTTTGGTACGAAGAATCGTTTTTCAACGAAAAGTGTAATGCAACGAGTACGTGTGAATAGGCGTTTCTAACCAATACCTGGTAGTCATTTCTTCTGAGTGTAATTAGTTTTTGACGAATTATCGTTTTGTTGAACGAATATTTTAATAGTTATGGTTTTGTTGAACGAATAGTTGACTCTGCGTCACGAGCAGTTGTTTTCACAAAAAGAGTGTTTCTAACGAATTGTCGTCTAAATCGTGTAGAATCATCGTTTATATCCAGTACCCAGTGACAACCAATTCTCGTACTGGTGGTCTTTTCTAACGCATACTTCGTATGTGCGTTTTTTTGTTTTTTTTCCCCCTCCTTTTGGTTAGATCCCTGACCAGCCGTGGTTCCTGTGGAGCTGCTTCACCATCGCGGTGGGAGGCATCCTCCCTTACGGCGCGGTTTTCATCGAGATGTTCTTCATCCTGCAGTCCCTGTGGATGGGCAAGTACTACTACGTGTTCGGGTTCCTTATGCTCGTATTCATCATCCTCGTCGTCACCTGCGCGGACATCGCGATGGTGTTCTGCTACTTCCAGCTGTGCGCCGAGGATTACAACTGGTGAGTGTCGCACGCAGCTGACTTCGCTTCTTTTGTTTGTCTCCTTTGAGGCGTACGATGTGCTTCAGTTGTGCGTGTAGTAGTATCGTACGATTTTGATTTTGATTTTTTTTTTTTCCTGAGGTGTGGTTGAACGTCATGCGTGCTTTTTTTTTTTCAAGACTGTCCTGTGGCCACGGGCTGGATTTCTGGCGATGACTTAATGTGAGAAAAAAAACAGTATTAACAGCGTCAGGTGGTGTTGGTCGGCTTTTGAATGTCGTGTTGCATCGATCGAGAGCGTTTTTTTCTCTCACTGCAGACATGGAAATACTTATTAATATGCAATGCTCGTGGTTTCGTTGGGGGGGGGGGGGGGGTAAGGGCGAGCGGAGGCAGGCGCACCTTACCGCCCCCGGTCGTTTACCTCTCGGACAAATCATCAGTTCCCGCTCGGTGATCTAGATCATAGTCAGATGCTCTACGTAGATCATGGTCAGGGCAGAGAAGAGTCCTTATTTTATTAGCTGGCCCATGCTTTGGGGTGGGAGCCGTGTATAACCTGTGCACGATGTAGGGCATATTTTCTAGGTTGGATCTGTACGGAAACAGATCCTATTCTGCTCAACTTATATATCGTAACCGCAGGTCAAGATGTAGACGATCTACTGTAGAAAGATCCATTGATCATGATCTGTCCGGCGTGTCAAACCTTTTGGCAGTTTACTTTTACCACTACTTCATGAGGGTGTCGGCGTTGTGCCGGTGTTCGTAAACCAAAGCATCACCTTTTTTCTTCCATCTCGTGTACGTTTCCGTCGTCGCGCAATCGAGAAATCTAACATATGTTCGTTCCGAGTAATTTTCCTGCGTATTTTCTTCGAGTACGCGTATTACATTTTGTCTCGCAACCAACCAGGTGTCGCTCGGAGTGGGTTTTTGTCCGAGTCGTTGTTCTAGGTACATTTCCATCTTCGTGCAACCGAAAACCGATCTGAGGGTGTATCTTTTTCCCTACGTATCCTGATATTTGCTTCCGTCGTCGCACAACCGTTTTTTTTCGGATTCGGTATCTGATTTTTTCCCCCTTCACCGCGCAACCGATTGTTCCCCCCGAATCAGGTGGTGGCGTTCATTCCTCACGGCGGGATCGACGGGGGCGTGGGTATTCGCGTACTCGGCAATCTACTTTAGCAACCTTCAGTCGACCATGTTGGCGACGTATGTTTTGTACTTTGGGTACATGGCGCTCCTCTCGGCCGGCCTGTCCGCGCTGACGGGCTGCATCGGCTTCTACTCCTGCCTGTGGTTCACGCGGAAGATTTACGCGTCCATCAAGGTGCGTATGTGTGCGGTGTCCGCCGCTGCCGCTGGTGGCTGGCAATGGAGTTCAGTTATATGAATATGCCCTTGTGTACAACTTTTTTTCTCCGGTTGTTGAGATGGTCCGACGTTAGCTTCGATTACAAGCAAGACCCCATTGACCTGAGCGGCGCAAAGCACCATCTCACCCGAAACGACCAAAATGGCGGCATCCCCCCCCCTGACCCTCCCCCCCCCCCCCCCTCCCCGCCGAAACCCCCCGTCACCCACGCCCAGCATGCACCTACGCTAAGTTAAAAATATGAGAACTACAGCAGTAGTTGTAACTCCTGTCTGAGGATATTGGTCCTACGTCTCTGGGGGCGTATTACTTATGTACCTAGTAAACACCTGTCATTCCTCGGATAGATTTTCTACATATCATTCTCACTGCATGATCTATCTTTTACAGGGCAGATGGATAGATCCCTGATCTGTGTGATCTAGCTCACGTTGCAGGATGAAACCGACATAAGCTGCACTGCGCGCAGTATACAGATCCCGCACAGCACCTCAGAGCGGCAGGTTAGGGATCTACTGTAAACGATATGTCCGACGTACAGCTCCGTCGGCCGTGACTTCGACCGATCGAGTACATACCCCCACGCTTCGACTCTCTAGGTGACGTCCGACCGCAATCGCGAGGGATGCGCTCACGGCAGCTGCTGTGTATACACTCACGCCCCCCTAACTAAATTTATTAAACGTCCCGCGTTTTTGACTCTCGGTGACGATCGGCCCTCCTTCGTGTGTGTATGCCTTGCCTTCCGCTTTTGTCTTTCGATTTTGTTGCTTCTCGACACAGGTGGACTAACGTGCCGATGGACCAGCAATGTACCGATTTGAATGAAAGAAACTGTACCGTTGGACTAAATGTACCGATGAGATACCGGTGAACCCGTCGACTCTAGACGGTCGTGGCTGAGGGGGCTCCACGGTTTTTATTCGTGCGTGGCGGAAGAGGGGAAGCGGGATGTTTAAGAGGTAGTCAGGTGTTCTGGTAAACTGATCCCCCCCCCCCCCCCCCCCCCCCCCCCCCCCAAGGGGATCGGCGTGGTGGGAACATGAACCATGCCCGACACTTTTTGAAGCACAGACTGAGTGCGGTCTACCCAGGACGTTGATCCCTCTCATGCCCTTCCCTGGCTGCGGTTTGGTCGTGAAATAGGCGTTTCTTTGAGGGGGTATTTTCTGGGGCACTGTATGTTGACCAGAGGGTGTTTTGGTGTGTGTGTATGGGGGGGGGGGGGGGGGGGGTCGGAGTGTGCTCTCTGTCGGGGCGGATGAGGAGAAAGTTATCGTACGAGTATGGCGTTGCTTGTCTCGGGATATTGTTTTTTTTCTCGGAGGACTGGTGCTCTTTTGGAGTGTAGGGGGATCCCTCGAAGCAGCGCGTTGTGGCGAGGGAGAGGGAAGGGGGAGTGATGAGGGGCGGAAGGCTGCGCTGCGATTCCTGGCCTGTTTAGTGTGATATCATAGCCGGAAGGAGTGTCTGGCTATGGTGGCTTCTGCGAGACTCGCCTGTCATCTATTTTGTTGCGTCGGAAAAAAAAAAAAGCACGCGCGCCGGGGTGGGGGTTCGAGCGGAAGAAAGGGAGGGGGGGTGGGGAGGGGGGGGAGGTTGAGGATGGTGGGAGGCAGGCAGCATATTCGCAGACAGCGGCGCATCCTCACGAGGTGCTACGGAAGCGTGTCCGTATGAAATGCCCTGATCGACCCACGTGTACGCCCTGCGTGTTGGCCAGGTTACAATGGCTGATATGGCAGTTGTGGCGTGCAACGCTCGCTGAAAGCAGAGACTCCTGTCGTGTCAAAGGAATATTTTTCTCCGATTCGAGATATTCTGGGTACAAATAGCGGTGGGTATGCTGGGTGGGTGGTGGATGTTCACTGACGTTTCTCCGCGCTAAAGTACGTACGCTGACTTGACATCTAGTTCAGTGGCCGGCGACGGCAGTAGTAGACGCAGGATTGATGACGTAAATGTGACCCAGCAGTATTCATCACCTGAGTGGTCTCCCGGTCGACTGGTAAAGGTGTCGTGCGATTCTAAGGGTGGGGGGATACCGTATGCAGTTGAGAAAAGCCTGGCGTCCAGGGCGTTTTTTTTCTGGTTTGGTCGGCGGGGCGGGGGGGGGGGGGGGGGGGGGGGGGGGGGGGGGCAGGGGGTTGTATCCATTTTCGGGGTAGCAATAGGAGAGGGGGGGGAGGGGGGCGACGGGTATTTTTGAGGCTTTGTTCGCAGCGGCATGTCACGCCGCCGACAATCGCAAGGTCCAATGGTATCTGGGTACACGAGTTTGTCGAACGGTGCAGCGGCAACTCGGTAAATCGGAGCATGTTTTCTCGCTGATTAATCGTACACCTTTAACTCGGCAGTCGGAGCTGCCAAGTATCAGTCTGGTCGCGTAAATATTAAGGTACGTTTTTGACCTTTTGCGGTCATCTAAATGCCCCTTGTAAGGTTCGATCAGACTGGTATGTGAAACTTGGCGCCGCGTGCTCCGTGTTGTGCAGTAGCGGGAACGGGGGAGTTCGTGTATGCCGGAGGGGGGGCGGTAGTTGTGAGTCTCGGGACGGGGTGCCGGCTTGGCTTTTTTCCGCGTCCCTCCTTGCGCGTCCACGTACGTACTGTAGGGTAAAAAATGAACGTCTTGAGGCTTATCCGTGGTTTCGTATCTCGAGGGGAGTTACACAATATTATGATACACCGCACACGCGCGCGAACAGTTCCCGCCCGTGCAAAAGGAAAATTGCGTGTCGAAAGGCATTCATCATTATCGCCTAAAAGGAGAATTGGCGTTCCTGTGTCCCCCGACAGTGATCCTTGTCTTGTGATCGATGTCTGGTCGCGCCTCACCCACAGTGAAGAAGCGTGGACGGGCCTTAACGTGAATGATGCTGTAGGAACAGCTTGTTCCTAACCCTGTCGTATGCAGTAGCTGTGGCCCCTCTACTCGTACAATACGATGCCGGTATGTGCTATTATAACACCGGCACTATTCTGCACCCTGCCATACTACTCTAGTTAATACCGTCAGATGTGCCGAGCGATTTCACCAGCATCGTATCGGGCCCGGGCACTATAGATGGGCCCCTTGTAGCAGTATTTTTCGTATGTGTATACGAGCAGCAGTAGCCCTTTGTTCATGCTTCATCCGTCGAGAGGCGTACGTAGTATGTAGGGGGGGTCATATCATGCTACCACTACTACTATTAATAGTAGTAATAGTAGTAGTACCTATTGCGATAGGTACCTATTGCGATAGCGGCTAAGTCACCCAAACAACCGCTATCCATAACCATAAGAGTAGCGTACGCTTGTTGGCGCGATCAGCAATCCCATGACCTAGAAAACGTCTATATACATTGATGAACAATCGTGTAAAATAGAAGCTCCTACGGTTCATAACGCCCCAGCACTTGAAAAATGTTTGGCCCAAAAGTGTGCTAAAATATTAATACGAGTATTGTTTCCGAGATTTTAGTGGGATCTCTGCGAAGGAAGCTCAAGACTTTTCTTGTCTTGTCTGACTCCCACCTCTGTTCATGCTGTTATATCTACCGAACCCACTAAAAAAACGTCCTGGAATTGAATAAATCAGAAAGCGTCCCATGAGAAACTCTGAAGCCACCCAGAAAAAGAAACGAAAAAGAAACACGAGGCAAAATAAGAATAATAAACCAAAAAGTGCTATTAATACCTGGTATCTGTTTTCCGTTTTGGGGACAAACCACTATTAATACTCAAATCCCAAGTCTTTTTTGTCCCCAAAAACGGGAGTACAGCAGCACTATAATAATAAAACGGGTACCTTAAGTACAGCAGTGAGAAGAACGATCAAATGATTTTTCCTAATACTTCCGATAGCGCGGCTCTGGTGGGACCTACGGCGTGAACTCCGTTGCTTCAAACTATACTTACTGTACCTGGTACTGGTATGATCTATGAAGGCACGACCGAAGGGCGAACTCCCTTTCCCCCACCGCGTGCTCTACGAGATAGGGGCATGTGTAATTTTAATACCTGGTATTAAAAAGGGGTTAGAGGTGCCCGTTTCAGTGCTGCATGCGCTGCGCAGGAACGAGAAATTGAACGTTGCTCTAATTCCAAGTGAATCGTCCCCAAAAACGGGGAGTGTACATAGTCCCGAACGGGGTTTCATCCCGGTCCAAAAGTAATGGGGAGCAGGAGGCTACACGCCGTCGCGTGTGCCCTTTGCACACACACGCACGGCTTTGCTCTCCATCGTTCTTTGTGTTTCTCTATTTTATCTTTCGGTTTCCCATCCCATTTTATTTTTGCTATTGCCATCCGACAACGTGTGCTGTATATGTATTAACAGAACGAGCTTCAACCTCACTATTATTCGCCCTTATCTCTCTCCTGTTCCCTGTCCCTATTCACAGTCGTAACTCAGATCCGAGGTCACACAGCAGTGCCCCCCCCCCCCCCTATACCACCACTACCACGGTGCGCGCCTACGTATTGATTATTGATACCAGGTAGTTTTTTAACGTGTTTACAGCGAGAAGAATGGTTGGTTCGGCGCTTTCTCCCCTCGTTGCTGAAGCATCGCGACTCGTTGTGCACAATACCATTCAAGAAGTACCTATTTTGTATCGTCGGCAAAATCGACGTGTCCCAGCTCCCACTTGATTTTTTTTTTTTCTTCAATTTTACGAAGAAGAAACGAAAAAGAAATGGCCGTCAAATGTGCAGGGCGTACGCAGGCACGCACAGACGACACTATTGTACACATACTGCCCGACTACTATTAACCAAAAACGATTTAAACGATTTTCTTGTCCCCCCGTCTGCCCCCCCCCCCCCCCCCCCCCCACCCCCCCCCCCTCCAACTTTTCAGAACTCACAACCTATACTTACTTGGCCTATTCGCGATTTCGTTTTCTCCACACGGTCCCTGAAAACGGCTGACGGCCATACCGTGGGCAGCGGAAATCTCTAGAGAAATATGTTGCTTCATACTGGTACATGCCATGATTTAACATCGCTGAGATGTAATAGTGAAACATGAAATACTTCGGAAAATCAACACTGAAAACAAAAACCAGACGTACGCGCTGACTGGCCATTATGGTCTTGACAACTGACTGTATCGGAGGGAGCTAAGTGGGCACGCTCAGACATATGTATGTATGTACTCGTGAGTGACCCCTTGCTGAGCGCCGCGCAACGCCATTGCGGGCAGCGTTAAGGAGGAGAAAGCCGGGGCATGCTCAGACTCGTTCGCACGCGAGCGGGTCCTTGCACCATATCTTGAAAAACAAATCACACTTGCACGTACTATTATTCAAGCTGGCTCAAGTCCTTAATTCACGTGTTTCACCCCTCCCTGCCATGCACACTATAATAATAAAAACAGTTTCGATTCCTATAAAAAAAAAATCAAGTACTCAATGCACACTACGTACTCATAATAATAGTAGCTCAAGCAATTAATTCACTATTTCCACCCACACCCATACCCAATACCAGGTACATACATACATCCCATGTATTTGTGTTGTTACAATATGATATATAGAGCACCGCACAACGTTATTGATGCTCGTGGGACGTATTTTCGACACGGAAAGAAAAGAAAACAAAAACAAAAAATAAGGACAGCACTACTACTCCTGCACCACATCGGCCACACACACACCCATACCCAATACCAGACCTTTTCACTGCACTGGGGATGTACAGGGGGTGTGTCCAACCTGTAATCGTACGGAGCCCGCACATACGACAAGCACGCAGCACGGTGAGACTCTCACTGCTGCTGCTGTTGCTGCTGCTGCTGCTGCTGCTGCTGCTGCTCCTACTTTACGCTCACAAACTTGGACGCTTGTGAAGACTACACTCGACCCATCGTTTTTTTTAAGGGGGGAGTGTCCATTTATCTCGATCCCCAAAGGGCCTTATTGTGGGCAGGGGTGTGAACTCCAAGGTCATGGCCGAGCGCGGGAATCGGACAGCTAGCAGGCATGTTCAGCATGTCGAAGAGTAATCGCCGCTTGCAGACGCACCGCTAGTTAGTCGCACGGGTGGCTTACACTGAGCAGGCGCACCAAGCCAAAGAGGTCTCACTCAGCCAGGGACAAGTCACGCAGATCTATAATGCCTCGCCACACAATGCAAACCCCCCAATTTTCCGTGACCAGTATCAAGTACCAGCACCGAGTATAACGAACAAGACATGTATTATACGTATGCCGGGCTTACATAACCACAGCGAGAACGACTCAACTCTGGTCTAATTTCGAGTCGGTTGTCCCCGAAACGTGTTAGGCGCACTTCTCAAGGGCTTATGAGCGCTCGACGCCACCATACCGTAGTAGCTCGGGCAGGGAAGGAGCGAGGGTGGGCGGAGGGAGGGTACCCCCAGAAGTTCGCCAGCCTGCAGCGTGCTTGGGGCGTGAGAATGCTGAACGATTGTGTGCGCCAGGGTCCGTTCTTATCAAAACAACTTTTGGCGAAAAAACGCTTTTTTCTATTGATTCCCAAATATTTGAGCAAAAAAATAAATTGGAAAATCTGTAAATTACCAAGGTGGTAAAAGTCTGGAAAGCTTGAATTTCCCGGGGAAAAAAAACACACCTTTGTCTGCAAATCAAGAAAAACAAATGTGGAAAAAATCGACAAAGATTGCTTCAATAAGAACGGCCCACACTATTAATAGACGATACCGTAGCTGGTGCAGCGTACCACGGAGACACTCGCCAGTCTGCAGCATGCTTGGGGGCGGGGGGAGGAGGGGGGGGCTCGCTCGACGATCGTGCGCGCTAACTAGCTAGGCTAGCTACAGGATTTTCTCTACCGCAGCAGCGCATGAGCCTTCCGCTGCCTCGGCGTCTTGTCTCTTCAGAGTCCCGCTGCGGAGAGCCTACATACATGCACGAGTTGGCGGGGGGGGGGGGGGGGGGGGGCACGAGAACACGCGAAAGGTTTCAACAACGTCGGACAGATCATCGATTCCCACTTGTGATCATCTGTACCCCTTGTTCTGGAGAAAAGGATATCTCAGAAAAAAAACAGAGAGGGTGTGAAACCTGATCACCCTAGTTTGATAGCGATATACGGTATCTATTAATAGTACTACAGTACGGAGTACTCTAAAAATACACCTACAGCGTGAATTACTGAATACTGTAGCGAACGCCGTAGATACGAGGTGCCATGCAAAACTTCATCACGAACTCTCGGTCAGAGCATCGGGAGTTTTATCACGGGGGGGTATAGTAATCAGGACCGAATATGCCCAAGAAAAATACTGGATTGTGTAGGTTTTTGTTCACGTGATGGGTCCTGATTACTATGGTGTCCGTAATAACAGTAGATGCGAGGTAACAACGCCACGCATCATTGTATGACAAATTGTCGACCACGAGAGCATCGGCACCAGGAGTTTAGCGCTGAGACAACAAGGCAACGTTGCCGCTGGTTGTGACTCAGAAACCAAAACAAAAACATACGTCGCGACGAATTCATCCATTTGGAGAAAAACCTGCACCTGGTACTTTATATATATATATATATATATATATATCTGTATACTATATTTCAGAAGAAGGCCTGACGGGCCAAAGGCAGGCCTAACGGGGTAAAGATAGGCCGTCGACCAAAATGGTTGGCCACGAGACTGGGATAAGTCAAGTATGGCCCACTCAACTAGTCAAACTCACAGCTGACGTTTTTACAAACAACTTTTTTTGAAAAACGAGCACAGCACATCCGGCCATAGCTGTCAAGGACATCCCAATGGAAAAACTTTATTACTTTAGAAGAGGGTTTGACGGGCCAAGCGAAGGCCTGACGGGGCAAAGGTAGGCCGTCAACCACACCCTTCGGCCACGAGACTGTTATAAATCAGGTATCGACCACTCAACTGGTCCAACTCACAGCTGACGTACTCACACCCGGCCAGCCGGCAGCCAGGGGGACGGCGCAAGCACGCCCGAGACCACCCCCGACATAGCCGGGGTCGGAGATCACGATGAGGCAGTTTCATCCCGTAATGTGAATAAACCTCATCTCGCGATATTATCACGAACAACGCAAAAAAATACGTCTCAGAAACGCTGAGAAGCGCTGAGAGCACAGGGCCTCCAATACCGTACTTATATATAATACAAGGCGCTTCGCTCAGGAAGGAAAAAAGTACATCAAATTATGCGAAGCGAACAGAGGTCCACGATTGAGTTTAGTGTTTTCAAGGATCGTAATTGCGAACCGGCGACTTGATAATGCCAAGAGTCCCGCCGCCATGCTTCAGGAAAAAACAGCTCCGACGTCAGCTTGGATGCCACATATACGCTTCGCGTCGCGGATGTCGTACGTACGTACTACTGTCTGTACTTATTTTATCATTTCGATATATGCTCTATGTCAGTACTGTATGTACGAAGAAAGCGAAAGCACAGCACGGCACAGCAGCAAAAACAATGAAAATGAAACCGAAAACTCGGAAAGGAAAAAAAATCCCGTCCCCTCTCGTGTAATATTTTTCTGCCTGATTGGAACACCTTACACCCGGTCGAAAAGAAGAAAAGAAACAAATCGCACAGAAGAGCTTCTCTCTCAGCCTCGTACGCCGCCCGCCCCTCTCGCGACCACCTCGCTACCGATTTGGTCCGGGTAAAGCTTTTATCACTCTCTGCCACAATCAGCCCCGTCGCCCGCCCCGCGTGAAGCCCGGTCCTCACCGTGGCCGTCGTTCGCCAGCTCGATAACGTTGGTGTTCAAACTGCACACCTCCCTCTTTCAACTTCAGCGTGGTCGCAAAAATAAGCACCGCTTGAATATTATCTTGCCCTCCCGAACGACCTCTATAAACTCGTACATACTCTATCAACAAGCATAAATCGAAGCCAGACAAACCCCGTTCATGCATCCCTCGTGTCTCGAGGCACACGCGACGCCTAGGCACGAAAGCGGCGACCGCGCTCCTTGCAACCCCCCCTCTACCCGCCAGCACCCGCTGGCACCTGCGACGGTGCCGGGTCCTCCCGCGATGCCGTGCTCGGAGAACACGCACGCACACGAAACGAAAGAAGAAAAAAGGAAGAAATGACCGAGAAACAAAGAACTGCTGGAAAGGTCCGGCAAGTAATGAAAGGAGGCGGTTTGGAAGTGGGAGCTCTGAGAGGCCAGGGATGCACCAACCGAGGACGCTCAGGGGTTGTGATCTAAGTATGTAGTTCTATATATACGTGCGACGTTTTTTTTATGGGGTACGCGTATGTTCAGGTCACCTGTTCTACTACCCTTTTGCCCGCCAAGAGAGCCCCTTCCATCAGCCCCGCGTGATCCCCGTCAGTCTCGGCATTGGACAACCACACCCTCGGTTGGCCGCCCGAGGTCGCGGAGCCCTGTCGATTGCCAAAACACATTAGGGGGAAGGGGATTGGAGTGGAGGAGGGGGAGGGGGGGGGGGGTTGGGGGGAGGAAATGGAGAGATGGGGGGAGGGTTGTGTCAGACTCCGACTGATAGTTTCAATATAAAACGCTGAGGGTATCTCCCGACGTACGTACTCCCTTGTCGACCAAAGCGCCAAAAAAAACTCCGTCGACCCAACGTGAGCTACGTAGCATACGACGTACGAGTAGCAAAATTCGACAAACTAGTGGATCTGAAGCACACAGACACCCGACACCATCGTTTTACCCGGGGTGATTTTACTCACGAATGGTACCCTCAGTTCGGGGCTTCCCATAGAGCCGTGCCCCCCACCGGCACCGCCCCCGTTTGCACTGGTGAGCGGCTGCTGCCCCCAGCGGTGCGAGGAGAACGTTAGGGGGGACCGGGCATCCGCGCCGAACATGCGCGTCAGCTGTTGCAACACCTAGAGGGGGACGAGCGAGGCAACGAGCGATGAAGCCACGTTAGAGGGATTGGTGCCCCCCTCTTCTTTGGTTTCTGAGCTCCTCACATGATCACCTCAAGTTTCTCAACCTGAAGCACGGCTTATAGATAAGAGGGGAAAACAAAATGGCGCAACCCTACCAACGTTGGACACCTTGTTGCACACCTTGTTGCACACCTTGTTGCACACCTTGTTGCACACCTTGTTGCACACCTTGTTGCACACCTTGTTGCACACCTTGGACAAGATAGACAATCGATTCCCCACCTATTAATAGTGTGTCTAGACACTGCAAGGCAGAGATATTCTCGATCTCGTACGACATTATGTATGTAGCTCATGTTGCCGGGTGAAACCTCGTATAATCTGCGTTGCCTCGGCATACGTTTTTTTTTGGCTTGGATTCGTGCCACGGAGCGTAGATCCTGCACAGCCTCTCACAACAGCGGCAGGTGAGGAGCTAGATAGATGATATGTAGATGATGTATCTGTAGATGATCTATCTGTAGATGATCTGTCTCATATGTCCGAGCTGTGCAACACTTGAAAACGAAACATGTCAGAAAACGAATACCAGGTACCAGGTATACGAATAAAAGGTATCGTATTAACCGGTAGCTCAAGCGGTCAGGAAATCTATTGCGGGGGACCATAGTAAATAGGACCAAATATTGTTAATAAAAACAGCGAAATATGTAGGTTTTTGTGTGCACCGTAGGTCCTATTTACTATGGTCTCCCGTAATAGAGTGCCCCTACCGTCGGTCGTTGTGACATCTAAAGGGGAACGAAGGAGGCCAGGTTGTACCCAGGTGACGCTGCTGCTCCGTGAGGTGGAATTGTGTAGGCGAAGACTATAAAGGCCGGTGGATAGTCAGCCCCCCGACCCGGGTGATGAAAGTAGTTTTTTTTACTTGGCCTAGATAATAGCACCAACAAAAATGGTTGACGGTCCACACTAACTCCTCATAACACCTCAATTCTGAGAAAATTCCCGGCCATTCTGAGAAAATTTCCCAAGCCATTCTGAGAAAATTCCCAGGCGGTCGGGGTAAGGGCTAGGGTTAGGGTTTAAAGACAACTTTAATAGTTTTCGGGGATGAGAGCATATCACGTATTTCAGTTTTTGTATTTGTTCAAAGCCAAGCACACTATTATGACCACCGTGTCAGAGCTTGAGCCAAGGCTTGTACACTTTGCAACCCTTGCCGCCGACGCATGTACTGATAGAGCATCATCTCGAGAACACTTCACAGTCAGTACTTGCAGCAGCTACAAGGGGTAGGCTTGATAGCTAACACACTGTTGCATTCCATCTACAGTAGAATGCCAAGAAGGCTCGTAAGGACGATTGTTTTCACCGAGAGAAATATTGTTTTTGTCGAGCACTGATTATCTGTTGCCTTTGCTCCATCATTGCGCACATATGATAAACGCGAGGTTAATGACATGCTTTCTCTCCGGCGCTAATTACTGGCAATGCTTTTAGCACACCGGCACGCCACAAACAAAAACAACGTGGCCCTTCCACGAGCGAACGGCTGAGCGAACATACGCTGGCCTTTCGCATCGCAAGTGTCTACCGAGTGCAGTCCAGCTACAGGAAGACAGAATGGTTGACATCGCAGGGCACCCCCTCCAAAAAACTCCTTTGCCATGGCCTTCTGGAATATCTGTTTACGCACCCCCCCAAGCATGATTATACCAGAACGACGAGCAGAGGGACTACTATACCGTCCGTTACCTGCGGTCTCGGCTGGGATCTCGGAGTTTAGCCGGCGCAGTTTTTTTTTTACGTTCGAGTGACCAGTGCGTACGTGCTTTCCCTCGACTCGTTTACCAGCGGGCACGAGCGAGCTCTGAGCGAACACACGGCTACCCTCCGCACCGTCAATGTCGCCACGAAGTATATACCATGTATATAAATATATGCCTACGAGTGTGGTTCAGGCTTCAAAAAAATATTGTTGAAATAATATATACCAGGTATAGTGCACACACACCACCTCCCCAAACTTCTTCATGCGGGGTGCGATAACGGTGGCGCTGCCTTATGGGGCAACATTTCTGTCTGATGGGGCTCCTTAACCCTTTTAGGACTGCAGTCCCGTTTTCGGGACAAACTAGTTGGAATTTGACTGGTTTGTCCCCAAAATGGGAGTACGGTTCTTGTAGGGTTAAGAGGGTGGCCTTTTTTTGCCTTATGAGGCAATATTTGCGTCTGATGAGGCGCTCCTGAAGGGCACTGAGGAACTGCCCCAACAAGGCGTTTTTATCGTGTATTTTTCACAGTATATTTCGACGTAAACCTTCATTAACCCCTGTAGGACCGCAGTCCCGTTGTTGGGGACAAAAGCACTTAAATTCCAAGTAGTTTGCCCCCAAAACGGGGCTGCGGCCCTAGAAGGGTCAAGGCCATGGAATTTCTTGGTCGCTCGACGTCTCGACCCTGTTAGGACTGCAATCCCGATTTGGGGACAAACCACTCAAATTCCAAGTGGTGGGGCCCCCCAAAAGGGACTGCGGTCCTAACAAAGTCAAGCGTATATTCACCCACTTCTTATGCTCCCGGTTTTGGCGTAGCTTGGTGTTAGTATAGAGTTCTTCGCGCGAGGAAGGAGGCCCAGGAAAGTTGCCCTACCGTACATCATGCGGCTCTTCTTTTTTCATGGCCTTCTTTCTCCAAGACTCTCGTTTTTTTACCTGCTTGCGTAAAATATGAGCGAACGGCTGCGCGAACACATGCTATATATATGTATATATCCTTCGCGCCTTCAACGTCGGTACGACAAACCTATATCTCAGGTACGAGTGAGTGTACAGTAAGTAGTCTCTATAGTCCAGCTTCGAAAACAAATGTTTCTTTCACCATGTGTATACGAGGTTCGCGCGCACACACCATCTCCACAAAACTTAGTGTTGCCATAGGCTTGCCTCTTTCTCGGAGACTCGATTACCTGTGGCCGAAGAACGTCGTCGGCTGGTGGCTCTCCGGCACCGCTGCCGAACACAAACCCGCACAGAGCGTGGGGACCCTCACCGCCGCCGTCCGGTCCGGAAGAGTCGTACAACTGCTGGATGGGACCCCCCCCCCCCGAGCTCATCGCGTTGCCGCTCATCCCGAGGTCCCTCCAAAACGGCCGTGGGTACGTCACCAGGACCTGCCGTTTCGTCGGAGGGAAAAAACGCACACACGCACACAGGCACACACAGACACACACAGGCACAGACAGACACAGACAGACACACAGACACAAACACAGACGCGTGATAAGATAGGGGTGCCATTTTCGTTTTCGGCCAAATCAGTTCTGACTGACTGACTGACTGACTGTCTGACTGACTGACTGATTGTCTAACTGATTGACTGGCTGACTGACTGAAAGGATGACTGACTGACTGACTGACTGGCTGACTGACGGGCTGGCTGACTAACTGACTGACTGACTGATTGACTGACAGACTGACTGACTGACTGACTGACTGACTGACTGTTTGACTCACTGACTGAATCACTAACTGACTGAATGACTGATTGACTGATTGAATGACTGACTGACTGATTGTCTTACTGACTGACTGGCTGACTGACTGAATGGACGACTGACTGACTGAGGCAACTTTCGGAAACATGTCGATGATAATCCCACTTTCGTGTTTGCGATATTATCCGAAGAAATACCTGCTACGACAGACCGAAAGTTAAGGCAAGGCGTCCATTTTGTTTTTATCAAAACCAGTTTTTTTGGGGGGGGGATTCCAAGAGTTCCTGCTCAGAGGGAAGTAAGGAGTCTGAGGACAAATAGGTGCCATGTGCCCCCATCATGAGCACACGTATCAAAATAGAACACGCCATCGTGTCATGGTATCCCCGTTTCCCCTCTATTGTTGTGGAGGCGTTACTATTTACTTGCCCTCCCGCTCAGAAGCTCTGGAGTGATAAGAAACCGATACTACAGTATGTATCCAATACGTGTGAGTGATCAAGAGGACCAGAGGAAACCTACGCAGTATTCCGGCTTGCCATATACCGCCTAATCTAATACTGGTACCGTAGCCGTAAGTTGGCGTCGACGGGCAGGCCTTAGCACGCGCCTCGAGACAGGGCATGCCTTACAGCACACGCCTCCAGATAAGGTATCACGCCTTACTCTTGCTATTAATAGGAAACTCGTGCTGGTCCACATTTCTAATAAGACATGGCCTTACCGTCGTCATCCGATTGTGTGCGCTGGTGGAAGGCATACGAGCTGGTTCAGGGATTCCGTTAGAAATAAAAATGTTTTTTGACATCAGAAGTTCACGACGTCTTTCTGAGTTAGACCCTGAAACTTCGCACACACCTTCCGTGTGCTTATGCCCAGGGGCGAGTGGAGGGGGGTGCATTCTGTTTTTTTCCGCCAGATATCTGGGATCTCCGGGTTTTTCTGAATATTGGGCTTTCTGGGACCCCGGACATATCTAGCGAGCAAAAACCGAAGCACTTGCCCCTCCTCCATCCACCCCTCGACACAATGGCACGGGATGTGTATGTGTGAAGGTTCAGGGTCTTATTTGAAAAAAGAAGGCGTGAACTTCTGAGCTTTCGTGCGGAAAAACATGAAATTCACCGGGGTTTTTTTTTTTCGAAATTTACTTGGTTTCAGTACAAAAATCGAGTTTTAGCGGTGATGTTTGCTTAATATTTATTCATCCCACGCAGTTAATTTTTCGAGTATTTAGCGCGAGATTTTTTCAGGACATCTTGTCTTCGGGGGGTACCTGGAACCGTTTCGTTCCGGAAACAAAATAATTATAAAAAATAAACGGTTTCTTCCTACGGAAACAGAAACGCCTGACTATGGTTGAGCTTTCGGAAGGCCTGTGGTTGGTCGGGACACAATTTCGCAGCTATCATAGCGCCAGCTCTACTCTAGGCCCTATATAAAAAAAATGGCTATGCCCTCCGCCGGTCTTCCGCTGCTCACTACCGGCAGTATGATACCAAAGGGGTGGCACTCGATGCAGCATTCATGGTTGATGCAATCTGTTTTTTTGTTGATTGAACCCACCCGCCTGTGGATAAAATCTTTAGAAATATTTTTTTTCAGTCGGACGGACGGCGCGGATCTCCGGCTCCGGGGTTTTGCTCATATAAATACGCGTGTATGTATATGCACATCTCCGGCTCTATTCACCCCGCTCGAAAGCAAGACATGCGCAATACGCCGTGTAGAAAAACTTAGCGACTCGTTTCGATCGTGATAACGTACACCACTCTATGGGGGAATATAAGGACCCTTTAGACATTGCTGTACTACGTATAAAGACCAAGCGGTCCTTCTATTTACGCCCCGAGTGGTAAACCCCTCTGTCCCTTAATGTAAGGGAATTTGTCTTTCAAAAATAATAAACACGCGTTCCTTATATTCTGGGACATGTAGGTACTATTTGAGAATCACCGGAACTTTAGGCGGCCGTGGTGAAAAAGCTACCAGGGGTACCTGGTATTATGATTAATAGTGACTCCTTCGATCGTAATAAAAGTAAATTGAGAGTCATATCGGACGCCGCTGGCGCGAGAGTTCGTACGAATGCATCACACCACCACACCCTTCCAGGCCCGCGCTGGTTCAATCAATCAAGCACAAGGCCACGATAATATTGCTGCTACGCCTGTCGCCCAGCGCGGGTAGCTTTTTTGCCCGATTTTTCATACGTAGAAAATAGTACCATACGTTTAGCATACAGCAATTTGTTTCAGCAGTACCGGGATGCTTTTGGTGTTGGATATCGTATCGGAAGTTTTCAAGATATATATATATATATACATATATCGAAATATCGTATTTTCAAGATATATATATATATATATATATATCGCAATATCGTATTTTCGATATATCGTATCAAACGTGTTTCAATGCCCTCCCATTCCCTCGTAACCCCCCCCCCCCCCGTTTTTTTCAGAGATGTAAGAAACCGGGTACTGGTTACAACCGATTATCAGTTTCCGCGGTAGGTTACATGGAAATTCCAGGTTAATTTTACTTCCGGGGGGGGGGGCCTGATTGGGGGAGGGTGTATTTCCATGGTGCGGGACCCCCCTCCGACCCACAGCATACCGCCGCAACCCAACACAAAAGACGCACAGCAGACAGCAGACCCCACCAGACCGTACCATCTGCCTCTTGGGGTTCTCTCGGGCCCGCACTCTCGGCTGAGCCCGAGGGCCTCGAGGGCCGCAGTACCTTCCTTGAGATAGTGACAGTCGAGACAGCATACTGGTATAGTACAAATCAGCATACAGTATCTCTCGAAGAGCTGCTTCCCAACGAACAAAATGTCAAAAAGAATACCTGGTACGTTGCATACCACCCCGGGGATGGGACGTTTTCGCCCCCGGCCAGCGCGGTTATGGGTAGGTTGCATCAAAAGCTGATTTGCGGTTATAACCGGTAGGTTACAATGTTCACGCGCGGTTTCTAACTTCTCTGGTATTTTAAGCTGACGCTGAAACGAAGCCTTCCATGTATCATATCAAATGTCGAAATCGTATCGATAATTTTCCCTCTGGGCGGAAATATAATGACCGTTTGTACATTCATAACGATGCCAAGCGGTCCTTATATTTATGCCCAGATATTTTTTTGTTCACCGTTATCGCATCCCACACTACGGCAGCAACATCAGTTGCTAATAACCCAACAGAAGTAGTAGTTCCTTCAAGCCACCGCCGCCGGAAACGCCACCGCCAACGCCGCCACCGCCACCGCCATCGCCAACGCTACTGCCACCGCGACTGCCACTGCCGCCGCCGCCGCATACAAGTGCCGCTGTCGTAGTCATCAACAGCAGCCGCTTTTGAGTCCGGCTGCGGGTAGGGAGGCGAGCAGCGACCCCCCTCGGGTCGGCGGCGCATCACGACTCGACTCGTATTTTGGTCATCGTCTGACCCATCCACGTCGGACACGTCGGCCTGGCCCAGGATAGGTCATCGGGTGAATCGAGCCTATGGTACACCGTACGGGATTTCTTAAGAGTCAGGTTTTGGTTGACTCTACCTGTAGCACGAACAGTACCAGTACTAATGACATGTAGCTCCTCAAGTCAGGAGGCTGCATAAACATTGGGGGATGGTACCTCCGTCGCAGGTAGCACGCGTCCAAAGGGCTACTCCACTCAGATCCCAATTGGTATACCTGGTAAAGCATAGTGTCTACATCTCAGACAGATAATCTACAGAAAATTCCCACTCCATGATCTGAATATTTCAAGGCAGTTATATTCCCATTTCTGACTAAGAATACGTATATAGCTCATGTTGCTGGGTGGGAGCTGATCTGTATGATCTGTATGATCTACCTGTTACTACTGTAGCACGTGTTTCCTGGGTTGGATCTGCCCTATAAGGCTGATCCTGCACAAACAACCTCTCACAACGGCAGGTGATGAACTAGATGATCTACTGTAGACAGCTAGATAGATAGATAGATCATGATATGATCCGAGTTGTGGAGCTACTATTGATGATCAATACCACGGTCTGTCCGAGAGGTGTGAACTAGCTCCTTCAAACGATGACCCCCCCCCCCCCCCCCCCGTCATGATACCTTCGTCGTCTGTGCCATCCACGTCGGAGTGGCCTGAGCAGCCTCCGCCAGTTGCGGCGGCAAGCTCGGCTCCCACGTCATCACCGGCGGCAGGGCAAGCCTCGGAGGAATGGCTAGGAACACTGCACCGGCCTTCCAAGTTCTTCTTTCGCCTGCCTTTTGAGAATCGGAGATCAAGGAAAGCGTGAGCGAGAGCAGCGTTAGTTGACAAAAAAATAAATAAAAAATAAAAAAATGATTGATTGATTGATTGAAAGTCGAAATGAAAAAGAGCACGAATCGACCAGGAGTGGGAAAGATTAATCCTCTGCGCAACAAAAAAAAGTAACACATACATGTATGCACGGAATGACATGAAAAATGTTTTAGAAAAACGATCACTACTATGTTTAAATACAACCACATCCGCCTTACTGGGCGGCCCGGGCTGCGTCCTGTGAACGCGGACGCTGAGGGTAATGAAATAAGCTATCATGAGCTCAGCGGGCTCGAGGGGTGACTGGTGTACGCGGTATAATATCTCATCAAGATTCTTCCGCATAATTTCTCCTGCGTTTTTGAGCGGGCGCGTTATTTATCCGACCGAAATTATGGGCGGTTGAAGCAACAATTGGTCCACCCATAAATAAATGCTATCAACTACCCACTCTGGCACCAAGCGTAATGGTGCGTGAATGGCAAGGCCTTTTGTGTTGCTGTTAGATTTCCTCCCGCAGATGGGTACAAATAAACGTTGAGCCCATCACACGTGCTTGCATATATATGTAACAAAGCAATGTATCCGGTGTGCCAATATAACTCGGTTAAGAAGCGCCTCGGTCTGCTTACAAAACAAAGCAAGCAGTACACAGAGCGCGCCGCGGCACGCGATTGTATGGACGCGGCGCGGATTCCAGAGCCAACAAACGGGATACGACGCACACCGTATCGCGCGATACTCTGTTCAAATTGTAGGAACGCTAGTCGGCTACTGCACGTCAGTAGGGTACTGTACATCAGTAGGCTATTGTGCATCAGTAGGCTACTGCACGTCAGTAGACGGCACCACACCTGCACACCACCCAGCTGTACCGCGTCGAAATGGGCTGTCGATATATGGTCGACGGTGCAGTCAAGCTGCACGTTGACCCCCTTGGCTCGCACGTGGCGGGCCAACGCGTCTGTTATGGCCGCCGCCCCGCCGAGAAAGCGAACCTTGGCTGAATCGAAGGGTTGCCGGGTCCTGTTGTTCGTTGCGTCGTAACGAGGTGGTGCTGATGCGTTGATTGTCGAATTCTTCATCAGTCTGATCGTAAATATAAGATACGTTTTTGCCTATTGGGGTCATCTAAACACCCCCTATATTTACATTTACAATCGGACTGACATAACGGAGCCGTAAGGGTAGTACATCGACTCCGTATTGCTCATAATCGGTCGCGACAAAAAAAATAGTCCTGTGATTGTACTATATACTGTCGGAAGGAAGAAACTCTGAAAAAAATACATGCTGTAAATCGTACAGAGATCATCTGCATTGTTACACGTATTCGATGGGAAGACACAAAAGGCGGTGCCGCATCGCAACCAGACTTGGCGTGGAACACCCCGCCCTTCCGACGCATACGGCGGATTAAAACAATAATAAAATATACCAGGTAAACGTTTTTTCACGCGCGGCTCTTTGTGCTCTGGTCTATCTGTGATAGCTCCATCGGAGCAACAAACATCTCGATTTCCTCTTGACATGTTTATCCTCGGGCGGATGGGTAAAAATAAGGCTCAGCTCTCCTGGCACTGCGGTCCCGTTTTGGGGACAAAGTACATAGAGGATTCGAGTGGTTTGTCCCCAAAACGGGACTGCAGTCCTAAAATGGTTTTAGCTCACCACAATTCCACATTTAAAATACGTGTCCTGTGTCGGTTTAACCCGTCGGTCCCGTTGCACCTGCAAACCAAGTTGCTGCTACCTACCTCGGGCGTGGGTATGTTGACCCGACCTGATTCCCGAGAGGGTCAGGTGCGGTGGAGACAGCCACATCTCGATGTGAAGCTACCATCATACACCAGGCACACCCGGCTTGTTTTCGTACGCCGCAAGTGGCACGAGCGGTAGGCAATCCCCGAACGGTCTCGGCCGTTGCAACGCACAGAACACACTATACCGAGCACCAGGTCGACTAACCACAGGTTGTTCAGCCCAGCCGACGGCACCATAAAAAAAATAGCTCCAGATAGATAACGAATGTGGCAAGCTACTCACCGGGATGATAAAATAATAATAATAATAATAATAATAATAATAATAATAATAATAATAATAATAATAATAATAATAATAATAATAATAATATTAATAATAATAATAATAATAATAATAATAATAATAATAATAATATTAATAATAATAATAATAATAATAATACTGATAATAATAATGATAATAATAATAATAATAATAATAATAATAATAATGATAATAATGATAATAATGATAATAATGATAATAATGATAATAATGATAATAATGATAATAATGATAATAATAATAATAATAATGATAATAATGATAATAATAATAATAATAATAATAATAATAATAATAATAATAATAATAATAATAATAATAATAATAATAACAACAACAATAATAATAATGATAATAATAACAATAATAATAACAACAATAATAACAATAAGAACAACAATAATAGCAAAAAAAAAATAATAATATGAATAGTAATAATAACGCTAATGGCTCCACGGATCACCAAGAGAGCCTATACATCTTATGAAGGGAAGGACACTTACGTCGATTCCGACCGTTGCCCTCGAGAATACACACGTCGCATTCGCCGGTTACAACAGCAGTAGGATATATCGGCTCACCAATAAGAACAAACCTACCAGGTATTCGAGAACCAACGGCTCACTTTTGGAGGGCGCTAAGAAAATTGGTTCAAGAAATCGTGCTCAGCGGAGAGCGGCACACTAAATCCTACATAATAGCCTATGCTCAAGGTTATTCGAGGATGGTGTCACGATAAAGTCATAAGGCTTATTCAGATTAGGTGTTGCTCGTTGGCGGACCCATACTGTACCGGACCGGACACTGTACCGGACCGGACCGGACCGGACCGGACCGGACCGGACACCGGACCAGACCGGACCGGCCCGGCCCGGACTGAACCTAACCGGTTCACGAAGAGAATATACCGGATCGCGGACCACACCATGCCGTACCTAGTGACCGAGTCGCCGTAGTCGATGACGTTGATGCCATCGTCGTGCTGAGGGAAAGGTGCCACACCGAACCTTTGCGCCAGAGCCGGAACTTCGTGGTGAGCGGAAGTCCAGCACCATGCACCGCCGACATCAACACCTATATTATGAGAGAGCGGTCACACACAATGGCGTTCATTAAAATATATTACAAAAACCTCAGCTGCGAAATCGACCGATTGAGTGGTCGATACTAAGCGTTGTGAGCCACGTGATACATACGCCTGTCGCGCAATAAATACTACCAGGGTAGTGGTTTATTTTTGCCTCGTTAGTCTCGTTTATACCTGGTATTGAATGGGAAATCGATTGCGAATAAAAGCGCCATGTTTGAGTTATACCTTCAGAACTACGCTTGCCTTTTGGCGGCAAAATCCTTGAAAGCAGTTTTTCGGGCAGACTACTGTCAGGTGACTACCCTAGGAACACGTACAGCATTATTCACTGCCAAGTTTTCTTATTGGCCAAGTTCTCGTTTTCACTCATGGACGCATACTATTTGCTCAGAGATGAAAGAAACAACAGCCTATTTCCACAATCCGGTCGCGAAGGAGACTAAACCAAAAGGGGCTCGGAACGTACTCGCCCTACACCCCTGTTTTATCAACTGAAATACGCCTCCCAAGTAACACTAAGGCGTTTCCAACAACTAGGGCAGGTAGTTACCGGCCTCTGAGGGCAATAGCGTGATATTTGGAAGGGGTTGGGGACAGACTACAGCAGTACTTCGAATCAGTTGAGAACTATACTTTAGGGTGACCAACCACTTGGAATTCGTTGGGGACGAACCACTTGGTTTTAATTCGGGATAAACCGCTTGGAAGCATAATGAGAGGCAAAGAAGGATGGCGCAAGCATGCCACACTACTCGTACACCGGCAAGCTGCTGCCAGTACGTACTGATGTACAAGGTTCCCCTTCGGGATGTGGGTGGCATGAAATCCGGGGGGTGTCGCAAATTGAAAAGGGAGACGCAGGTAAAACCCTTGCACCTCTTTTTGAGTAAAAATGATCTCGGAGAAAACTGAGTCATGGGCGACTGATCTATTGCTAAAAGCGAGTAGTAGTAGTCTAGTCTTCGATGCTCGCGCATGTCTTGGCGCATACCTAGTAGGAGACATGGACTACTGTATTGCTTAAAGGAAAGCGTAGCACTCAGAAGGAAATTGACGGGGTTTGTATCATCCAGGTATTTATTGCCTGGGCGGGATCTGTATCATCGATAGATGTGATCCTTGATGATCTGAACACCTCTACTGGGTGGGGTCTGCACGATCTGCATGAACTACACACACACATGTTCATCGAATATACATGCGCCGTGAATAGCTGATGAATAGCTTTGCGTGGGTGGGTCCGCATGATCTGAAGGATCTGTACGATCTGCAAGGTCTGCAGAATGTAGATGTATCACTCTTTTTTTGACGGTGAGATCTGCTTGGTCTTGATTTTTGCACTTAGTTGCGTGCGGGGTGGGGTGATCTGAACGCCATTTATTTGTGCATGATGTGGAGGATCTATCTGCATTAATAATCCGAAGGACCGATTATATACACACTCCAACTAGTTTGCCTGGAGAGACAGCTATGCTCCGTATCATTTCCACTTGTGTGCCAGGTGGGATCTGGCTGATCTCAATGACATTTCAAATGTTTAGCTGGAAAGGGATCTGTCTGGTTACAATTTTCCTAGATGTGTACCTGACTGAGTAGAATCTGTGTTATCTGTACAATCAGTACAATTTGACCGAGATGGCATCTGCTCGATCGGCAGATCTGTACATCTTTAGCGAGAAAGGGTCTGTAATATCTGCATGATCTGCACATGTTTATCGGCGGGTGTCATCGATCTGCAGGATCTGTATAATCTGCAGGATTTGTATGATCTACCTGAGTCGAATATGTGTGATCTGTATGATCTGTTTACCGGAATGGGGTATGTACGATCTGAATGATATGCACATTTGTATCGGTGGATCTGCATGATTTGCAGGATCTGTATGATCTGCGGGATTTGCGTATGGTCTGGAATATCTGTAAAATCTGGATACTTGACATTTGTTTGCATCATGCTTAGCCGGGATGGGTCTGTATGAGGCGGATATTCCACACATGTGTACTTGAGTGGGATCTAGATACTGTGTGATCTGTACATCTTTACCGGGTTGAATGTGCAGGATCTGCATGATCTACCTTAGTGGAATCTGCGTGATCTGGATGATCTGTACACCTTAACCGAGATGCGGTCTGTACGATTCGCAGGATCTGAATGATCTGTAGGATCTGGAGGATCTGTAAAAGCTGGATACTTCACACTTGTTTCAGCGTGCTTGGCAACAACAGAAGCAGCAAGATAAGCAACCGCGTGGCACGGGCAAAATAAGATAAGGGTAGCCACAAGAAAAGCAACCTGTGCCAGCAACAGCTGTAGTAGCAACTATACCGCGATTGTGTTTAGTAGCAGTAGCGGCAGCAACAACAGGAGCAGCAGAATGACAAGCAAACTGTGTGACATGAGCACATTGCACAAAGGGCAGTGAACACTCCGCTACTACTTCTACACGCAACGCTATACCTGGTACGTGGTGCGAAGATCAGACGAATAAATGATGAATCGCACCGAGATACAAAAAAAAAACTGCCGGGTATGTATAATACGTGGTGGTGGATACAGCGTGTTCTCCTGTCTTGTGGCCATGCGGTCACGAGCACACGAACACTCAGCAGCAGCAACACTCAGCAGCACTCGAGCATCAACACCCGATTCGAGCAGCACTCGTACGCCGTTGTTGCTCTTGTTGTTGTACTGCTGCGTATTGCTCGAGCAGCACTCGAGCGCACGAGCATGATGAATAGGTTTCCAAGCATGGCCTATTGCACCGTATAAACAGACACAGGACCACGATCACTCGATTGCTCAAGCGCAACGAGAGCGAGAGACAAACACGAGCACGGCGTGGCCAAGCAGTCACGGGCACACAAGCACCCAGCAGCACCACCACCAGCAGCACCACCACCCAGCGGCACTCGAGCAACACTCGCCTCGGGCAGCACTCGTACGCCTGTTGTCGCGGTTGTTGTACCGCTGCGTACTGCTCGAGCATGAGCTCGACTATATATCGCAGGCAACGCAATACGTGATATGAAGATCAGACACATAAACGATGAATCGCACCAAAATAAACAGGAAAAAAAACTACCAGGTACCAGGTATGCACGTCGTACTGTAGATACAGCGTGTTCTCATGTCTTGTGGCCAAGCAGTCACAAACACACGAGCACTCAGCAGCAGCAGCAGCAGCAGCAGCAATACTCAGCAGCACTCGAGCAACACTCGATTCGAGCAGCACTCGTACGCCAGTTGCTGCAGTTGTTGTACTGCTGCGTACTGCTCGACCAGCACTCGAGCGCACGAGCATAAGTAGGTTTCCAAGCACGGCCTATTCACCGCGAAAAAAAAGGTCACGGGACCACGATCACTCGATTGCTCAAGCGCATCCAGCACGAGACAACACAAGGACGGCGTGGCCAAGCAATCACGAGTACTCAGCAGCAGCAGCAGCAGCAACAGCAGCAGCAGTAGCACCCACGGCACTCGAGCAACACTCGACTCGAGCAGCACTCGTACGCCTGCTGTTGCTGTTGTTTCGCTGCTGCGTAATGCTCGAGCAGCACGAAAATCACGAATTCGAGCAGCACTGTTGTGTGTTGTTGCAGTTGCAGCAAGAAGTGGGAAAAAAAAATCTTTGCAGCTAAAAATACGAAGATCCGGGTAGGTTTTACAGCGCCTGGATGGCTTTCCGGAAATGGGACCCCAATCCCTGAGTTGCTTGCTGGGTCACGTGACTTTGACCATGTAGGGCATGGGCCACGGAGCTCGGCCGGAGCCAACGCTTGCACCGTACTGCCCACGCCGCCCCCTTGTGGGCCCCGCAGCAGGAAGCACGAGAAAAGACCCGCGGCCAAACGAGAAAAGTGAACTATTCCGGAAAAAACGGCCATTTTTTTTTTTTTTTTTTTTTCATCCCATTTATTATCTTCGCACATCTTCTTCTCTCTCTCCTTCCAACTCGTAACTCAGATCCGGGGTCACATAGCAGGCTCTTCTCCCCCCTTCCCGCTACGGTACGTGCCTTCATTTTTTATCGCGAGAAGATTTCAGCCTTTTCTTCCCTCGTCGACTCGCATCGAATTGTGCCTACCCACGCTGCAAGGCGCTCTCAACAATTGAATCCCTTTTTTTATTTTTGCAAATAAAGTCAAAGTCCGACCCTCCTGGGGCTCGAACCCAGGACTCAAACAAGTAGAATTCGAGGTTAACCACTTGAACCACCGGGGCGACAAAGTAATATACATGCCTAAAATGCCGGGATGTTCGGCAATTTGACCGGCACGTTTGGCAAGCAGCAACCACACACAGCCAGCCGTTGACGATTTTTGTTTTACAATCATAAAATCAAATGACGAGTGAAAAATGAGAGTCGAATGAGCTCGGCCGACGAGAACTTGGAACGTTAAAGGCCCCCTGTCATGAGTAGCCAGACCCTTTACGTTTTATTTCGCAGAACGATACGGGCCCCGACCGTTGATGGTCAGTTTCTCTCACACCGGAGTAGTTGTACCAGGTACTTGTAAACGGTGAGGGTGAAGATACTATCG
Source organism: Nereocystis luetkeana (assembly GCA_031213475.1). Taxonomy (NCBI): domain Eukaryota; class Phaeophyceae; order Laminariales; family Laminariaceae; genus Nereocystis; species Nereocystis luetkeana. Next base: position 6,365,610 of record JARUPZ010000006.1, read on the forward strand.
ACTACCAGGTATTGAATACCAGTAGTACACAACAATCAAAGAACATGCGCCCCCGGCAACGGCAACAGAGTGTACGAGGTCGCGAGTCGTGTGTGCATACATACCCGGTACTCGGGTAGGAATATCTCGGAACGTGTTCGATATTCTGGTCGTATGATACGAAGTTTTAGCACTATAATCAATCTCCGTAATTTATGTCAGCAGCTCAAAGGTTATTATGGTGCCTATCTCGCGCAGGGTATCTGTCGATACTTTCCCTCGTGTTGCCCGGTTGGCTATGGATAAATCTGATCATGGCTGTGCTCTTAGCTCTTCAGGCTCAGTCGGGGTTGATGTCCTTGTGTTTCCGTGTTCTGGTTGATACCAGGGCCAAGGGTGCCGAAACGCGGATGGATGTGCCGAAACGCGAAACATCGAGTACAAGATCGATGTCGGCAGGCATGCCACGAGGTGTGCCGACTACCGTATATACCATCAACATCACGCTTGAACACCGGACTCCGTCAGTTCCAATAGATATACCTTCGTGAGCTTGCAGCCTGCCTCCGACCCTACTCCTCCCCTCGAGGACGGTGATGGAGGCCGGTCTTGCAGCAGCAGCATCAAGGAGGTGGATAGCGCTCACCAGGCCTGACAGTCCAGCCCCGACGATCACGACGTCCGAAACATTTGCTATTGACATTGTTGCTTCGACTTTCAGCTGCGTGGTGATGATGCGATAGAGGAGGCGGGGAAGGGCCGAGCTGCTATTCACGAGCTATGAGTGTTGTACGTCAATCTGGAGTCAGGAGGTGGTATGTGGTGTGAGATGTGGTGCGGGGAACAGAGGCAGCGGGCAGAGCCCGGACTGCCTCGTTGCGGGACTTTTATTTCTGCGGGGGGATGGAAAGCGGCGCAATAACCAGCCAATCAGAATATGGTCGACAACTTGCAAGTTTGAATTTCGTGCGCAGCACAGCAGCACAGCTTTGGTCAGCTCAACTGTCAGTAGCTGGTAGGTCAAGGAATGACAATCAGCAAAGCGCATACTGAAGCGCGACGTCTGTAATGATGTGACGACGTTGTCTCGGGATAATTAGCCCTATATCAGTTGTGTCGGCAGCGCGGAGGTCTCGATTATCGTGATTCATTGATTAATTGTCGTGTTGTCGTGCATGTTGTGTTCCTCACGAAAAAAAACAAAAAAAGAACCTTGACACAAAAGCCTCAATTTCTTCAACAAAACATACCCACTGGGCGTGGGTACCTGATTGCTCTCACTGCTTGCTGTGTGGTGTATGCTTTCCATGTGGTTACACAGCAGTGTGTGCCTAATGCACCCTCGTTTGCGAGCGGTAGGCATGCGAACGGGCTTAGCCCTATCCTACCTGACCCTACGAAGCGATGCATTGGCGACCTCGACCGTCGTCACGCGATCTCTGCGGCTGTGCGCCTTCAGAGGACGGAGCCGACACACCTCCGGCTTCGAGCCGTACGACACCTTCGAATTGCCACCTCAAGAAATCAAATCGGCCCTTGGAGAAAGCGGCGTACGTCTGCAGCCGACCCGAGGTTCCGACATTTTTCAGTGGATAGAGACTTCTGTGGGGGATGAAGAGCTGATGGGAGCAGCTGCAAGGTGCGTCTAGCGTTTAGTGTTCTTCCTCAGCAGAGCAGGCAGCACAGCTACAGCTCCCGCTGAAGGACTACGAGTGCCTACAGAGCAGAGTACGTACATAAGGAATGCATGCTTCAGCGCACGGACAATAAATATGACTGCGTACATGTAGTCGCTCCTCTTTGCGCCGTATTGCCCTCTCCTCAAACCTCACAAGTAGGTGATGGATTTGACGCCTCCTTGAGGCTTTCAACGACGCGAACGTGAACGATTAATTGAATTTGGCTAGTGCTACCGGTGCTGGTGCTGCTACTGCTGCTGTGCCGACTCCTTTCCGTCAGGTGCGTGCTGCTGCACGGCGTGTTCGAAGTGTGGGGGCATGGAGCTACTCCGGAGGAAGCCGCATTGGATGCCTCCACGTAAGAAGCGGGTTGTGTGCAGGTTGTATGATTGATTGATTGATACGTATCTCGTGCATGGCATTTCGCGCATGGTTTTGAACCAAAACAGGCCCACGCAAAGAGGAGGCGTCGTTTGCGGATGGTCGTCTCAACGCTCTCGCATTGTACCTTTTTGAGGGCCTTGGCATACGACATAAGGTTGTCAGTGCGTTGTCGGCGCTGGAAGCCAATGATCCGTAGGAGGAGTTTGTGGTGTGCCGTTCTGAGCTCAGCGAAGTGCTCCTGACGAAGAGTCCACGTCACGCACCCGTACAGCAGGGTCTCCATCACCTCGGCCTTTAGCATGCGCACTTTTAGAGTGAACGAGGCATCCTCCATGTCATACAGTTCCCGTGTGAACCGATTGTAGCATGGACTGGCATGCTACAATCGGTTCAAACGGGAACTGTATGATATGGAGGATGCCCCGTTCACTCTAAAAGTGCGCATGCTAAAGGCCGAGGTGATGGAGACCTTGCTGTACGGGTGCGTGACGTGGACTCTTCGTCAGGAGCACTTCGCTGAGCTCAGAACGGCACACCACAAACTCCTCCTACGGATCATTGGCTTCCAGCGCCGACAACGCACTGACAACCTTATGTCGTATGCCAAGGCCCTCAAAAAGGCACAATGCGAGAGCGTTGAGACGACCATCCGCAAACGACGCCTCCTCTTTGCGGGGGCCGTACAGCGGACGACCAATGAGCGGCTGACCCGCCGGGTGAGGTTTTGGGACGGTGGCTGGTGGGGAGAACCCAGGACGAGGCCGACCGGAAAATAACTGGGCCCGATGTCTAGCAGACGACCTCAGGGTTTTTCAAGCCACCGAGGGGTCCACGGAAAGCTCCCCTCTGCTGTTCGGAGTAGAGACGTTGTTATGGCCGAGGGCGGCTACGAAAGAAGAGCGGGAAGTGGTACCGGGGGGTCGTCGAAGCGGCGGACTGTTTCATGGCGAGGTGGCACAGGGACGAAGCACAGAAGAGTCGGCTTCGCCACGCAGCAGAGGACGCCAAGAACAGCGACAAGGGGAGGGGGGGAAGGGCAGATGTACTGATACAGCTGTCGACGAATGCAGAAACGAAATGATAGATCGGGTGGCTAGGTATCGGTTCGACTAACTCTTTCAGACTTTTGCCTGTATCTCCCTCTCTTTCGTGTTGCTTCGTCCGCGCAGCAGATACCTGCCCGTCTTGAGTACGTATGCTTTCCGTCTATTAATAGCAGCTTTTCTAAAGTCCTTGCGTCGTTTGTATTTCAGTTCAGATGTTTGTTCTTTGTGTTTTTGTCTTTTTGTTTTTATTTTTCCGGTCTTGCTTGCGTTGTTGTGTTCTCGTACCCGGTAAGCTGGCATTTCACTTGCTTGGCACTTGAATTTGCGATTTATTTTTATTTTTTGGTCTTCTCCTGTCTCACAGTCTGTGACCACGGAATCAGTATCTCTCTAGGATAAGGAATCAGGACCGACACTGCGTGTACTGATGAAGCTGGGTAGAAAGGACGATTTAATGTGAAGACAACAACAACAAGTCGGAAGCACCCCATCACCACAAGATGCCGGGACGTATGTTGTGTAACGCTGAATTGGCTTATACCAGTACGAGGCTACGCTTGGCGTTGAGCTCTGCCTAATTCCTAGCTCGATGATCCGCCAAGGAAAATCAATCCGTCTTTGTGCTTGACGCTGATTGACATGGATTATTTCTGTGCTGAACATTACATCAAGAGGTCGAAACGGTTTCCGGAGCACTTCACGGACGCTTCGTGGTCATTGGGTGTTACAAGCTATGGTCGCTCAAACCTGAGCAAAGCGCAAGAACAATCTCTCGCTGGTGGCCATGTCGGAAACTTCTTGTCGACGTTCCTGCAGGGTATAAGGTGTGTATACGAGCGAAGTGAGGGACGGGCTCGCGCTCGTAAGTTCACCGGCGCCTGGTTGTTGATCCGCTGAAAGTTGATGTTTCCTCTACATCTACGGTATCTCTGTATACAGCAGTCGGGGTCAATTAGTGCTATTGTTAGATAGTCAAGGCTATACGAAGAACTTTGTTGCTAGGCTTTACTCGTAGCTTTATTTTGAGTTGGAGACCCTTCCCGAGCGATATCCGTACTTGTAGAAATAATTCAGAGCTTGTGCGATACCCTTCCGCCTTGGATCGCATGGAACAGCAATACAAAATATCAAAAACCGTAAACTCTTCTATGACTGGTATCAGCTTACAGTGAACTGGTAACCACAAACCTTAATGTAGGTGCTGGTTAACCCGTGCTCTCTGGTTCCAAGCAGCGCCACCCAAACAACAACTACAACAACAGCAACAACAACAACAACAACAACAACAACAAAAACATCAACTACAAATATCAAACAGTGAACGGGTTGACTTCCCAACTTTCAGTGAGCCCAGTGCCCTCTCCTAACCACTCCGAACACTCCCATCCGCTCGCTCGCGTGCCCTCTATTACACCTCCAAAGAGCCGAGCCCTCAGCCAGCGACGTCCGCGTCCGCATCATCGAGGACACATGCCCCCCCCCCGCCGGGAATTTGCCGCGGCAAGTTCAGAAAATTTCGGGGGCAGCAGGTCCGAAGAGCGAGAAACGATTTTACATCTGCCGCGAGCTGCAAGCAGGAGCAGCGGCGGGAGGGGGTACGGCGATCGGAACGTCGTGCAGACGGCCGGTAAGAGGCGTGTTGAGCGCTTTGGCCCTCAACACGCGGAGGTGCCGGGGACCCACTGCCATCGAGCCCGAGGTGGCGCTCGTGATGGCCAACCTGGCGAAGGCAAGTGTGATGAGCGATCTCTATATGGGAAATGAATACGTTGACGGAGCTTTTCTTCAGAACCGGTTGGTTCTCGGCAGCAACTTTCCATGAAATGTTGTTGGTGTCCACAAGTTGGTTAATCAAGCCACCAAGGTGTGGACGAAAAGCCGATTGGCGAGAGGGTCGTCATCGTGTAATTTTCATTGCCATTGACCTTGCGCGGGTGACGCGTTTATTGCTGCGCCTAAACCCTTACTGCTCCGAGTGAGCTCGATTGGTGCCGTTGGCCGCCTGCTCCTCGTGTCGATGGTTGTGCGGGTCTTCTCAGTTTTGTCGCAGAGTATAGGGGCTGATCTGAGAGGGATGGAAACCGAAGAGGTTCGTTCGGGTAGACGAAGCGCGCAGGGCCACACGCCGTCTTGCTCCTCCCAAGGCCGCTTGCTGTAGTTGATACGTAGATACGGTGATAGAGATAGAGATACGGTGAGCACGGCATTGCCACAAGGTCTATGCTGCATAATGTTTGCACGCAAAGCCCCACGACCGCAGTAAATATTGATGCGAATCCGGCATCCAACCCGATCGTAGCTCGAGTCATGAATATCAAACCGTGCGGGCGCGGATCGTATCTCCCCCGGTGGCTGCGTTGTGTAAGACAATAGGTTCGCCCAGGGTCTCTCGTCCTGGACCCTTTCTGTGGCTCGTGCTCTCTCCTCCTGCCGGCTGCGAGTATGGGAGCGAAAACGTGGGGCTCAGACGTCTCCGGCCCAGCCACTGTAGCGGCAGCTGCCTCTCCAGATGAAAAAGCTTCCGCCGCCCGTGGGGAAGAGCGCCATGGTGTCATTGGGCGTAAGGAGAGCGGGGGGGGGCAGGCGCTGCAAGCAGACCGAGAGGGCTTGGAGGGAATCTGCGAGGATTTTGGAGCGCTGGGTCTGGTGCCTCCTACGCTCGTGGCGGCGGACGTAGCCGACGAAAAATCTCTTGTTCGACGAGCTCAGTGAGTGTGTTGCCCCCACTCGGTGGCGACTGGGTAGAATACTGGTTGGATGTTTACGAAAACCGTGCCAGCTATCCGTTGAGTGATCAATTTGTGAGTGTAGTCTGAAGCCACAATGTTTACGCCACAAACTCATCCACGCAAGTTGGAATTCTTGGGTGTGGACCGATTCGGCCGAAGTCAGCACTGAAGGAATTGTATCAATTCGTTTTTGATGGAGTCTCGCCGACTACAGATTCGATATAACAATAGTATTCAGCGTGCCAGCTGCCCGTTGTTCGCGCTCGAAGCAGCTCGTTGAAGCCACCACGAAAATATTTGTCCGTTTTTACGTATAATACGACTCACAACAAAAAACAAGACAGACCAACACGCAGAGAGCGCTCTCTGCTATAGAGCGTCCGATGCAGAAAAGTGGAACACCTCGCCCCCAGGCGACGGCTGGTGTCTCACACCCGTCTATCGGCTCAACCCCCCCCATATCGAGTACAACCCCCCCCCGTATATCAACTCATTGAAGCTGTCATCCATATGCAAGTCCGCCTCACAAGCGACTCTTAGTAGGACGCAGCTCACCCTTCATGCGACTCGCCAGACACCTCACGGCGCTTCGCACTTGGTGCAAGCAATGTCTGCCTGGTCGGTGGAAACCCGATATGCTCCGTCCCGGCATTGTAGGGATGCGAGGGTGCGAGGGTCTATGGTCATACGACTACGGTAATGCATGAGATCGAGTACATATCTCCTATCAAGTACACCCCCCCCCCCCACGACTACGGCCATGCATGAGATCGAGTACATCCCTCCTATCGAGTACACCCCCCCCCCCCCCCCCCCCCCCCATACGCCTACGGCCATGCATGTCAATGAGTACACCCCCCTCCCGCCTTCCCTTTTTACCTGCCCTGAGTAGGTTCTACGACGCTATCGTCACCGATCCGCCGTACAACATCAAAGAAAAGGTTGTCACCAATAATGACACTGACGCCATGAATAGTACTAGCAGTAGTAGGGTGAATAGTACTAGCAGTAGTAGGGTGGCTCAGGAAGGCAGCAATTCGACATTTGTGGAGCACGCCGACGTACGATCATCACAAATGAGGGCTTCGTCAATATTGCCAAGACTTCCCGAAGTTACGATTGGTTATCGCGAGCAGCTGGAGATGGACGGTTCCCTTCGTAGGATCGACACGCATGGTATGAGCGCGAGGCCGAGTATGAGCACTAGTAGCAATTCGGAGTGGGTGGCGGGGGGTGGTGGCAGGGCTGTAGCGCATGCAAATAGTCTCGTCGGGGACGTGGTCTGGTCCCTCCTCTCGCTGGCGAGGCATTCCCTCAAGCCTGGTGGGAGGATCAGTTTTTTTTTACCCCTCCGAGGCGCCGAAGCGAGGCTGGCCGAGCTACCGGCCGCGCTAGTGGACAAGCTCGGCGAGCGCGACGCGCACGGGGAGCGATTATGGGTGGTGTATACATCGAAGCAGCGGATGACAAGCGCGAACATGTGCCGTTGGCTTGTGGTGTTGGAGAAACATTAACATTGTAATGAGGAGATGGTGTAAAAATTGTACGCATGTCATAGCTTTGTTTACGTATTATCGATAGGGTCGTACCAGGTATATATCTTGGGTTATGATGGTCCCGCCGTCTCAACCAAAGATGTTCTGTTGATGGTGCTTCTGTCCTCTTGACGGACAGCCGTAAAAGGAGCCCGAGAGGTCTTGCTTGACCCGCCAAACCTTGCCTAATCCGACCGTCAATAGTAGTACCTGGTACCTGGTATGTATTAATAATAATTGATTGAATGGTCGAACACGCCGAGCTCCATCCTTTTTTTCCAAATTGACACGACTGAATTGGGGGGGGGCTATTTAGGGTCATTCTTATCGGAGAGCTTTTTTTTCCCAAATTTTCGACATTTTTTTCGCGCAATTTTTCAATCTTCCATATTTTCCTGTCTTTTTTTTTCCAAATAGGGGAATGTTAACAAACTTGATGTTTTTGCTTCTGGAGAATTTCACGAATAGTGACAGAACGCCTCTGTATATCGATACATATCTCCAATTATTTTCAAACTTTGGAAATTTTGGAAAAAACGCTCTCCGATAAGAATGAGCCTTAGAAGAGCTGGCATTTGCCACGAACAACAGCAGCAGAAGGAGTGATCTCATAAAGAATTCGGTTTATTTTTTGTTCGATCGGATTCTAATAACGTGAGACCTGCAGGTGACGAATTTACAGTTATATTTACTCAGGATTGTCCACTCGTTTTCGTGAGATTGAAAGATAAATTGACATCGCAGACCCCAGGAGCAACACTTTTCAGGCGGTGGTGATAAATCCTGAATCAGAAATAAAACCGTGTGGGCTAACCCCAACCTGTCTCGATCTAAATCCCCCCTCCTTTTTTTCCCTGGGCAGTGGCCAGACCGGTGCTGCTGCTGTGTTCTGGCTTTGCGTGCTAGATGAATGACCGACGCTCATCAATAGAATTACAGTACTACTCCGTACTGCTCTCTGTTCTTCATCGACCCTTCGGGCCCGTCTTAACGAGAAACCTTTTTAATGATAATCGGATAGGAAAAACATAATTTGATTTGACTTCAACCTAATTTCTCGCGAAAAATGCCTTCGAGTCCATCGAGGAATGGCGTTGTCAAATAATAATAATAATATTAATAATAACGCACAAGGGTCAACGAACACCAGAGGGCAACCAACGAGGCGAGCGACGGCCCGCGTCCTCCCCGGGGCGCCGCGGTCAGCGGCCGATTGTTTCTGCCCGCACCGCCGAAAAGGCTATCGCTTTTGGGACGTCTTGGGTGGCTGGCGCAGCCCCGCAGCCCCACGCAGGCAGCAGCGACGGGGATACAGCGATCGAACTTCTGAGCGAAGTCGTGGCCTGGTGGGTGCTCGTGTGGTTTGCGAAGCAAAGAGGGATGAAAAACTGGGTTTGGGACGGCCTTGTAATTTTTTGAGGCGCCGCGGATGGTCTACTCTGTGCTGGGGGTCGTCGGACCTCGCGCTGCGGCTGCTCCGGTGGCCCTGTCTCTCGGGAATGGTGGATCTAACCTTTGAAGCAGTCGACAACACGGCTCAAGTTTGCGTGGCTTGCTTCGGTTTCAGGAGCATGCCACGTCGAGTTGGATAAACACCCCAAATCGAATATTAATAACACGAAGAGCAAAAGAAGCCCCAAAAGACTTACTGTCGAATTCGTTTTTATTCCTTTCATTCGAATCAAAATGTCAAAATGCCTGATTGATGGATTCACTTATCGACCACTCAGATGCAAATCAAATCAAACGAAAAAAGTACTGGCGGGGTATCATGATGAAGAAAGTTTCTCGTTAAGATGGGTCCTTATATTGTGACTCTTGTATTATCGGACACGTCGATCGATGCTACTGCTGTTCACGAGACGAGTAATAGCTCCTCGATATTGCAACTCCTGGGGATGATGCGGCTAAGCCAGTCCTCCCCGCGGCGGTGGCTTGCTTGAGGCTTAATGTTTCTCGACGACAGTAAAAAATCACGCTAAAGGAACGCCTTAAGAAAAACCGCTGTCAAATAACTGATTTAACCCTACATTTACTGTAGTACCGCAGTCTCGTTTTGGGGACAAACTACCTAGAATTTGAGTGGTTTGACCCCAAAACGGGACTGCAGTCCTACAAGGGTTAAGACTGCACTCCCACAACTTACCTCGAAGTAGAGTCAAAGGTGTGTAAGTGCACTGTAGCACCAAAAGGTAAACCACGCCGAGAAAAGAAGAGTTTTTCTTCTGAAAACAGAAACTAAACCCTGAAGGGATTTAGGATGGTGTACGCAAATAGTATTATACGTATTCGTACTGTAGGATGAACGCGATACAAGGTACGCGTAAAAAGCAAGAACTATTCCTTGGATCTCTGAAAGCTGTTACTGGCATTAATGAGCCAAATTATAATTATTCGAAACTAGTAAAATTAGCTTTTGAACAAGAGACAATATAATCGCTCACTTTGAAACGAGACGTTCATATTGGGTGAATTCCATGTCCATTTCATAATTCAAGTGCAACAGACACATTTTCCGGCAAGCTCATCAACGACTATCTTCTGGGGCATGCGAGCGTGATATCTCTTGACGGCGAAGGCTGGCTGCATTCAAGACGTGAATTTCGAGGCCATCATGTCGAAAGACAACAAAAAAAGAAGCGAAAGGCGGCTGTCCTCCTCCCTCCCGTGTATGCGATGCGTCGTAAGTAGTAAAAATCGATCTAATAAGATATTTATTTGTTCAACCGTGTGCGGTTGGTTTTCCCGTCTATCAAAGTGTGTACCCGCAACTTCTCAGCGCCAACTGCCGAGAGTCCACACTTTCTACCAGCGTGAACTGTGCATGCAACCATCTCTCCTCAGCCTTCTCGCCCTCGCGGGCCGGGGCGTTGCCCAATACAAGTTGGTTCGAGCAAAAAGCGCTGAGGAACGAACAGCTTGCTCTGCTACTGCTCTGGAGCCGAAAACATAACGCTACGAGTACGATTTCTGTCGCCGGTGTAGCCAGGAAAAGTCCTCGCCAACTATATACAGTAAACAAGAGGGTGGAAGCCCTCACGGTGGCGACTTGGCTAGGTTAATCCCGAGAGGGAGCAAGCGTGCAAGCTATAGCATCCCGTCGTCCGAAAAGAATCATCACATCAGCGCAGAGCGATTATTATATTAACTTGTTACAGTATATCACTGCCTGTTGTACGAGTACAGGGGAATTAAATCTCTTCTTGTCTTTGCGTCGGTACCACCACCTGCAGCACCGAAGAAATACTGCCAACAAAGTCGTCGGTATTTACAGCGTTATAATATAACTAACTGCCTGCTTGTCGAAATTATCCCATCTACAAGCGTTCCTACAGCTTAGTACTCCTCTCCGAAGTCCTCCTCCTCGCCCTCGCCCTCTGCGGTCTCAGCGCCGACCTCTTCGTAGTCCTTCTCGAGGGCAGCAAGGTCCTCCCGAGCCTCAGAGAACTCGCCTTCCTCCATACCCTCACCCACGTACCAGTGAACGAACGCACGCTTGGCGTACATAAGGTCGAACTTGTGGTCGATACGGGACAGGGCCTGTTGCACGAGAAAACACACAAAAATCGGAAAGGCGTCGACAAGGGGTGGCGGGGGGGGGGAGTTTGATATTGTCGCGGATGGTATGACCAGGGAAGGGTTGGGATTTTTTTTATGCTCGGGGGTTTTTAGGGGATGCTGTCAACAAATGAAAAACCATACCTGCAGGGACAGGAAGCGAGAGAATATCTAAACAGGAGAACTGGGAAAATATAGTTACAAACCAAAAAACAGATTGCACGGCGACGTGGTCCTTGCGAATTACACGCCTATAATAAGAAGGACCTTGTGATATCCGCGTCACCATCTCTAGGGCGCTCAACGCCAAGTGACGGCACGGCGGTTTGGTAGGCACAAGAAATTGAGACTACAGCACCGGCAACAAAAAACTCAAGTCACCTATTTAACCCCGTTCGTTCCACTACAAAAGCTGTCACAAAATCCAAGTGGTTTGTGTGTATCCCTACAGTGAGAACAATGGAGCCGTTTTCAAGGGGTCAAGCCGGGCACGGCAAAGATGAAACGAACAAGATCCGTGGCATAAATGGCCGAAATAGCCGGAACGGCGCATCAACAAAAAAAACAAGAAACAAAAAGTACACACCTCGGCAATGGCGGTGGTGTTCGCCACCATACACACCGCGCGCTGGACACGCGCGAGGTCGCCGCCGGGCACGACGGTGGGCGGCTGGTAGTTGATGCCGCACTTGAACCCGGTAGGACACCAGTCGACGAACTGGATGGTGCGCTTGGTCTTGATCGTGGCCACGGCGGCGTTGACGTCCTTGGGGACCACGTCTCCGCGGTACATGAGGCAGCACGCCATGTACTTCCCGTGGCGGGGGTCGCACTTGGTCATCATGCCGGCCGGCTCGAACACCGAGTTGGTGATCTCGGCCACCGACAGCTGCTCGTGGTAGGCCTTCTCGGCCGAGATGATGGGCGCGTACGAGGTGAGCATGAAGTGGATGCGGGGGTACGGTACCAGGTTGGTCTGGAACTCCGTCACGTCCACGTTCAAGGCGCCGTCGAAGCGGAGCGACGCGGTAAGCGAGGAAATAACCTGCGCCACTAGGCGGTTCAGGTTCGTGTACGTGGGGCGCTCGATGTCGAGGTTGCGGCGGCACACGTCATAAAGCGCCTCGTTATCCAGGCAGAACGTGCAGTCGGTGTGCTCCAGCAGAGCGTGCGTGGACAGCACCGAGTTGTAGGGCTCCACGACGGCGGTGGCCACCTGGGGCGCGGGGGTGATGGCGAAGGAGAGCTTCGACTTGCGGCCGTAGTCGACGGAGAGGCGCTCGAGCAGGAGCGAGCCGAGGCCCGATCCGGTCCCGCCTCCGGTGGCGTGGAACACCAGGAAGCCCTGGAGACCCGTGCAGTTATCCGCGAGCTTGCGGATACGGTCGAGCACGAGGTCCACGATCTCCTTGCCGATGGTGTAGTGACCGCGGGCGTAGTTGTTGGCCGCGTCCTCCTTGCCCGAGATGATCTGTTCGGGGTGGTACAGCTGGCGGTAGGTGCCCGTCCGGACCTCGTCACACACGGTCGGCTCGAGGTCCACCAGGACAGCGCGGGGTACGTGCTTTCCGGCACCTGGTGGTCAAGCGCAGGGTCCGGGGAACGCGAATGCATTGTGAAAAGGACGGTACTATAATAATTACTCAGAAACGACATCATCCCATCATCAGCACATATGATCGCGAAGGGTAGATGGCGGGTTCGAGAATAAATCGAGGCAATGTTTTCGGCGGGTATAGTTCTGAGTGGTTCGACAGCGAGCGCGTATGAATTGGAACAGCACTTCTGTCTACGGACATTGCTGTACCACAGCAGTAAAAGGTTTGTGTGTTATTTTCGGATACGCCCGCGGTCATTATATTGTAACTGCCTCTGGTACACGGGGGAGCTTTGCGAACCGCAGTCACATGTAGCGCCTCGCTAACAAAAGAGTGGATACGGAGCACACCATTCTCAAGTGTTGAAGTGAGCGAGAGACGCGACAGCAAGGCAAGGAACGTGAATGAACTACTGTTGTACCAATTGTACGTCAGCTTACGAGAGGTTGAACCAGGGCACACTCTCTTCAATGAGCGTCACTCGTATACTCGCAGCTCAGGATACAAGTACCGTACGTAGAACCGTTATTTCTTTCATTTAGATTTTGTCACGACATGCTACGGGTAAAAATCAAACTTTGTGCAAGTGGAGTATGATGGATGAAAATAGGCTTGATTGAGATGGGTGCGAGGACGTGCAGTATATGATACAAGATACCTGGTACCAGGTATTAATAGCATGATGCGCTATGGTTTCGCGCAGGGGTGCGAGATCGTTTTCCAGCTCTATACACCAGTGCAAGTATTAATAGTTGGTTCCACGACGGCTTGTTCTCGGCAATATCTATTAATAGATGGTCGATAGCTTTCCCGAAAAAAATTGCTCAACTTTGGCACCCTCCTCGTTGTCGAGAGAACCAGCGCCGAAAAACGAATGCGCCTCTGTGCGAAACCAAGGGGCTTCATGGGACAATAGCCAATAGGGGTCCATCTATAATACCGGTGAAATCACTTGGCACAGACGGGAGATGGGACTAACCAGTGTTGCAGTGTGCGGAATAATGCCGGTGTATTGGCCAAAAGCACATACCAGGCATTGTTCTTGAATTGTACGAGTAAGAGGGACCACGACTTCTGCTGGACGTACTCTGCAATAATCATACTCGTACTTTCATTATCTTCGCACATCTTCTTCTCTCTCTCCTTCCGACTCGTAACTTAGATCCGGGGACACGTAGCAGGCTCTTCTTCCCCCTTCCCGCTACGGTACGTGCCTTCATTTTTATCGCGAGAAGATTTCAGCCTTTTCTTCCCTCGTCGACTCGCATCGAATTGTGCCTACCCACGCTGCAAGGCGCTCTCAACAATTGAATCCCTTTTTTTATTTTTGCAAATAAAGTCAAAGTCCGACCCTCCTGGGGCTCGAACCCAGGACTCAAACAAGTAGAATTCGAGGTTAACCACTTGAACCACCGGGGCGACCGCAGCTGCTGCTGATGCGCCTACGTTTTTTCAGATTTCATATTTTGTTGCAATCAGCGACAGCAGCAGCAGCAGCAGCAGTTCATTCAAGACGGATGGGATCCATGTGGGGATCCGCTTTGGGCCGAACTAAGACCTGTCTGTGCGCGCAGCTCCTCGTTGCGGGTGTTGAAAACCGACTAGAGGCTTCCAAGCTCTCAAGACTGACACCTCAGTTTTTGTTCGGGCAGCAACATACATATATCTGCAGCAGCAGTACGACAAAATGAGGCCCTCGGAGGTATGATGTACCAGGTACATAATGAGATACTTCGTATACCTGGTATACGTGTAGATCGGCAATCCTGAGCAGCGGGTAATTCCACAGACGACGGGGGCGAACACGGCAGACTACACTAAAGGCGAGGGCGTCGGAATTCCCATGCCTTCGTCTCATAGCAGGAGCAGCCATCAGACAGCAACGGCTGATTATTATTTACGACGACCACCAAGTCATACAAGTGGAACAGCCAGCCTACGCATATACACTTTCAACAGGACACATTTGAATTGGTCTTCGGTTCGAGGATTGACCGGCTTGGTTTGGTCGGCTGCTGTATAAACGAACAATGGGCGTGGTCACCAGCACAAACAAGAAAAAAAGAAAGCCGTTGCACACACAAAAGCCAAGACGGCATCTATCTGTCATCATCAGAATTTAAAAAAAACATAAAACGCGACTCATCAGCGCACCGGTCTCCGAGAAGAAGGTGTTGAAAGCGTCGTCGCCGCCTCCGATGGTCTTATCCGAGGGCATCTGCCCATCGGGCTGGATGCCGTGCTCAAGGCAGTAAAGCTCCCAGCAGGCGTTACCTGCGACATACGCCACCAGCCGGGAATGACGAGACGACACACGAAATGAGTACGAGTATCATCCGAGTAACCATGTAAAATAAAGAAACAATGCTTGCGGTTGACACAGCTTATGCAGCTAGCTGCCTTGGCAGCGAGGGCAAGGGTACTTCCCAAAGCCATTGGGCCAGGTCGGGTTAGGTCGGGACAGGTAAAGCGCAAGCTTACTACAGTAGGATGGTGGGGCCGCATCGCACGGCGCAGGCAGGCAGGTGGACTCGGGTATCGGGCGGTATCCGAGGCTCGGGGTTACAGCGACATCGAGGGCACCCGTTCCAACGCGGCCGTTCCAAATACAGAACATGCATCCGTCGGCATACACAACAGCCTAATAACCACGCCAGATGTGCGCCTAGCATACTCTCGGGGTTCTGCTAAGCAGCCCCTCGGAGTCTCTCGCTAGGTGCAGTCGGCGATCCCAGGCGCGGCCGAGGACCTCCGGAAAACGAAAAGTTAGCAACGGCTGGGGATGTCAGCTCGGGGATGTAGAGTCATAATAGAAGAACAACGTTTGACACCCGAAATTTGCTTTCGAGTTTTGGCTCACTGCCCACCTGTCTGGATGCCCGCCTGCCCGATGTGGATGGAGATGCATTCCCTCATGGTGATAGAAGTGTTAGTACTGGTGGTAGGTGCTTGGCGGTAAAGTTAGGGTTGAATTGGGGCGAGCTATCACTTGATGCGATAGCGAGCTCCAGATATGAGGGGAAGGGGCTTCGAAGCCCGCAAGCACCCCAAGGTCCAGCGGTTCCGCCCATCGAAGACGCAGCGGTTTTATTCGATTCAGCCCGAATAACCGCCAATCACAAGAGTTGATATTAAGGACATAAGAACGCCTCATCGCGTTTCACAACACCCTGTTTGACCAATCAACAATGCAAGGCAAGTTCGGATTGCGACCACCATCCGATAAACCCACCGCATTTCGTCAACCTCCCAGCTTCCAGCTCTAGCTCGATCACACTCACATAGCTTTACGACTCTCATCTCACAGCAGTACTCACGTACCCGTTTGCCTGCATTTAGGCCTGCATTTAGTAGCAGTGTCTTCAGTGATCACATACGTTTCTCTCGCAATGACTTCGAGCAAGCAGAGAAGATGGATGCTGACTTGTGCACAACTCCTTTACATCACATACAACAGCCAGTGCTGGCCTTCTTATATACCTGGTACCAGTTTTACAGCTGCGAGCTACGAGTATATCTGAAATGAAGACATGAAGATACAGCACTTATTACTTTTGGAGTGGAGTTATCGATCGGATACGACATATATATATATGCTCGCGAGCAATGGCGTGTGCGCATGTGTGCCTGGTACATGTGTGATCGCTGGGAGGTCTGTCTATGTACGATGTACGAATGCTGTACCAGCATTATTATCAGCTATACCTGGTACTATTAATACTCGTATCGTATCAAGGTGTGTGTGTTCTTTCTGCAGCGCGGGTAGGCACAATTCGATGCGAGTCGACGAGGGAAGAAAAGGCTGAAATCTTCTCGCGATAAAAAATGAAGGCACGTACCGTAGCGGGAAGGGGGTAGAAGAGCCTGCTATGTAACCCCGGATCTGAGTTACGAGTTGGAAGGAGAGAGAGAAGACGATGTGCGAAGATAATAAATGGGATGAGCAAACAAAAAAAAACAAAAAAACACGTCGACACATGCATTGTCAACCACAGTAGTGTCCGTTCCTATTCTTAATCATCGAGAGATACGACTCTGTGGTCACAAAACTGCGGGCACGACACCCCTTTCTCTCGACAGCACTTCATTGTTATACAATAAACAGAGTAGACAATGTAATACATGCATTGTCGTCGTATCCTGAGTACGACATTTATGGAAGAGAGAAAATTCGAAAGAAACCAAAAAACACATCGAAGGAGAAGAAGAAGAAAAATGAAGAAAAAAAAGCGTCGTGCCCCTCCGTAGTATTAATAGGAGAATCTATAGACAAAACAGAACAAGCTAAATGAACAGCAGTACGAGTACCACCACGTATTAAACAGAGTAAGACTGAGAATGAAGGGAAATTAAAGGCAAACCGAAGCACTATACTACGTATACGAAAAAAAAAACACCTTCCAGACAGCGGCAGCACACGGGCAGTTTGCGGTACGAGTACCACACGGTTAGCAAAGACAGGTTGTTACTCGTAAGAAGTCTGTCTGGTACCTTGCTGCCTGTCTGCCGAATATGATTCAGCGAAGCAGCAGAGAATGAAAACACAACAACAATAACAACAGCAGCAACAGCAACAACAACAACAACAACAGCATCAATAACAGCAGCAACAACAAAAATGCCTTTTAGGGGTAGGCGTAGATGAAAACAACTACTGGTAATTAATTACTTACGTGAGCTAGAGTGGATTAATTAGTTTTCGCAAAAGAGGGGAACGATACGCCAGCGTGAGAATCTTGCGTTGATTGCAAAATGCGTCGCACCATCGTACCAGTGATGTTGTCCATGCCCATGGTATTGGCGTGACTCCAGTGAGTGTATGGTGGGTCGTAGGCTCGATAATCTCAAGGAAGGGCAGAAGACCCCTCCGCGGCATCTACACGCCGAAGTACACATCATGCGGGAGGGCGGGGCGTATGTGTTTGTTGCCCGCCTTGGTCATTTGATCATTGACCACACATCCCTTTCGAGACGGAGCGGGGGGGGGAGGTTGTACTCGATAGGAGAGGTGTACTCGATCTCATGCATGGCCGTAGTCGTATGACCATAGAGGGGGGTCAAATCTTCAAAGATATATCATCTGAGGAGGAGAGGGGGCGGGTATCCAAAGACGCATCCCTTCCTGGGGAGGGGAGCTAGAACCCTCAATATATATCATGTCCTTGGGGCGGGGGGCGGGGGGGGGAAACCCCCAAAGGTGTATCACCTTTTTTGGGGGGGGCGAGAAAAGCTCTTGAGATATATCCCATCTCCTTGGGGGGGGGGGTGGGCTTTACAGACCCTCAACTTCTGAAAAATGTGCGGCACACACAAAGAAAATGGCACATCTACGTAATATGAGCAGACGCTACAAATGGGGTTGGTCCATGTTGAATTGGTTTGCTTGATATAGAAACTACTCTCGATGGGCGCACGGCGGCGGGAGAGACATTGGGCGATGCCGGAGCCAGCACTCGACTGGTTGATGAGTAGGGTCGGCTAAAAACCGCCCAATGGTACAGCTAGGTCCAAGCACTCCGATATGTTAACAGTGTACCGTATACTGCTTGTATATACAGTACCTTCGGTAAGTAGAGCTGATCCGGACATGCAAGCGACACTTTCCACGGTTAAAATGGATCGTGTGCAGTTCAAGGTCGGGACACCTTGTATCCCTAGTTAGGTTCGCGTATTGAGCTGGTACTCGTTGGGACTCACGTGTGATGTTTGCTTGGAGATAGAACAAGAGTAGCTCGGTGGAGACTGAGAGCAAAGGCTCGTGCCTCGCTGCGAAAACCCCTGGTTTTCCACATAAGATACGTCTTCCAAGTACTGCAAGTACGATCCCGATACCCGAACCCAGGTAATTACCGGGCTTTCAGCCTCATCCAAAGCAGTACCATAACACTAACCCACTCTGATGAGCCGTATATGCAGAATTATGGGAATTTCATTGAAACCTCGATTCCACGAGCTAGAACATGAGTCGAAGATGCGGTTCCTCAAACCCCACTTCCACAGCTAGCTCTGAACGGCAAAGTATGCCAAAAAGAAGACGAAATAACGCAAGGCCTAGCCGCAAGGGACAGGGATGACCGTCAACGAAAGCCCTGCCACTCGCAAGAGGGTAAGGCGAGAAAGTGTCTACGGAAAAGCGAAAGGTTAGCACAAAAGCGAGGCGGTCCTATGCCCCGGTATGCGTTGTCAATTGTATCCAGATCGCCCCCAGCTCCCGAGCGGGGGGGGGTCGGCAAGTCAAGAAGGAAAATATTACGGAATACGCTAAAAAGTCACCTAAACCCAGACCAAAAATCAGTAAACGTGTCGTGTGCCACAAGGGAATGGCCCGATTACCCAGGCCAGCTCCGACACTGAGCGGGGGGGGTCGGCAGGACAAAATACGCAACTTGGCGTGTGTACCAGCTCGTAGCTGGTGTGTACGCCTAGACTCGATTGCCGATGGCCGGCAATACACAGTCAAAATGTTCGAGGCAAACACGTAGTCACTGTCAGGTGACTTGTACGTGAAGCTTCAACATAGAAGAGAAGAAGATGGTGTGGTGACCCCAAGCCACATTGTTGATTGATTGCTCAGCTGGAAGCTGATGATGGTGAGCAAAAGTAGAGTGAGCTCAAAGGGGAGGGCGGTGCGCGTGTGCGCTCGCAGCTCGCAACAAAGGACGACCCTTGCACTTCGGTCAAACAAAAACAAAATGAGGGAATACCCTCGTATTCCGTTCAAAATAAAAACAACGAAGAGAACCCCCAGATTTACTGTAAAGAACAATATATCTTGGGGTACATATCCATGACCCCAGTGTAGCCTATGTTGTTTCTCCAACCAGAACTACATTGTAACAGTAAAACTATGCTACCGGTCTCGGAGGGATACTGAAGATATCCTGTCCATTATGCACCAATGATAGCACGTACTAAATGTGCTGTCTACCGTAGATCATGTACGTACGTACCACAACAACAGTAGATCCATGGCACTACTCGTCATTGGGACTTTATTCTGTGCGTACGGGTGCACAGCAGTATATGCGTAAAAAGACAGCTGCTGCTATCCTACTATAACTCAGACTGGAAAACTGTCTGTCGTACATAGAATGCGTAAATGTATACCAGATGACGTAAGTGTAATCTATTAATAGTAACGAATATGATGGTTACTGACAAGTATCATCTCTAGTACCATCCCCAACCCAGCCCAAGGAAAACAAACCAGAAACATACCGAGCAGAAAACCCCCGACCCCACTCAAAAACTCGGAAAACGTAAAAAAAAAAGAAAACAGCCCCCCAAAGTCTAGGAAAACGACAAGCAAAAAGCATCGATTACAGCCGAGAAGCGAAAATCAACTATCCATGGCGGCGCCTCGAGATTCATCCATGTTACGCTGGACCCCCCGTGCAAAAGCGCTAGCAAAGTGTATTTGCAGACACCAAGAACCTCGTACAGCTCTCGTCGAAGTCGTGTAGCGCCGTGGAGAAAGAGGAAGTTTGATCGGTCCCGCGTCGTCCTAAGAGCGAACAAAATATACCCCATCCGTTGGTGTAGTCGTACTGATTTTCCCGGGTAAACGCAAACCGTTGCCGCCCTTGTACCAAAAGTGAGCCCCGTTGGGAAGCACGGTGTTGTTGTAGTATCGGCGAAGCCAATCGGTGTGCGATACGCAGCCATAGCTGGGTACCAGAAATCGCTCGCCGTTACCACGACAAAGCTCCCGTTGGGCCGCGCCAATTCTCATCCGGCGGTACTGACGGGCGGTGCTGGTTGGGGATAAAGGCACCGAGGAATTACCCAATAACCGGGAATGATATTATTGATGTAATGTTTTACAATATGGCGTGTCTCGTATACCTAGGACATGGAACTGTTCCTCTTTATTTATTTTTTGTGTGTATTTTGGGTGAGATAGAGAGCTCCTCAAATGGGGAGCCTCATAAAAATTAGGAGTTTTACCCGTAGAAGGCAAAACACGCTTCCTTCTATACCCTGCCGTGCGCAGAATGGTTATGGAATAAAACCGCTCTTGCAAAAACTTGCCGTTGGCTTTGGCACTAATGCATATTATATAAGTACGCAGGGGAGCCCCCTACCTATACAGTGAATATCCCGAGGTAAGAGTACCCAAGATATGAGCATTCGGGGCTTAAGAGCGATCAAAATCGGCATGCCCCGCCTATCCTAAAGGTTTTCAGGTATGTTTTTTTCCTCTCACAGATAAGAGCGTTGTGGGCCTGTTTTTGGCTTGTCGCGGGGCGCTCTTAGCTCGGGGTACCCACTGTACAGCCTTGACAAGGAATGACGGGTGCTGCGGTAGAGCTACAGGAGGCCCCTAGCTTTGAGGAGCTATTAATACTCACCCAAAAAAACGATGATGGACGTCAACAACCCCAGGGCCTAGGTAGGTACACAACGAATAAGGTTGTAAAACATTATTAATAGTGACATTCCAACAATATTGAGTAGGAGTTCCTCAGTTAAGGAGGCCCATCAGTCAGGAAATGGTTTGGTCAAAAAGTGCTCCGTATGTTATCCCGGTTACAGCACGCGTCGAATGTAGACACACGCGCGAGATCGACGTATAATATGACGCTGCCTCCAATCCCGAGTATCAGCTCCTTAATGGGTTGGACTCACAGCTGTCAATGTGTAACGATAAAAAAAAATGTTCGGAGGCGTATCATGGTCTTCGTCTCGGTTGGGGGAGGAATTCTTTGCCGCGAAGGGGCTCCAAGCTTGGTCGTTTTTTGTTTTCGTTTTGCGATACACCCGGCATTTTGATGAAAATATTAAGCCGTGGTAGTCTTCATATATACAGAGTGCGTAAGCCATCCGTTGGTAGTCGACTGCCTCAAAAGACGAGAACTTCTTCGCCACCCAGCCTCCACTAGAGCTTACCAGTACCCTATATTCCCCTTCTATGGTTGGCGCAAACGCTGTGTACGACATGAAGAGGCATATCCCTGACCATTGTTGATGGGGTTAGGACCTGAGAGTAGGGATAAGCCTGTTCGTCTCGTGCACTGCTGTAGCTGTCAACCATCATGGATAGAGTCGAATTTGCGGTAAGCAGGCCTCCCACAAAAACAATTTCCGGCTTACCGCCATCATCATCACCACCCCACTCGACTCCTTGTTGTCAATCCCCCTGATACCTTTTAGGTATGAACAGGTAGGGGCGTTCCCGACTCTTATCTAGATTGGGCAACGTGGGTCCGATTTGCCCTAATGGACGTCCACCTGCTTGCGGGGATCTGGGGATACCGTGCAAGGAGCAGGAAACAGATTGACGTGGTGTCACCAGCCAACCCCACACGCCGGAAGCAACTACAACCTGTCGTGGTAGCGCACACACCGACATGGCACCCACCCACCAACAAACGAAAATGGACGTTTTTATCAAATCGCGTCTTCGTTCCAAACGCCGGAACGCATATACACTTTTCCGAAAAACATGTCTTCCTTCAAAACGGCGAAGCGTGCAAAGTTTTGTCCGAATACGCCCTTCATGACGATAAAGCATGGCCTGTCAACCATCGTCTTTGGTATGGTAGGATGGAAGCGGGTGCAAAGGAAGGCCAAGCCCGACTGCTGCTGCCTCTGCCACTTTGTGGAGAATTCTAGCGTCCGGTGTGCATTTACTTGTAGCCGAAATCGACCGATCCTTTGCCCCCGCCGCTTGCAGCTCCCAGCTGCATGAAATGTGCATTGCTCTTGAATTCCATGAAGGTGGTGAAGAGGACGTGCAGGCTTTCGATCAGGTTGTCGTACACGGGGATATCCATCACAGCGCACATCTGAAAAAAAAACGAATGAAGGGCGATGGGACATCGTTGCTTCCACGGGGGTATCATTGTCAGGTGGCAAACAGAGGAATTCCAAATATTGGACACCCGCGGCCGACGTATCACTTAGCATCAAAAGTTGGGTATCAACCACTCAATCGTTCGATTTCACAGCTGACGCATACCTTTTTGCTGGTTTCATAAACTTGTAGTGTGGTCTACCTGTTGGGTATTTTCTATTTGTTTTCGTTTCTACTCAGTCCAATTCCCCCCCGCCCGCTCAGCAGACACGCCGCCTCGATCGCCACCAAACTCCAGACGGCGACATCAACGCCACCCCCTTTTCCGCCTCCACCCTCCCCCCTTTCCCTTATTCCGTACGCCTTCGTACCCCTTCCCTCCTTTGCTACTAAAGATCTTGTGGCGGTAGATTCTGCATCCCCCACCACCGCAAGAAAACGAGCGGAAGCCCTCACCAAGGGCTCTCTACCCCGTACAGGCCAGGGAGAGAGAGAGCACCTCGACCTTCTGAACAAGAGGTTTCTGAAACACATGGCACTGCTAACGAGTGCATGGACTGAAAGCATGCAGCGAATACCTGGTAGCATTTTTACGACCACTCCGACCCCTGTTGGCCACCGTTGTTCGTGACTTTCGTGGCCGTCCCGCGTTCTGTACGAAATCCCCCATACAAGCATTATGTTGGATATGCACAACATGCACCATGACCATAGGTCAACGCTGACTCGTGGAGAAGTGGTTATGGTGCATATATAACGGAAGCGCAAGCCAGTCGACCCCGGATCCTGCTTGTGTTACTATAGGTGCCCACCATACCCCCTTGTCTGTAAGTAAGCGCTGACTTATAGCGGAGTTGTTATGATGCATAACAAACACATTATCCCACAAAAGCACAATTGTTTTTGCCGCGAAGCCCGTGCGGTAAAGAAAAACCTCCCCGCAAAGACCTGGCGATAGCAAGAAAAGAGGTTGCTTGTTCCTAGTTGCGGTCAGTAACGTTTCCGTGGGTCTATCACAGCCGACGACATAGTGTTCGAGGCATTCGCGCCTCACACGCGCTTGATCGTATCCCGCTCTTGCTTGCCCACATGACACGCACGCAGAACATTCTCGTCACGAAGAGGTGGCTGTGGTACAACCGGTGCCTGTTCAATAGCAATCTGCTGTTTCCATTCGTCTGCGAAGCGGGCGATATATATCGAGCCAAACTAGCTAGGAGGCCGATACTTTCGGTCTTGTCAAGGCCTCGTCTTCCCTTAAACCCTCTGGGTGTTGAAGATAGCGACTGGTCAACAGTATGAATATCTTTAGTGTTTTCAATCGCGTACGAGAGGCGTGAGGGCCCAAAAGTACGGGTATAATCAATCTGCATCACCCCCCAACCACACAGTGGCCACAATGGTTGCTGTAATCGCCACTTTTTATCGTCAATAATAATGTTTCCCTTTGGAAACCCCAAGAGGGTCGACATACCAATCTGTTGGGATTTTGGTTGTGCATATCGACAACTGCGCGGAGCACCCATTTCTAACAACATCATTAACTGTGCTAGGGGACGGCGAGTAAAAGGAAAGAGGGTCAAACAGCGGTCTGAAATATGTTTCTACTGTAAGACGGTAGGCGTAAGTGACACTTACATTCTATGAGGCTCTTCACGTAGGGATTTATATATATACTCCGCCCAACACCCGACTTTTAAAAACACATTTTATGCTCTCTACGGGTCGTTTTTAACGACAAAAGATGAAGTAGCAAGTTCTTTTTGCAATTTTGGCATAAAAAAACTGGCAAGTCCAGCCTAAGAAGCGTCAAACTTTTCTATCGGCAAACATATCAAAATAGCAAAAACCTTGCTATTTCCAGTGACACGGAAACTATTTTGGAAAAGAAACGTCTTCAGATTTGGATCAAACCCTGTGCAGCAGACAGCCGGAATAGGCGACATCCTCTGTCGAGGAACAGGTGGCCTGGAGAGGGGTGTAAACACAACTATTAATAGTAGACCCCAGAGGTCGACAGGTTCCCAGACCAAGCACACGCACGTGTCGGCTGTCTTGGAGAGGATGAGAGGGATGTTTTGTTGGGGTTGGCTTGAGCACCAACCAAGACGGCAAGTGTGCCCCACCCACACGGGGCGCGTCACCCTCGTCGTGTACCCCATCAATCAGCGATGCTGCCAGCACCACCAGTGCCGTCAGTACCACCCTCTACCCTCCATGTCCCCTTGCGTTGCAGAGGTTTGTGCCAGTCAAGCGCCGGCGTGCGGTTGATACAACCTTGCGTTGGCGTTATTGGGCTGAACAGGCAAATGAAATAGCATATTTCACTTCCCATAAATTTGCCAACGAACAGCTAGGCAAATTTCCTGAAAAAGTTTGGCAAGTTGTTCGCAATTTTGCTAAAAGCGTTTCGTTAAAAAAGACCTTAAGCCAGATACACGACCGAACGGGCTTGTAGATAACACTACGAGTATACCATACACATCAGATGCAACTGACTTCACCCTTTTAGCACCTCAGTGTCGTTTGGGGACAAACTGCCTACAATTTGAGTGATTAGTCCCCAAAACAGGATTGCAGTCCTGACAGTCCTAAAAGGATTTAAAAAGCGTTGAGTTCGTAGCACAGGGGCGCGATCGCTTCCCGGAGATCGTATTCTCTCGACAACACCGGTAAGCAAGAAGGGTGCTATATAAAAGCGACCATTCTTTTTTCGGAGGGTTCTCTCTCGACCGGATATTTTTTCCGAAAACACCTTGTTTGGTCGTTGTTGGTAAACCTTCCCATTTCTGGAAGAAAACCGACGGGCGCTGAAGAACGATCGCAGCACCCCTGTGCGAAGGAACTCAACGCTCATTTTACGGCATACAGCTCTGGGTGGAAACGTAATGACCACTTAGAAATAGATATGAAAACCAAGCGGTCCTTGTATTTACGGCCAGAGTGGTATTGGGCAGATTGAGAGTTGAGGAGCCCCCGTCAGTGCGAAATGTTAGGGCTAAAACATTCATTCGACTATGCGCGGCCTCCTCACCATCCTCGCGTAGTCCTCGAGAGGGATGTCTAGCTCTGGGGTCAGCACGTTGACGTTGCTGATAATCTCTTCGACCTCTGGCGGCCAGGCCTCCATGAGAACCTCGATGTCCGGCATGTCTTTCTTGTAGTTTACCTGCAAGCCCCAAACACAGCCGCAGTCAAGCAATTACGTATGGCGCATACATACTTCGTGCTTCGTATATACTCGAGTGTATACACAGGCGTGTGTGCATCAGCGCACCGCGCAGGTTCTGGCGAGTGAGTTTCCTCGTTAACCGGCTCGCGATAGAAGTACCAGGCGTGAAACAGCAGTGGTTCTGTACCAGTAAATCTTTCCCCCAACAATTCCTAGACACGTTCCAGTTGAATTGATCCTAGGAATATGATATAAAGCACAGTGTTCATCTCTCGCCGTATATCGGGTCGATGGCACTGCTGTCGACTCGATAGCGAACACTTCATAGTACGTGTGAATAAGTAGTATTATTAATAGTATTAATAGTGGTATCTACAATACGTACGATATACCAGGTATCACCCAGGTTTTGTCTTAGGATTAAACATTATTAATAGGCATGAGACCTTCACGCAAATAGGTTACCATAGGTTAAAACCCGCTGAGGCCTTAAGTAAGGACCGCGCTCCCGTTTGGGGGCGAAACCCTTGGAATTAGAGTAAAGGTTAGGTTTATGTACAGTGCAGCGGTGAAAGGATTAATGGGACGCAAGAAAACAACCAGCAACACATCCCATTGAGAACATCAGAGCGAAACAGTCTCCTGGCTGGTCACCTGAGGTGGCGGCTTGGTGCGATGGAGATCGTTGATATTCTGGATCCAGGTGTCGATCTCCGCTGGGTTCTTGTGAGCGTTTTCGATCGACCTATTGCCACGGACGAGACGGCGACGTTGAGGGGTACCATACAGCTCATTCGACACAATTGTTCACAGCTGCGGCAGATCATCTACAGATCATTGGCAGATAGATAGATCCCTCATGTACATGGCTGCGTTACCGGGTGGGAGCCGTAAAATCTGCATGATCTAGGACATGTTTCCTGGTTGGGTCTGTACTGTACAGGTCCTGCACAACCTCTCGTAACGACAGGGTACAATCTAGGTGACCTATATCGTGTGTCTGATGTGGCATACGTGTGAATGAACACTATGGTTTGATGGCCACTGTGTACGATACGAGAACAACTACAGCAACTCGTACCTCAACCCAACCAACCAATGCACGACGTTAGCCGCCTTTCAAACCCAACCCGATTTTACACCATGGGTAGGGTTAGTCACCCTCCTGACCCCAACCCAATCAACCATCAATCAACCAATGGATGGGGTTGGCCGCCTTCGTCCCGTACCCAGCAGTAGCGAGCATCAATCACACAGTAGTAGTTGTCGAATAAATGAGTGAACTCTACTGGTGACGCTGGTCGCACCCTTCCGTTAGCCTTTCGCAAACACGCCACACCTATGCTACACCTGTGCTACTACGACTATCACCTTTGTAGAGGGCAGCAACAACGGCACATCACATAATTTTTCCACCAAGTACTATATGACACGTGCTACGATCGGGGTAGCATCTGAATTTTCTGCGGCTCCTTCCTCACTTGAGGAGCCCCAACGGCCGATTTGAAGAAAAATGATAAGCCAATGATCCCAATACATAATCACTCCCAATGGGTTAGGTATTTACCGATTAACGTTGAAAAGTAAACATCGGGCCCACCGATATTGGGTAGGTTCTCCGTTGCGATGGTTGAGATGCCCCCCGTCAGTGAGAAACGCCTTTTAGGCGAATTACATTGAAACCCCTACCATACCACGGGTCCCCTATATATACATCGACGTACTTGGTAATACATCAAACGGACGACGCTGGGACATCACGCTATTAATAATATATCATATCATGGGGGGGTCGAAACTTCCCCAAACCAGAATTCCGAAACAAATATTGTAGGCTTTGGTGGTGGCTAATCATATCCCCCAAGCGTTGCAGGTATACACGCGGGTGTAGCGGGAGTGCAGCCTCAGCCTTAGTTCTGCATGTCGCGTCGTGCGCACGATGCCGAAAATGATCAATGATACCTGGTATTTGGTACCAGGTAGTCCGACCGACCGACCGACCGACTGACCGACTGGGCGACCGACCGACTGACTGACCGACCGACCGACCGACCGATCGATCGATCGATCGGGATCCACCAACGCACACAATTTGACGGCAGTTACAAACGTCATGCTGCGCAATTCCTGGCGACAGGTAAACAAGATTTAGAGGCAGAGCCGAACGCTTGACGTACTTACTGCCTAGCACCCGCGACGTATACAGGGTGCAGGGTAAAACCGTACGTTGAGAAATTTGAACAGATGCGATGACTGTCACGTGCGTGGTACATCCTCGCTTGGTTGCAAGCACGACTGCTTTCAACAAACTTTCCCCGAACCTGACTGCGACGTCTCCGTGTTGCTTCTTAGAAATCGCCCTCAGCTGTAACTCAAGCACTGTAGCATCGCTCTGGTTGGCCGCGGGCTCGTCCAACACCTGCAGTATAGAGCATGCACGATCGGTGAAAATTGCAGCCGGTCAGAACAGCTGCTCCAAACAAAACCATACTTCGTGTTGTCCGGCACTTGGAAAGAGTTAGACGTACGTTTGTCGGTATCTGCTTACCGTATACCGGGTATACAATAATGATTTCCGCGTTCAAATGATTTGGCGAAACGATATTGCGCGTCCTGCCATAATCGCACCCGCGACGTACCAGAAAGGCGTATCGATATGGGTTACGTCGTTCTCGAACTGGGCGGGAACGGCCGGTAACGGCTTGCACCAAATTCGCCTCGTCTCTCAAGGAGGCATTAGTCCTGTCCTGGCTAGAAGGGTTAACCTACTGTGCCACTCGGTCAACGGAGAACCTACTGGTACTGTGCTATTCAGTCAATGGGTAGCCTGATGTGCTACTCAGGCAACGCATAACTTACTGCTGTGCTACTCACTCAACGGGTATGACCTACCGTGCTACTCAGTGAACAGACAACCTACCGTGTTACTCAGTCGACGGGTACAACCGGCTGTACGACTCAGCCAACGGGTAGAACCTACTACGTATTAATAAGCTAATCAGTCAACGAATAACCTACCGCTGCATGCTACTCTGTCGACTGTTGACTGAGAATAGGCTTTCCTTTTGCAACGGACATGTTCGACTCGCCTTAGATCCCAGTTCGTCGGTGTTGTTGTCTGGACGGGGGACCTTGAGGAACGCATCCATATCACCCACCGCGGGGATAAAGTCCGGGACGAAGCATCGAAGGGTCGTGTCGAGGTCCACAGCGTGCGCCTTATAGCGCCCGATGTACTGAAAGAGGTCCTTGATCTCCGCTGACACGTTTAGATGAGAATAGTCCGCAGGGTCGTACGCCCTGGGAACGAAATGGCCAACGCGGTACGTAGACATATTATTATGTACGCACACGTGCGTGCGTGCGCGCGTCGAGTGGAAAAACGTCATCGTTAGGTCGTCTGTTGGAGGTGTGTACCGCGACTCGTTCCCCGGTGTAGCCGTCGAAACAAGATGATTGCAACGAATTGAGCAGACGTTCTGGCCAATATATCCGTTGGAACACGACCAGAAATATTCGACATACATATACTTCGAAGCATATAGACGGTACACCTATTCGAACAACATGGATGCAATATCTTGAACAGACATACGGCTTATTAAAAGCACAATCACGAATCGAGTTAGCTCCGTTGAACGACTGCGACCACCTTTCGGCGCGTGCCTTCGAGCTGCGCTTCCGCGTCAAAGCGCAAACTCGACAAAATAATACAGCAACAGGGACGGTCACGGTCGGAGAGCGAGAATAGACGCTCGGCTCTGACGGTGCACGGCGCGCGCAGCGAGAAACACAAGGCTTTATTTAGTTTTTAACCCTTCGGCCGACTGGGCAAAAACCAAAGAACAGCTGTATCCACGATTCGGGACTAAACCAATACCGTAAGAAGTAGCGTAGAAGTTTCTTTTCGCAGTGATATGAGAGTGATTTTTACCACATCTCCACACCTGTGTCATGTGTCCATTTTATCTGCAATATATACCTGGTAGCTATTAAGTACCAGGTAAGAGCTAACACATCGGACACACCACAATCTACAGGTCATCTAGATCCTAACCCGCCGTCACGCGTTGTTGTGCAGGATCATCTGTATAGCACAGATCCAACCCAGGAAACATGTGCTACTGACCATGCAGGTTATACGCCCCCCACCCTGCAACAACACGAGCTAGACCATACAGATCATACAGATCGGGAAACTACTGTAGTATCTACCTACCCCTGAAATATCTAGATGAGCAATGCCACAATAGGGGGTGGTACCTTCTTTTCTGAGCCCCTCACGTAAGGATCTCAATATATCGTCGGAAACGTAACCTTCCATTAAGAAGGTTGTCCGCGCAAACCCGACCAGCATTTCTATGCGTCACTCCTAAAAATATATATACCAGGTGTGCTACGGTAGTAACAGGTGATACCAGGTATCATACTAAACCGGTAGTTTGCTCACTACATAGAGGATCTCATCCCATGCCAGAAAAATAATATCAAGCATAAAAAGTGGCACCCCTACCCCGCCCTACCGCGGCGTTGGTCACATCATGCAGATCATGCAGTGGGGATCGATCGATGATCTTCTCGACGCGTGCAAGGGGTGCACTACTGCTGCTAGCCACAATGGTTTCAACTCACCCTTCGACTTTGAGGGTGCTGCTTCGCTCGTCGTCGTTGCTTGACGACTCAGAGCCACTCTCACTGCCGTCGCTAGCTCCGCGGCCACCGCCGCCGCCGCCGCCGCCGCTTTCACCACGCCCTGCGCGCATGGCGGAGGACGACAGGCCCGCCACCGCGGAAGCGACCGCCCCTGACGGTGCAGCGGCCTGCAGAAAATGTGTGTGTATGTGCGTGTGTGCTCGTCGAATTGAATACCTGCCGACGTGTTTGTCACGCACATCTGTACTGTTGTATGATGGTTTATAGTACAAGTATAGCACTACAATAGTGTATGGATAAAGACACAAAAATAAACATATCTGTATGAGGGTATGGACGGGTGAAACTAATCATTAGTGACACGATATAGTTGCCAAAGTGTTGGATATCGTATCGAAAGTTTCGATATATCGCAAAATGTGTGTGTTCGTTGAAATGGATAATGTTCGAATACATATGGACGAGCATGCCGACCAACAACCTGCACAGATACTTGAAGCTGGAATTCTTCGAGCTACGCGCGAACGAAAGGCTGCGCGCCAGGCCGGACAGCCACCTGAAGCCGACGATGACGAGTTTTATGGTCGAAGTTAGGCGTGGGTCAACCCACATCAACTCATACACTACACGCTTGCCGACGTGTTTGTCGAACATTACCCGGGACGTGATACGCATACCTGTATGATATGTATATGCCATAGTGTTAGATATCCTCACGAACATTTCGATATACTGCTATCCAAACGAAACATCGAACACACCATATATCGTGTAGAATATGTTTTATTGCCCTCGATCCCATGGCAACCCCCGTGTTTTGTATGCAGACACCGAACGAAAGCCTCGATGTGTCGAATATCGAAATCGTATCGAGTACGATTGTTTGTTGTTGTTTATCGGTATCATATTTTCTCGTGCGATATCCGATATACCAACACTGACATGCCATATAGGTATGATATGTATATTCTGGGGGGGCGGTCTGGCGGGCGACCCGCTCGGTTTGAATACTTTTCCGATGGACATCATCTAAGAGGGCTTGATCCAGAAACAAAAAAATGCGTGATGGCCCGCAGTGCTGGCTGTCAATAAACGACACCCCGTACAAAATAACAAGCCGATTCATCGAATACATATACCCTCACGGCCTATGCTGTTGCTGCAGCATGAAGAGTCGAGGTTTATCGTGAGAGTCAGACTTCGCTGCATGTTGTGCAATCAGCAGAGCCAGTGATCGTACGAAGGCTCTTGTGCTAGGGGGCATGTCGCCTGGTGCCCGGAACCAAAGATGCACCTCAAGGAAGACAACGGTGACTCTGAGCACCGGCTGACTATCGATCTGACGCGAGACTCGAACAAAAGGATCCATGCAATCCAACAAATCACGATCTCTTGCAGATCATCCAGGTCCTGGCCTGCCACTATGAGCTGTTGTGGAGGGTCTGCATGGTGCAGGTGCAACCCAGGAAACATGTCCTAGGTCCTACAGATTGCACGGCTCTCGTCCGGCAACACTCTAGCTAGATCATACAGGTCATACAAGTTATACAGATCATACAGATCAGGGATCCGTCTGCCCTGAACGATTCGTATCATGAAGTGAGGATAGATCATGTGCCCGTCTGTTGTGAAGCATTCTTCGAGCCTCACCGTTTTTGCCGATATGGACGGGTTTCGTTCCACGGCGGGAGGTGCGCCTAACGTGCGCTTCTTTGTCGTAGCTGTGTCCGCCCCTTCTCTCGTGTCCATGCTCGAGTCTGCTATCACACCAAACCACAAGGCGAGCAGGAGTCGTGGGCGGAATGGTGTTGACTCTGGTTAATATTACGGCACCGACTTGATACCGCCTGAAGGGCTCTCCGACGTGAGCAGGGACAACAACGATCAGACGCGAAGCAACTGCTGCAGGCATGGCACGGCGTGGTGACGCAATCTGATGTAAGTATCGCTTGGTTTCGCCGCCGCTTGAACTCCGCTCATCTCTCTCCGCAGCCATTCCGCAGATTCGTCGACTTTGCTGCAGCGTCCAGAAAAAAACAACACTTTACATATTGTTGTTCTCACACTAACTCTCTGACGAAGGAGTCCGTGGTCACACAAAGGTGCTGGAGCTCTCGGAATATCCGAAAAACCACAAAAAATCGAAATTCGGCTGCCTAAAAATACACGAGACAAAGAAAGCGCACACAAGATAAAAACAACGTGCAAACTGAACTAACATGGCCGCGGGTATATCCTCTCAACTATAACATAAGAGTATCCCCGTTCCCACCACTAACCAAGTTGTGGCTGCTGACTACAGCGGCTGCTGTCTGGAGTGCTGCCTGCACCGTACGAAACGCACGGTAGTCGTGATACGGCAGAACTATTTTAAACTGCGACTCCGTTTACCCACCATCATCAGCGCTACTAAGATCGTAGGCCGCGTCGAACTGGTCGTTCTTCACGTCTTCTCCGACCTGAAAACGCACACCACGGGCCCGAAGAATCGAAGGAGGGGTGTCACGACAGCGTCACAAGAAAGCAGTGCCATTGGTTGGGGTCACATCGCGGAAGATTCAAGTTGCCGTACCGTCGTGCTCAGCAAGTATCAGTACAGCAGTATAGGCCCACGAGTAAAGAAATAATAATAATCTACTGTTGTTAACCACACACGGCTCACATGAAATAAGCAATATTATAACAATATCACCAATTTCTGGAGCGCGCTAAGAAAACCGGATTAAGAAATCGTTGCCAGCGATGAGCGCTACACTAAATCCTTGCGCTAGGCTATGCATTGGGGCTTTCAAGGACGGTGCCTGAGCAAGGTCGTAAGCCTAGCTCAGAATAAGTGTCTTTTGTTGGCGGGTCCACACTGTAATCAAGTAATATCGTGCTGCCATGCTGCCGTGTTGTCATGCAGTGGCCGGCGTCAAATGATCTCCGGTTGTACATATGTGCCTCGTAAATAACAGCCGTGTATATACGTGCTAGTGCCCGCGCCGCATCAAAACGGCGAACATGCAAGAAGGCGGTCGTGCCAGCGACAGCCTGTTCACCCCTCCATGCAGCAGCATCTAAAGCCATCAACCAGGGCTACAGCCAATCACGTCGCCTCCGGCAGGGGTCCCGAATGGGGGCCATGTTTTGTTGGACAGCAGTGGGTCCTTGAAATGCTGTATTTACACCGATTTCCTTCGGAGGCTCGCTACAGTATGTACACTGCCGGCCCTCTCATGATAAGGCATACCATAATGCCATAAAAAACAGCCCAACCAGAAGCTCAGCCTTGCATTTCCGAAGAATCAACAATCTCGGGGAGGGATACCACCAAAATTAGTGTGGGGCACATCCTATCTCAAGTATTAAGTCTACGTAGCCTGGGCCAGCATCCTGCTTTCGACGCGTGGTATATACAATAGGGCATGCTTTACAGCCGTC
Organism: Nereocystis luetkeana; assembly: GCA_031213475.1. NCBI lineage: Eukaryota > Phaeophyceae > Laminariales > Laminariaceae > Nereocystis > Nereocystis luetkeana. The sequence goes on from JARUPZ010000006.1 coordinate 6,399,162, forward strand.
TTCGGACAAACGATTTCCGAGTAACGGGGTTCCTAGAGGGCACTGGCAGCACTGACAGCATTACCCAATAAGGCTTGCCTCATTATCGTGAATCTCATTTTTGTTGGCACTTGTTTTCAAACAATACCTAACGATACGCCGAGGTTTAAAAAGAGCGCCCATTTTTTTCTCCTGCATCAGCTTTTTGGGAGAGAGATATCGAGTTCCTCAAGTTATCATCAGCCTCATAAAAAAAATAGGCGCGCTACCAGTATCGAAGCGCGCGTGTTTCTTTTTCTTGTTCTTCTAGTTATTGTTAGACGGCTGGTGCTGGCTGTATGTATCGCCTAAGCATCGATTTCAGTCCGCCCCCATACGAGTCGCCCCCAGGCCACAGCTGCGCACCTTTTCCTCGTCGCTCCGATCTCTTGAGCCCGTCGGTTCCCGTTGCCTACCCGCTGCCGCCTTCAGCACAGGAGCATTGCTGCTCTGTCCCACGCCATCCGCGGCGGCGCCGATCTGTACCGTGGGCGTCAAGCGAACAGCGACAACGGGTCGAACTTTGCAAATCCATTGTAGATACGGGGGTGAAACGGTAAAAGTTCAAACCGTTGTGGCCGGGAATATAAGATACATGTGATGTTCGTATCACATTCCAAACGCGTACTATATTCCATGCCGGAGTGGTGCCAGATACCAGATACGTGGTGTAGTTTGGGAGACGATATGCTCGCTCATTGATCCCGCACCCTTAGGCATCGAACCACCATGCTCGCCCATTCACCCAGTACAATGCATTCCCAGTACCTAGGCATTCGACCACCGCGTAATTACGCGCTACGAGTACCGACTGTTTGTATGAAAACGAGATTGCTAAAGGCAACAGCAGCCCCTGCCGACCTCCCTCTCCATTGCGATTGCACGTACATATGCTTGTTGGAGTGGAGCATCCAGGTGTAACCGTGCCAAGGTATAACATACTATACATAAGCTTGCGCAGTATGGTATTGGTCAGAAGGGGTATCATTCGTTGGTTACATACCTGGTAGAGGATAGGGGGGAAAAAATGCCTATACACCCAGTCAACGCTGACTGCGTTGGCTACGTTAGGTTGTTATTTATCTCCTCTGACCAATGTGTGTGCTTGGGTCATGAAGCAGGTGTTTTTGTTGTTGTTGTTGTTGTTGTTGTTGTTGTTGTTGTTGCTGCTGTTGTTGCTGTTGTTGTCGTCGTGTTGTTGTACCCACCTTGGCCTGCTTGTCAGGCGTAGTACCCCGAGACGGGCTGCCCTCTTTTTCGTCGGCAGAGCTACCTCTGCTCTCTCCGACTGCGTCCGCGTCCATGCTGGCGCTCGCGCTCACCTGTGGCGGGACGTATTGCGATCGACGGTCGAACAAGCAAGGAGCAGATCACTCACCTCCAGAAATAAGTGCTACCGTGGTATCGATGCTTGAAGTACTACAGCTGTAGGTACAGTACCAGATACAAGACGCTTCGCTCCGTGGGCGGCTTCCGCCGCCCGCTACGCTCACTCACAAGGGAGAAAGAAAAATGCGAGTGAAGCGGACGGAGAAGCCCACGATCGTAGATGCAAACTGGCGACTTGCAAATGCCAAAAGCTCGTGTGAGAACGAATTTTTTATTTTTGTAGGCGGGGCAGACTTCCATGTCTTCGTTCGTACTGACACAGCGAGCTGTATAAGCGAGTTGTGTAGACGCTCGACGATATGCTTGCTGGTCCTCGCCAACTTTGCCTGCTGGCTTGTGTTGTCGCGCTCTGATCGGCACGTATTTGCTCTGCTGGTTCGTGCTGGGCTTATGGGCTGTGCTGTGTTGTGATGTGCTTATTGCGGTAGATGGTGGACGACAACATGCTCGAACCAGAATGAAAAATAGAAAAGGCTCGTCGGCAAGTAATATAAGGATGAGATCCATACCGGCACACAATAACTCGAGGATCAATCCCCGACGAATAATTTCTCGTTCGGCAATGACGCGCTGAGGAGGGCTGTGAGGTGGGAGGATTATACCGAGCGAGACAGCTGAAGGTTGGACTATGAAAGTATTTTTATCTATAAGTATACGTGGTACATATGTTCGTACTTCTTCGATGCTCGGTCATTTGCCATTTGACATGTTCAACAGGGTATGGTATGCCAGCGGCGGCAGCTCAGCATCAGCCGCCAGCCGCCGACGTAAAGTGAACCAAAAATGAAGGTTTTCCGATCGCTCACAAAACGAACACACGCGAATTTGTCTCAATTGCTGACTACGAGCACGTATGTACTGCTTAAAGATTGTCGAACGAGTATGAGAGTATGACATACCAGGTACCAGGTATAGGAGTATACAGTAGGTACAACAACAGAACCACGAGAAAGACGAAAGAGTTCGCTCTCGACCGCCGTGCAACGGGAGCGACGGGTTAATAAATGGACACACCATATGCATTCTCAACGCGTAGATGTGTGTGTGTTTTTTTTACCAATCCGCCGGAAGCCGGGAGTATTCTAATAAAAACCTATTATTTAATAATAAAATTTTACGTTCTGTTATTACGGGGGGGGGCATAGTTAACAGGACCAAATATTGTTAGTAAAAATGGTTAAACATATAGGTTTTTATGTGTACCATAGGTCCTGTTAACTATGGCCCCCCGTAATGTCGGATGGCGAGCATAGTAATAATAATAATATTAATAATAATAATAATAATGATAATAATAATAATAATAATAATAATAATAATAATAATAATAACAATAATAATAATGATAATAATAATAATAATAATAATAATAATAATAATAATAATAATAATAATAAAAAAACAAAAAAGGAGAAAAAGGGACGCGACACAGAACGGACCTACAGCAGTTACGAGTACCAGGTACATGACTACCAGAAATAAAATACGACGGCATGGTTCCATACTCCATTCGACATGCGTGGCGTCATTTTGTGCCGGGTATACGAACACGCATTCATGTCGTCTTCTGCCATACACTGATCCGATCTGACTGCTCTCAGGCTACGAGTACTCGTATGTCTGTATGAACGACGACGACCAACGACTCGTACTCAAAATGGCAGTGTGTCTGGGGTTTTGTGTTGTGCTCAACGAAAAAGCATGGTAAATAAGACGAGAAAAAGAGCACGACGAGAGTGATGATCGAAGTCTCAACGTATATATATGCGAATCGATTTCAGCAGCCCAAAATCTCTCTTTGTGAGACCGCTTTTCGCATCTGCTCACCTCCAGCGCCATGTCGTACTTGTCATTCTGGAGACGCTGCTCCTTCTTGTGGTCGCTCGGATCCACGCTCTCCTCGAAACCGGAGTCGTCCGACTCGCCCGCCGAAAACTCCCCAAGATCCTGCTACCGGTACGTTCGTACGGTCGTACCGTACCGTGTATGTACGGTGAAAGCAGGTCGGTCAAGTGGGTATGGAAAGAAATGCATGTTTCTCATTCAAGAGGGAAATCTAGTCCAACGTTCCGTGTGCTTGTTCGATCGGCCTGACTGGATATAGCTTTAGGCGCCTTGGAGCACTGCATCCACCTTCGGGCTGCGTGCAACGTTGCTCTGTAATCGCAGGGTCCACTGCCAGCGCGGTTGTACCGCTGCTGCGGTCGTCGCGTCTCGGTGTTGGTGGGCAGTTTAGTTCGCGGTTGGTTGATGAAGCAGGTCTGAACAACCGCACCTGACGCTGCTACCTGGTATGGCATAGGCTAGACAACGCTTTGACATCGGATACCTGAGCGGCGCTCTCTGGCAATAAGGGGTGTGGCGTCTTATACGTTGAGTTGAGATAGCAGTCTCCAGCCGACGAGAAATATAACTAGTGGTCGCTTCGATGATCAACGTCCGTCTCCCCGACGAGATGCAAATCCATCCAACTTGTCAGCGCTACGTACTCGTACAACGGAACAAAAATGTCCAACATCAACCACCCACCGCCATCTCCCTGGACTCAATCTCTGGCCAGGACTCGAGCCAAGTTTACAAGAAGAGCTCCCCCCCCTCTCGTTGTGGATGCAATGCGCCCAGGGAAGGCATGCGGGCAAAGCGGGACAACGTGGACGTCGTGTATACGATCCACTCTAGGATGACGTCGAGGTGACGGTGGGGGAGGGCAGAGGTTGCGAACAACAATGCACCAAGTTGTACGTGGGCGTTTTAAAACAGGGGACAGGGGTTAGAGCTTTCATCATCGTATTTGTGAAGTGGGGTGGGCAAACAGACAGGAACCTCAGCAAAGTGAAGCCGTTCGGTGGTGTGTGGTAGGAGAGACACGAACAAAGCTCGTCGCCGAGAGGCAGCGCATGGGTGGAACGGGGAGGGAAGGCTGCCTGCTAGCAATCTGCGGGTTTGTCTGCACACACGAAGTCGGAGAACGCTGGGTGGAGCTACTCTGTGAGTAAAAACAGTACTGCTTTTTGGGCGCTCTCTCTCCGTCCTCCCGGGCTTTCGGTGTCTGCAACACCAACTGCTGTATAAATTTGTCTGTTGCTTATGCCTCATGATACGGGCAATACATGGATTGAAGGTTGCCCGCGACGAGGCGATGTCGTTGCCGTCGGGGCGTTGTTTTTCCAACGAGCTCGAGCCTTTTTGACAGTTGGTTTGCGTTTTTGTTTTCTAGTCAAACATACCAGTACACTCTTTGGGAACGAGAAGTCAAGGCGGTGTTGAGGTTCCTCCTACCTGGTACGTTTCTTATCGCTTCGAAAGTTGACCCCCGCTCAAGGAGATCGCTCTCTGCCGCTCGCATACAGTACGTAGCCGTTTGCATGTTTGTCGGCCTTGGGGTCGTCTGCTCGTGACACCGGTCTCGATTTCATTCATACCATCGCTCTCTGTTTCATACCCTGCTGGCACGTTGCAATCGTTCGCAGTCTGTCTACGTGTATCGCACAGCAGTACGTAGTCAATTTTTCGTCACCCCAAAGAGCTCTTATTTTTGTACCAGTATCAGACAGAGAGGTACCATGCGATTACGAATATATTTTGGAGCTCGTTGATGGCAACTCTACTCATAAACTGCGTTATAGCTCTTCCAACGCCTTCGGTGAAAGGTCCAGCATCCAGCCTGATTCCAGCACTCAAATGGTCCTTTTTTTTGTCAGTTGTCGCGGGTTTCGTCCAAAAGGGTTGAAGCAGGCAGTGTCTGCCCAAGATGTGGTGTTGGGTGTTGGGGGGTGCAGACCATGTATCATACCTCCTACGTCGTAGTGCTTCGGACCTGTGTTTCGTCTCTTTTTTTAGTGCAGAGTGTTTTCTGCTCTCTGCTCGGCGCGCTTTTTCCGCAGGAAATGATCCTTTTTGTATGTTGTAGGCGAAGTCATTCTGGTGTAGCCGGTGTTAATAGCAGATAGCAGGGGAGGCAAGAGGCAAGGCGTCATATAATCGTTTCAGAAAGTCGTGCTTCTGATGTATCAAACCCAAAGCAAAAGGTACACCCGTTTGTGGTCCAAGATTGTGTACCTGTTACGTCAGTAGTTTCGACTTTCTGCTCAGTAAACCGCGGGCCACGGGTAGTGCTATTTGTTGTAGTGAGCAGTGAGTGCGTAATGGGTGTCTATGTTCTCGGCGCTATGTGAGACGACAGCATGACAGCGGTGAACTTTCCAGGGGCATACTCGTGGACACGCGGTGTGATCACGGTGTACACGTTCTTTGGTGTGTATACTATTAATAGACTGCTGCACGAGCGTACATCGAGATATATAAATATTAGTATTAATATTAATAGTAGTGTTGTACAAGTACACATACGGCATACCTGGTATATCACACCTGTCAAGCAAACAACAGGGGACTGCTGTTTTTGTTGTTTTTATAACATTTCATGGAAAATGTTGGCCGTGTCAGCGGTGGGCCTGTAGCTATTAGTAGAGGCCGTGCGAGTAGGCCGCCGTTATTCTGCTGTACGTAGGTCGATGTTTCTTGCTTGAATTACTCAGTATGGAATCGCGGGCGCGCCGCCCCAGCGCGTAGGCGCGTTCCGCCCGCATATTAATACCTGGTAGTAGTATGACATTCGTCGCCGACCGCCGTCTTTTCTTCGCACGTCTCGTACCATTCGCATGAAAAGAGATACCTGGTACTTTTATTTTGCAGCATCATCACAGCAGCAGCATTGCATCAGCCGTGACCCCGGAAAGGAGGACGTTGCCGGAGAATGGATGGGGACGACGGAATGAGGTATGCCATAATAATGATACGGCGTTTTGTCGTTTTGTAACTGCTACGATCTTGTTCGTATGAGTCTATTATTCATATCAGTTAATACGTTATGGATTGCAATTCTGCAAAGTAGGATTTAGAAGTTTCGTCTGTCGAATACCGGATAGACACAAGCACTCGCACGTTTTTCCATCGAGCTCGCTGCTTTCAGCCGTACGAGTCTACGTAGACTTTGTTACTGCTGCTGAAGGCTGCAATTTCTTTTTGAGACTGCAGAGCCGAAAAGGTACAAGACAATGCCGATTACACAATTACACCATCGACTACACTTATTATCTACCTGGTATGCAAGCCGGCGCTGCTGGGGTGGAGGTACAACGAGGTAGGAACTGCTACTAGGTACATGGTACATATTACCAGGTACTAGTACCAGGTATCTGGTATTCATCTACAACTGTCAGTGGGTATCCCGAGATGACCCTGTAGTCCCGTTTTGGGGGCAAACCAGTCAAATTATAAGTAGTCTGTCTCCCAAACGGGACTGCACTCCTAAAAGGGTCAAGAACACTCAAGATATCATACTCTCAAGAGCATTCTGGAGTTAAGAGCGGTCTCAACGGCTTGTCCCACCTATACAAAAAACTACCGTACCAGGTACTGGTATATAATAATACCCACTACAGATGAGAGCAATATGCAGTTGAGCGTGTTTCGGCTTGTCACGGGATGCTCTTCACTCGGGATACCCACTGCTGTACAGCAGTATTAGTGCCGGGTTTCCACGACGAACATATTTTATACTATTAATAATATGACTACCAGGAATTGTTGAACACGTACGTATAATACGCTCGCAGCATGATCTTGCTCGTGCTGTGAACTATTAATACTGTAAACCGCCCAACCCTACAATAGTACGTATGATACCACTGCTGAGGACGGAAATGTAAGCACCGTCGGATATACATATGAAGACGAAACGGTCCCAACATTTCCGTCTAGAGTGGTTTGACAGGCGGTTGCGAGTTGTTGAGACCGTGCTGTTCTTTAATTGGTACCAGGCACCAGGTACCTGATATGGTGGACATAATACTTGGATTGTGGGTCGTTGTACCCGGCCCCTTTACCCTTTTTACTACTGCAAATATGACCCCACACTAGTTTCAAGTAGTTTGTCTCCAAAAAGGTGGATGCGATTCAGAAGGTTACAGCGGTACGTACAGCAGCAATGTTGCGGACGGCAGTTGTCTACCACTTGTAGAGCATGTGCTGATTTTGCTTCCCTCGTGGAAGCTGGAGACTAGTGACAGAGCCAGCGTGTCTTTAACGGGCCGTGATTACACTCCGCACTCTCCTTGTATGTACCTGGTATCTATCTATATGTCAATGTATACACCAGTTGCTGTAACCTGTAAAAAATTGCCCCCTCCTCCCCCCTCAGGTGCTGCGTTGTAGGCCTCTACTAAACTAATAGAAACGCTGCAAACAACGGACGGTGGTCTTAAGTTCGAGTCTTGCCATCCTCAGATCTTGTCTCCGAATATGCGGGGCGCGTTTTCAGTCTATAACGGTGCTGCTGTATGTTGGTATGTTGAAGATGTCACCTGGGAAACTGACAGCGTGAGCGAGCGCAATTTATTTCGGTCTCCATGCGTACACATACTTACCAGCTAGTTGTCAGGATCAGGTGTCTATTAAATAGTACCGGCAGTATTTAGTGTTTAGTGGACAAGCGCTGAAATTGCTTGGCCGGACGACCAACAAAAAAAGCCAACGCGGGAACGCGCGCAGGTCGAGAGGTAGAGGAGGTCTTACTCTGTGTGACCTTGGGTCAGGGTAGAAAGTAGAAGAGGAACACCCTGGGCAAATGTTGGGAGTAAATTTCAAATGTACCTGTGGAACTACTTCTGTACGAGTAATAGAAGAATAATGATTAGTCCTTTGTGCTCGTGCTTTGGGTTGACGATATGCTATTTTGGTGTTATTTGTTCATACTGCAGTAGTGGTCCCTCTACAAGCAGTGCCGGCATGGCATGTGCCAGCCAACAATACCGGCACTATAGCGGCAAACGGCACTATACACCCCGCACACTGCCACACGGGTTAATCCCAGCTGTGCCAAGCGATTTCACAGGCACTTATAGCGGGCAGCCGGCACCATTAGTACTCCACCGGCACTACAAAGGGACCACTGCTGTTGCTGTATTTTGATATTTCTGGAGCTCCTACTTCAAGCAGTAGTAGTACCGGCGTCTTTTCGGTCCAGCTGCGACACTCGTACCCTGTGCAGTGTTTGGTACGTACCAGGTATTGATTTGTACAGGAGCACAGCAGTACTTGTGTTCGCTGTAGCGTTGCTGCTCCTGCTGTTACACCCGTCCAGATTTTTCGGCCTTGGAGATGTTCCCATTCTCCAAAGTTAGTTGTGTACCACCCTTGCGTCACAGCTCTGTTCGTTGCATTTTTTATGTATCCCGCATGTTGAACTTATAATTATTAATGTAACATGAATACGTACCACGGCAGTAGATGTACTGAGGTATACCTGGTATTATAATATTATATCAGGTGAAGGTGATACTCGTAGACCCACCCCCTCTAGCCCCCGCCTCCTCCAAAGAGCCACCCATATCTTGGTTTGAATATAAGCACATATTATACATGGCATGTTTAGAAGCTTCCGATGCCGACACACCCTTGCCGAGATACTTGTAGCATTTCTACAAGTTGAAGTTGACGATACCGACACCGTGCTGTCGATAGCTATAGCGGTAGTGCTGTAACGCGTAAGACTTGGGCGAGGGTAAAAAGGCTACGTAATGCGTCATGCCACGACCTGTCAGTAACCAGGAATTGTTTCGTCGTAATGTGAGACCAGCTTCACCTTGACCGTTTTAGGACTGCAGTCCCGTTTCGGGGACAAAGTACTTGAAAATTGAGTGGGTTGTCCCCAAAACGGGATCGCTGTCGTAAAAGGTTGTTAAAAGGTTTTTAACCTTTCACCACTGCCAAAATAGTTCCCCTCTACGTACTGTAGCTCCAAGTAGTTTGTACCCAAAATGTGGGTACAATTCTAATAAAGGGTTACGTAACCAACTTACACGGGCGAGGCAGTGTCTCCCTACTCCCCGTGGCAAACATCCCTCCTTGCCATCGTCTCTCCCCTCCCTGATACCAGGTATCCTTCAGTCCCCCCATGGTATCCTCTAATCCCTCCTCGACATCCTCTAATCCCTTCTTGATATCCTCTAATCCCTTCCTGAAATCCTTTAATCCGTTGTCGATGTCCTCTAATATTTGCCTGATACCCTCTAAGTCCCTTCTTGATACCTCGTATTCTCTAATCCCTCCTTGATGCCCTCTCACCCCTCCGTCGTTTCCTCTACAGTAGTCCCTCCCTGATATCCTCTATTTCCTCCCTGATATCGAGCGACTATTGGATGGCGGCGACACAAAAATAGGGACGCCGTTCGGTTTGCCTGAAGCATGCCATCACCCAACGCACACACGTTGACGACAGTAACAAGCATCGTGCTGCGCGGGTTCTTATCAGTGGCGACATCTCCGCATACATCCCTGATATCTTGTAATCCCTTCCTCTGGTCCTGCTGCGCGAGATCCTACTCACAGCGACGTCTATACTATTCCTATCCTCTGATACCTCCCTGACATCCTCCACTCCCTCCCTCGGATGGTCCTCTTCCTACCGTCCGCCACCCGCGGCTCCCACACAACGTAACGCGAACCATCACAGCGCTACTACTGACCGTAGCAGCAGCCTGCTGTCGTTGCCCAGACGCCATGGGGGAGGGCACAATCGCACCTGGGCACGCGTATCCCTGAGCGGTCTCACTCGTAGGCGGCGCGGCGATAAGGAGCCGAAGGGATTGACGGTCCGCTCACCCTCCCGACGCATTACGCTCGGCGGTGCCCTTCGAGAAGATGGAGTTGGTGCAGGCGGAGCGGCGTTTCATGGACAGCATGGCATCCGTTATCAGCAGACGCTTTCGGAAAATTCGCTGGATACCTTGAATCAGGAGGAGGTGAGGGCAGGGCGCTCGCGGGTCGCGGATGTTTTCTGCGGATTGAGTTACGGGATGATACGTATGTGCTCGTGTTACCGGCGGACTTGCTCGTTTGCTTGCTTGCCGCACTTTGTAGCAAAGGAGAGGCTGGATCCTGCTAGTGAACGGCGGACTGGATTGGCAGGGTAGGAATGCTGCCGTTAAAAAGCTCTATCTGCAAAAGTATATGTGCCAGAATAGTTTGTTTGCTCCTTGTAATCGCGGCGATCATCGACCCTCTCTCGGAAAAACAATGCACTGACAGACAGACATAAATATCTGGTAGATAGATAGATATATTGATAGATATATAGGTAGATAGTTAGGTAGATAAATAGATAGGTAGATAGACATTGGGATACATAGATCCCGAGGAGAGTGCACAACTGCTATGAAACACCCGAGAACCCTTTTGTGATGTGAAATCAGTTGTAGAGTGTGGAATATATAGTACAACTGACGACAAATGGCGCGGCTCGAGCACCCCACCTCCTCGGCGTGCACGGTACAATTCGTAACCTTTTTCGACGACTTGATCCTTCGCGCCGTTCGCAAATGCTTTAGACACCTCAGGCAGATGAGGATGTGCGTGTACGAAGTATGTATGTACATGGATCGTTTGGTTCCTCCCATGCCGTTGTGAGTGACAGCTTGTGCACTGTGCAGCGTCTGCACAGCAAGAACTCCAACCCAGGAAACATGCGCGTACAGTAGTAGATCATACGAGCACAGGCTATACGGGTCCCACTCGGCAACATGAGCCAGATCATACAAGACCGCGAATAGACGTATCTGCCTTCAATATGTATACCAGGTATAGATTATGGAAGTGGGAATCGATTATCAATATGTCCGAGGGGTGATATGCTACCATTATTAATGGTGCCATGAATGCCATTAATACCATCAAAACCCATCCCCGACGCACGTTATCAGATTGTGGGAGACATTTCCCCGTCTCTTCCAACATCGTTGTCTACGGGGCAGCTGATGGGCGCTCGGAGTTCCGGGAACCAACACGAAGAAACCATCGCGGAAGAAGATGGTGTAACGGAGGATGAGGAAGCGAAAGCGAAAGGGACAGAGATAGTAGAGGACGGCGGCAGTGCTCTTGGTGGCGAGAGCGCGGAGGCGGCAGAGCCAGAGGGGGGGGCAGAGCTGGAGGGGGCAGAGGCTAACGGTTCCGAGACTTCGGATAAGCCGGTCCAGTGGCACAGGCGGGAAAGCACGAGTCGAAGGGTGGACGGGATGAACATTCAAGTGGACGCGGGCTTGGAGCCAGCCGGGGGGGATGCTTCGGCGGAGGGGCAGGTGTGCGTCAGCCCGGCCTCGGAGGTTAAGCGCGGCAGCTTGTCCCCAAGCCGGAACGATGATATCAGGTACGTGGGTCTGTGTGTGTTGGGTGGGTGGGTGGGTGGGTGGGCGGGTGGGTGGGTGGGTGGGTGGGTGGGGTAACAGTTTACACACCGGACGGATAATCGATCCCCAGTTACCGTACGAGAAAAGCTTTGAATGGGTGCAGGGGTTTTGATCGTTTTTCAGCCCTCGATGGTTTCCAGAACTGGAAGGTTGCCAATGTCTACCGAACAACATTAACGTGTTTCAAGGAAAAATCTGGTCCAGACAGAGCCTTCCGAAAATAGAATGTTGGACTTTTGGCAAGCACCCTTCTTGCTGGGCCGTTGCTGTCGAGAGAAAACTATCAATATCGCTGAAAAACGGTCGCACGCACCCCTGTGCAAGGTAGTTGAAGGTTCTTTCCGGTAACCCCTTTAGTAGAAGCAGCTAAACTGCACCCACTTTCGTGAGGACAAACTACGTGGAGTTGTTGTGGGGTCATTTTTGCAGTGGATTCATGGTCTGGTCTAGTCTACTGCTCTAGGTCCTTCGGAGCACCCATTACGGGGCACCATAGTAAATAGGACCAAGTATTGATAGTAAAAATAGGGAAATCTATACCTGGTACGTAGGTTTTTGTGTGTGCAGTAGGTCCTATTAATATTAACTATGGTCCCCCGTGATAGATTTCCTGATCGGTGTGATCTACCGGTGTCGAACCTTTCTGGACTGCAGTCCCCTTTTGGGGGCAAACCACTCAAATTCGGAGTTGTTTGTCCCCAAAACGGGACTGCAGTACTAAAAGGGTTGGATAGGTCACGTTCGCCAAGTGGGAGTCGTATGATCTGCGTGATGTAGCACTTAGTGTAGTCTCCTGGGTTGGACGTGTACCTGATACTCCTAGTTTTATATACAGGCCCCATACAACACCTCAGTAAGAACGACAAGTAGATGGACAGATAGGATGTAGAGTATGTACTGTTGAATGCCTGTAGATCGTCGTCTGTTGGGTGTGTGCACGCTTCGACTTGGCGGCGTTTGACGTGTTGATTTACGACGTAGGGGGCGGGGCTTGATTTGAACGTTGGGAGATGAGAAAAAATGAGCGTTTTGGGTTTTGCCCGTCTTGAGTATGTGTGCCCTGCTGCCAGGACCAGGCACTTTGTAACTGCTGCAACTCTGGAACACACTCAAGCAGCATGAATTCATTGATATGTGCATCGGACAGATTCTCTTGCCTCGTTTCATTGTCTACATATTCCAAGGCAAATACTGATATATGCTACCAGGTATGTACCAATATACCGTATGACCGTATGTATGATACCACACGGGTGATAAAATATCACCCCCCCCCAATTTCCGAGTCGAATTTATCCGGAACAAGAAGGGCGCTCAGAAGGAAAATGGCGGCTTTGGAACGAAGCTCGTCGAAATACTTCCATGTATCATAGACGCACGCATCGCTCGGCAGTTGTATATACTCTCCCCGCTGTTGGAAAAAGCAGCTTGGAAAAATTGTCCGAGGACGGGTGGGTTGTCTCGCGTTCTACTTACTTATGTGAAAAACATGGAATAAATACCGAAGGTGTGAGATCGAAAATCCGCTCAAAACTCATGTTTGCGAACTTGGTCTGATACTATTAATAATAGTGGCAATTCTATCGCGCGTTTTGAAGGGGTGTGTAGGTTTTCGGAGGTGACTTGCAAACTATTAATACAGATTTGAAAACAACGAAATCGTTTTCTACCAAGTATGTCATATAGCGTGTTGTACCAATATGGTACATGATCTCACGGTATCCTCTGTAAGGTCGTGTTTACCGGGTGAGATTTGGATGGAACGGTTCTTGCACGTTTTTTTTCTGGGTGGGGATCTATGTGATACGGATCCTGCACAATAATAATAACGACAAATCTAGGACCTAGATGATGTGGGTACATGGTCCTACCCTATCCCCTACCGCGCACGCCTCTCCTGGTATCGGGCAAGGTCGACCACCCCTTGTACGACGGGGGTAGTCTGAGATTACCTACCTCTACCTCTGTAGTTGCTGTCCCCCCCCTCCCCCGGGAGTGTAGTAACGCCACACAGCCCACCTCGGGTGTGTCTCCAATCCCAAACGAGAGGAATCGATGAACCTGCTGCAAGCGGAATTACAGCACCGTCCCACAGTTGGTCTACTGCTTGTATATTTGGGATTTAGCTGTCCGGCGCTCTTGTTGCAATGCGCTTCGTGAGCCCTCCACGCTCGAACTATTAGCGGAACCGTGCCGCATGCCGATGGTGGGGTAATGACACAGCGCGAGTGTTTACTGGAGTAGTAGCGATGGGGCGGGGAGACAGGGCGACCGCGACCACACCCTCCCATGCGACCAGCCTTAAGCAGCCTGACGCTCACGCTCGTGTCGAGGAGGGAGACGTTACATGGTTATGGCTGTTGGACACTAGGGTCCCCCTGGCGTGGGCCGCCGAGTCATGGAGTACCACACCAATACGGAGGGGGAGGGGGGAGGGGAATTGCTACGACTGCTGTTCGACCCTTGAGCCCCCTGGCATGGACCGTTGAGTCGGGGGATACCATTGCTGTAAGGAGGGAGAGGGGGGGGGGGGGCACTCGATATCATGCATGACTGTAGTCGTATGACCATAAACCCTCGCATCCCTGCAATGCCAGTACGGGGTACGACGGGTTTCACCGACAGCTCCACAGCACAGCCATCCGCTAGCGTGGCCCGTGTGGAGTCGTGGAGTACCACAGCAATCGCAGATGGAGGTGGGGGGAGGGGGGGCTAACGTGAGCTCCACAGCACAGCAGTACGAGGACGGGCGCGCATGCCCAGAATGCGGCTGCGCTGCCGTCTTATGGGGAAAATGGTGTGACGGTTATGCCTTCAACGTGACAGGGAAATCTCGGGCACTACCCACATACTTCTGAGCTAGTATTCACCCATCCGCGCGTTACGTTTCGCTTGTATGAAGCCCATGCTCGTCGACTACATCAACACCGACACTCCCCCTCCCCCGCGCCCTCATGAGTACACCCCATCCCCCCCCCCCCCTCACCCTCTTCTTGTCGAAATCATCCTCCCGAACAAAACATCCAGCCAAGATCAAGGTTACCCCCGCGCAGAAATCGCCACCTGTACCGCGCAGATTGCGAAGTAACGTCGTTCTATATACCACACCGGCACCCCCCCCCTCCTGTTCGTTGCCTGCATCCACACCGACTTTGCCCCCCCCCACACACCCAGAGGTGCAAGCAATGCCTTGCCTGGTCGGTGAAAACCCGACGTGCTCGTCCCGGCATTGTAGGGATGCGAGGGACTATGGCCATACGACCACGGCCAAGCATGACAATGGGTAGTGCACCCCCCCCTAGATTAGGAGCGGTGCTCAGTCTCGAAAATATTGTGTGGCCAAAGGTCAAATGACTGAGGCAAGAAGAAACAAATAAGTACCCCCCCCTCCTTCTCCCCTTGCTAGCAATGCCTTCCTTGTCGGTGCAAACCCGACGTGCTCCGTCCCGGCATTGTAGGGATGTGAATGTCCATGCTCATACAACTACGGACATGCATAGCAATGATTTTACCCCCCCCCTTGCCCCCGGTTTCTTGTTGCGCCCGCTCCGCTGCAGACCTCGGACACACTCGTGGGCGCCCGCCATCTCGCCGCCTGTTCTGTCGGGTCCGTTCTCGAGAACGCACTCCCGCTCCCGCTCCCCACGAAAACGGATGAGCATGGGCGTCACGGGCTTCGACAACTTTCCCCGGTTGCAGAGCGACCTCGGCAGGCTTAGCACCGGGGGGGCGATAGATCGGATCGTATCGTTGCCGACAGAGCCGAGTGGAAGCGCCGGGGAGGAGTACGCCGGCTGGAGCGAGGGGGAAGGGTCGATATCGGCTGCGGCGGCCGCGGCCGCGGCCGCGGCGGCGGTGGAGCCGGCCACGGGGCCTTTCACGGATACGGCTTTGGTGATGGCTCGGTTACGGTTGCCGAATATGGAGTTGGGGTTCGAGGAGGACGGTTTTTTCGGGATCGATGTGCGCTCGCTGATCATCGGGAAGGAGATCGCGCGTGGTGCGTACGGCGTTGTTCACGAGGGGGTGCTGCTGGACAACAGCCCATCGGAGGAGAACGAAGGTCCAAAGGGAGAGGAGGACAGCAAGTCAGGTGTGCGTTGCGTTGCGTTGCGTTGCGTTGCGTCAAAAGTGTTGTGCGCCGGTTGGATGTATGCTACGGTGTACCAACCACTCCGTCCGGAATGTAAGCACCAATTTGATGAAGTTTTTCATATGCAAACTGTCGTTGTATTTCGAAACAAGAATGGTCTACTGTAGGGTTGCGCTTGTAGTTTTTTTGGTTTTCTGAGGAGTCCTCCTCGCTTTTAAGGAGCTTCTCTTTCTGCCTCGTGAAGCTGTCGTATCGCTCTCCCGCCTTGAGCAGCGCGGAGGGGAAAACCAGCCTCGCTTTAGACCCGACATCGTGAGTGGTGCGACTGCTTTTGATTGCAGCAGGTCTACAGCGGGCCCAACCCCATTAGGACCGCAGCCCCGTTTTGGGGACAAACTACTTGAAATTGGAGTGGTTTGTCCCCAAAACGGGACTGCGGTTCTAAAAGGGTCAAGTGTAGAGAGCTTATTTTTCGCCACAGGAGCTTTTACCTCCCCCTCCCCTCCTCCTTATTTTTAGGGTCGCCATCCACAACCCCGGCCGCTGCGACGTGGGAAATCGGAGACTTGACCGACTTGGCCGTGCAAGCGGAGGAAGAGGGCGAGAAACCTGCAAAGGAGGCGGGAGCCGAGGTTGGGGAGGGGGGGGAGGGGGCGGCGGGGGAGGCGGGCGCTGTGAAGGAGGATGGTGGCATCGATGATGACGATGCCGCGAAGGGTGGCGAGGAGAGGGGTGTCTCGGAAGAGAAGGAGGATGAAAAGGAGATTGATGCGTGTGCTAAGTGGAAGGAGCAGGGGACTAGCGTGGCGGTGAAGATTCAGAAAGTGCCGGTGGATGAGGTGCGTTGCGGTTCAGAGGGTTTTTGCAGATGTATCTTGTAGGACGGATAGATCAGCTCACCGTAGTAGCTCAGAGCTGGCTCATTTCGGGGGACAGATCAGGTCACCGTAGCTCGGGGCTACGTATTACTATTAATAGTGTGTTTGCGATAGTCCTTTTTATGTTTTTTTTTTTTTTTTTTTTTTTAACCAACAAACGTGAGCATAGCTTGTTGGCGGAACAGGCAATGCACCTGAAGGCCCCCCAGCCTGTCAGAAAAGAAATGCTCTGTTTGCTAAACCAACCCAGAGTTAACCCAACCCAATAATTACTCACAACAGGTTGTAAACAGGTAATTTTCGTCTCTTTTTCGGACTGTTATTAGTGTAGGATCATTCTAATTTTTCGTGGGTTGGGATTGCTAGTGGATACCTGTAGGAAACAGACTACGAGACGCCCACCCCACTTGCCTCCAACCTGTTTTTTCGCAGATATTCTATGAGCTCATTTCGGGGGACATGTCAGGTCGCCGTAGCTCGGAGCTATTACTCTTACGGGGGACCGTAGTAAATAGGACCAAATATTATCAGTAAAAATAGGGAAATATCTAGGTTTATGTGTGTACCGTAGGTCCTATTTACCATGGTCCCGCGCAATACATACAACAGCTTGCCTCGGGGCTATTACTATTCGTAGCTCGTTTCGGCGTGTAGATTCATGGGTGGTTCGTGTTGCTTGGAGGGGGGGGGGGGGGGGGGGGGGTCGTAAAGTGCCGGTGGATGAGGTGCGGTTCGGATTGTTGCGCACATATTTTACGAGACAGATCAGTCCACCGCTAGCTCGGAGCCTAAATGGCTCCTTTCGGGGCATATAACAGCAGTAGGTTCATCAGGGGCCTACAAAACAATGGGAGAAAACGGAGCAACGGTAGCAGTCGCCACCATGTCGGAATTGAAAACAAACTATTATACCCGGTTGGGATTTTTGTCGGAAACTAAATCAAACATTTTTTTGTTTTACTCACTTTTAGTAACCCCCCCCCGTGTCTGGGACTATTACGGGGGGCCATAGTAAATAGGACCCAATATTGTTGGTAAAAATAGCGAAATATATACCTGATATAGGTTTTTGGTTTGTACCGTAGGTCCTATTTAATATGGTCCCCCGTAATAGAAAACAACGGGGGTGTCGTTTGTTTTTTGTTCTGTGTCTACCCTTGGATTAATAGATACGAAGTATATATATATACGCTGCTGCTGGGGGGGGGGGAGGGGTTGTACAGTGCGGGTGGGTGAGGTGGGGTTCGGGTTGTTGCACAGACCGGCTCACCATAGCTCGGAGCTACTCTAGCTCATTTCGAGATCAGATCAATCCGTACCTTCTTTGGGGGGGGGAGGGGTCGTAGAGCGCCGGTGGATGAGGGGTGTCTCGCTTAGGGGGCAGGGGGGGGGGGGGGGGTCATCCACAGGAGCAAGAGCCATTTCATGTTGCTGTGTGTGACATCGCTCCGACAAAAGAAGTGACATGCCGTTGTCAGACCTTCCTCGCGTCTTTTTTTAGTACGCGTTCGTACACGATCTCTACGATGCCGTATTATACCCAATTGCTGTACCTTGAAAGCTAGCTATTAATAGTGTGGCCTCACGTGGCTGCCTGGATGGTGTGGTACCGGTTCCGGGTTGGACAGATGGGGGCGTGGGAGGCGTTTTTGTAGCGTCGACCTCGATTTTAGGCAAGCGTTATCCTTGTTGACACGAAACTTGAGATGTTGGTGATAGCCTCAATCCACATGGGAAGTGGGCACGTGTGGCCACTGGTTTTACTTATTTTGTGCGTTTCCGCTTGAAGCCAAGACTTGTGTGCTCCTCCCCCAACTCAAGTATTGATCAGGTCTTGGTGGTATTTTTTCGTCTGTATTCCGCTGGTATTAATAGATATTTTGTTTTTCGACACGTGGTAGCTCCTTCCTTCCACCCGCCGCGCCGTGTGGCAACCAATCACGTGTGTTGTTGGTGGCTATTCTGACGTTTGGCGCTGATGTCGTTTCCTTTTGTTTTTTTTTGCAGGAAGAGCAGGCAAACCTCTTGGGCGAGCTGGGGGTGCTGAGAAATCACAAACACCCGCACCTGGTGGAGTTCATTGGAACGGCCATGGCCATGGAGAGGGGGGCTGATACGGTGAGAGAGGCATTCATGCCCGGCGTATACATACGAAGTAGTTTCCCAACGATTCGCAGTATATGGTGAAGAAAGGGTTATAAGCGGTGCCTTTTTTTTTTTACCGAAAAGGCGGTCTTGAGTTTTTTTGTGCTGTGGATCACAGGGCTCTCGCTCGCTGCACGGGGACTTCGCGCACAACAACCAAAAACTGCGGGCCGGAGCATTCACTGCTTTTAAGTGCTTTCGGTGGGGGCTGGCTCAGAAGGGTCGTCGTGGTAGACACGTATCATAGACACGTGCGTCATGGACACATTGTTGTTGGTGAACTTAACTGGAAGGGGTATTCTGGTCGCGCTCGGCCCTGGAAGTCCGTCTCGGTCCTTCTGGGAACATCAGGTATAGCGACCTCAGCAGCGACAAGCTTGGTCTACTTGAAGGTATTTGGAGCCCGGTATAGCGACCTCAAAAGGCGATGAGTGCACCCTACTTGAAGGTATTTGGAGCCAGGAATAACGACCTCAAAAAGCGACAACTTCAGGTATTGGGACCCCAGGTATTGGGACCAAGTTGTAGCGACCTACCGGTATATAATACCACAATGTCCCGAAATATGTGGAACATGTGTCTGACGATGTTATTGCGCTAGATGTACTTATTTTTGGGGGGGCAGAGTGGTAAGCGATAAGTGTGGTCTACTTGAGGTGTCAGGACCAAACTTTCTGATAGCGGCGAGCGCGGTGTTTCGTTGCCCTTACTCACAAGCATAGCGCGCAGCAAGGACAGTAACGGTGCAAGCATATTGTGTCATGACGCGCGCTCGCGTGTAATGCATACACCTTCTTCCCTTGCACTCCGCACTCCGTACCCCACCAGCCCCCGGCCTGGCTGCTTCGTAATGTGTACCTTGACACCGCCTTCTGCAACACTTGGCATTGATTTATTTGGTCCTGCTGTATGTTTGACACTGCAGAAGTAGCAGTACATGTATACGATCCCGGTAGAATGCTCCTTTAGTAGTACGAGTTGGCACTCGTGTACATTTTCCTACCCGAAGCATGCCGGCACCCATGCGGAGCCCTTGTAAAGTAATGGACGTATATGGGACGAAATTCACTTTTTTTTTCTTCCGGAACATGCGGGGGGGGGGGCACCCAACGATATTGGCTGCTTTGGGAATTTTCTCGTCGTGATCCTTCCGAAAACGCATCGCAGTCAGGCTTTTTGCACTCTCCCGATTGTCGGGATTATCAGCTTTTGAGATTTGTCCAAGAGGGGGGGTCCTCAATATCATGGATGGCCGTAGTCGTATGACCATGGACCCTCGCATCCCCACAATGCCGGGACGGAGCGCGTCGGGTTTTCACCGACCAGGCAGACATTGCTTGCACGAAGCGCGAAGCGCCGCGAGGTGTCGGTTGAATCGCGTGAAGGGTGAGCCGCATCCTATTAATACTAGGAACCGCTTTTGGGATTCGTCCAAGGGGGGTGTGTTAGTTCATCACCCAATGTGTTGTACGGTTCGTTATCTTAGCACACGTGTTGTAATGTGTGTTATGTTATATCACCCAGTGTGATTCCGTGTGGTTTCTTTATCACACGTGCTATGCGGTAGTGTGGCCGATACTGTAATCGTCACCTTTTGCTTTGACAGTTTTTGTCCTCTATACGTCACACGATCAAGTCGCAATGGGGGCTAAGTTATCCTTTTTTTTTCAGCTGCACCCCAGTTTAGGGGGCAGACTACTCGAGAAAATTGACTACCTGGTAAAGTAGAATCGTAGAAAACCACGGCAAATAGTCCTACCTACAGTATGTAGCCTGGGGCCGCACCGACAGCAGGCGATGTCGCGCCGTCCGCTCGTGTGCGTCTGCTTGCACTCGCGCAGCTCTTTGCGCGTTACTCGGGTGGGTCGTAGACGAGTGAGCACTGCGCTTGCTTCTTTCTGGCTGTTGATATGCATCCAGACCTGAATGAACCGTTCCGTCGGCGGCGTGCGCTCTTCCGTCGACGCGCCTTTCCGCCGGCATGATACCAAACCATGGATATTCAGATTCACAAACGAAATTGCCATAGTCGGGCTTCGCGCTGATTTTTGTGACCATTTTTGCGGTAAAGTCCGCTTAGAATATACCTGGTGTCCACGTTTTCGGGGACAAACTACTTGGGATTTGTATGGTGTAGTTTTCGCAGTATCGTGCCAGGGTATTAAATCGTATGAACTGTTAACTTTGTTTATAAATATGTGCGTCCTTCCGGTACGTTTTTTTTTGCTGACAAGGTTTCACTCATTTTTTTTTCGTTCATTCATGCCACGGGCTGTTTTTCAGGTTATGGTGGCAATGGAACTGTGCACCAACGGGGCTTTGCGAGAGGCGCTGAAGCTTAATATCTCGTGGGCACTCAAGGTAACATTCTCTTGGATTTTTTTTTTTCTTCGTATAGCACATGATTGGTATTTTTACTATCCATATAAGATCCTATTTGCTGTGGTCCCCCGTAAATAATACTGTAGTCCCGTTACGTCCGGAAATGTAAGAAGCATTTGGGTATATTGACCCTTTCAGCGCAAACTGCAGAGTCCCGTTTTGGGGGCAAGCCACTCAAATTCTCAGTGGTTTGTCCTCGTAACGGGACTGCGGTCTTGAGTGAAAGGGTTCCCACCCTCTTTGGACGCCAGAGGAGAAAATCGACGATAGAAAAGTGACGATTACAGCAACCATTGTGGCCACTGCGTGTTTGGAGAAAATACAATGGTTGGTGTCCGAGCAGAACAATGGTTGATGCAAGGAGTCGTACGGCATGGGCGCAACATGATCCCACCCTACACGTACTTCCGGGCGCTCACGCTGCTCTTGTTGATAGATGGTTGACAACGATAATACCATCCATTGGTCTGGTCGCTATCTCGGATCCCCGCGGGGGGTTATTAGTACGAATACATCCGCAAACGGTCCCTTTTCCCGGACATCGAGTCAAACTATACAGATTGGGGATCGGTGGTCTGTTCTATGTGTGGAATTGTGGGAAGAATTTGCTCGGAGATAAGCTCTACATACGTGCAAGAAACGTCCTGACACATGGCGTCGCGCTGCCCTGCTTTTTGTTGTCCCGGCGCAGGCACGAATCGCGCTGGACATGACGGATGGGCTGCAGTACCTGCACCAGCACGGTATCATCCACCGCGACATCAAAACTCCCAATGTGCTCATCGACTCGTCCTGGAGGGCCAAGCTGTGTGACTACAACTTCGCTATCGACGAGAAAAGCTCCATCAAGCAGGTAGCTGGGGGGATTGATTGTTCACCGATAAACCCGAGCGGAGGTGCCGATTGCGGGACGGGGTTGTCGTCGTTTTACGTGGCAAAAGCTTCGGTTGGGCATGCGTTTCGACCAAGCTTTTCGACCAAGGCGTTTTTTTTTTTGGCACGTGTTGACCAAGCGTTTCGAGCCACCGTTGGGCGAAGCCTTGATTGAGCAAACCTTGGGCAGGCCTCAAGCAACGCGCTTCGATTGCGAGCAAGCGTACACCGCTGTCGGCAAGCTGTGTGTACCCACCCCCTCCCCCCTCGTGTTTCTCTTGTGATGGCGTAGAATCGGGCTGGCCTCCCTGAAAAAAAAAAGAAGCGGAGTCAGTCCGCCTGCTTCGAGAGGTGCGCTTGCATGGCGCCGCTAGTCCTGATCGCGATGGCATGCCACACGCCGGGGTTTGCATTTCCAACGATGAGCCGATATGGTGGCAAACCCCACGCGCGGGTGGGTATACCTTTTGCAACGATAAGGCAGTCTGGTTGACCCATATTATTGACCCCTTCTGGAGCCCCTTTTTTTAGGGATAGCGACACTAAACGGTGCTTTTGGTAACTTTGGTGTTACAGCAAAAAGAGTCTCCGGCTGATCGCGGCAGAGGGGGGGGGCTCACTGCACCCAGACTACAACCAGGCACACGAGGGTGGAGCGACGACGGAAGGGTGATGCAGTGAGCGTTATCCCTCTCCCGACCTCTCGGAGCTTTGTCCTGTGACCACGGAGTAGGTTTTGGTGATGAGTGGACCGCCTGTGGGACCCCTTTTTGGGGGATAGACCGAAAGTAATGGTTGACATCTTTAGTTGTTACCAAACCATCCAGGAGCAGCGTGAGTGAGCGTCCAGAAGTACTGGTAGGAGGGTCACGACGCGCCCGAGCCGCATGAACGACTCCTTGCACTGTTAAGTCGGGCACCAACCATTGCATCATCCCCTGGTGGCGCGGTGGTCGTTGCTGCAATTGTCACCCTTTGTGATCAGACCCCTCCCCCCCCTCTGAGGCAAGCCCCCAACAGGGTCAAGACTCCGGGTACGTTACACATGCACCGCATCTTCTCCTGGAAACCCCTGCTCAGGTCAACAGTCGACAAGCGTTCACGCATGGAACCGGTCACAATCTATCTGTCTGTAGACCTTTTAGATCCTCTTTTTTACCGTTGTACAGTATTTGTTATGCAAGAGGCCCTATCATAAAGATTCCACCCGGCGAATATGGTGTACAGATCTTTCACAGATCGTTCAACCCGGGGATCTATGTTCCCCCGAAGGTTTACAACCTGTGCACAAGAACCGTGAAATACAGATCCCACCCGGAAAAAATGATGTAGATCGCCACACAGATCATGTGTATGAATCAGGGATTTGTCTCCCCCGAAGATCTAGATCATGAGATGGGGATCATGATCTGATCTAATCTGATCTGATATTATATGATATGATATGATGTCTGCAACGTTCTCCTCACCAAGCGAGAGTCTCACCGATTTTTTTTCTGGCTTCGTTGTCTTATTGTGCGTTTTTTTTTTTTTTTTTTCAGGACTTCTGCGCGGGAACGGCAGAGTTCATGTCTCCCGAGGTGCTGCTCTCGGAAGACTACGGGCTGCCGAGTGATGTCTTCAGCCTGGGGATAATCTTCGTCGAGATGCTCACCGGGCGGGAGCCGAGTCCTAGCTTCCCAGAGAGACCGCCTCAGGTACGCCCGCCCTACTTTCTAAACTTGGTTGGTACTTTCTGTGTTATATATAGCGCCAGTCTTTTGCTGTTTTGCTCTGTGGTCTCATCTGTACTGCGTCGTTTCCTGTTGGTTCGTCTTTGGCCCTCGACGGGGGTTCGCCCTCTTACGACATACCTGGTACCACGTATAATACACGTATAATACATGCACATGCTATACAAAACCCGTACATGGTTCACGCGATCGAAGTGTTAGGCTGGTGTTAATTACTACGAAGCTTGCCAAGAAGTGTGTCGACGGAGGAGTCCTCGATCTCGCAGCTGATGTGTTATGTTTTTGTTTTTCGTGTACAGGATGCATACACATGAGACATTCACATATACTTGTCGTGTGCATATTTCTGTGTGTTCGAGAACAGGACAGGCATGTGTAATCTGTCGGCACCTAGTGCACGTACGCGAACGTTTTCACAAGCTCGGAACCACGAATAGGAATGGACGACTTCGATG
The DNA here is from genome assembly GCA_031213475.1 of Nereocystis luetkeana. Taxonomy (NCBI): domain Eukaryota; class Phaeophyceae; order Laminariales; family Laminariaceae; genus Nereocystis; species Nereocystis luetkeana. Next base: position 6,423,372 of record JARUPZ010000006.1, read on the forward strand.
CTCAATAGCCCTCTACCCCACAAGCGGTTCTTGCTAGGAGGAGGCAGCTGAGAGATCCCACTATGGGGGTGGGATGGTGCCTCATAATCTGAGCTCCAAACCCACACATGATAAGAGCTCAATTATCTCACCCGAAACGTGACTCTGACGAAGTTTCTTCGCGCACCACAACCAACTTTTGAATGCGCTGTATGCGCTGCATGCGCTGTAGCATGCGCTAATCCTATTACGGGGGGACCATAGTTAACAGGACCTATGGTACACATAAAATACCTATATGTTTAACCATTCTTACCAACAATAATTGGTCCTGTTAACTATGGCCCCCCTTAATAGGACATATATACTACTCTGTAGTACCAGTACCCTACTGTTGGCATATGCTATGTTGGTAGTTTATCGCTGGAGGGACTCTACCCGTCAGAAGGTATTGAGCCGAAAAGGGGTACCCATACCTTGGGATTGCTCAGCCCACCCTTCACGCGACTCGCCGAACACCTCCCGGCGCTTCGCGCTTGGTGCAAGCAATGTCTGAATTGTCGGCGTAAAATCGACGTGCTCCGTCCCGGCATTGTAGGGATATCGTCATATACGTATACGACTACGGCCATGCATGACATGAGTACCCCCCCCCCCCCCCATTCCGTCCTCACACGCGAAGCTGGCTCCAACGGTGCTCCCGTCGCCGCTCCAGCGTTTGCCGGGGCCGTTGCGCCCCCCCCCCCCCCCCCCCTCCCGTAGGTATTTGTCCGTTTTTGTTTCGTTTGGTCTTTGCATCGCTGCTCGTGCTCATGCTTCATCTGTCAGTTGCTCGTGCCCTGGTGTTGTTCAGTTCGATAGGATACTGTATCAGGGTACCGATAAACAAGAAGAACCAAAATCGATGCCATTTCGATCTTTGATTCCAGTATATACGATGGGAGCTTTCGTTCAGTGTGTGCATAGAAGGCACGGGGGATGCCAGGGCCTAAAAAGCGCGGTCGATATTGCGATATATCGACAAACAGAGGTCCGCCCATGATGCTTGTGTATCGAAGTTTTCAACCAACGCTATGTATATGTCGTTACTCCCTCCCTCTGCCCCGTTGTTCGTACGCACGGCGTTGTTGTTGTGCTTGGCTTGTCTCCGATGTGTCCGTTGTGTGGATGCTGCAGACTTTCTTCGTCGTGAGCGAGGAGGAGATACAGCTGGAGCTCCTGCCGGAGTGCCCTGCCTCGTTTTCCTTGCTGCAGTCGCAGTGCCTCTTTCCTGAAGCTGCCGAGAGGTACGTATTTACGCGGGCTCGTTTTTACTGGCGGGGGTTCTGCTATTTAGTTTTGTTTTTTGTACGTAGATATCTGGTGGGTGCTTTAGTTGGTTATCGGCACGTACTTGTTTCCTTTTTCTATCATTTTTTACGTAGAGTTAATTTGTTTAGTTTGTTCCCAACGCGTGGGCGCATGTGTACGTGGTGGGGTCCAGAATCGCACCATGATGTAGGGGGCAGACAAAATTCTGTCGTTCGAACGATAGTGCTGCTTTTGTTTTGAAGTGACCCAAAGCGTTGACGGAGCTATAGTCGCTCGCCCGCAGCGATTGTATAACGTGAAATAATGAGAGTGCTGTATGTCACCACCTCAGCTCCTGCTGACCCTGTGGGCTTGTCTGCGCAGACCTACGGCCGAGGATGCTTACAACTGGCTGCAGGACTTGGTCAGCGAGTCGGGGGAAGAAGAGGCGAGTCTACTGCTGTCTACTGCTTGGCTACCGCTTGTCTCATGTTCTCTGATCGTTTACTGTCTGCTGCTTTTCTACGGTATAAGGATCGTCTATTGGCTACCTGGACTCTTTTTGTTCACTGCGCGTTTCGCTCGTGTCTCTACAACGGCACACCGCGTCTGGCGACTGTTCACGCCAGACGGACGATTACGTGCGTTGTATTCATAGTCAAGACGCTAAAAATATCCGTCCCCCCAATCGAGCAGTGCCATTTTTTAGCGTCAGTCAATTCTTCCCGCAGATGTTTCTAGTGGGGGTGACGTATCATGCCTGGTATACGGTATACGGTATACAGTAAGTATGCTGGGCGATGTTGTCTGATGCCTCGGCTTTTCCGCGTTATGCTTGCATTATTGTTGCTGGTCGCAGATCACCTTGCCGCAGAAAGGGCCGCCCCTCCCTGTGCTGACGGAGGGAGCTGCCATCGCCAGAGAGGGGAAAGTCATCAACGCTAGCCCCAAGGCAAGCTCACAGCTATTAATAGTTGCATGCATGCGGTTTTTGTAGTGTAAGTGTATGTACAGTTTGGCCTGCCCCCCCCCCCCCCCCCCCCCCCCCCAACAGAGGAGGGGAGGGAGACCATCAACATTTTGATATAGCCCTATAATATAAGGCAAGCCGACAGTTTAGTTGCATGCGGTTGTTGTAGAGTATGAACACTATCAATTTTTTAGCCTGCCCCCCCCCCCCCCCCCCCGTCTATGGTCATACGACTACGGCCATGCATGAGATCGAGTACATCTCTTCTATCGAGTACACACCCCCCCTCCCCGACAGAGAAGGAAATGCCATCAACCCTAGCCCGAAGGCAAGCTAGCAGTTTCCGCACATGCGTTTTTTGTAGTATAGGAACAGTACACGGTTCGATCTGCTCCCCCCCCCCCCCTTCCAACAGAGACGAGAAAGCCGTGAAGTGGCAGGGTAGAGCAGATAATATTCCTGATTTGTATCTGTATTATCTGTATTATCTGTATGATCTAGCTCATGTTGCCGGGTGGGAGCCGTATAGTCTGCATGATTTAGGATATGTTTCTTGGATTGTATGTTTGCTATACAAATCCTGCACAGCATCCCATAACGGCAGGCTGCTAGGTAAGATCTAGACGATGTACAGTAGATAAATAGATAGATAGATAGATAGATAGATCGTGATCTATATGGTCTGTCCGAGTTGTAGACTTCAAAGAGTCCCAGATTTTGGAGGATGATAATAAAACTCGGTGGTGGTGGTGTGTGTATGTGTGTGTGTTTTTTCCGGAATTGAGTGAAAATGAAGTGCTGAAAGCCGTGTTCGGTGTAAAAAACTGCGCCGGGGAGTCCGTCTTACGGGTGGCGTTTGGACAGATGATCACTCCACGTATTCCTGCGCGCGCACGCGCCCACGCCCCACGTTCTTGTGTCACAGGGAACCGATCACCATTGGTTTGATTCTGATGCGATGGAGCACCAGATCGGCTCTTTGGTGGAGAACGCGGTGAGTCCACTCCCAGAGTATAAAGTTGCGAGGGATGCTGCGGTTACACAAAGCTTGCTCCTTCAAAATGGATGTCGAGCTTTGTATCATGCCTGTGTACGTTTTTTCGCGGGCCACAATTATGTGGAAGTCCTCCCGTCTTCCATGATGACGGGAAAGAAAAACGAAGATCTTGGGGCCGTGAATCGGTTGTGCTTGCCGATATTTAAAGCGTCCGTTTTCGGCGCAGACGATATAAATCCGATACATACAATATATTAGGCGAATCCGGCGTGAGAGCGAACCCTGGCTTTTTTAACCCTTGTTTTTACGACATATGTATATAGATTAAATCCTGACTTTATGCATTACAATCGGGACGATTTTTTTACCGGTAAACGAAAAACTTTCCGATTTGCTGATTCCAATCCCGATTCCGATTTAAATCGCTCCGAATAATTGGGTGAATCAGCGTGTGGGTGAATCGGCTCCCGATCGGCTCCGATTCGCAGCCCTGAATATACCTTGTATTCGCAGCCCTGAAGATACCTTGTATTCGCAGCCCTGAAGATACCTTGTATTCGCAGCCCTGAAGATAGATACCTTGTGTGGGGAAGCTCGCGCTAGGTAGCAAATCGCCCTGGTGGATGCTTGTAATTGTCGACTGCTGTGTTCTCGCTGCTGGGAGGCTCTTTTTTTTTCTTTTTCTTTTTTTCACGGACTTTTTGTGCTGGACAGCGCGTATCTCGGGCTTCGGAGCCCCTATAGGATCTCCGGCGTCGCCCGGCCCAGATGGGGCCCCTGAATATCAGGCGGCCGTGAAAGTTCCCCCCTCGCTTCGCACGTAATGGTGTACGATGTAGTCGTAGCGGGTCTGAGATCTGTGTATATATATATTACGATATTTTTGTATTTTGCTGGATGCATCTTCGTACCGGATACCGAGTACCAGGTGTATACCGTTAATAGCGTCGAGTTAGCACAGAGGCGCGGTCGTTCTTCAGCGCGCGCGTTTTCTTTCCACGGGTGGCAGGGTAAGGATTTCTACATAAGAGTCGAACCTTGAGGTGTTTTCGTAAGGATCTCGGCCAGACCAGATCTTTCCGAATACACCTTAGTGTTGTTCGGTAGAGAATATATTTTGGCCAACCTGTCCGTACTAAAGATGGAGCGTTGAAGAACGATCGCGCACAACCCTGCGCTGCGCTTTCAACACCCTTTGCGGTATACCAGATACCAGGGTACATCCTAACGCGCGGTCTGCTGCGTCCTTGACAACGACATCGAAGCCGCCCGTACTACATACGTACAGCATTGCATCGCTGTTGTGCTTGTGTACAGCTTTGGAAAGAGGGGTGTATAGGCGTCGATGTGGCTGTCTGGGTTGTTTTTTTGTAGTCCTTTTTGTTCTGTCACACAACCAATTGAGACTGAACCTTCGAGCATCGCGCGATACCCGATCCCGTTCACAATTGTATCACGTCCAGGTGGACCGCGCACTGGCAGAGCGAGGGCAGCACCTCGGCCTGGTCGGCATGGGGGACGAGGAGAGTGGGACGAGGCTAGATGATATGAAGAAGCAGATGGAAGTGAGCATGCCATCGCACTACGCACAGCAGTACTGAACGGTGTCGCGGCTGTAGTCCGTGGGTTCGCGCTTCCGAACCGTTTTTGCACGCGATGAGAGCCTCTCTCGTACAGCTAGGTACCCAACACTGACTACGCTTTGTCTTGAGGCTCGAGACCATCGCTCGTTAGAGGTAACGACTCCGTAAAAGCAAAAGCAGGACGCGTCTGGCCATCGTTGGAGCCACGCCCACATCGCGACCCCACCAATCGGTTCGGCTCTTCTGTTGCGGTGCCTACAGCATGAAAGTCGTGGAAAAGTCGTTGCCGTTTCAGACGAGTGTTGGGCGAACCCTGACGTATCCAAAGAACCCCCCAACCTTTTGTTTTGTTTTGTCGTCCGCATGTTGTATGCGTACTGCTGTTGCGCATGTCATACTGGTGTTGTACAGCGGAAGCCCCTTGATTAATCCCTTATTTGGACATCTGCGTAAATTATCCCACGCTATAAATCCAAGAATTTTCTGTTCATCCCAAAAAATGTGGGTGCGGTCTCTTGACCCTTTTTTAGTGCTACAGTGTACCGAACCCTAAGTTTGACTCTAATTCCCAAGTGTTTTGCCCCCACAACGGGACTGCAGTCTTGCACCCTTCTAGGGCAGAAATGCAGTCCCGTTTTGGAGACAATCTAGTCAAATTCTAAGCATGCTTGTCCCCCCAAGCGGGACTGCAGTTTTTGTCCTAAAAGGGGTGGGGGGAGGTCAGGGGGGTTTAATATCCTTTTGTGTGCTTCTCAAAGGCCGTTTCCTATGCTGTGCGATTTTTGAGATCAGATTTTGACCCAATCGAAACAGTCTTCCTATGCGGAAAAATCAGATGTACCTGGTATTGTGTGTGTAGAGATTCGAGCAACCGCCGAGACCAACTGCTGTTTTTGTGGTTTGGCGCCGCGAGGAGACGCGCTGGGTGCGCTGCCCTGTGCGTAGGACCCAAGCGTGCGAGCCAAGGCTGACTGCCTCTCTCTGGTCTGCCGGCAAAGAAACGTGGCGAGTGCGCTAGAGCCAACCTGTCTCGGTAAATTGTGTTCCATTTTGTGACTGACTGCTGCTGCTGCTGTACATCGGTGTTTTCTACGAGTATATACTCGTACGTATCCACGAAGAGGTGCGTGCCGAGTGCGCTTGTCTTGGTCTCCAGGCCCGAGCCCGCGCCAGGCTACTGTAGTCTGGCCACGGAGGGACGCACCGCCCGAGCGTCGGGCGCGAAGCAATGTCGCTATACAGCTGTGTCACCATCCAACTCATCGATCGTTCTGCTGCTGTTTGCTGACATCTTCAATTTAGAGAGCATGCCATTTTTCGATTTGAAAATCTGATGACCCAGGTCGTCGGATTGGGTCATCTGATTCTCGAATCGAAAAAAAATCCGGTCGAATTTTGCATATTTAGACTGCATAAGCAGGGTCATTCATTCTTGAGATCGAAAAGTACAAATCTGAAGCTCGAAATCGAACCGCATGGGAAACAGCCTAACGCGCAAAAATGATCCCACACTATCTGTATCTTATACCAGGTATAAATAAATCCACGCTCTTTTTTTTTTTTTTTTTTTTTCTTTTTTCTCCAAAGACGTTGGTGCGGTCCTTGAGGGGTTTTATCGTAGGGAGGCGTTAAGTTCGCAGCACAGGGTGTGGTTCCGATCGTTCTTCAGCGCTCCATGGTGTCCAGAACGGGAAGGTTAAGGTCGCCAGTACTGCTTGCTGTATACTGCACCCAGAACATTGTTAAGGTGTCTTCGGAAATAATATCTGGCGAAGAGAGAGCCTCCTTCCGGAAATAGAAATTTTCGACTTTCAGCAAGCACGCTTCTTGCTTGCCGTTGCTGTCGAGAGAAAACAAGCGCACGCCGCCCCTGTGTGTATTGAACGCTCTTCGCCGTAATTAAACTCTGGTGTGCTTTTGTGTGGCGTGCAAAAATGGTCCTACACTACGATGAATAATCATGAATCCAAGTATTTTTGTTTCCCCCCCCCCAAAGAAAACGTCCGGGTGTGCGCTCGGTGCGCGCTCTTCAAGGGACCTTTTCAACCTTCTTGTGTATACTTCTTAATACATACCTGGTACCTGTCATGCCGTGTGCTAAAAAATGATCCAATCCAACAGTAAATCCAGGTAGGTGCGGTTCTCGAGAGAATTTTTGGACTTATTCGTGTGCTCCTCTGTCTTATCGTCTTGGCGCTGCTATCGTCACTTTTTGTTTGTGATCTGCATCGCAGGAGCTGCGAACTGCGTGCGACGTGCGAGATAGCCGCATATCAGAGTTGGAGGTCCAAGCGCTCCGCAATACCTCAACACTCAAGATGCTCTCTTCCGCTTTGGAGGTGAGTCAGTCATCATTGGTCGTTGTTTTTGAGAGCTTTGTGACGGGTCATGACCCCAACCCGCGACTCGGCTCAGGAAGGTTTTGAAATCTCACGGGCCGGGTTGCGTGGGGTTGGGTCGGGTCGGGTTAAGAGGTTTTCAATTTCTCACGGATCGGGTCCGGTCCCCAATATACCCGACCCGACCTGAACTGACCCACGAGGTTTGGCCCGACCCTTGAACAGTTTTTTTTTTCTCTTGTTGTGCAATCTTGTGCATGATATCATCTCGCGGACAACCGGTCGTGTGCATTTTTCGTACATATGTGTGTGTGCTCTTCACATTATACCGTTTTTTCTACCGGTGGAATTGCATTAAGGGCGTGTACGAGTACAGGTATGTCGCTCGTGCCAGTGCAGTATACCAGGTACCAGGTACCAGAATAGACAACAACAGCACGCACGAAGAAGGGTCAAGAAACAATCTGACCATTGCGGCACCTGCCTGCCACAAGAAGCTCGGCTGCTACATACGTAGGCCTGCGATTGTAGCGTACTGCTGTAGGGTAGGGTGCGTTTCCAAAGGGCATCTTGGTTTAGGCAGGTTTACGATACGCGCGCAGGCAGCATGGTGGTTGTTACTATTAATATTAATAGTAATAGTAATCAACCAAAAAAAGGGCTTGATTTGATGATTTGATTATGTCGACCGTTGTTGGTTGATTTAATCATGATTATTCGGTAATTTAGCTTGTATGGCGTGTGCAAGCAGTATCGCCTAATAAAACCTACCAGGTATCAGGTATATGGATATGGTTCATAGCATTTCAGTGCAGTGATACTGAAACCCACACGATTTTTTTTGCGCACTAAATAGGCACACTTTTTGTTTGTGTATACTCCGGAGTATTATACTATGGGCAGTCTTAAACCGATACGCTTGATTTGTATGGGTTTTTTGTTAGCATACCATACTAAAAGCCATACAGGTGTCTTGGTACTAACTAGTTGCACTGACGCACGCTTATTTCCGTTAATAGTGGCTGATAAAACCGCACATCTCGTTTTGTACGTGGCTATACTAAAATCAGTACGTGGCTACGCTAAAATCAACTCAAAACGGTTACTACGAACATTGAACCAAATTGATACACATATATCAACTACCAAGCCGATTGCACGTGGTTTGTTTTCTGCTTTAAGCAGACTGCTGTTGCTGTTTTGAACTCGCACTGGGCGTACGCAGCGCATCGGGGGGGGTGGGGGGGGGGGGGGTCGCCCGGCTTCATCTCACGACCATCGCTCTTGTATGCCCTTTTATTAAAAGTACTGCGCGCACGATTTTTGGGGACAAATAGTTGTTACCGTACCACTGTGTCCCGAAATGCACGTACGATTTGGACTATACCTCGAAGTATATTAATATGAAAACAATTCGTACCTATTTTCAGGGGCATATTGGTATTAATAGTGGTAACTAAGTGTAGGATAATTTTCGTAGTCTCCAAAGAGTTTCTCGAGGTATCTGCAGTCCCGCCATCAGTTGATACTCGTGTTGTGGTGTTTGTTGGCATCTTCACGCACCTTGTTTTTTTTTCCTTCGGGTGTCTTCTCACCTACACGCCCTTTTTTTTCGTTTTTCTTCGCATATTTTTTGTCTTCTCTTTCCTTCGTTTCTCAGCATCTATATACGTACGAGTACACCTTTCTTTTTTGTGTGTATTTCTTACTAGCATCTGCACCTTTTGGGGGGAGGGGGGTTCTTCAGCATCTGCACGTTTTTTTCGTGCGTATATTTAGCACCTGCATGTTTCTGTTCTTCGGCGTGGACAGGTGGCGTACAAAATGTTGGAAGCACAGCAGGCAACTCTGTCGCAGTCTAACTGGAGCGCCAACGCGCAGAACGGAACCAAGGAGGAAGCGCCCGGAGGACGAGAAAGCTTCGGACAAGAAGCCGAGGATGTAGGTTTCTGGCGTTCTCGATGGTGTAGGGCTGTGTACTCGTACGTAAGCAGAGTCGTTACCGCTCTCACACGTCCAAAAACAAACCTCGAATCTCCCCAGGTAGTATGAATCTTGGTATTTTTGTTGGTATGTATTGTATATTAGTAGTATGTCCCCGAAAGCGTGGGTGCAGTTCCTACGCAGTCAAATGGACACACGACCTGGCACGTCTACATTTTTCCTGTAAGTGGAAGTTTGATGAGCTCAGTTTTTGTTTTTCTTGGTTGTTTTAACATTTCTACGGGGGGATGTGAATAGATGGGCGTACTCGTAGACATTGTCAGCCGATGCGGTGTGTGCCATGATATACCAGGTGCATAGCAATGCAGCGACGGGATCTCTTGTATATACTTTGCAGCAAGCGGCGTCCTGCGTCGCCTCCACTATCCACCCCTCGGCGGTCCCGGGACTCTCCGCTCGCACCATCGAAGGGCGTGCCACGGGAGTGGAGAGCCACGGAGTGGACGGTGGGGGCCACGCAGGACGCCGCTGCGAAGTGCGTGTGTGCACCAACCGTTATTTCTAGCCATGGGCATGCAGCACCCCCACTGTCCGTGCTGAGTATTCACCCTAGCAAATTGTTTTGTGTGTGTGTGTGCTTTTATTGTCATCTTATGAAACCGTTAATGTCTCCCCGTCGACATATATATATATATATATACTATAATATTATATATATATATAATATATACACTACTGTAGCGCACCCAGTGTCCGAACGTACCGATGCTTCACCCCAGAGAGGGGCGAGGTATACACTCGGACGACTATGCGGAATGCCGCTGCGAGAACAAAGTACGCAGGAGGGCATCCCATCGCCGTGGTGTCCGCAGGTGATTAGCTCTTCGGATCGAGTCTGGCACGCCCTCGCTAACTCTACGCCAACCTCCTCCACAACCGCCCATCGCCACCACTGCCGTGATTGTCAACTGAAAAAAAAAACTGAACTTTTTTTCTCTCGCTCTTCTTGATGCATACCCAGGTATCGACGATTGCGTCCCGCAAGGTCACGTTAGGTGAACCAGCATTGATACATGGGACCATCTCTTGCTATTCTTCCAGCATTGATATATGGTGATATCTTGCTATGATTCCCTGCGGACGTAAATTCGCGGTTGTTTTTTTTCTTTTTCTTTTCACCGGACAACTTCTACATATATACATGCCATTGTTCTGAATTTTGCGGAGTCTCCGTTCTCGAATTACCATGCAGGAGTACCGTATGATGTACCAGGGTATGTAACACGCTAGCGATAACACCCTCGCCCTAGGACGAATTTTAAAGCTGAACGCCAAAAACGCCGTCAGATGCGTGAATATGGAAAGGTCTCGACGAGGCCTTTTCGGCAGCCACCATGTTTTTGCTTCGTGCGTGCCCCCCTTGGCGTGGGATTAAATCGGCTCAGAAACTCACCCCACGGAGTGTTTTAACGCTAGCGTGTTGTACGGCACCTACTCTGACCCAAAATTTAACCCCCTTTTGCACTCTGGGGCCAATATCAAACGGTGACCGTATTTCCGGTCAGAGTGTTTTTTTTTTAATGAAAATAGTGAGATCCCAGCTTGTAGCTGAGAGATCGAGGGATTTCCTCGAAAATAATATTTTGCAGAAGCTGCGTGTGATGCTGCATACATCTTGGATGTTTTTGGGGGAAATTGCCGTTGTTCTGAATACTGCGCACGCTCCCTCTCGAATTCCCTCGGCCGTTTTATCGGATTTGGATTTTGCAGTTCGACGCTGTGGAGGCAAGACTATCACAAGTCGGCTCAAGTTCTTAGTGGCTCAAATTCTCGGTGGCTCTAGTTCTTGGTGGAGTGCGAAACCCGCGTCAAGAGGGAACGCGGGGAGAGGGGTATCATCTCCGCTTGGAACAGAACAGGCCGCCGCGGTTCACGTTGGATGTTAGCTCTTTTTTAGATACTCAATACCGTAGGTATTACACCGCGCAGTCTCCCCGCAGCAGGCTGCTGCTGCTGCTGCTGCTGCTGCTGCTGAATTTTTAGCGGACCGCTTCCTTGCAAGGAAGGTGGCTTAACATAGCGCTGGGCGACGACAAGCGAGCGGCCTTTGGCGAAAAAGTGATTCCGAGAATAGGGTGTTTTTTCATTTTCTCGCTCTCGTTCCGATTGAGCGTGGTGAGTTAGTTTTTAAGAAAGCTGTGAGTTTTATAAATGGCGGCACGTATAGGGGGGGGGGGGGGGTGTCAGTGTGTTGGCACCTTTTTCTGGCAGCTCTAAGCTGATTGGGTGGTTCCTCCTCCTCTATCGGCTTAAGCGCAGGGCCGGGAGGCATGTTTGGTGTCCTTTGGGGGTTGGATGGGTAATAGGCGCGCGGGGGTCGGTGAGCTGTCGGGCTGTGATTCGTCGTTTTGGTCGGGAGTAGTTGTTGTTGCATTTTTTAAGCAGGATCGGTACGGTACGGTTGTGTAAAACGAAAGTGGGGTCCGTGTTTTCCCGTGGCATTCGTTCTGTGTACGGTTTGAGCCCACCCGTTTTTTTTTTTTTTTGCCCTCTGCCTTTTTCTGCTTCGAGATTTTTGTTTGTTTTGGGCGTCTTGAAACGCCGGGTGAATTGAATTCATTGAGTCTCGACTTGTAGCTATATATTATACCAGAGGTTGCTTTTAGAAGAAAAAAAAAATGTACAACCTAACCACGCTTGTTAGCAGCGTCGGTGGGCTGCGTTTGATCGTTTGGCACTAGTGGACGGCTGATAGTCCTTGTCCTCCTGCTGAGTATGTTTGTCTCGCAGGTGTATAGATCAGTTGATGGGATATTTCAAACAGGCACGACGTACGTAAGGTAGCAATACTTCTAGTGGATCCCGCCAGAATTCCGTCATCGCGGCAGAAAAATATTTACCTGGTATCTTGCGAGTGTTGTACGTACGTAATTGAAGTAAGGCAAGCATCATTTGCGCGTTGCAAACTACTGAGTGGCCAGTAAGTGCAAGTGCCGAGTGCAGGTGCTTTTGAAAACTGCGGCGTCATTCCTTAGGCCTTCTCGGCTGTTGAGGTGGACAAACTGACGATGAAAAAATGTCGATTACAGCATCGGCCAGATGCTTGGTTAGGGGATAAAAAAAATAGTACCATGTTGATAATAGTATGGAGCTTTTCGGAATCTGGAATCTGAAACCTCGCCCCCCCCCCCCCCCCCCCCGTCCCCCCCTCCTCCCTGTGGGGGGCGAGGTTATTAAAAGCGTAAATTGATTTTTCATGTCGATTGGATACACATGCACCCGAAGTCTTACGCTTTCCCAAGGCTTTTTTTTCAGTCGTGCTTCTGTGACTTAAATATCTAGATTCTAGATTCCAGATTCCGTCCTCTGAAACGGGCTTAAACACTGCAGCCAGTGGTATACACTCTTTGAGACCACCTCGGGACGGGCAAATTTGGGTGGTCTTATCCCCGTTTTGGCCTTATCTTTTAATGCTCAAAAAAATATCCCATACCAATTCCAAGCAGTTTTTCCCGTGACAAGCCGACTTATTCCCTGGTGGTCTTAATCTACCTGAAAGTCTTGATCCTTTTAGGACCGCAGTCTCGTTTTGGACACAAATCAGTCGAATTCTAAGTAGTTTGTCTCCCCCAAAACGGGACTGCAGTTCTAAAGGGTTAAATCGGAGGTTAAAGTGGGTATACCAATGCTGTGCTCGGACAGCAAGGAGGCGTATTATACGACATCGGGCGCAGCATCTTGCTCGTGACGCTGCGCTCTCACACTACAATACCTGTAGACGGCGACCAATTATAATCGTCGTTTTGGTCGATTAAACACTACCTGGTACTAATACAGTTGTAGTACTCGTGGACCGCTAATAAGACCAACCTAAATAATTTCAAACGTATCGCTGTTATGGGGACAAAACACTTGGAATTTGACCGGTGTGTCCCCAAAACGGGACTGCAGTCCTAACTGTTAAAGTAAACAGTCCTGAAAGGGTTGGCACGACGTGTGTACGTAGAGACGGTTGAAAAAGACCAAAGCTTATCATCAATGATTTGATCGCTCAACACCGCTCGTATACGAGAGACCCGTTGATATTCTTAAGGCTTGCACCAAACTTTATCACTCTTCTGGTCACTGCACACACAACTCGTACCTGGTGCACACGAGAGAGATGGTTCACAAAGGCCCAATCTTATCATATACCTGGTGTATTGTTTTCGTCGCGACGAGCATGTATGTGCACACGAGTTTTATCACTCGAAACTCGTATTTAGACAGGTGAAAGCAAACTAAAGATCATTGTTTGCGTCGCGAAACACAATAATACTCGTATCATTTACAGACGGTTGATCGGACCAATCTTCCCTTTCATTGTTTTTGGTCCATATCAACGCGACTCGTGGACGGTTGATAGTTTATATGACCAAACTCATCAAGGTTTTGGTCGCGTGCGAAAACCTTACGATATTACTCGTAGACGGTTGATATGGCCAAAGTTCCCTTTTTTTATTTTAATAGTCGCTCTCACATCATGTATAGTACCTGTAGACGATATACCAGGTACGAATTATAAGACCGCAGTAGTAGTAGTACTATCATTATTCGGTCGCTGCAGCTGGGCCTCAAAAGGGTTTCACTACAACTGTCCCGACAGGTTTTACTGCTGACTCCGCCCGCTCATGAAACTCGTACTCTCTTCCATGCATATAGATATAACAGTACGTACCATTAATACCTGGTATGTGGTAGATCCCCAGCCCCCAGCATCGTAGTTATGATATTTTCCATACTCGTACGTACTTCTGCCGTAAATCTCAATTTCGTCCATCCGTGCCTCCGGGGAGTCAGTGGTGCCCCGAGAAAAAAGTCTCCGATTCCACACACCCGCCCCCCCCTTATTTTTTCCGAGGCGTATAGGCAGGGGACTCAAACTGAATAGCGAAAATAGCTTGGTGTTGTCGTCACTTGTTGCTATTCGGATTACCGCGGGCGCCCGCAGATAAGGAACATCACGTATGATGACAAAAAATAGGCTCGCAGATGGGCAAGAACAATAGGAAAATTGGACTAAATATAACAACAAACAGTGGGGCCAACTCTAAATCCTACCCGGTATACAATAGTAGTTACTGCTGTAGATCAGGGCCGGGAAAGAAAAAGACATCATTAGAGACTGGACACCAAATTGACTCTTCTTAATCCTTTTAGAACCGCAGTCCCGTTTTGGGGACAAACCAGTCTGATTTCAAGTAGTTTGCCCCCAAAACGGGACTGCGGTTCTAAAGGGGGGCGCCCACTGCTGTATAGCTGTTCCCACTCGAACCCAAACCGTAACCCTTTCACCAACCACTTACCACCCAGATCGCCACACGGTACACGCACGTAACTATGGTTGCACCTACGAATAGCACGGTAACGGCAAATCGTTGTCGTGTTCTACAATAATATAGTATTGCTACAGCATACAACTGCAGTACCAGGTATACTATAGGCCCGACGAAGCACCCTGGGCTAGTTTTTCTTTGGGGAATTAAGGGATTTGTCCTAACTTCTACAGGTATACTGGTACCTGGTATGCAAGGGGCTCTGCAAAGATGAAGTTCGACCAAACCCTCGATCTCGCAGGTTGTCTTTTGAGTTCAATAAAAAATACAAGGGTCCCAAAAGTGTGTTTATCAAACCCTTCTTGGAACTTGAGAAAAAAAGCAGGGATGCGTATTTCCCGGTAGCGGTAATTACCCGAAATTAATAGGGCTCGAGGTAATAATTTTTTTCAGAGGAAATTATTTGCGTCCCCTATCCCCGGGCAAATAACGCCTCCATATAGAATGGAAACCCCCGTTTTTTTTTTCAAACGCTGCTAAGCTGTGCACTTGCGACTATTTGGGAATGTAGCGCTGCCCATTGCGTTGCGTACGCATGTGATGTTTTGCTGCGAGGAATTGGATGTTATGGCGAGCGGAATCATCGAAGGAATGTACTATTAATACAATATAAAATATAATCATATATATGAGCTGACATATTCGAATGGAAAGGGTGAACTCGGCGCAGATGCAGCTGGGACGCTGGGATTTCGTTGAGGCGTCCAGCGTCCATGTTTACAGTTTCTAGTCGCGGATAAGGTCGCGATCGCTACACGCGTACGAAGCAGCGCACTGCTGTAACTGCTCACTTCCTGCTTTGCGCTTTGTGTTGCTGATTTACCTCGCGACATATCATAAGTATATTCGTACATGAGAGATCGCTATCAGTACTACGGCAGTAGTCCTACTATTCCAGTATCAAATTGCTGCAGGACGAAATCAACGAGGACATGAACAATTAAAAATCAACTGAAACCGATGAACATTTACTAAAGTACTTGCATTGTGCGCAACTGCTACTACTGCTGTGCACCTGGTGCCGGTAGAGTGAAAATGATCGAAAATGTCTGTCCGAAGGCCTGAACGAATCTTATACTTGTGCTTTATGTAGTGCATGGGCCACCCGGGGATGATATTTTTTGTCCCCCCCCCAAAATTACGCCTTTTTTTCCTCGAACGAGAGGAAATAGGGGAAATTTTTTGGAAAAGCTGAAAAAGGCTGTTTCCCGGAAATTTTTGGGTTCCGGGTGAGGAAATACGCATCCCTGAAAAAAAGAAACGTGAAGAAAACCTAAATAACTTATGAATAGTTTAGATAATACGGCATCGGACACACCAAGCTGGGGTATACGTAGGGGGTGTTTGTCCAAAGACGAAATGCAAGGAGCTGCTACGGCACGCAGGGGGCATTGTGGTACACTCGTACTGCTGCCACACGCTCTTCCAACAGACGCTCGAGAAAGTCAAGTACACTTACTTGCTTGTCGGTACTGCTGCCACACGCTCTTCCTACAGACGCTCGAAAAAAATCAACCACACTGACTTGCCGTTTTTTTGTCGCTATACGAAGGGTCCGAAACGGGCTACTGTGAATAGTAATAGTAACTGGCGAAACTTAACCCTTTAATAACCGCAGTGTACACACACCTAGATCTGACTCGAGCTCCCAGTGTTTTTTCCCCTTATCGGGAGTGCAATTCAAAAAGACTAAAAACTGACCAAACACAGGATAGGCCCCACGAAGCAGCCCGGGCTGCTGAGGTAGGGGATGATCTGTCCCGAATGGAATGCAAAGAGCTTTCACGACATGCGCCGGGCATACGGTGGGCCATACTGCCAACATCGTCCGTCGGTCATTTGAAGATTCTCTCGCCGTCATCGCAAGCGCGTTCGACGGGGCTGTCTTGTCAGCCTATGGAGGAGACGACTCTCTGCGAGCTAGATTTTTATCTACGTACCACTGCATTATCTCCCCTCAAGTAGACGGTTACAACATACCTGGTAGTATCGCAAATACTTCCAAACTCGTTTTTTTTGTCGCCTCGTGTGCCCCCCCCCCCCCCCCCCCCCCAAAGGGTTTTACAAAACCCTTTTTTTTACTGCGAAAAAGTGCCCTACTCTAATTCCAAGTAGAGTGTCCCCAAAAAACGTGGGTGCAGTTGTAAAAGGGGTTAAGCTACAGTGTAATACCTACCTGGTACGTAATTCCAAAAAAGCAGACAGGGGGGGGGACGCTAGGTACTAGCTCGCGCCCCGCTCCGTCCGTATCACGACTAATCGCATCCGCGCTCCCTCATGGGGAGGTTGTTTTAGCTCCAGCCGACTCTGCGGCTGCTGCAGGGGCCGGGTCGGTGGCGGCCTCCCCTCCTCCGCTGTTTTGCGCCAATTTGGACAGGCTGCGAAGCTCCGACCTGATTGCGACGTTCTGCGGCTCGTGCTTGGCCGCCCGCGTCAAACATCTCTGTCGTGTGTCCGCGCGCAAAAAATAAGATTAGAAGAAAAAAAAAAACAGCACCGGAGACAGAAGTTCAGTACTGACTGTATCTATACATTACAGTGTTGTAAGTGGTGTGATAAGGTGATACGCATTGTCATGACGTGTCTTTGTCCCCTTGAAAGGCACACGCACATTTTCGGGGGTCTTTACTCGGAACTAGTGCGGCATCATTTTTGCAGCAACTGCACCCGCTTTTTTGGGACAAGAGTAGGGTTATTTCATCAGTAGTATAAGCCCGGTTTGACTGATTTGGAACGGAACGAGATTTTTCGTGGTCGTTGGTTCCAATCCTACCAACCAAGCTGTTTCAGGTTGTAGTTTTTTAGGAGGTTGTACCCCTTTCGGGCTCTGCACTACAGCCCCCGAACCGAAACGGATCCAACCGACGTGCGGCGGCACCATGCAGTTCGACTCATAGGGCAGCGAGTGCTCTTGAAACGGAAGACACCCCCACACGCAAATATGGCGCAAGGCATGCCTCAGAGCAGGCTGTGTCAGCCATAGGAGTGGCACTTTCGGGGAAAATCTAGAAGTTGTGGTATTGCCGTCGCGCCCCGACGACGACTGCTCTATTTCTATGAACACGAGTTCCGCATTTTTCCAGATATTCATCCTCAGAAATGTGCCCGCCACCCCGTGTTTCCGCTCGTGAGCCTCCTGGCCACGCCATGCTCATATCTGCGTGCCCCTTGCCGCAGGCGAGCCCTGTTTCCCCCCCCCCCCCCCTCCCCTCCCTCCATCCCTCCGTCTAATGAGGGAAATAGACGAATGTGACTTGGAGGAGTTTGGTACACAAGATAGCAGCGAGAAACATTGATATCCTAGGAGGTTGATGGTGGCCAAAGACGGCGAAATAGGAAGGGGATAAGATTAGCAGAGAGTTTCTATGTAATACATGGAAATAATGTGAAGAGCGCCCAACCGTTGGAGGTGTCTCTATTAGGGGCAGGAACGGTGCTCCGTCTCGAAAGGGATGCGTGGTCAATGGTCAAATGACTAACGCAAGCAACAAATTAGTACACTTGCTCTCCCCCCTTACGGTGCTTCGCGCTTGGTGCAAGCAGTGTCTGCCTGGTCGGTGAAAACCCCAAATGCTCCGCCCCGGCACTGTAAGGATGCGAGGGTCTATGCTCATACGACTACGGCCATGCACGAGATCGAGTACATATCTCCTATCGAGTACACCCCCCCCCCGCCCCTTCCTATCGCATGCGCCAATGTTCACCCCATCTACCCTTACACCCGGCCAGCCTTCATATTATGGGGGAACATAGTATTTAGAACCAAGTATGCTGTGTAAAGCTAGGGAGGCGTACCTAATATGGGTCCAGGAAGTAAGTGGTAACACTTCCTGCACAAAATTGCTGCATGTTCAGAGCCCTTCGAGCGGGCCGTTCGGTCCTCCTATAGAACACAAACTAACTCCAACACTTCGTCTTCCTGCTCCTAAAAATCAGAACGGAGGAACGTGTACCGTACTTGGAATACATTCGTTTTCATGACCACCCAGCAGCCTGCAGGAGAATCACGCCTACTATTGGAAGGGGGTTAAGGGTGCAAGTCAGACTTTCTGTGAACAAAGCGAAAAATGATAAATGGGTCTTGTCAGGTTTTACCTGGTGCCCAAGTGGTACCTGGTACATATTATGAAGCCGACCTATAGTTATGCTGGTAAAACCAATGAACGGCTTCCCCTTGAGGTATTAGTCACTGCTGTGATGTCTGATGTCACAAGCACAGGGAAAGTCGACGTCGTATTGCTGAGACAACCGAAGAGATAGAGGAATTGGATGGCCCGGGATAAACACAATTAGCCACAGCAGTACAGCGTAGGTGGGTGTGTCACACACGTGCATTATTGCGTTTTCGCGGGATTCCCACGGGATGGCCCATGGGACCCCACGGTATGCCGGGTGGTATATATACCTCGGGTTTTGCATAGGAACCCAAGGGATCCCACCCGATCCCGTAGAATTCATGTGTCACTCCCGTGGGAAACCACGGGACTTTATGGGATACTGCGGGATCCCAGCAAAAACGAAGTGATCCCGAGGGAATTCCTGTCACGGGAATTGCCAAGATAAGTCCATCGGTTCTCCAAAGGGAATTTCTGCTGGGCTTCCCTCACGGGAACCGATGGGGCTGCCCGACTATAATACAAAATGATTCTATTAGAACAAGCTACATGCGTTGTTCGATAGGACTTGTCGAGGATGGGACGCACTTGAAACCGCAGGATACAACAAGGGGTCAAATCTGAAATACCGGGAACCTATCAGAAATGCCATGTAAGCCATGGTATCGGACGGGAGCCCAACGCAAGTTGCCGCAGGTTCCCATGGGAATCATGGGTTACCCGTACCAACTCAAGGGAACTCGTAGCACCACAAGAATATATTGGCTGTTCCGACGGCCCCCGGTATAATCCGGCGACTTCACACGGCACGTACGTCGGGAATCCCACGCAACTATGCGTGCCTCCACGGGAAATTATTTTTACTTTCGGGAGCTTTATGTGGGCTTGCCTTGGGAACTTTACACGCGAGCCGACATTTCGTTTTGTAAGAGATATTTAACGAGTCCGGTACACTGCTGTACTCAAGTGAACTTCCGTCTTATGATGAGATTGGCATCCCGTGGGCGCTATGGTGGGAGCCAGTGGAATCCCATGAGACGTCCCACGGGAGCTTCCTTGGGACCCCGCGGTATTTTTCATGGGAATTCTTGCGGGACCCCACGGCATGCCACGGCATACCATGGAATCCCGTGGGCTCCTGCGAGAACGATTGGGATTACCCGCGGTAACCCGTGGGATACCGTAAATCCGTGGTATCCCACGGGAACCTTGAGAAGTCCCGTGGGAACTCCGCCAAAAAATACAATAATGTTATCCGAGTAGTTGTTGCTTACTGGTACAGCAGTGCAGTGCTACTCGCATGAGAGAGTGAAGGCACCCGCCGTAACTTGGCACTGGTGTTATGATACTGCGTGGGAGGCGTATCTTAGATGGAAAACCAGGGGTTTTCCCAGCGGGCACGAGCTTGGCTCTCAGTCTCCGCGTGCACGAAAGGAATAAAGCTGCTCTTTTTTTATCTCTACGCAAACAAAACACACGTGAGTACCAACGAGTACCGATTCAATAGGCAAACCTGTCCAGGGATACAAAGTGTCCCGACCCTTGATTTTAACTCTGGCCGTCCTTCTGCTGTAGTTGAGACTCCCAGTGACTACTATTAATACTACCGAATACTGTGTTACAGGAGTCCCGTTTGTTTTTCGTTTGTATTTTTTGTTAGTTTGTAACGCCCTATTCCCTGCCAAGTCGATGGTACCCCTGCCATTCTGCGTCGGCTGCGTCACTTTATTTTTATATTTGTGTGACCCTTTGCTATTTGTCCTTTTAGTTCCGATTTTGTTGAGGTTATGCTTTTTTCTAGCCCCCCTTTGGTCCTATCGGCCGTGTCGTCCTTGACCCACCAACCGGACGTAGAACTGCTCATTTTTTTAGTTTGTTGTCAGCTCTTTATCTCTACCCTCTTCTTGTCTTCTTGCTTTCCGTCTGTCTGGTCTTCTTGTGATGTCCTTCTGTTGGCCCATCCTCGACATATCACAGGACTGGTCGTACCAGCACACGGCAACCTTGTCCTTGGGACTCGGCCTGCACCCTGAGCGCACGTTTACTTCGTTTTTCTTACTTGTTTTTTTTTGTTTATTTTTTCTTTCTGCTTCCTCTTCTCGTGCTTTTTTTTTTGCTTTTTCCCTTTCAATGTTTTCGAATGTACCTTTAAGATCAGCTACAGTAGTATGGAAAGTTATTTCTGGGCTCCAGGAACTGAGTTTTGAGGCCGAATATACGCGTTTTACTCGGCTAGACAGCCAAAAACACCGGTGGCCTCCTCAGAATGCTCCCCGGAGCTTTCTGGAACAGTTTTCCGTTTCTCCAAGCTCCCAATTTTTTTTTGGAGCAGCCAATCAGTTTTCTTCGGAGGGTCAAAAATAAGGCTGTTTGTCAGAGCTGGGGGCCGAAATAATGGATCTTTAAAGTTTTTTGATAAAAAATCATGATGTCCTCAGAAGTGGCAATATGGACGAACAGTCAGGGCGTGTCTTAACCCCTTTAGAACCGCGGTCCTGTTTTGGGGGCACACTACTTGAAATTTGAGTGTTTTGTCCCCAAAACGGGACTGCGTTTCTAAAAGGGTTAACTCCCCCCAGTGCATGGGAACGAGTGGGACGGAACGAGGTCGCTCGTGGTTATTCCTTTCGTTCCTACGTAAAAAAGTGATATGATACTGCCTTGAATGCCTGCTGATCTTAACAAAAACGTGTTTGGGTCCATGTGGAATCCTGTGCCTCGCCAGCCGAATCAGTACGACCGGTGTATTTTGCATATATATGCCACGGCTAATTTGTGTCCACGTCCATCTTCGGTGGTGCCCATCTGCTTCAAGTGAGGTGGCATTTGTTCTCGTTCGGCCGTTCGGTCCTCCCAAATAAGAAAAAGGGGTGGAACACTTCTTTTTCCTCTTCGCAGATAACAGGTGCACTGTTTTTTTCGGGCTGCACTGAATCTATTCGTTCTCCACAACCAATCAGCATCAATTAATCTGGCAAATAATTTACATTCGGTTCGTTCCAATGCTCTCTGGAGGGGGTTAATTCTTTTAGAACCGCAGTCCCGTTTTGGGGACAAACCGCTCAAATTCCAAGTAGTTTGTCCCCAAAACGGGACTGCGGTTCTAAAGGGGTTAAGACACACCCTCAAACTACTGGTACGACATTGGAGAAACGGAAAACTGCTCAAGAAAGTGCTCGGAAAACAAAAGGGGAGCATCCAGAGGAGTCCACCGGTCGGTGTTTTCGACAATCCCGTGGAGTACATCGCGGGTTTTCAGCAAAATAACCCAGTTCTTGGATCCCATAATAATAGTGGGCCTAGTGTCTAATGCCATGGATATGTTCCTGGTGTTATTTGGTGCAAGGGATACGGGATGGTATATACCACAGCTCGTTATATTAGCGTCGTGTTTTCCTATTTTTTTCAGTATTTTCCCGAAAGTTCGGTATAAAATACCGAGAAAAACCGAAATTTCGGGGAAATACTGAAAAAGCCCTAGAAAACAGCGACCCTTAGTACCGTTTCCCATACGGACTGGTATGATACTGTTGCCGTGCGCACTATTTCGTACCTGGTACTTGCTTGTTCTCTCCCATCGGGATGCCTTTTTGTCACAGCCTGTTTGGTGACCACAAGCAGGACTTCATGAAAGTGAACTACTATTAAATATGTAGTACTAACTGTAATGTGAGAGCATCATCATCATGTTCACTCGTTACTCGTACCGGCAGGATAATATATACCTGGTACCTGGTATCTTCCTCGAACTCACCTTGGCTGCCTCAATGCTTCTGAGTCTGAGATGCAGTTGGCCGGCGCGAAAGAGCCCTTTCACGTTCTCAGGATCCGAAAGTAAAACCTGCTCCATGGTGCGCCAAATGCGACGCGACAGACGGTCAAAGTTATGTTGTTCATGATCGGGGCTGTGTATTGTAACTTGCTCGGGTTGGTCATACGGGTGTCGACGAGTAGAAGAACGAAGAACCCACACAACGATTGAGCCCCAGAACGACGTACCAGGTACGAGATACCTGGTGTGAGGTAGCGGAACACCCGCCGGCTTCATGAAACACGAACAATCGAGAGAATAATAATGAAACAAAAAATGAGAAGTTGAAGAACAACAGGAGATTACTCGTACAGCAGTCAGTATCGTACAAGTACCAGATCAACGGTATACATGAAAGTACAATAAACAGCAAGCAGCAGCGCAGTATACTGCTGGTCTACTGTCTACTGGTATCATATCCTATCATACTATATGATACTATATGATATCATGAGATCATGAGCCATGAGTTAGAACAGAGTGCGGCCCAAGTCGGCCCAAGTCGAGGACGGTTTCACACCTGCTCGCTGTAACCCAGCGCCCTCTCGTGGTCCCCGCTTCGGAGGTATATCGTCGCTAGCCCCTCGTTGCAGGTCAGCTCCAAGCTCCGCACGGCGGCTTCTTGACCTTTGTCCATAACCGTCTCCTGCCCGATCAACGTAGCGTAATGCCCAAGATCGGAGGACTTGGGAAAGAGCCCCTTCGTGTAGGCGAAGCACGTCTTGAACTTAACTGCCGCTTTCTTTGGTTGGTCCTCCTTAAGGAGGGCCAAAGCTTCGTCTCGCAATCGCTGCCCTTCGGCGATCTTCTCTGCTGGCGTGGATGGGAGAGGTCTGCGGGTTGGTGGACCTCCCGTGGGTCCTTCTGTTGCTGCTGCGGTTGCCATTTCTAAACCAGAAGTTTTTTTGAGGACAGCACAGCAAGCAGTTGCAGTGTATGATAGGGCTGTCTGTATCTCCTTCTCTGAGTCGGCAGTAAAAGTGGGTGGTGTGTCGAAGAGTAATTACCACCACTCGTCGCTGTCGCACACTGGTGCAGTGAGGCTGGCGTGTGTAGTGGTTGGTACTTTTCCAAAAGGTTTTCTGGTTTTCTGGTTTTCTCTAGAGTTGCTTGTGCGAATAGGCGTATGCTTTCAGGGTGAATACCGAAAATTCTCAAAAACACCAAAAATGGTTGCGGTGCACCCAGTAGAATCTTCGTAGTGGTTGGTGCGGTGCGGCAACTGCTCTTTACGCTATAGGCGTACGAGTACTACGAGTATTAATACTTGGAAGGACATAGCTATTCGTGGTGGTTGTGATAGCGCATCGTGGCTCGCAACAGCCGACTCAACTACCTCGGTCCTGCAGTCCTGTCCCTTGGTTGGTGTACAATATGGTAATCGCCGCCTCTTTAGTTCTTGATCCCGATGCTCGTGCGGATATGCATTATCGCCGCAACCAGCGCACACCACCGCCGTGTGTCTCCGCATCCGAATTAAAAGTGGAGGAGGAGTTGAGGCTACTGTGTAACGTTTGGCTTCGCGGCTATGATGGAAACTGGGACACCGAGAGAGATACCACCACGAGTAGAAAGTACATACCAGGTACCTGGTACATTTACTCGTAGGATATCAGGATAATACCGTGAACGGCCGCCAAAAATCCAAACCGTCAGGTGTAGCGTGACCAACCATTGTGTCTATTAAGTGAGTACCCGTATGTATTTTATAAAATGTACCTGGTATTGTAATAAGCACATACGTAAAACACAGCGGTATATTAAAATTTTGATGACCTTCAACTATTTTGTGTCGATCAATTCCCATTCCCGTCACGGCCCGTCGCGGTCTGCAACCACCACCCACAGCCACGGCCCATCGTCCGCCGTCGTCGTTACCCCTCCGCTGCGATCGGTCACCGTCGCCTCTCGCCACAAAGTACGAACAGCTGCACGAAGCAGCTTACAGTAAAGCTGGACTGCTGTACTCAGTACGATTTTCTTCGCAGCTACTCACAGGGAATACAGCAGAGCAATGGGGCCACCACGAGTGAATCGCAGGTATTTCGTACCTCTTGTACATCAACTATTAATAACTAGTACCCTGGTATTAATATTAATATTAATAGTAATAATAGTACAAAAATACCAACGGGGCATGATGACAATATCTGACAAGCGAACTCGTTTACTTTACGTAGTCACACTGTCGGTCTTATCCATCTTGACCGGGTATATAGGAACGTGTACCAAACCCCGCATTTATCGAGTCCGGTGTGAACCTTAACCTTGTTGTACCTACTCGTACTCATAGTGCTGCAGATTTAACGGCGGCCGTTGCCAATTCAGGGAACGGAAGAAAGTGTCGTCCTATAATACAGCAAAATGTACATTAAGTATCACAGTATCGCAGTATTTATAGACTTCATACGTCGAAGTTGTAAGCAGAGGCGTGTCGCCGTCGCGCGGTCGCGGTGCCGATAGAGTCGGGTAGAAAACGCGTGGAAAACGCTCGCCACACAGAAAATACGCGTACGAGTCACCTCATCCATTCTCGTGTTTGTGGTATTAGTACAGTAGTTAGAGCATGCTCCTGAAACAGTAGCGTCGAAGCAGTCTACGAGTACTCCGAAACCGCCTCTGTCGTAGTCGTCTACGCCGATTTCCCAAGTCGAGGGAGTGTTACCACCCTGCGCATTTGTTATGCGCCGATGACCGGACGCACAATACCAACAGCACTACCGCAAGATAGATAATGCAAGAAATGATTACTTCGATCACCAACGAACGGCAAATTGTATCATATATATATATTGCAGTTCAAACACTCCTTCGCTTCGTCTCGAATGGGATGCATGGTCAATGGTCAAATGACTAAGGCAAGCAACAAATGAGTACGCCCCCCCGCCCCCCCCCCACCCCCCTTAGGGATGCAAGGGTCGATGGTCATGCGACTGCGGCCATGCACGACATGAGCACACCCCCCCCACTCGATGGGGCTGTGGCTGTAGCTCCGGTGGTTGAATGCTTTCGAGCCGGTGACGGGTAGGCTACCTTTCGTTTTCCATTTTGACATTCCTTCTATTAATAGAGTTTTCGTGTCCTACATAGCAGGATAGAGGTGTTGGAGTGGGTTTCCAGGGGCCACATATTGGGTTCACGTTCTAGTTCGTGGAACAGACGTTTCCCGCATCTTCCATATTCCTGCCTACTGTACGGCTCACCAGATGGGCTATTAATAGTGTTGTGATATTGCCCTGGAAGGTCTGTCATGATCTTGAACTAGCTAGGAATACGGGGAATGATGTTGTGCTATTTGCAAGGCCCATACGTACACGGAACATAGGTTCATAGTGGGCCAAGAGCTGAGGCTTCCTTTCAGACCTTCATCGGAGCCAGGTAGCATGACAGAGCTCTTCTAGCCAAGCACACAGCACACGTGGGTGAAAAGGTGAGACTTGCATACTAAGCAAACGTTTCAGTAGTAAGAACACACACACCGAGCGGTCGGGGGGGGAGTTTCCGGGAAGATTTCGGGAAATTCACAATGACCAATCGTGTTAGGGGGGAAATCGTGGTCCTCGGTTTCGGGAAATAAAAAATATACGAAAGCGGCGCAGCCGTGTTTCTCGCCCGTTTTGGGGCCGATTTGGGTCCGAGTGGGGTCAGGGTTAGGGTTAGGATTAGGATCAGAGAAATAATAATAAAAAATCAGGATTAGGGTTGGGATTAGGATCAGAGAAATAAGAATAAAAAATCAGGATTAGGGTTGGGTTGGGTCTACGGCCGCAAACATCGAACATCCCAACCCTTGGAAGATCCTTATTAGTTCGATTATAATTATTACCTGACACTCGATTATTAGTCCCCAAACATTTAGCACCCATCCACTATTGCCATGGGGAGATTACGATTTTTTCCCATACGATCGCCTTTCAGAGGGGCTCGAACATTATTCTGCGCAGCGGTGGGGGCGTCGCCCCCCCCCGAGCAAAGAAATAACCTTTGCGCACGAGAAGAAACTCCGGAACGTTGGTTGTCGGTAGGCTGTACGGGGTGCAAACGTCGGGAGAGGAGACGTGGCCAGTGGCGCACCGGTATTCATTTTGATCGTTCAGAACTGGAGGCATGTACAAAGTTTCCGTAGGCATGGAGATATTCTACGGTTAGCTTTACCGATACAGAGGACGCCCCGTTTTTTTCTTTAATCCTCCAGTGGATGAAAATGAAGCTTAAGCTCACCACATCTTGCCCCGCTACCATCTGCCACAGGCCACAGGTCATAGCACCCGGTATCTGCATAGATGTCGACCTTCACCTCCGCTCTAGCGTTGAGCATTACCTAACAGAGGTACAGCGGGATTGGGCTCGAGAGAAACGTGCACCGAGTCCCTTAACCTTATATCCGCCACCACCCGACACCTTTTCCTTGACTGCCCTTCACCACCGACAGCGGCTCTACTGTATGTTCCCCCCTCGCCTCGTCACCCAGAGCTTTCGGATTTTTTTTCGGCTCACCGCATTTTTTTTTGGTATCATTATATGTACACGGGAACATTGGCATTCTACTCGTCAGGAACGCACCGAGCCTCTTTACTCCGCCACCATCCGACACATTTCCCTCGACTGCCCTTCACTACCGCCGCCGGTGACTCTGCTGGAAGAGTATTTCTCTGCCCACCTCGCCGCCTACAGCTTTTGTTTTTTTTTTCGCTTTTTTCGTTGTCAAAGGTCGACTTCACGCCACCGCACCGACGATGACACCGCTCGCCGTGCTTCTTGTTCGGCATCCTCTCTGCACCCTCGACACCCTCGACTCTCCACGCCGGCGATGCCCTTTGCTGAGACCAACCACCTCCAACCGACCCGACCCAGCAAGTCTACGTTCCCGCGTCGATAAGCCCTTGGGGCTCTGCACACACACGTGACTCACCACCGCCCCCTATCTCCTGTGGGTGGGTGCCACTTCGTGCGTCCTGTGCAGTCTTTGAGTGACTAGGCATATACCAAGTACGGCATATATTTGTGATCGTCACTACTCTAGCTCTTGCCGCCCCAGCACGAACTGCGGCTTTGAACGCGTTCTAAGCACAGGTGGCCGTGACCCTCCCCTTGCATATTGTGCCTGTATACAAACCCTTCTGGAAACATTGGACAATGTAGCACATCATTTGGCATATCGAATTGAGAGCTTGTCGACAAATATTATGGGGTTTGCTACATCGATTCACGTCTCGACATTGACTTCTTTACGAGCCACATTGATGGGGAGGTTCCCCCGACCACTTGCACACATACATAGTGGCGCAGACGTAATGTTTGTGCTCGCGGTTAACGAACCATCGAATCAATCTGAAAAAAACAGGTCGGGTTTTCCTGTAACAACTACTTCGTCAACGCCGCTGCAGGGCTATACACCGTCAGTGACGCCCATTCCTAAGAAAGACACAACATCAATCGGGTCACAATTCGCACCTTGCCCTCATGCTCTTTTGAGCTCCCAAACGTTCGAGGACATGAAAGCTAGCGTGGACTCCGACCAACTGACCTACTGCCTTATTGGCCTACTTCAACTCCCCTACTAATCGTAAAAAAAACGTCCATATACAAGTATAGTGCTTGGTGCAATGTGCTACTGCGTGCTACGAGTAAGGTTCTCAGTAAATCCGACGCCGCGTAGACATCGTGGCGATTCGTGCCTTGACAAGAGGAGGTCCCACAAGGCTATCGGGCAGTCGTACGTTGACAACCCTGGGTTTCTAGACCTTGAACGAATTTTTACAGTGGCATGTTTATATAGGTATATGTACCTTGATAAGTGCCGGGTATGTATCATAGATGCCCAGAGGGTGGGATCGGGTGACCCACCTTGCGGCAAGGTTGGGGGGGGGGCATCCACCCGTGTGTTTTGTTATGAGGGTACAAGGCGCTTCGCTCCGCGGGCGGCCTACGCCGCCCGCTACGCTCGCTCAGGAAGGAAAAAAGTACATCAAATTATGCGAAGTGACAGAGGTCCACGATTGAGTTTAGGTCGTAATTGCAAACCGGCGACTTGATAATGCCAAGAGTCCCGCCGCCATGCTTCAGGAACAAACAGCTCCGACGCCAGCTCGAATGCCACATATGCGCTTCGCGTCGCGGATGTCGTACGTACGTACATACCCCAGGTAGGATACTGCTGTCTGTACTTATTTTCTTCTTTTGATATACTCTTATTATGTCTGTACTCGTATGTAGGAAGAAGGCGAAAGCACAGCACGGCACAGCAGCAAAAAAAATGAAAATGAAACCGAAAACTCGGAAAGGGAAAAAATCCCCGTCCCCTCTCGTGTAATAATTTTCTGCCTGGTTGGAACACCTAGCACCCGGTCAAAAAGAAGAAAAGAAACAAATCGCACAGAAGAGCTTCTCTCTCAGCCTCGTACGCCGTCTGCCCCTCTCGCGACCACCTCGCTACCGATTCGGTCCGGGTAAAGCTTATATCACTCTCTGCCACAATCAGCCCCGTCGCCCGCCTCGCGTGAAGCCCGGTGCTCACCGTGGCCGTCGTTCGCCAGCTCGATAACGTTGGTGTTCGAACTGCACACCTCCTTCTTTCAACTTCAGCGTGGTCGCAAAAATAAGCACCGCTATAATAGTATCTTGCCCTCCTGAACGACCTTTATAAACTCGTACATACTCTATCAACAATCATAAATCGAAGCCAGACAAAGCCTGTGTTCATGCATCCCTCGTGTCTCGAGGCACACGCGACGCCTAGGCACGAAAGCGGCGACCGCGCTCCTTGCAACCTCCCCTCTACCCGCCAGCACCCGCTGACACCCGCGATGGCGCCGGGCTCTCCCGCCGTGCCGTACTCGGAGTACACGCACGCACACGAAACGAAAGACGAAAAAAGGAAGAAAGGACGTGCCAAGAGAAATGGAGAAAACCAAGAACTGCTGGAAAGGTCCGGCAAGTAGTAATGAAAAGCTGCCTGATTGGAGCACCTTGCACCTACCTGGTCGAAAAGAAGAAAAGAAACAAATCGCACAGAAGAGCTTCTCTCTCAGCCTCGTACGCCGCCCGCCCCTCTCGCGACCACCTCGCTACCGATTCGGTCCGGGTAAAGCTTATATCACTCTCTGCCACAATCAGCCCCGTCGCCCGCCCCGCGTGAAGCCCGGTGCTCACCGTGGCCGTCGTTCGCCAGCTCGATAACGTTGGTGTTCAAACTGCACACCTCCCTCTTTCAACTTCAGCGTGGTCGCAAAAATAAGCACCGCTATAATAGTATCTTGCCCTCCTGAACGACCTTTATAAACTCGTACATACTCTATCAACAATCATAAATCGAAGCCAGACAAAGCCCGTTCATGCATCCCTCGTGTCTCGAGGCACACGCGACGCCTAGGCACGAAAGCGGCGACCGCGCTCCTTGCAACCCCCCCTCTACCCGCCAGCACCCGCTGGCACCTGCGACGGTGCCGGGTCCTCCCGCGATGCCGTGCTCGGAGAATACGCACGCACACGAAACGAAAGAAGAAAAAAGGAAGAAAGGACCGAGAAAACAGAGAAGTGCTGGAAAGGTCCGCCAAGTAATGAAAGGAGGCGGTTTGGAAGTGGGAGCTCTGAGAGGCCAGGGATGCACCCACCGAGCAAGCTCAGGGGTTGTGATCTAAGTATGTAGTTCTATTGTGTATCTGATACCAGGTATCACATTTTTTGCGTGGCTATGGGTGTGGGTGCGCGCAGTCGGAACCGCGAGCAAGCGCGCGAAGAGAAAAAAATCTCGACACTCGGATTCGAACCAAGGACCAACAGATATCCACGGCATCCACTACAGTCTGTCGCTCTACCGGGCTGAGCTATGTCGAGATAATCGTGATCACAATTTTGCGCTCATGATAAAAGGATACACCCCCCCTCGTGCCCAGTAAACATCATACAAAAAAGCGCCCGGGGAAACAAATGTGAACTGGCACAGATTTGCTTTCGCTAGACAGGGGGGGGTGTACTCGATAGGAGAGATAGATGTGCTCGATCTCATGCATGGCCGTAGCCGTATGACCATAGACCCTCGCATCCCTACAATGCCGGGACGGAGCATGTCGAGTTTTCACCGACCAGGCAGACATTGCTTGCACCAAGCGCGAAGCGCCGTGAGGTGTCTGGCTTTTGTTTTGGAGAAAGCAGCACCATCCTATTAATAGTAGTTTGGGTATATTTCGTGGTTTCAAGGTACTGGCGCTGACACTTAAATTATAATCTGGTATACACACAGCAAAGGCGGCAATTAATGTGTAATCTATACTCGTATTAATAGTATGTACCGGTGGTAACAAATAAATGTACTCGTACTATACCAGTACTATATACAGGCAGTAATAAATCGTAAATCGGGTAAAGTCGAGTCTGTACGAACTGCTGGAAGATACGCAGGTATCTACGTACAGTTATTAATAGTAGTATCTGGTGCATTTTTAAAAATATCAAAAAAAATCTCGACACTCGGATTCGAACCAAGGACCAACAGATAACCACGGTGACCACTACAGTCTGTCGCTCTACCGGGCTGAGCTATGTCGAGTTCAGCGACAGGCGGAAGTTTAGGTATATAAAATTACTATCAATGATTCTGCCCGAATATACCGGTACCTGGTACCTGGTCAGATGGTACCTGGTACCTAGTCAGCTACTGCTGTGTGGTCATATGTTGTGCTGTTGTGTACTGCTGTCAAAATGTTGTTGGTTGCTGCCCCTTCTACTTTTGCCTATCTCAACAGTTACACAGTAGTTAGTGCTGCTACTACTGCTGTGGCTCATTGCATCGCCTTACCGGCGGTATCCATCATTGTGGTTACTCCCTGAAGGCTCTCTGAAAGTTTTGCTTTACTTTGCCAAGCAAGTAGCAAGCAGGTCATGCAGTCGAGAATCTTGACCATGTTTCATCTCGACATAGCTCAGCCCGGTAGATCGACAGACTGCTGCAGTGGTCACCATAGTTATCTGTTGGTCCTTGGTTTGAATCCGAGTGTCGAGATCTTTTTTGTTCTGTCTATTTTGTAGTGTAGTTTACTCTGACCAACGTAACATCTTTATTACAGAGTTACTACTTGTTGTAGATGTGGACGGCTGCTCTCAACGCCAAGTGGCACCAGTATGAATTACGCAACGTGTCGTACACGTGTAGGAGTACACAGCAGTAGTAGCACTATTATTATACAAGTATACCGTACATATGCCAGAGACAGCGTACGTATGTATGGTGGTAGTGGTGCGTAAAACGTTCACGGCACCACCACCTCCTTTGCTACCAACGAGTACGGCCAACAGAAATAAAATCTTGTCAGACATATTATACTCACATCATTGCACTGCTTACCGTTCACTTCTGCCGTTGTTTTTCATTGTTGAATGCTCGGTAATACTTGTGTACCGCGATCATGAGAAAATACCTGCACGCACCTCGTGTACCTGGTGTATGATACTAATACTGTATGTAGCTACCAGGTACCTGGTATGTGATACCCACCGAGCGTACCCGCAGGGATATTATACCAGGTACGTTCGTTCGTATGTACCACTATTTAATGGTAGCAGTATGATGAGGATAATATACCGCTGATATGCCGGTGGGGGGCAGTGCAATAATACCGGTAAAACTGCTATTAATACTACTACTCTGTACCGTACTGTGTATGAAAGCCGGCAATGCTGCAGCGCTGTAATTTGGTACCAGGTACCAGGTAGTTATTTTACGGAGAGAGCAAAATTGTCGCTAGGAAAACAACTATTTGGGACATTCTCTCTCACACACCTTCTACGTACAGAGTCACTGCTGGTTGTAGTAGTTGTTGTCATTTGCTTGCCTCGCCCTGCCTGAAGGGCAACAAAACGTCTCAATGATGTGCCAACTAATATTGTACCTGGTACCTATTACGGGGGACCATATTAAATAGGACCTACAGTACACACAAAAAACTATATATTTCGCTATTTTTGCTACCAATATTTGGTCCTATTTATTATGGTCCCCCGTAATAGTACTATACTGTTGTTGGTGGTGCACGTA
This sequence comes from Nereocystis luetkeana, assembly GCA_031213475.1. NCBI lineage: Eukaryota > Phaeophyceae > Laminariales > Laminariaceae > Nereocystis > Nereocystis luetkeana. The sequence goes on from JARUPZ010000006.1 coordinate 6,455,808, forward strand.
TCATACGACATGAGGGATATGTAGAGAAATACAGGTAGATATTGGTACACAGCATACACGTGACAAGCGGTTACCTTGAGGAATGGGTACTGTATTTTCATGCGAAACCGACGGGTCGACGCGTGCTGCGATAGAGGTAGCACTGTCTGGCCAAGTTTATTTCTGACTGACGGGGGGCTCCCCAAGGGCATTGAGAAAACCTACTATCCAACATGGTTTGTCTCGTTGTCATATGGTTGTTTGTTGCCATGGGGGGTTGCTCATTGGGTGGTTGCCCGTTCATTTCTTCTCAAAGCCAGGTTTTAGATGAGGTACAGCTGCAAGCAGGTTGTTAACCCCTTTAGAACCGCAGCCCCGTTTTGGGGACAAAGCACTCGAATTCTAAGTAATTTGTCCCCAAATCGGGACTGCGGCTCTAAAAGGGGGGCTCAGAAAAAATAGGAGCACCCCTACCTACCGTGGCATGCGTCAGCCCCTAGCCTAGCCAGAGCTCAGCTCGGCGTCGTCATGTAAGGCCAGTCCCAAGCCCACGATCTGTGCGGGCGATAAATTATTGCCCGAACATTGTCAATCCAGTCGGGCTTTCCGACAAGCACAAGACAAGAGACTTTGCTTCGGCCACGTGCACGTCGCCGTCGGTCGGCGAGCCGGTTCCAGAGCAAATATTCTTCCGAGGTACACCCCAACACAACACCGCAAGCGCTTAACCGAATCTCCACCGGCACCGGAATTCCAGCGACTCCCGGAACGCCAAGTTGCCCTGAGTCCCGCCAGCAGCTACATACCGGAAATAACGTTGAGTGGTATATAGCCTGAGCAGCACACAAACGAGGAGCATCACCGATCTGTGCCCCTCTTCTTCCAGCCGCGGCGCCACGAGGCAAAACAAGGGGATACATTTTTGCGGTCGGCCTCGACAGTGCTGACCCCATTTATCAGAATCCACCCGAATCGTGTCCAGTATACGGGTACGGACGGAGGTAATCTCGTTAACGTCCGCGAGGAGAATCGACCAAGAGCTCCCTGCCCCCTCCGGTACCCATGCACAAAACGCAGCAAAGGTCGGTTCATAGAATTTAGCCTCGATCCCCGACCCTAGGTTTTGGGACCCTAGTTTTTTTTGCCTCGCTTCGCAAAGAGAGAGCACGAGCGCCCTTTGCGATATATATGCAGAGACATTAAAAAACCGCCCCCGCCTTTCCTACCGGCTCACACAATGTTAGTCACGTCATCGTTCGACGCAACTCAAGGTAGTTGCACGCCGGGCATGAGGCTTTCCTGGCTGCCACCCCCCTTCTTTTCACAATGTACCTTATACCCCCTCTCGGTTTACCTCCAAAGAAGCCTGTTCCTCTGCGGAGGAAGTGTTTTTCACTCGAAAAAAGGATAAGCAAATCTAAGGCAGCGGGTGTGCAGCGGGTGTGCAGCAGCATGTCTTGCGCGTGTTCGACCCCAGGCTGCGCAAGCAACACAGATGAGCCGTCCGTAGTTTGGATAACGACCTCTATAGGAACGAAAGTCATGTTATCAATAGTACCGGGTTAGAATAAATGGTTGGTTCTTCGACTAACCTCAACCGAACCCCTGGCATGCAACAACAGTATATCGTAGATACCGGTGGCAACCTTTTCGCGGTACGAGTAGCTAGCCCTTGTACGAACGACGCCATATAGTAAGGGAGGACGACCCGTCTGCTCAACAGCCCCCCCCTGCATGGCGCGGCCTCAGATTTTGGGCAATAACTGCTGATTGATGGCGCAACGCCTCCTTCGTGACCACTCGCCGCGGCCATTTTGCTTCTCGTCGCCACGCAGATTATTCTCCTTTTTTTTCTTCAGTGGCTGAACGCGGAAAGGCAGCGGACGCCTCCCCCCACGAGGTGCTCCGTCTCGAAAGGGGTGCGTGGCCAATGGTCAAATGACTAAGGCAAACCACAAATTAGTACGCCCCCCCCCCGCCGGTTTTCCGAGCTACCGGAAAGAATGGGTACAACAAGGAACGATATAGAGAGGGATGGTGCAGGAGCAAGGATAATAGAAGGATGGGAGCAGTTGGTCAAGACCACAGCAAGTAAAGTAATAGGGAAGAAGTTGATAGTATGCAACAGAGCAGTAAAATGGTGGGACGAGGAAGTGAAGGAGGCTATAACATCAAGGAGAAAGGCACGCGCAAGGTATACATCGAGTAAAACTACGACAGGATGGGAGGAATGGGGTATAGCTATTACAGGGGACCATAGTAAACAGAACCAAATAGTGTTCGTAAAAATAGGGAAATACATAGTTTTTGCGTGTACCGTAGGTCCTATTTACTATGGTCCCCCGTATTAGAAAGAAAGTAAAAGAGATGGTAGAAAAGAAGAAAAGGATATGGAAAGACGTAATATATAAAACGAATGAAGACTTTGAGGGCGGGATGAAGCAGATGTGGGTAGGGATAAAAGGGATATTGGGCAAGCAAGCAGGAGATGCAGACACGGGAATAGCTACTTTAAGAGCACAGAACGGTAAAATGGTTAGTCGTTCGAAGGGAAAAAGGGAAGTACTAGTAGAGCATTACAGTAAGCTAGGAACACCCACAGCCAACGAAACGTTCGACGCAGAATTCGAGAAGGAAAGCAACGCGTGGGCAGAGGCGAACGTAGATGCATCAGAAAGGGATTACAGTGGTTCGGAAGGGTTACAGAGAGAGTTCACAAGGGAAGAAGTATAGAAGGTGCGTAATTAAACATAAGACTAGAAAGGCAGCAGGGGCAGACCAAAAAGTGTTTTTTTTTTTTCAAGTACGGGGGAGAAGGAATGCATACCATGATGGTTATGTTGTATAACTGGATATGGAAAAACAGGTACGCACCTAGTAGGTGGAGAGAAGGAGTAGAAGTAAACAGATCCAAGAAAAGAGATAAGGTTGACCCGGAAAACTGTAAAGGGATGACGGTACTGAGTACAGTAGGCAAAACATTTAGTAAGATTTTGAACGATAGAATGGGAACTATGATGGAGAAGGAAGACAACATAAGCGAAGGGCAAGCAGGGTTTAGGCCAAACCGTAGCTGCGAAGACCATGTGCACACCTGAGGCGTTCTACGATAGAGGTTCACGCTCAATTTTCTGAGGCTCCTCACTTAAGGAGTTCCAATCCTCACCCAAAAACTGGCTTCAGCAACAATCAAAATGCATCGCGGCGAATAACCCCATGGCCCAAGTCTACAAAACATTGTTTTCCGAAATCAAGATTGGGGTCTAGGAACGGCGTTTTTCAGAAACAAAATAGCGGAAATCTGCTACCTCTATCGTAGAACGGGTCACCTTAGGTAAGAAAATCTAAGGCAGGAAAGACGCGGGGCTAACAACGCACTGTTTCTTTCTAGATGTACAGAAGGCGGACGACACAGCATGGAGAAATGGACTGCGGAAAAAAAATAAGGGAAATAGGGATCAGAGGAAAAATGTGGAGAATGATGAAAAAAATTACAGAATGTGCGAGAAGTGCTGTGATGCTGGATGGGGAAATATCGAAGTATGTTGATATTTTACAAGGAGTCGCACAGGGATGTACGTTGTCACCCAACCTATTCAAGATATATATATTAACGACCTTATAGTAACAGTCGAAACAGCAAGGCAGGGAGTCACGGTAGGGGAAGATACGGTGTCGGGATTGGTGTTTGCGGATGACGTAGTGATGGTGTGATGGGGATAATATCAGAAACACCCGAAGGATTGCAGAAACCAATAGAGAAGGCGCTAGAAGACACCAGGGAATGAAGGATGACGGCGAACGTCAAGGAATGCGCAGTAGTAGTTGTTTGTGACGAAGATAAGGTGAACCCGGTAAATTTCAGTTGGAAGTGGGGAGAAGATGATGCTGATCGTAGACCAGTAAACGTGCCCTGGCGTAGGTATATCAAAATACTGCTCTTGGGATACACATAGAGCGAAAGTAATAGGAAAGGGTAAAGCACACGTAGGCAAGATGGATGCGATCCTAACAGACTCGCACCTTGACCCCAAGATTAAGAGATGCATCCTGATGAATGTGACAGTACCAAAGCTAGAATATGCAGGAGATGTATGGGAAGGGGACGCGAAAGTCGTAAAACAGTTGGAAACAGTACAGATGACAGCAGCTAGAAAAAACCCAAGATGCTCAAGTACGTCTAGTAATACAGTATTAAGAACAGAACTGGGAATGCACCCACTCAAGACTAATAGAGATATGAGAAAGATGGAATGGCAATACAAAGTAAGGAACATGCCAAAAAAGAGGTTGACAGCCATAGTCGATAGAGTTGTGAGGGAGAAAGTAACAAAAGGACGAGCTGGAATAAGGTGGGATACCGTAGTTGAGAAAGTATGGAAGGATATAGGGGGAAACCAAGAAGAGGTGATGTCCGCCGGGTAGTTTGGGAAGTACAAGGCAGAAGTAGAAGAAACGGTAGAAAAAAGGGAAAGGCTAGCGCTAAGAAACAAGCGGGATCGGGAAAACACCTAGCAGTAGAGTATACGGGGGATTAAGGGAAGAAATAGGAATGAAAACGTATTTGCACGGCCCAATGGACTTCGCGAAAACGCTGAAACTGCGCTTTCGTGTAGGCGACCTGGACCTGCCGGAAAGAAGAAAGAGATATACCAGTAGCCGGGAGGAGGAGGAAATAGAGGCACAGATGTGCCCGTGTGGCAAAGCGATAGAGAGTAGAACTCACATAGTAGGAGAATGTGAAATATACAAGGAGGAACGGGATGTGTTAGAAGAGGAGATGACGGAAATAGAAGAATGTGACATGGAGGAGTCTAACACACTAGATATCAGCGAGAAAACGATCGTTATCCTAGGAGATAGATGGTGACCACAGGCGGCCAAACAAGAAGGGGATAAGATTAGCAAAAAGTTTCTATGTATTATATGGAAACAACGTAATGAGCGCCCAATTGTTGGAGGTGTCTCTATTAGGAGTAGGAACAGTGCTCCGTCTCGAAAGGGATGCGTGGTCAATGGTCAGTTGACTAAGGCAAGCAACAAATGAGTGCGCCCCCCCGCCCCCCCCCGCCTCGAGATGATCCTCATTTTTGCCAAATATGTCACCAGCCCACGGCAGCGGCATCTTGACTGTGACCACGGCTGAGCAACACGCTGACACCGCCCACTCCCGCTATTTGAGGAGTCGTCATCTGCCTCGTTCGCGGCACCGTGAAGATGGGTGGTCCTTCCTTCACGACCAAGTTCAAAGCTCACGGCGGCCTTGCGCCGTACAGTATCAGCTGTGACGCTCTCTTCGGCACGGGTTCTCCCCATTCAGCAAACAACAAGCCTTTGCCTCCTGCAAATACCGATTTCGTCCACGGTCATGGGATGACGTCCGAACGCCCCCGTCCCTGTCAGACCTGAACCACTGTTCGCTTCAGCGTACAGTTCTTCCACAATGGCCGGTCGGCCTCCACGTTTACCGAAATGGCGTAATTTTTCGGGCCTCAGGACAAACGATACGGCGTGCTTCTGAGCAACGATATCTGGGAATTATTCCTAGGCCCTACCCCCAGCCCGCACGACAGCTGTCACACTACGATTTAGGCGGGGCTGTCGCGTTTCTTTCCGATTTCTCTGCCCCCACTGGCGGTTTCCACTTCCTCCGCTCTGAAGTCACGGCAATTCGTTTTCCTGTGACCATCAACTCATCGAGGTTGTCTTCGTCCGCAGCAGCAGTGCCCCGGCCTGACCGGCGGCAACCTCGTGGGTGTACCTCCTCATGCCCCTGATTTTCGGCCGCCGAGCCCTTCGTCGACCACGGTCTTGGCTTTATGCCGTTGACTGACGCGTCCGAATTAGAACCCGGTAGTTGGATCAGTATTTCCTCCTTGCCGCTGGGTGCGCCTATCGGTGCTACTCTGCACGATATCCACGTTCCCATCTCGTTTTCCTGCGACACCAGTAAGCGCCGATTCACCCTTTTGATGCCGCTGGCGGCCTCTTCGACTGACGCTCCTCCACGCTTCCAACGCCACCAAACGCGACGCGATGCTCTGAATCACCACCGCGTAAAGCTTCGCGATGCTTCGGTCCTGAACTGCTGAATGCACCGCGATGCTTCGAACCCCCGTTCGACTCCTCCGTTCGTCACCTCCCTCGTTGAGTTTTCCAAGACGTTTTCAAGCCCCCCGTGGGTTTTGGCTCGTGCTTCCTGCGTCCTCTCAAGATTTATGCTTCTCTCGACAGCCCCTCGGGCATGTCTCGCCCATGTCGCGTCAAGTTTCCTATTGACAAACAAAGGAAAGCGGTTTTGGATAAACGCGTTGCGGCCGGCCTCATTCACCACTCTACGTCGCCGTTGGGGAGCCCTGTGGTTGTTGTACCGAAGCAGCATGGATATCACGGACAACAAAAATATGTTGAACCAAGTCAGCAGCCCCGCCCAGCTCCCCGTCCCCCGTGTCGAGGAGGTCCTCGACAAGTCGGGCACCGGAAGGGATATTTCCCTCTTCGATCTCGTCAGTCTGTCTGTTAGTTCCATCACACCACCGTCCAAAGAGAGAGATACTTTTCCCCTCGCAGCTTTGTGCGTTCCCATCCTTCTCTTCAAGGGGCCCGTCATGCCGCCAGGGTGCGCAGCGTGGCACCGGCGTGGTGACTAAAAGTGATAAAACGAAGTTGTTAGAAAACTCGGTTGCGTAGCCGTCTGGCTCGACGACGTCATCGTCTTCTACACGGATTTTGCCACTCACGTCCTCAATCAACATTCAGGAGATTGTCCAGCGCTTACGGTGTTACAACTTCAGTTTTCTCCCTCCACGGCTAAAAAGTGGTAGTACCGATGCAGGCTCTATCGGCCACACCATTTCTCCAGACGGTGTCCGCCCGGAGACCAACAAGGTGAACGCGCTGGTGAGCACACCGACCCCTCGCGGTCTCAAGCAACTGCGTTTCCTTGTGGGCGGCTTGTCGTGCTTCCGAACATCCCTGCCAAGGGTGGCCAAGGAAATTTTGTCAATCAGCTCCCTCCGATTAATATACAAATCGTATGAAGCACGCTTCTCGCCGACCATGGAGACCATCGTATGGTAAGTGCTCGCTGAGCTGTCAGCGCCACCGGCCTTGGCCCACCCTATTCACGACACCGTCGACGCCTCCCGCCCTCGCTTCCTTTACGCGACAACGTTATCGATGTTTTCGGCGCCACTCCTGACCAGGATCGGAATCAACAGTCGAATTAATCGCTTTCTCGTCTACATCAGTCGTGCTACACTCGGTTCAGAGCGCCACTAAACCATGCTCGACCTAGAAGCGGGCTGCATCGTCTGGGGTATTAAGCGCCTAAGTGGATACTTGTAGGTCCCCACCGTACGCATGTTTTCCGATCAAAAGGCGCCGGAAAGCGCCAGCCAGGTCGCCGAACACAAGCTGGAGTGTAGTGGTCGCTCGATTTTTTCGCTGTCTGTAAGTACACCCCAAGACACTGCACAGGCGGCACAACGGAAATGCTCTTTTCCTCTCCGCGTCGCCACTGTCTGTGATGGAGCGTGGCCGCAGCAGTCACAATCACTCGAACCTACTCAAGGAAGAAAATGTGTATCCAACCGGTTTCTATGACCCTGCCCTTTATCATTCGCTACGTCGGGAACAGGCTGGGGTTTAGTGGTGCCCTCCAGCCAAAGCATCGATTTTGGGTGAGCTCTCGCCCCTGCCCACCTCCCGCTCCTCAATTCCCGCCAGGAAGGACCACGAATAAGGTTTGACACCCTCGATGCCCCATATGGATCGTTCGTCTCTCGTGCCCTCATTCTCGTGACTCCAAAAGGCGCCAAACGATTTTCGCCACACATACCAACGCTTCCGTGTTCTCGCAGTGCTCCTGCCCCTCTGTTCTACGGCCCATGGCCCCTAGTGACGCCGGCGTCGGTTCGAACGCTCTTTCTTCCGAACTCACCTCCTCCTTTTCCTAGCTTTGGACAAGCCACTTTGAGCATAAACCCTTGAGCTCTCATTGCCCGATGTAGCTTTTCCGACGCCGGCTCGGGTGGTGCCCCTCCCACAACGGCCTCTCCGCCGACCCTAACCCTGGCAATGCCTAAAAAATCAGTTCCAGGGTGAACCCTGCTTCAGTGGCTACCGCTCTAGACACAGCTGCGTAGGGAACCATCCCTTGAGCTTTCCGTACCCTGACTGCCGCCTTTGCGAGCAAACGTTCGTTGGGATCTCCCGCCCCTGCCCACAATGCCCCTTGTCTTCTTACTCGACAGGCCGCGGAATGGAATTTGGTCCTCCAGCCCTTCTTGTCTTGTCTCTGGTAGCCTCGCGTACTGCCAGGACCAACCATGGTTTAGTTTCAGTTGTGACCACGGCTCTGTCTCTGCTTCCGTTGCCTTCGCAAACTCGCCCGCCTCCCTTTTTTTTCCGTCAGAGCGTATTTCGACCCTTGCACGTCGCCGGAAAACCACCGTCGCCGATAATCGTTGGGCCGCTAAGGATCACAATGTCGACCGGTGGAAGCCTGCACCACCAGCCCGTCACCGGTTAGTCGTCGTTGTGGGGCGCCCTCGACAGCCACGAACCCCTTCCCATGATGGCAGGTGGCCCGCCCGGCCGCCCGCTCTGTCGACCCTCTTCCGACTTTCCAATCCCGCTCGCCTCCACCACGACCGAGCTTAGGACGCCCTTGATCGAAACACAGTCCGTCACCAGTACCTGCTTAGGTGGTAACCGAGTACCTTTCTCGGCTGTACTCGAACTAGAGCGTTCGCTCGAGCGTTACTTGAACGCCCGGCTTGGTGCCGACTATCACGACTCCAAACGGTCTGTAACGTCGCCAATCCGATAGGTTCTCCTGGACAGCGCCTCCTTTCTACCCGGCAGTATGTTTCCGACAGCCACAGGCTCACCCACGGTCCCTGCTGAAGGAAGTCCACGGCTTGATCGACTAAGCATGCCTCTAAAAGGTCGACGATGGAACACTAACACGCCCGTGGCCAATAAGGCTTGAGCGCGGCCCGGCTTCAGAAAACGAAACGTCAACGTGGGTTCTACACACCAACACGTCCTGCCACCTTGGTCGTTAGCAAGCTCCGTTGCTATCAGTGGTGGATCGGCATGAGCGTGCGCACGTGATGGTGGTTTCTCCTTTGACGCATGTGCCAAGCACGCAAATCGTCCAAAAAGAATGATGCTCTCGTCCATTATTTTCCTCTCGAGAACCTTACGGTCTCGCACTGGTGCCGCTATCAGCGTCGAATAGTTGGGTGCAACATCACTTGCTCCACGCAGAAAAACCAACTAAAACATCCCCCTCTTCATGGGTCACCTCATTCTATGGGCGTGTATGATATGTACGCTGTTTCTGCTGCCGATTTCATGTCTAAAGACATGGCCGAAATCCTGATCGATAAATACGTTCCCCTGCAGGGTATATACTGTAGTCAGCCTGCTGTTCGAAAAAGGCCCTCCTTTCTGCCCGAAGCTCTTGCCCGTTGTTTCAAGCTGCGTGGTATGCGTAAAATAGCAATCACTTCCTGCACTCCCAACGGCAACGGCGACGCTAAGCTGGTGAATCGCACCGTGGCCCACATGCTAACGGGAACGCAACGTCTAACTGACTGGGTCGTTCATCTGCTTCACGTATAACTCACTTGGCACAACTCGTCAGCGCCGCTACCAGTTTAGTACCCAGCGAGGTGTACGTTATCGGCCTATGTATCCCGCCTGTCCCTCGCCGTCTGCGACCAGCAGTATGCTCGGGGTCACTAGCGCCTTCGTCTCCCATGCAGAACGCTGGATTTCTGCTCTATCCGACTCGCTCGGACAAGCCCTAAATGCGCCGTCGGTGGACGGGTATGAATATACAACACCACGCGCTACGAGACACTATTCTTAATAGTAGCATGTCAACACCGGCATCGATGGCATGGGTTTTAGAGCGATTTGCCCAGACACCTCACGGCGCTTCGCGCTTGATGCAAGCAATGTCCGCCTGGTCGGTGAAAACCCGACATGCCCCGTCCCGGCATTGTAGGGATGCAAGCGTCTGACCAATACGGCCATGCATGATATCGAGTACACCCTCCCCCCCGGATGTAAGGGTCTACATGGTCGTACGGCTACGGCCATGCATGACATGAGTACACCCCCCTATGGTCATACGAATACGGCCATGCATGAAAATGAGTATCTCCCCCTCCCCCCCCCTCCTCCCCCCAACGCGACTCAATATGGTCATCCCTTGGCTTCTAAGCTGCTTTGCCCAAGCCTCCGAACGGCATGCCGAGCGCAGATGCCCACTGCCTGGTTTCGGTGGCCCGCTGAGACGGAGCGCTGCAAGCCTTGGGCAAGTTTCGCACGAGAGCGACGACCAACAGCAGCAGTACCTGTCTAGTACTTGTCTAATGCAACAGGCCCTCAACAATTGTCAGATAATACCGCAAAGTCCACACCATGCCACGTCACCAAGGACGGCGTCTCCTCGCCTGCGCAGCGCGTGGAGGTCGAGAAAGTTGAATCAGCTCTCGGTGCCAGCACCTGTCTTCAAAACCATGTGCAAATATTCAAGGTACTGTACTACTGTCGTCAGCTATTGACGTATGGTACGAAGTACGGTACCAACGTACCGGGTACGGAACAGCGCAGCAAACATAGCTCAGACATTCAAGTAATAATGGTGAAAACACAAGTTCCTGGTGTAACCAGAGGAACAGGAAGGAATGCCAAACCGAGGCAGCAGTATATCGATTAGATTCACCCTAACGCAAGAAGGACACAAAGGCAACAAAGAGATAAGAACACTTGGAGATAAACTTCTGTGCACGAACGAGGCGTACCTATAACACAGAGAGAGAAACACGGGAGACGAGAACGAGTGAGAAGAAGAAAAATGAAACAAGATGTAAGCGCAGAATATTAGCTCTCGAGGCAGCTCGAGGTAGCAATAACATGAACTTGTACCTGGCATGCTATATCATGTTTTCATTTTGTTCTGCTGTCACGGGAGAACATAGAGTAGTACCGAACACTAACAATAGTAGGGAACAGAAAAATTGATCCAGGCTGGATTTCCTATATTGATAGGTGCGTCCTACACTGAATTCAGTACAATGGCTCCCAAAAATCTATTTTTTTTTCTGTAAATCTCTGCGCGCTTCTATCACTCATTTTCTTAATGGATGCCCTTTATTGTTACAGTAGTATAATAGTAGTTCCTAACCAAATTTGGTTTGTCACCAGAAGGGGATACATGGTGTTGGGGTCCATCGTGGGTTCTGATTGCTATGCGTGGCCTTTGACCCCCGGTAATAGTCACGCCGGAAACCTTGCTATGCAATCGATCTACCGTATCCTTCTTGCTCTTCTTGTCAACAGTCAGCAGCGGTGTCACGTGCTATAATACTTCGAGTATTGCTGCTGTCGCAGCCCCCCCAGGCAAACGAAACGAAACAAAAGCAGAAAGCTGCCGCTCATACCCTGCAAAGCTCCGCCGGGTATGTAGTACGAGGTAACTCGGTCCGCTTCCCACCTTGCTTGGTGGAATTATACCCATTTAGACGTACTCGAGCAGCAGGAGAATATATCTCTGCAAATACTAATAGCCGTAACTGATGTAAAGTTGTGCAGTAGAGAAGTTGTGTGCGTTGGGTCCCGGTCGCTCGCTCGCTCGCTCGGCCGCTCGGTCGCTCGGTCGCTCGGTCGCTCGCTCGGTCGCTTGTTCCAGCCATCTCGAAAGTCGAAAGGGCCTCCATTTTGTGGCGCGGTGTAAATTATAGACTCGCATTGCCGCGTGTTTTCCGGCAGATCGAGTCGTGCCTGCATCCTGCCTGTGTGAGCCTCGGGCTGCATGGTTTCCTTTCTGCCTGCCGGCGAGCGCTTGTCAGCCCCGTGACATTTTCCACTCACGCTCGCCGCGATATCCGCCCGCCGACGGAGGTTGTGATACCATAAAGGGGTGCAATACGTACCAGTACGAGAGCAGGTGCCGTGTTACTAAGGGATACGTCTACGTAGATTGTACCAGTATGAGGAGACAGGCAGTTACGCACAACGAGTATGAGAGCACTTGACGTGCTACTGTAGTAGTAACGGAAACGTGTAATAATAGTAGATTGCACATGTATGTATGTATGTATGTATGTATGAAGATACATGGTTCACAGGGGGGAGTCTGGCACTCGCTGTCCCCCTCTGGCGCCGTCTGTCTGTTCTTCTTGTACCCTAACTTTGCTCTCCATGATGATGAAATAATCAATAACAAGATGGACTTTACCAACCGATAAGAAGCGTGCCCTGGCCAGCATCGACATCATCCCTGTCCTCCCTCTATGAGGCACCATGACATTTGGCGTCGTCGGCAGGACACGGGTTCAAATCTCATTTTGAACATTTCTTAAGGGGTTTGTAAGGAGCACCTTTTCCAGGTCATATCGGTGACTACCCAGGTCGCGATCTCGCGCAGAGTGCACCGATATAAGCTCGCCCTGCGAGACCGCCAGGCCGCCAGGGGGAGAAGGGAGGAGGAGGGAGGACTACTTCCCATGGCGTGGGGGTGGAATGTAGATGCGGAGTAGGAAGCGTGGCGTATAGATACATACCTGGTAGTAGGTAAAATATCTCGGTAAATGGTGGGGGTGCAAGTGAGTACACGCAGGGAAGGAGAATTGGTTCGATGAAGTTAGTTAGTGGTATTCGATGAATTATGTCAGCTTTTTCATTTTGAATGAATAACGCCCTGCACATTGTCAGAAGGCAAATAAAAAAAATAAAAAAATAAAAATCTTTTATAGAAACGTTTGCGCGTGCGGTCCCTGAAGACACATCTCCGTGGTTCCCCAGGTAATGAAACGAAGCGGGTAGGTCAGCGATAGGCCGTATACGGGTACCGACGCCCCGAAGATCCCGCCGTTTAGAGGGGGGGAGAGTGTTATAAGGAATACCCTGGGCTGGGTAATCGATCGATATTTTACCCCTATAGCCCAGTAGGTAATACCTTCATATTATGGTATTGTGCTCAATACGTACATGTCGGAGGGGTGGTTGGAATTGTCGGTGTAGGTGGCCCAAAGTAGTCGTCGGTGGCGATGACGCCGGGGCCGTTTGGTGTCGGCAAGGAAAGGGTAGGCCTGTCAGTGCAGTTGTTGTAGTGGTCTTTTGTATGAAGAGACAAAATTTGTAAATCTGAAAAATGGGAACGAAACAAAAAATGAGAACGGACGTTTTTGTTTAGAAAGCAAACCAATTGTGTACAACTCCAAGAAAAAAAGTTGACAGTCCTGTGGGGCTGTACAGCAGCCTTCGAATGAGCTGTCGCTCAGGCTGGAAGTCCTCGGCATCGCCGCGGTAGCCAGCATCTAGAGAAATCACAATAGAGCCAGCGTATATCGCTTTTTGCGCCCACCCGAAGGCACGAGATGGAGCATGACCGTTCTGACGAGCTCCTCTCACAGGGCTGGCCAAGGGGTTTCGCAGGATCATTTTGGTTATCTGATACACCACATGGTTCTGGAGATACGGCTTGGTTCTCATTTTAGGCTTCGTTCCCATTTTTCCGAATTGTCTGGTTGATGTCTTTCGGGACCAGACTACCTCACGCGCAGCAATGTGTGAAGGAGTTACCTACTTAGGTATAGGGGTAAAAGATCGATCGACTACCCAGCCCAGGGTTATACTTTAACACTCTTCCCCCCTCTGAACGGCGGGATCTTTGGGGCGTCAGAACTGTATACGTCCCTACGCTGACCTACCTGCTTCGTTTCATTACCTGGGGAACCAGGAAGGTGTGTTTTTTAGGTGTTCGCCTTCGCTTTTCTTCGCGCCCGTGCGCCTTGTCTAGTTTCCTGCATTTTGTTTTCATTATCTCCTTCCGCTCACCGGTTTTCCTTGATTGAGGCCTCGAAGCTCACTACGAGGTGTGGAGTAGATCTATCACCTCATTTCGGTGTTGAATAGCCGCATCTTCGATGTATCTTCCCGATTTTGGGATGACATGGTCATCATCTTTTATCGTCGTGTGATCTGCATCTACGACTATTCAGGGTGGGCTAGTGTAATGGAGTAGCATACATATCGTATAGAAACGTACATTACCCGTTTGGCGACTATTATACGGGTAAAGCGTAGCGTTTCGGAAACATACACGTTTGCGAATCTTATACGGATCCGCGTAGCGTTTTGGGAGCATACCCGTATGCGAATCTTGTATGGCTACACGCACGTAGCGCTTTGGGAATCTTCTGTATGGGGATACTCGGATCTGCATACCAGGCTAGTTTTGGTTGACATCTGGGCTGGGTTGTGTTCCTGGCGAAGCCCACTACCGCTCACTCGAGTTCTCCCCCTTTCCCTCAATTCACTTGAGGAGCAATAATAAAAAGTTCGTGAACTACAAGCAGCGTGCTCTACTCAGCACCGACATCCCTGTGCCCCCTTACAGCTTACCAGGTACTGGTATATATTATCGGTGCCCCCCTCTTCACAAATACAGTACTGCTGCACCGGTTTCTCCAGTTCCCCAGGTATCGACTGGTGATGTACTTGTTTTGACAACTTACACCCACGCACATTCGGCAACGGAACAAGACTCGGAAAGACAACCATGCGCGATTAACACAACAGCCGAGATCCTCACCCCAGCGCAATCGACAGCAAGGTGACAGGCGGCCTAGTGGTAGACTGCATAATTGACTAGGATGAAGACCCATGGAGACGGATACACGGTAACAGGGTACGAGGGAGGGGGTATGACACAAGTGTGAGGGGCCAAGCGCTTTGTTTTGCATCGCCACAGCGCGTGATCACCACGGGAGGAGCTTACAAAGTCGCTTACGAGGCTGTGTCAGAGCATATCAGTGGCCCTGGTATAGATGTATCTCTGGTACTATGATGTATCCAACATCCTCCACGGTATCATCATTAAATAGATTAGCTAAAACACTTACTTTCCCTCAAGAAAACTGGGACATACATGCGTGACAGACCTCCCGCGGCGGTTCATTCGTTCGTGCGTTCGTGGTGGTTCGGTCGCTTGCTTGCATTGTTGACACAGTCGTGGCAAGGCGCAGGCGGCTTCCACCCATCCTTGCGACACCCCAACGTACAGACCTTACACCTGCAGACATTAATGTCCTGGACGCTACTCAGGCGACGATCTGCTCTACTTTTGGCTCTAACCTTAGGCCCCAGTACCGCAAACGACTTGGTGTTTTCACGTTCATCCATGCTGTCATTCGCGTGAAAGCACGCTTGGCCGCCATCTTTGCGAGAGCAAGCTTGGCTATCAGCCGTGTGAGAGCACGTTTGGCAGCAGATTAGCTCCTCTACGACAATGTTGAGGGGGAGGTTTCGGTTCACACGTCCAGTTTGCGTTAGCTCTTTGGCGTGTGCAGCGATAGCCAGCGATAACCAAGTAGCGCCAACGGCAAGCAGCAAAGCCTCCCCCACAGCCGCGCAAACCTGCAATACAAGAAACGCAAACCCCCCGCCATTCAAAACAACAAGGCAATACAACGCTCTCACTCGGGTTGCCCAACCACCCCACCCGAACTTCCAGGCGTGTTTCCAGCATATTTTCTCCGGGTGAACGGACCTTCCGTGGACAAAGGATTCCCAATTATTGCGAAATGCCCTGTACAAATTGGGTCCGTACGGGGTAAGCTTTTCCAGACTGACGTTGTGTCTCATGAGAATGCGGAAGACAACAACAACCCATGCTACAAAATCAGCGACCCCAAAGGTTCCACAATCAAACCTGGCCTCGCGGTCGGGGTAGCTGAGCAACACCACGTCGTTAAACATGGTTGACATATCTATGAGGGACCACGCACCGCGAGCCAGAGTAGGTGCCGACCCACCGACAGCGAAAAATACAACAGCCACAGTCGTGGGTTCAACGCCGATCACGCCCGACGGTATGAGCGTTACGAGTGCTGTGATAGCCCCCGCAAAGAGGGTACACACTGCAGCTGTCCTTGTGTACGTCACAAGTATGCTGGCGCTTTCGTCGCCAATCCATGGGTCGTAGATGCTGCTTGCAAGACCAAGTGTGCCCACGAGCACCTCGACAAAGTCAATCATTCTGCCCTGAAGAGGTTGAGGCTCCGAAGACGACAGACCAAGTACTCCTCGAGCGCGCACAGCTAGCTCTCTGACTGGTGCCCAAACCCTTGACAAGCCATGCACTGCGACATCACAGAAACGAATAGAAGGCAAGGCAAGTGAAGCAAAAGTAGCGTTGGAGTTGCATTTGTCGCATCACGATCAGATATGAAAGAAGGATATAGAGGATAGTTTCGTTGTACGTATACATACGACGATTTTTCGAGGAAACGGACGGGCGTGGTGGTGGAGTGTGGCCAGAATACAGCTTATGTTTACCACCGCACTTGTTACCGACCTCCGCACCCGGCAGCGGACATTACTCTATAATTTACCGGTTGTGCATATATCACGCCGAAATCGATTACCAGGTTTGGGGTTCAGTACACCGGGTGACACCGCACCGCGCAGCGCAATCCCATAGAACAGTGTTTAATCAACGGGGGGGGGAGATGTGTACTAGTTGTCATACATGGCCCTAATCCTATGACTATAGACCCTCGCATGCCTATAATGTCAGGACGGAGCGCGTCGGGTTTTCGCCGACCAGGCAGATGCTACTTGACCCAAGCACGAAACGCCGTGAGCTGTTCGGTGAATCGCATGAACGGTGAGCTTCAACCTACTAGGAACCACTTGTGAGGCGGACTCCGCACCTTGTGCGTAATTTCATACATATGGATTGCCTGACGTGTCCTGTGCGGAAGAGTAGTCGCAACGTATTAACATTAGTATTGGGCAGCAACACCGCGCTGCCTTCTGCACGTTAAAACACCCGCACAGGAGTTAACCGGCCGTTTTTAAAGACGGCGGGTGGGACTGCTTGGAATTCACTTTGAAAACACTTCGCACCCAATAAGCAGCTTTCGTTGGGGGCCATCACGTTCCATTCCAACCTTTCCAATTCTGGTCTTACACTCTCAGAGAGGCACTCAGACAATTTTCCGGCTTCTCGAGGTTCACAGTTGCAAGATTTTTGGAGTGTCAATAGCTCATTTCACATGGTTCATGTCGAAAACAAAAGTCGATCAAACAGAGCTCCCATTGTTACAGTAGGTCAACTGCTACTTTTTGGACAAGATGATGGTACAATGAACTCGTAGTCCGAAAATCTCGAAACTGCGACCCTCGTGGAGCGGGAAACTGGCCCGAATGCCTCTCCGAGAGTGGTCGGACTCATTCCGAGAAGAGTCGGTCCGATTTCCTCGCTTCCCTGGGCAAAAACTTGTTCGAAAGCAAAAAGAAATCAGTGCGCAACCTAAAGCAAAAGCACCAGGTATTGCATAAAAAACGGCTCATGTACGTACCTGGTATGTCAATATTATATACAAGGTAATACACAGTACCAGGTACGTTCTAGCTCGGTGGGACAACGGGTGCATGACAGAAGGATAAAACAACACCGCACGTCTTAATTGAAAGACAAATCAGCGGGATGGGATTGCTGCAAGAATTTACGACAGGTGTTTTTTTCGTCAAGTTTTGCTTTACTTGATTTTAGTGGCACCCCCCCCTGTTTTCTGTTTTGGCGGTCACCAATGTTGGTGGTC
This sequence comes from Nereocystis luetkeana, assembly GCA_031213475.1. Lineage (NCBI taxonomy): Eukaryota > Phaeophyceae > Laminariales > Laminariaceae > Nereocystis > Nereocystis luetkeana. The sequence continues at coordinate 6,473,420 of JARUPZ010000006.1, forward strand.
GACTGAGATTATTTATGCAGGGTGAGAACCCCGTACGAGTACGACGTACGTACTCGTACAGGAGGAATGGTCGTACCTGGTACGAGGTATATGGTAAGGCATCCTAGTACGTAGACCCATTCATTGCTGTTTCTGAAGGTGGCCACGCCAGAAAATTGACTAGTGAACTCGACGCTGTCATCCGTATGGAAAAAGTCCGCCTCACAGACGTTTTCTTAGCAGGATGCAGCTCGCCCTTCATGCGACTGCAGCCAAACAACTTCACGGCGCTTCGCGCATGGTGCAAGCAAATTCTGGCTGGTCAGCGAAATCCCGACGTGCTCCGTCCCGGCACTGTAGGGATACAAGGGTCTATGGTCATTCACTATACGGCGACGCATGACATGAGTAATGAGTAACCCTCCCGCGCCCATGTCTGGATCTCGCGAATGGAATGTGGGGTGTCGGATTTTTTTCTTACGTGCACCCCTGGTGGGACATGTAATACAAGTATGCATTTCGCTATAGCGTTGCTTATTTTAATACGGCATAAATAACGTACAGTTAACAGGGCTGACGTTGCTCGGGCCCGATCGGCGTATCAATCCACTTACAAATACAATAGTTCCCCTTGTTTCACCCTCACCTACTCTTATTCCGCATCCCTCGCTTAAAAGTTCCGTCATCTCCTTTTCTAAAACAAGCAAGGAAACCCAAATGTGAAAAATAGTTGGATAGTTGGCACTGCCGCAACTAACTATAACCTACCCAAACAATAAATAGCGGGCGACTACTGTATTAGTCAGCGAACTCACAGCCCTAATTATTATTTATACATAATTACAAGGGTATTGCTTATTCGCTTATTCGCCTAATTGCTTACCTGGTACCAGGTACCAGGTACTAATTATTTGTTCCGTGTTTGCTTATTCGTGCGGATCATATTTGGTTTGCGACGTTTTTAGAATAACAATGGTATACTTCCTCTGTCTCATAAGTCTGGGAACTTATGGATTTTTAATTGCTCGCGTATGCGCACTATTCCGATCATCCTATAAATAATAGTTGGGTTCGTTCTGTCGTTGGAAAGATGAAGCGCCAACGAAGCTGATGCAAAAAAAGAAAAAAAAAGTTAGTTGCCTATACTAAAATAAAGTCAAAATATGTGCATACTTTATTTTATACCTGGTACCTGGTAGAACGTTTTTGAGTTTTTTTATGATAATTCTTGTGATAATTCGTGATTACCACCCCAAACCTACCCCACACACACTACAAACGATGGATACGCCCCCAAGTGTACCCCCCCACCTCGCTGTAAGGGTGGCGAGCTATCAGAGGGCCGCCGCATTGCAATTGCGGTGGAGGTTGCGCAGGCTATTCCGCCGGGCAAGGTGCGGGTGCCCAAGGGCTCGATGGACCCGATCTGCGAAAAGTACGGTGTTTGTCCCAAGTATCCGACGAAGTTGTGGCAAGACGTTAAGAGCCAGGTCGACGCTAACCAGGAGGTCGACCTTTCCAGCAAGAAAAGGAAAGGGCGGCCGTCGCTGCTTACTCCATCGAAGGTTGCGGCGCTGAAGAAGGTCAACCAGCAGAACCGGTCATTCACCCTCCGGCAGGTGGCCGATCACAATCGTCATACTAAAACTCACACGACTGAAGTAGTACTGGTAGAATATTAATAAAACGCATACTACGTACGTACTCTCTTTTGGTATACCCTGGTAGAATTTACTCACGGGCATGCTCCATGTCCAGAATATATGTACCATATTAATATTATATTAATAGTATGCTGGTACCAGGTATTGTTTATCACCAACACAATTAATAACGTGTGGTTGGTGTCGTTTTCTTTTCTTCGTGCACCGGCCTTGCACCCGCCTTGCACCCGCCTGTGCCTGCGGCCGCACGCGCAACATCTGACTAGCTACTTGTACGTACAGTACCTGCCTGCTTCGGCCTGCCCCGTCCTTGGGGTGGGCCGAGGAAGTCTGCCAGGACCTGCAGCGGTCTAGCGACAGTCACACGAACATCGAGCTTCGGACTACGTAGGTAGGGAACCTTGCGCGGTCCGGCTGGTGGCCTGCTCGCTTTAAGGACCGCGTGGGGTGGTGGTGATGTTTTTTCTTCTTAACCCCGACGCCGAGGAGTTCATCCCTCAGGCGGGACGGGTACATCACCACAGCAGAGAGCGCTACGTGGGCAGCCGGTGGAGTGGAGAGGCTGGCCACAGCGTGGGTATGCATGCACGACAGGAAGGATGGGATTGTCGGCGTGGGTTGGGACGGCTGCACCCAGCCAACGGGAACCAAGGCGCGTACCGGGCTACGAAACGGAGAGCCACTTTCGCCATAGCGAAAAAAAAGAAACAAAAAAAGAAAAAAAGAAGGCGGGGACGAGCCTCACGTCGGCTGGCAAAGAAAGCAGCACGCGAGGCTCGTAAGAGACAGAAGGAGGCACTTGTGACGGTAGCGACCTACAATGTGCGCACCCTGGCTGTAAAGGGGAAGAACGGGTACGGACATGACGAGCGGGTACTGGCGAAGGGACGGCAACTCGGCTGTGACTTCATTGGCCTGCAAGAAACTCGGAGGTCCGGCAGCACGACGTTCCGTGCGGCAGGGTATCGTGTTTTCTGTTCAGGACAGGAAACAACAGCCACCAGGCAAGGGCTGTACGGAGTAGGCCTAGCTGTCAAGGAATCGTTGTGCAGTAAGTCTGTGTATACTCATCAGTTCGTTGACGAGCGGCTAATGTCTATGCGCTTTGAGCTGGCTGGCAAATGCGAGGCAGTCAATTTCGTCGTTGCGTATGCTCCAACTGATTGTACCAAGGACGCCGAACTGAAAGGTATCTTCTGGCAGAAGCTGGAGTACTTGGTGAAAAAAATCCCGACGAAAGAGTGTCTGTTTGTACTGATGGATGCCAACGCGCGAACTGGACAGAGGAAGGAAGGGTGCGGTGATGATGAAAGCAGAGTGCTGGGAGCGTATGGACGTGATGTTCGTAACGATAATGGCAGACGGCTCCTGTCGTTCGCCACCAATTGCAAGTTGGCTCTCACCAACACGTTTTTCAGCACGCGCAAGGGTGGGATATCGCATACTTACAACGGCACCGGCCCGAATGACCGTAAGCGGATTGACTACATCCTAACCCGTCAAGTCCATCGACCTAGAGTACAAGATGCGAAAGTCGTCCCACAGCCTCCTGCCCCAGCTAAGGCTGACTCAGACCACAACATCTTGTATATTAAAGTCCGACTCGGTGGTCGTTTTGCGCCCAACAGACAAATACGTAGACCGACGAAACGCCGAGAGTTCGACAGGCAGCTTTTTATGTCCGATGGAAATTGTCGTGAACGAGTAGTCTCCAGGATCATCTCCACTCTCAACCAGCCTATCCAGCCCCGTAATACGTCTGGTATGGTTGAGATTTTCACTGCGGCTGTTATTGATGCGGTCGAAAAAGAGGTACCACCCCCTGCACGTCGCCACCGCAGACATGGATGGTGTGAGTCTGCCGAAACCTTGGCCGCATTCATGCCAGCATGGACAGCGAGGGAGGATGCACGACAATTCTTGCGTGCCCACCCCCGGGACAGAACCGCGTGGAAGACCCTGAGATCTGCGTGTGCGAACCTGCAGAAGGTGATTGCCGCAGGACTGCATGCGTACTTCGAAGCGTACCTTGCCGAAACCGAACGACTCCTAGCGAACAACGACCAAAGAGGCTTTTACAAGCACCTTAAGAGTACGGTAGGATTGGAAGGGACTAAAGCGAGGAGCGAACAGTTCATTAGGGACGAGGATGGCACGATCCTACGGGATAAGGTGCGAATTCGTGAACGATGGGCGGGGTTTTATCACAAACTCTTGAACACGAAGTCGCTGAAACTCGATCCCACGATCATCGACCTCTTGCCACCGCGACCGCCTAAACTGTCGCTTGAAGATGAACCATCCATAGACGAGATGACCGAAGCACTGAAGGGGATGTCGAATTGGAAAGCTGTCGGGCCAGATGGTCTCCCGGTCGAACTCCTAAAAATCGACCACCCGGCATTCGCCCAGCGCTTTCACAACATCCTTGTCAATGTTTGGTTAACAGGAGAAGTCCCTCAGCAATGGAAAGATGCGATCATCAAGGTCCTTCACAAAAAGAAGGATCGAACTGACTGCAACAACTATAGAGGGATCTCGCTTGTTGCCCACGCAGGCAAAGTGTTGTTGAAAATCGTCGCGTCCCGCCTCAGCAACTACTGCGAGACCGAGGAACTACTCCCCGAGGAACAGTGCGGCTTCCGCCCCGCACGATCAACGATTGATATGTTGTTCGTCGTGCGCCGGCTGCAAGAGCTCGGACGACAGAGGAAAATCCCCTTATACGTGTGCTTCATCGATCTGCAGAAAGCGTACGACTCTGTCGACCGAGAGCTGTTATGGAACGTACTCACACGCTTTGGCGTACCAACCAAGATGCTGAGAATTATCCGTAATTTCCACGATGGCATGCGGGCTCGCGTGCGTACTGATGACGGCGAGCTCTCGGAATGGTTTGATGTCACGCAGGGGCTGCGGCAAGGCTGTGTACTGTCACCGTTACTGTTCAACGTGTTCTTCGCTGCTGCGTTACACGTCGTACTAGTACGCTTCAGCCAAGACGAAGCCATTGTAAGGGATTTGGTCCAACTCTTGGAAGCTGGAGTAGTTCGAACAGGGAAGGAGGAGCCATTGGCGTGCGTGCGAAGGTCTGTATGGGGCATGTTGTACGCCGACGATGCAGGAATTGTCTCGAAGTCGGCTGAAGGGCTCGCAAAAATGATGACAGTCATCGTGACTGTCTTCGAAGCAGCAGGCCTCACGGTGTCGGAAAAGAAGACTGAGACAATGGTCCTACAAACACCAGACCGGACAACCCTCGCACCACCGCTCGTCATCGAAGCGGCAGGTCAGAGGTATAAGCAGACGACCCAGTTCTTATACCTAGGCGGCGTTATCCACGAAAACGCTGACCTCTCGCTCGAAATCGACCGACGGATCCGCCTCATGCGAGCATGCTTCAAACGGTTCGGCCCGGAGTTGTATGATAGGACGACCGCCCCCCTTAGCCTTAAAGTCCGAATGCTGAAGGCCGAGGTGATTGAGACCCTGCTGTACGGGTGTGTGACGTGGACCCTCAGAGCGGAACACTTTGCCAAGCTTCGAACGGCTCACCACCAAGTCCTGTTGCGAGTCATTGGCTTCCAGCGCCGACTTCGTACTGACCATGCCACCCTCTCGTACGCGAAGGCCCTCAAGATGACACGTTGCGAGAGCATCGAAACGACCATTCGCAAACGGCGGCTCTTCTTTGCGGGGGGCGTGGCACGGCAAAGCAAGGAGCGATTACCCAATCGGGTAATGCTCGGGACGATAGCTGGTGGGGAGAACCCGAGACCAGGCGGACAGTGTAAGACTTGGCATAGATGCATAGTCGAAGACCTTAGGGAGTTCCGAGCCACCGAAGGGTCAACGGAAGTTGCCCCCTTGGTGTTTGGAGTTGAGACCGCGTTGTGGTCCACAGCAGCCAAAAAGGCGGGGAAGTGGTACCGGGGGATCCTTGAAGCAGCCGAACGGTTCATGGTGAGGTGGCACGAGGCTGAGGCTGAGATGAGTAGACAGCGCCGCGCATCCGCCGTGGATGGTGCCCAAAGGAACGGGGGGGGAGGGGGCAACAGGAGAAGTGGCATAAAGCCCGACCGAGTGAATGCGGAGAGGGGGGGGAACAGGAGGGGTAGAAGGGAAACGGCGGTAGACGAAAGTAGGAAGGAGATGGCAGACAGGGTAGCAAGGCACCAAGTCGACTAGGAAGTAGAATATGACCATACTACTAGTGCTACCAACTGGTGCAGCTGGCTCGAACGTGGTCTTCCCTTGTCTTCTCTTTTAGTTTTTTTTTTTTTTTTTTTTTTTTTTTTTCTCTCTTGCGCTGACTCTCCGTGATTTTCATTTCATTTTTTCTCTTCCTCTTCCTTTTCTGATTGATAAGCCGTACTCAAGGAGCCGTGTGGCGTGGTTGGAAGACGAACCTGCTCTGCTCGGCTCGTATTGTCTGACGCCAAGGGGCTGGGCATAGTTGACGAACGCAGGGCGGAGACGGCAGTCTGGGTAGCAAGGTACCAGGCGGATTAGCAGGGAGAACCTGGCTATACTACTCGTACCACAAGCTGCTGCCGCCACCTAGAAGGTGCTTTGGGCTTTGGTCTGCCTGTTATTTCCCCTTTGTTATTTTTCCTTGTTACTTTCTCCTTGGTTCTTTGTCTTACTCTGTTCACAAGCAGTGGTGTCTTTTGTTATTTCTTCTTTTTTCCAGCTCGTTCTTTTTCAAGTGTAGGCCACCTCGCCTGCGGGGGGGGGGGCACGACAGATTGTTTCTCTTAGATTTTGCTTTCATTTTTCTTCTTTTTCTTTTTCGACTTGTCTACCTTGTTTTGTTTTCTCTTTGATTGTTTCTTTTCGTTTCACTATTTCATAGATTGCGTATGTCGTGCCTGTCGTATCTAGTATGATGACATGGCTTTGCATTGCCCACTGCAGTTCACACTGCACACGTGGCAACGTAGTATCTCTGTGGCGTAGCTTTGTGACCACAGAACTTGTATCTCTTCTAGGATGGAAGAATCGGCACGGACACTGGTTGTGCTGGATGTCGACGGGTAGAAAGAACGGTTTAATGTGAAGAACACACACACACACACACACACACACACACATAATATACAGGCATGCGGTTTCAGTGCCTCGATGAAAGCTCGTCACGCTGCCGAAAACGACCAATTAGGGCCGAGACTCACCTTGTGCGTGCGGGTGATTTGGGCAGCAGCGGTGATAGTTCGTAGCAGCAGGAGGCAGCAGCAGAAGCAACAGCAGCAACAGCAAGTAGGACAGACACAGCAGCAGCTGAACGAGACCCAGTATACTGGACCCGGTTGTGTTATGTTTCTCTTGTTGTCCTCTACGGATCAATACGTGTATGATACCTGGTACCAGGTATAATACCATACCTGGTACGTACAACGCACAACAGACAGTTTTCGGGTGCAACTTTCTGTGAAAAATATTCGGAACGTTCGGTCGCTGGGAACATTCTTAATTATCTCACTCCCACGCTCAGCTCTCAGCTCTCAGCTCTCGCTCAAGTGATGTGATATTTTTACCTGGTATTTTATTTTTGCATCGCAATCCCAGCTCTCTTCCGTCAATGAATATATTATTATTAGTCCCTCACGAGCAGGCCACCTTGAAGCCTTTTCGACCTGCCAGCATACTGCTGCTGCTGTTGATCGGCTATCATACACCTCCTCACTATTTACATTCGCACTACACGGTGAGTTATTTTCGACACGCATGCATGTAATGTGCTTCTCGAGACGAAGAAAGTTAGCGCATACCTGGTACTCTGTTTGAAGCAATTAGCAGTGTGGGTAGGTGTATTCTTTCTACTTTTTATCACTATGACATCCAGCACAACAAAATATGTGTTTCCTTTTTACGTACGTACACACAAGGCTTACTTTTAACAACGTATCATATGTATATATGTACTGATGATGCTGAGAATTATCCGTAATTTCCACGATGGCATGCGGGCTCGCGTGCGTACTGATGACGGCGGGCACTCGGAATGGTTTGATGTCACGCAGGGGCTGCGGCAAGGCGGTGTACTATCACCGTTACAGTTCAACGTGTTCTTCGCTGCTGCGTTACACGTCGTACTAGTACGCTTCAGCCAAAACGAAGCCATCGTAAGGGATTTGGTCCAACTCAGTGAAGCTGTATGTAGTAGTTCGAACAGGGAAGGAGGAGCCATTGGCGTGCGTGCGAAGGTCTATATGGGGCATGTTGTACGCCGATGATGCAGGAATTGTCTCGAAGTCGGCTGAAGGGCTCGCGAAAATGATGACAGTCGTCGTGACTGTCTTCGAAGCAGCAGGCCTCACGGTGTCGGAAAAGAAGACAGAGACAATGGTCCTACAAACACCAGACCAGACAACCCTCGCACCACCGCTCGTCATCGAAGCGGCAGGCCAGAGGTATAAGCAGACGACCCAGCTCTTATACCTAGGCGGCGTTATCCACGAAAACGCTGCGCTCTCGCTCGAAATCGACCGACGGACCCGCCTCATGCGAGCATGCCTCAAACGGTTCGGCCCGGAGTTGTATGATAGGACGACCGCCCCCCTTAGCCTTAAAGTCGAAGGCCGAGGTGATTGAGACCCTGCTGTACGGGTGTGTGACGTGGACCCTCAGAGCGGAGCACTTTGCCAAGCTTCGAACGGCTCACCACCAAGTCCTGTTGCGAGTCATTGGCTTCCAGCGCCGACTTTGTACTGACCATGCCACCCTCTCGTACGCGAAGGCCGTCAAGATGACACGTTGCGAGAGCATCGAAACGACCATTCATTCGTAAACGGCGGCTCTTCTTTGCGGGGGGCGTGGCACGGCAAAGCAAGGAGCGATTACCCAGTCGGGTAATGTTCGGGACGATAGCTGGTGGGGAGAACCCGAGACCAGGCGGACAGTGTAAGACTTGGCATAGATGCATAGTCGAAGACCTAAGGGAGTTCCGAGCCACCGAAAGGTCAACGCAAGTTGCCCCCTTGGTGCTTGGAGTTGAGACCGCGTTGTGGTCCACCGCAGCCAAAAAGGCGGGGAAGTGGTACCGGGGGATCCTTGAAGCAGCCGAACGGTTCATGGTGAGGTGGCCCGAGGCTGAGGCTGAGATGAGTAGGCAGCGCCGTGCATCCGCCGTGGATGGTGTCCAAGGGAACGGGGGTGGAGGGGGCAACTGGAGAAGTGGCAGAAAACCCGACCAAGGGAATGCGGAGAGGGGGGGGAACAGGAGGGGTAGAAGGGAAACGGCGGTAGACGAAAGTAGGAAGGAGATGGCAGACAGGGTAGCGAGGCACCAAATCGACTAGGAAGTAGAACATATGACCATACTACTAGTGTGCTACCAACTGGTGCAGCTGGTTCGAATGTGGTCTTCCCTTGTCTTGTCTTTTTCTTTTTCTTTTTTTCTTTTTTTCTTTCTTGCGCTGACTCTCCGTGATTTTCATTTTATTTTTTTCTCTTCCTTTTCTGATTGATAAGCCGTACTGAAGGAGCCGTGTGGCGTGGTTGGATGACGAACCTGCTCTGCTCGTTTCGGATTGTCTGACGCCAAGGGGCTGGGCATAGTTGACGAACGCAGGGCGGAGACGGCAGTCTGGGTAGCAAGGTACCAGGCGGACTAGCAGGGGGAACCTTGCTATACTACTCGTACCACAAACTGCTGCCTCCACCTGGAAGGTGCTTTGGGCTTTGGTCTGCCTGTTAGTTCCCCTTTCTTTGTTATTTCTTTTCCTTGGTTCTTTGTCTTACTCTGTTTACAAGCAGTGGTGTTTTAGTTATTTTTTTCTTTCTTCTTTTTTCCAGCTCGTTTTTTTCAAGTGTTGGCCACCTCGCCTGCGGGGGGGGGGGGCACGACAGATTGTTTCTTCTAGTTTTTGCTTTCATTTTTTTTTTTTTTTCTTTGTATTATTACGATTTGTCTACTTTGTTTTTGTTTCTCTTTGATTGTTTCTTTTCGTTTCTCTATTTCATAGATTGTGTATGGCGTGCCTGTCGTATCTAGTATGATGACATGGCTTTGCATTGCCCACTGCAGTGCTTACTGCACACGTGGCAGCGTAGTATCTCTGTGGCGTAGTTTTGTGATCACAGAACTTTTATCTCTTCTAGGATTGGAGAATCGGCACGGACACTGGTTGTGCTGGATGTCGACGGGTAGAAAGAACGGTTTAATAATGTGAAGAACACACACTGCTGTACGTTATATCCAAACGATCCCCCCTCTGTTTTGGGTTTTGGGGGCTCGATGTGCGTGCAATACACTGATACACTGAGGGCGTGTCTTAACCCCCCTCCAAAGAGCATGGGAACGAGCGGAACGGAACGAGGCTGTTCGTGGTCATTCGTTCCGTGCCTGCGTAAAAAACGTTTTTGGGTTAGGCCGTGCACGCCGCAGGCGCTTTCAGGCATGCGGGCGGAGATAGGCACGTCGCAGGCGAAAAAAATGAGATAGGCAAAAATATAGGCACATGCCTGTGACGTGCCATAATTTGCCTTAGACGTGCCTATCTATTTAAGGCATTTGCCAGAAAAAATGCCTTAGACGTGCCTGAAACCTTTTCGGCGCCCCAAGACAAATCCTATACTAGTTTCAAGTAGTTTTGTGTGAAATAATATACGTGTAGATAGGCAAAAAGATAGGCGTAAGTGACGTGCCTTAATTTGCCTTTGAATGCCTAGATCTATTTAAGGCATTTGCCTTGAAAAATGCCTAAGACGTGCCTGAAAACTTTTCGGCGCCTCAAGACAAACCCTATACTTATTTTAAGTAGTTTTGTGTGAATGGGCAAAATGCCTGATAAAATGCCTGAAACTTGTTCAGCGCCCCAACGCAAATCTTAGACTAATTTGAAGTAGTTTGCTTTCAAGTGGTAAATGGCGTGAAAAAACTCCTGATACCTATTCACCGCCGTAAGGAGAAATCCTATACTAAAATCGAGTAGTTTGTTTTTAAGAGGTAAAATGCCAGAAAGAATGCTTGTGAACGTATGCATACGTACGACGGTACTTGGCTGGGTTGTCATAATAACGTATTTATAACATGACATAATGCGTCGTTACGCCGTCACACTATTACGGGGGGCCATAGTTAATAGGACCAAATATTGTTAGTAAAAATGGTTAAATATATAGTTTCTTATGACTACCATAGGTCCTATTAACTATGGTCCCCCGTAATATGTGTTTAGTGAAGACACAACTTGCAGCATACCAGGTACTTACTTGCAGCATACAGCTAACGCCATGAAGAAATCTACGTTGCTCAAGGGGCGGCTGTGAGCACGAACAAGCAAGATGTCGGGAGACAGCATTTTCACCCTTTTTTGACAGACTGCAACTTTTGACTTGACAAGCCTTGACTGACACCCAACTACTAGGTTTTAGTGTGAAACACTCAGCCCTACACCCTCGGCAGCCCAAGTTTTCCTTGATTGATGTGTTTCCTGACATCTTTACGAACAAGCGCTGTGTGGTGGCCACAAAAAAAGGCTACGGGCTGCGGGAACTCTTCAAAAAATGTATCTCCTTTCCACTGATTTCGGGAGGTCCAGACTAACGGCGTTGTTTTTTATGTCTGTGAAAGGGTGCCTGAAGCGTGCCTGGAAAAACATAGGCAAGAGAGGCACGAAAACAGTAGTTGTTGAGGCACGCCTGGTGCAGAAACGGTAGTCAGGCATTTTTTTAGGCTTGCCTTTAAGGCTATAGAGGGCGTGGTTTGGGTCCGCCATGCTGGGCCAGCCGAATCATTACGAAGGGCACCTGTCAGAGCACAGAGCACATTGTTTGATGTCCACACATCCATCTTCGGTGTGGTGTCCACATCTACATCAAATAAGATCCTACGAGTATATTATGTTCCCGTTCGGTCGGGCCGTTTTCGGTTCTCCCTAACAAGAAAAAAGAAAAAGGGGTGCAACACTTCTTCTTCCTCTTCCTAGATATATATACTGTTTTCCTCGGGCTGCACTGAATCTATTCGTTTCCCACAACCAATCAGCACCAATCAATGCATGCAGCAAATATAATTCCATTCGGTTCGTTCCAATGCTCTCTGGGGGGGGTTGTAAGACACGCCCTGATACAGTCCTGCCGTCGACGCCAAATATGAGGGTATTACCTAATGAGCTATAGTACGGGTAAAAAAAAGATCGATCGATTACCCCAGCTCAGGGTAATCCCTTTAACAATGGGATAAACTGGTATAATAATATACGAAACAAAATGAAAATACGACATGTATGTGCTTGCATGGTATTGCAGACTGCTGCATTGGCGACCTATTATTCGAGATACTGCGAGTGCTTGGAGTATGAAATGAGCAGTAGTACGAAACCCCATAGGAGTACAAGCAGTAATACCCTTGAGTACAAACACCCTAAATACTATATGGTACCCCCCCCCCCCTCCCCCCCTCCGTACCCTGCCATTCTTCGTCGTCTGCGTCACCTTTTTGTTGTATTTGTGTGACCCTTTTATATTTTTCTTTTTTTCCCCCCCTTTTTTTGTTTTTTCAGCCTCCCCCTTGGTCCATCTGTCTCTCTCTGCTCTCTTTTGTGTCGGTTAACCGTTGTCGTCCTTGACCCAACAAAACTGGACATACATAGGAATGCTCGTTTTTTTTTGTCACTATCACTGATCGTGCCAGCAACCAGCAACCTTCTCCTCGAGACTCTCGGCCTGCGCCCTCATCGCATGTTAGCTTCGTTTTTCTTTTTCTCTTATTTTTCCTGTTTTGTTATGTTTCCTGTTATTTCTTCCTTCTGTTCGAACTTCGCGTTTTTCTTCTTTCTTTTTCCTTTCCCGTTCTTCGAGTGCGTGAGCATATAATACCAAGCCCGACCAAGGTGGAAGAAACGAACCGGGTTCGAACCGGTACACGAAAACTTGAGAAATAAGTGTGGACAGAGGTTTCCTCTCGCTCTCCGGGACAGAAAAAAAAGGATACCTGGTATGTTCCTTGTTAAGATCAGCAGGCGGGACACTTTGTATCCCTGGACAGGTTTGCCTATTAAGTCGGTACTCGTTGTTACTCAAGTAAGTGGTGTGCTGTTTGCTTAAAGATAAAATAAAAGAAGAGCAGTTTTATTCCGTTCGTGCACGGTGGAGACTGAGACCAAGCTCGTACCTACTGTCTGGAAAGTCCCTGGGTTTCCACCTAAGATACGCCTTCCAAGTACTGCAAATACGATCCCAGTGCCTGAACCCAGGTAAATACCGGGCTTTCAACCTCATTCAAGGCAGTATCGTAACACTAGCCCACTCTGATGAGCCGTATAGTAGGCAGAATTATGGGATATTCATGGAAACCCCGATTCCACGGACTAGAACATGAGCCGAAGATGCGGGTTCTCCAAACCCACCCACGCACCTCTGAACGGCAAGGCGACGAAGCCAGCAAAGTACGTAAAAACAAAAAAACAAAAAATGAAAGGAAGACCTAGCCTTAAGGGGCAGGAAACAATCGTCAACGAAAGCCATCGCCATGCCACCCGCAACGGCAACGGGGGGGGTAGGCGAGGAGGATGATGCATGGAAAAGCGAAAAGTGAAAATAAATACCAAAAACGAGAAGAAAAATAACACGGAATACGCCAAGAAATAACCACCTAAACCCAGCCCACAACTCTGGAAACGCGTCCTGTGCCATCAATAAGTGGCCCGATTACCCAGACCAGCCCCGACACTGAGCGGGGGGTTAGGCAGGACAAAATACGCAAAAAACATCGCCAACCCAGCCAAAGAAAAAAAAAAAACGAACCAGAAACACACCTACTGCTGCTGCTGTAGCAGAAAAAACCCACACCTAAGATACGCCGTCCAGCTACTACACATACGATCCCATTGCCTGAACCCAGGTAATTACGGGGCTTTCAACCTCATTCAAGGCAGTATCATAACATCCTGGTGTTGTGTGGTTGCAAGTGATACGAGATGGTGTACCACAGCGTGTTAGTTCCGTTCCCCTTACGGACTGCGATGATACTACTGCCGCCGTGCGCACTATTTCGCACTTGTTTTTTTTTTCCATCAAGATGCATTTTTGTTACAGCCTGTTTTGTTGCCACAGGCAGGATTTCAGGAAAATGAGCTATTAATAATGTGATAACATCAGAAGTACACACATAAGTGCAGTACTCTGAGTACCCAGATTGAAGCCGGAATACGAAATACTCGAGTACAGGGAGTATCCACAGTATCGAACCCCGAAATACCGCGAGTAGTATCCGCAGTACTGAGCCTCGAAATACTTCGACTACTCACACTATCCATAGTTCTAAAGCCCAAATATACTGCGAGTACGCCACGTATCTGAGCCTTTTCTCTCGAAAATATTTTACTTTACTCCGAGGTACTGGGAGCATCTTGGAATATGACTAAACCATACCAGAGCACATATTGTATCAGGCGTACAGTAGTATTAGTAATAGACCCTTTTTGTGTGACACCATCCTTCAATAACCTTGAGCGTAGGTAGGCTATTACATATTAATAGTATTTTCGTGAAAATTTCGTACTTTTTCGAACTTATCTCTTCGTACGAGCACTTTTTGGCGAAACGCTATACACGTAGCCGACACGAGAAGCCCGGTTGGGCAAAGTGGTCGGGGTCCGGGCGCGATCCTTGCGGTGCGGAGCGCGTAGTAAGCGCTCCAAGTTTTTTTCCCCGGCGGGAATTGGATAAGACGATTTCCCTGGATTCAATACGAGAGGCAATATTTTGCAGGGCTTTTCGCGGGTCACGGGGTGTTCAAAATGTCGCGGGTTGGGTCGGGTCGGGCCTGGAAGTGTTCGAAATCTTTCGGGTCGGGTGGGATCGGGTCAAAAGCCTTTCAAATCTCGCGGGTCGGGTCAGGTCGGATCAAGGGTTCTTCAAATAGCACGCGCTGAGAAAACCCCTGGTTTTCCATCTAAGATACGCCTCCTAAGTACTACAAATACGATCCCAATACCTGAACCCAGGTAATTACCGGGCTTTCAGCCTCATTCAAAGCAGTATCGTAACACTAGCCCACTCTGATGAGCCGTATATATTATGCAGGATTATGGGAAATTCGTTGGAAGCCCCGATTCCACGAGCTAGAACATGAGTCGAGATGCGGCTCCTCGAAACCCACTCCCACAGCTAGCTCTGAAGGGCAAGGTAACGACGGCGGCAAGGTTCGTTACAAAAGAGAAAGAAAGGGAGGCCTAGCCTTAAGGGGCAGGAAATAAATCGTCAACGAAAGCCATCGCCATGCCACCCGCAACGTGGGTAGGGCGAGAAAGTGTCTACGGAAAAGCGAAAAGTTAACACAAAAACGAGACGGTCCTGTTCCCCTGTACAGGTAGGTGTTGTCAGTGTTATCCACAACGCTCCCAGCTCCCGAGCGGCGGGCGGGATCGGTAGGTGAGAAAAAAAATAACACGGGATACGCCTAGAACCACCTGAACCCAGCCCACAACTCCGGAAACGTGTACTGTGCCACACATGAGTGGCCCGATTACCCAGACCAGCCCCGACACTGAGCAGGGTAGGCAGGACAAAATACGCAAAAACCATCCCCAACCCAGCCCAAGAAACCAGGGACATACCGAGCAGAAAAACCCCGACCCGAAAACGCGGAAAACGTCAAAAAGTAGAAAAACACCCCCAACGTCCAGGAAAGCGTTGTCCTGCGGACGACGCCACTTGTTAGGATCAAGGTCGGGGACACTTTGTATCGCTGGACAGGTTTGCCTATTACACCGGTACTCACGTGTGTTGCTTGCTTAGAGATAGAAGAAGAGCAGTCGTATCCTTTCGTGCACGCGGAGACTGAGAGCCAAGCTCGTACCTCGCTGGGAAAAACCCTGGTTTCCCATTTAAGATACGCCTCCCAAGTACTATAAATACGATCCCAATACCTGAAGTCAGGAAATTACCGGGCCTTCAGCCTCATTCAAAGTAGCACCATAACGAAAACCTCACGGGTCGGGTCAGGTCATGACCCGCGAGAAACGAGTCACTCGCGGGTCGGACGAGCATGACTCGCGAGTTGTTTTTTCTGACCCGTGGGTCGGACCCGCGCGTCCGGCTCGCGGATCCGACACTTAAAACACTTCCCGCTCCCTTACCCGAAGGCTTTTCTCTTACCAATATTCAATAGTATTATTTCTTGCTATCATATTCAAACATTAAAACACCGCCAAAATCCATATACGCATGCCCTCAACCATCCGTACCCACTACATCCAGGCGACATATCGCTACGGGGCGCAAAAATGAATATTAAATTGTTTTGGAAGTGTCGACCCACAGGCCGTATTCGCGGGTCGAACCCGCGGGTCAAGCTAAATGGTCCCGCGGGTCAAGGTGACCCGATCCGCATGAAACCCGTGTCTCACGGATCAATCGGAAGGTGGTGGGTCGAGTCGGATCGGGTCACAGGAGGTTTTGAATTCTCGCGAGTATCGGATCGGGTCGGGTCGGGTCGGGTCGGGTCGGGTCGGGTCGGGTCGGATCGGGTCAGGAGATTTTAAAATCTCACGGGTCGGGTCGGATCGGGTCAACAGTTTTTTAAAATCTCGCGGGTCGGGTCGGGTCAAGTCAACACACCTCAATTTTTTCGCGGGTCGGTTCGGGTCGGGTCAGACGCGACCCGTGAGATTTAACCTGACCCGCGATAGCCTTGGCTATTGCATGCTTCGAAGTATCATAATAGTTGTGTTAGTGAATTTTTCGTCCTTTTTCGAACATACCTCTTGGTACGAGCACTTTTTGGCAAAACGGTAAGTAGTCGACACGGGAGGCCCGGCCAGCCAGCCGGCCGGCCGGACACAGTGGTCGAGATCCGGGCGCGATCCGTGCAGTGTGGAACGCGTGGCAAGCTCTCGAAGTTTATTTCCCGGCGGGAGTGGATAAGACGATTTTCCCTGGTTTCAATACGAGAGACCAAACTAACTTATTTGATTAATCCGTGGGCCTACTATGGAGCTGCATACCCAGGTGCCAGGTCTATACTCGCATACTTGTACTGCTGCTGCTGCTTGCGCCGCCTTCCAAGAAAGGGTCCCCTTTACAAATCAGAGTAGAGAGTAGAAAAGGGCCGATCACTCTTTTCGCACGGATATCTACACGATTAATAGCAGTAGTAATCTATACCGTAGATGGATGGATAGATCTATACGAACTGGTTGAGCGAGACGCACAACATTTCACCTTGGGGCAATCAAGCAATAAATATAATATATCGATTATTTCGAGGGCTTATGGGCTGATGGTCCGGTAGAAGTTTGAAAATGTGATGGGTCAGGCCGGGCCGTGAGAATCTGAAATGTGATGGCCCGGGCCGCGGCCCATGAGTTGTGGGTTTTATCATGGGCCGCTCCACCCTGCCCATGAGGTGGCCCACCGGTGTTCACGGCCCAGCCCGGGCCGCGGCCCATGATTTGTGGCGTACGAAGTGATGCGTCGACGAGCTCCCCTGTGCGCTGACTGTTCGTCTGTGCTGATCTGCTCTTCACGGCGAGAACCAGCTTCCACTCCGCTGCCTGGTCCTTGTGAAAATTTATGATCCAAACCTTGGTGCCGTTGTGGGCGTATAGAGGACAAAGGACAACTCATTGTCGTCTCCGCGGCGAAGGCAGAACTTGACGTTTTTACCGTGGTTTGGGCAGGACAGAACCGTTGGTGACAGCTTCGCGAAGTAGGCCCAGACAGGAGACATCTTTTGACCGAAAGTTACAGCAATGCCCACCTTCGTGTGAGTGTCGTTATCGAGCCGAGAAGGATAAGTAAGTGCTAGCTAGCTGCAGTAGCATGGATGGGAAACACCCGCCCAAAGATATCTGGCGTTATATTTACTCTCTTCGGATGGCAGCTCTAGATCGATAGCAGGTGTTGTTACAACAGCTGGTATCGCAGCAGCAGGTAGTAGGTGTTGCAGCAGTTCAAAATGTCACGGGTCGGGTCGGGTCAGGAAGTGTTCGAATTCTCACGGGTCGGGTGGGGTCGAGTCAAAAGGCTTTCAAATTCTGCTGCGGGCATCGCAGCAGCAGAATGAGTGATGGTGGTTCACCAGCCGGGACAGAAGCCATTCGATCGAACCGTTGGCGGAGATAATTGTGTGGGTGGTGGTTATGCATACCTCATGGGCCGGAAACAGCTGGCCCGAGGAAGTCGGAACGAGAAACTAAACTAAAAACAAATAAAAAATACAAAAAAAGCACGTCACCCCTTCTGCGTGGACCCATGGGCCGGCGCGTCAAATCCACGGATCGCCCCGTCCAATCCACGGACCACCCCACGGAAATGACGGGCCGACCCGGGATCGCTGCGTCACGGGCCGGGCCGGGCCGGGCCGTGAAGTTTTGAAAATGTGATGGACTGGGCCGGGCCGCGGCCCATCCTCTGAAAAAATGATGGACCGGGCCGGGGGCCGCAGCCCATGCTCTGATGTATTGATGGGCCGGGCCGGGCCTCGGCCCACCTTTTTTTTTCAAAGCTAATGGGCCGGGCCAGGCCTCGGCCCACCGAATTCAAATTTGATGGGCCGGGCAGGCCCAACCCCGGGCCGGCCCACCAGCGCCGGCCCATGACCTATGCTCTAATTTTTTCGATCCTTAACCTCGGTGAAGAATTTGGCGTGCGAGTAGAACTGCTGTATGTAGTGCGCGAGGTATGGACAATCTTCGTAATTCTTGAGGAGGCGCTATTTCATAGGATTTACCTGGTACTGTATTAGTAGTAAAAACAATAAATTCACTCAGGCCATGAATCGGTCAGTTCGCACAGTAATTCAACACTACACGTCTTGTTGACACGATCGCGTCAACATTTTGGGAAGACTTCCATGTCACTGTTTTTTTTCCGCGAGCATACAAGGTAGTGGTAAGAAACGCCTGCAAAAGTACTAGAGCAATGTATTGAGCTAATTTGGGACCATAGGGGGAGAAAATACCCGTCTGGGATTTTTTTTTGCGCCATGGTTTTTGAGATTTGGGAAACCAGAGTGGTAAAATTTGATGTGGTTGCCCTTCATCGCAATAATATTAAGCAAACCATCTTCGGTAGATATTCATGGAAAATATCTGGCTTTTTTAGGCATTTTTTGGGGTGAGTCTTGCCTCGTCGTGAAAACGTAAGACGCGTTCCTGTGCTTCTTTAGCAATGAGTAGGTGTGCTGGAACCTCTGTGAGAGTTAATTTCATAAGAAGATCCTTGGAGTCTTGAGCTCTCCGCGAAGGAAAGCCCTTGGAGTCTTGAGTATTGGCAGGTATACTTCGAGTATGTATATTGGAGAGGGAATATCTGGAGAAACTATAGGATCACCATTCGTTATTACTAGAAACCCTGGCCTGCACTGTTCTTGCCCCTTTTCATCATTGAAGGTACGGCAGCCGTATTCTACCTCCGTATCATCACCGTGTCTCCGCTCTATAAATATAAAGTCTATAGATCGTGCTTGGCCAAAATGTTTGCACCCCCCCACGCTAGGCCCCAGTACGTTTTCCTATTTTGACAGCGTGGCTTTTCAGTATTAAAAATTCATGGCGTTTCATTCATGTTAGAGGTCATAATCTCCCACAAATCACCATTGCGCACTGCTTTTTGACCCTCTAGGCGATGGCCCCCGACAAGCGACACATCTACAACAGCAGCTCGCAGGTATGGAGCGTGAGCTGCTTCAGCCAGGACGTCCATCTAGCCGACGGTTGGCACTCTGAAGAAAACGATGGTCTTTGGAAATTGGAACCCGGCGGAGGCGTATGCGTGTATTTTACCGGCCCCAGCAACAGCCGGCGCTGGCGACCCGAACCAGGGTATACCCCTCGCGGAATCAACCCGAAATCGTTTTGGGTCTACGGCAGCGCGAATATCACCATCAGCGGGGGAGAGGAATTCAAGATGCTGCTCGTTGGAAAAAGTCCCAGCCGGTGGACGCCCATTTATCTTGGCGCGCACCGCTTTGCAAACAGGAACCTTGGCGATAAATGCCAAGGAGATTTGAACTTGCTAGACTGAATCCCCCCGGATCCATGTGCAACGTCGGGGGCCGTGCAGACATGCAGTGTGGTTCGATCCAGGTGTATTGTTTAGAAACGAGCGGGAGTATGTGTACCTGCTTCGGTGTAGTAGTGGTGGAGGAATCGAGACGTCTATCACGATAACGGTTGGCAGGGTTGGTCGGTTCGTTCGTGCCACTGATGAAGGTTGCGATAATTTTGCCTTCAAGTTCGCCAGGGTACTTCACAGCGGCTGAATAAGTGAGGTATTTTGCGCAACATAGCCGAGTCTTGCGGAGCCGAAAATGTCGGATCTGACGAGTTGGACCCGACTTTGTACTTGATTTTACGATTCTCGCGATATAATTTTGTCGCCAACAAACTTTGGGCTGTTACTCTTCTCTTTGTCTGTATTCTGTAAAAAAAGGGCTTTCCCAATCCTCTCCTGTTTTCCCTTTGAGGGCAGCTGTAATGCCCGTGGGCGTTTGAATACGCAACGATTGCAGCCCAGTAAGGTATATAAAGTAATTGATGTCGTTCATGCCCTACTGCAGTATGGAACCCAGCTTTACGCCGAATCTCACGATTGTCGGGCCTTGACTTGATTATAAGAAATACATAAGCGTCATACCGTACTTGCACAATCTGTGTGTATACTTGCATGGATGGGGGGTTCACGGCGAGGCTTTTGTCGGCCCTCGCCTCTTCGATAATTTCATCCGATAGCTCATTTGATAATGCATCACTGGTCCGTTGAAAGGACACTCGAGTACGCCATAAATACCATGCGTCGCCGGACCAATCGGTACTTTTCTTTCGCTCTCACTTGTTCCAGCACACATCAATACTACTACTAATAGTATTATTTCTTGCTCAAGTTGTGGTGGCCTCCTCGTGCGACCACCCCACCTAAACAAAGTACTACACTGGGGAACATCACGCCAATATGTATCATTGGCGCTACACTACAGTAGAGATATACTAGTCCTGGTACGCAGAGTAAATGTCCCCTCATTGCACCTGGGCGAGGAACCACTCGCCCGTTCTGTCGGAAGATACCAGGGTGAGGCAAGCTACTCGTATGGAGAAGTTAATACATCCAATCGCACGAAAGCAACCGCGTGAGAGTGACCCGGAAATTTGCCAGTTACCTGGTACACTCTACATATCGCAAAGATCGATATTTTTTTCAATCTCACAGCTGAGTTTTACTTTGCTTCGTATCAATGTATTCATCAAAATATGGCACATCGCCCCGGTGGTTCAAGTGGTTAACCTCGAATTCTACTTGCGTTTGAGTCCTGGGTTCGAGCCCCAGGTGGGTCGGACATTTGACTATTTGCAAAAATAAAAATAAAAAAGGATTCAATTGTTGAGAGCGCCTTGCAGCGTGGGTAGGCACAATTCGATGCGAGTCGACGAGGGAAGAAAAGGCTGAAACCTTCTCGCGATATCAACGAAGGCACGTACCGTAGCGGGAAGGGGGTAGAAGAGCCTGCTATGTGACCCCGGATCTGAGTTACGAGTTGGAAGGAGAGAGAGAAGAAGATGTGCAAAGATAATAAATGGGATGAGCAAAAAAAAATATGGCAGAGCGCAGTCGGGCCCCTACAGTTGGTCCATACGTACTGCCTTGCGTCTTAACGCCCCTGCTATGTTGTTCTGCGTTACCGCCGATCGTTCCATGTATGTATTGGATGGAATGAGGCCTCCTGCCCCGAAGCAGGGGGTTCTTGCCCGGGACAAACCCCGTGCTGAGTGCGCGCTCAGCGCGGCAACAATCCTTGGAAACGAAATGACCGAGCAGGGCAAAATACGGAAAACTACCAACTGTGAAGCGGCGATGAGAATATCAGCTATCTAGGGCTGCGCCTCAAGATTCGTCTACGTTACGCTGGACCCCCGCGCAACAGGGCTAGCTGAGTGTCTGTGCAGACACCAAGAACCTTGTACAGCTCTCGTTAAAGTCGTGTGGCGCACCGGAGAAAGAGGAAGCTTGATCGGTACCGGGTTCTCCAAAATCGAACCAAATATACATACCCCATCCGTCGTTGTATTGGTGCTGATTTTTCCAAGCCACCACAGACCGTCGTCGCCCTCGTACCAAAAGTGAGCCCCGTGGGGAAGCATCGTGGCGCTGTGTCGGCGAAGCCCATCGGTGTGCGGTGAGGAGTTTTAGCCGGGTGCCAGGAAACGCTCGCCGTTACTCCGAGAAAGCATGATTGTGCCGCGCCAATTCGCATCCGGTGGTGAAGGTGGTTGATTTCGCGGTGCCGGTTCGTCTTGCCGGCCCTGTAGTAGCGTAATTTTTCGTGGGCAGAGAGCTGAAGGTCCATTTCCTATCCCCAGGACGGTCGAGAGAATCCCGTCCCGTGCGTCTCGTACATCACCGCGATAACCCCACCTGGACCACGAACCGATTGGTGTCCGGTGATTATCTCCACTTCGAGTCGATGTAGAGGAGTATAACGTCGTCTTGAGTGACGTGGTACGGGGGGCATTTCTTGGAGAAGGTGTTGAGCACATATTGCATCAACCCCTGCTGAAAAATGCTTCGGCATGTCGCCACGACCGCGGAGGTTGGCACAGGGCTGACAGCGTTGTACCGACACGCGCCGGTGAGCATCGGCGCTGTGTATGTCGGAAGGCAGATCCAAACTCAGGAGCTTAGCGCCGAGGGGGGATCCGTCCGGGGTGTGCGCAGTGGAGCAGGGGTCAACCGAGGTCTTTATAGGGGCCCGTCCAGATGAGCGAGAGTTTGGCCTTGAGGACCTTGGCGTCCGTACCAGTCTTCACGCCCTGACGGATGGTGGTAGCCGCATGGCACACCCACGTCCAGCCGCCAACGATAAATTTGGGGACCGATGGCCCGCGTGCGCGAAAATCGCGAAAATCTGAAGAGGTGCAAGGTAGCCCACCCAGAACAGCACTATCGGGGCGGGGCATCAGCTCATCCAAGCCGACGCCAGGAGTTGTTGAAGAACGAGTGCGAAGGCCGCAGGGTCGGATGAGGAAGATACCGCCGTCATCGACGGGGGTGAGACTTCTGGACCCACTGCGGTCGTGTTCCGTGGCGAGCTCTGGCAAACGGGACAGAAAAAATACTTTTTTTCGTTAGCGCTGCCGTTTAGATACTCGAGTGTGTAGTCGAATACGGTGAGAAACTCGAGCGACAGAGGGGTAAACGCGTTGTAATCTTCCGCTTCGCCGATGCTCTCGAGCGCCTTGTGATCTGCGAATATGAAAAAAATCGTCCAAAGGTAGCCTCGGAGTCTGTTGATAGCCCCGACAATGCTGCCAGCTTCCAAGTCGAGCGGGGTCCAGTACCCCTCGGAATCGAGGGTAGCCCTACTGATGTAGGTGGTGGGTCGCACTGAGCCGTCCGGCTGCTTCTGTTCGAGCGGGGTTCCAAAACCGTCGATGCAGACGTCGTGGTACACGTAGAAGGGGCGGGAGCCGCCGGCTATGGCATGTCAGTCGGTTAGGCCAAAATGAAGGGAGTGGTGAGTTCGGCGAGAAGCTTGCGTACGATGACCTCCATGGCCGGTGTAGCGTCGAACTTGACCCCTTCAGGAGAAAGGAGGTAAAAGGACGGGTCCGTTTGAAGAAGTCACGCAGGAGTCTGCGATAGTAGCCTACACCACCCATCAGGGGGCGGACCTGCTTGAGGTTTCGGGGCATAGGAATTTTCATCAAAGCTGACACTTTTCCTCACTCGGACACACACCCGCGGGCGACATGGAGTGGCCCAGAAATCTGCATGCGTGGCGCCCAGACGAGCTTTCGGACTTGAGGTTATGCTTGCGCAGCCGTTCGAAGAGGGCACGCCTCGTTTTAACGTGAGCCGTCGGATCAGAGTCGAACAGATCACAATGTCGAGGTAGGCCGCTACCTGTTGCAAGCCCTTGATAACCTCGTTGCATACCTTAACGAACTAGCCAAGCGAAGCATTGCTGCCCTCGGGTATGACAAGCCACTCATAGAGACCCGTGAAAGTGCTAAACGCCGTGAGAGGAACAGTGTCCTTGTGCGCGGTAATCTGGTGGAACGAAGAAACCAAGTCAAACGGGGAAAACATCGATCCTCTTCCCGAGGAGTCGAGGACCCCTCGGGGGATAGCCAGCTGGCTGAGGCTGCTGATCTGGTTGAGTTTCTTGTAGTTCACGGTGCTCCAAACGCCTCCAGAATTCTTCGTGATGACCATCAGCGGGCTCGAATGCGGAAAGGGCGAGTGCTGGATCAGGCCTGACTCAGGGAAATCCTCAATACTTCAAGCTTGATTGACCTAGGTAAAAAACCTGTGTCAATCAAGCTTGATTGGCATAGCTTTTCCCGCCTTCTTCACACCTCAACGCCGCTTGAGCGTCGCTCCTCTTACGCCGCCATCCGTTCGTTTCCAGCGCAGGTCCCATGGAACCTGAGGGCGTAGAGGATGGACGGGGTGCTTCCGTACAAGGTCACGCGGATCGAGTACGCGAAAAGGCTGAAGAAGGCGTGCGAGTCTTTCACCCACCCTGCACGGAAGGAGGGGAGGAGGCCGGTCACGGTAGGGGTAGCGAGGCCCATCCGGGCTGGTAGTCACAACAGCGAGCTGCCTTTCGACTACAAGAAGCTAAGGAAAGTAAGCAAGAGGAAACAGGGATGCTCGGGACACGGTGGATGGCGGTGGCGTCCTTCTTTTCGCGGTCCGGCCTGGGGTCCGTCGTCGACATGGTTAAGGTAGTTGCGAAGGACTAGGCGAGGGAGAGCGTGTGGATAGAGGCTGACGGAGAGGAGCAAGAGCCCATCAACTCAGAATGCAAAGACGGAGAGTTGAAGGAAGAGGAGAAGAAGGAGGAGGACGAGGACAAGGACAAGGACGGAGACAACGACGACGACGGGTCCGCGCTTCGGGGCCTGCTTGGTGTTTCGCAGCTTACACAGGGGCGTCACCTGCGATGGTGCTCTGTTCGCCGGTGGTGGGCCTCAGTCGGAGCCAACCCGCCACACTAGGGGAGAGGGAGAGAAAAAGGGCGCCGCTAGAGAACGGCCTCGAAGCTGTCCGCGTAGACCGCCCCAACGGAAGCTCGGGAGTCGCGTACATAAACGCGGAAAAAGGTGTAGAAAGCGCCACAACGTTCCCCCTTTTCTGTTAACCTGTTCTTCGGCTCGAAGACGGGTGGAGGTAGCACGTGGACAAGGCCAGAGCGCGGCTGAAGATGACTGGGGGGTGGTCGGCCGAGAGAAAATCAGAGCTTTGTCAGTCGTGATTGACGTATAGGGTTTTCAGTCACTCAGGACTTTTTGACACTGGGCATGTAGGTCGTGAAAACAATGGGGGTTTCAGCTGTTTATATAGTATTGTGCAAGCATCCGCCGTCAAGGTTTCTCTGGTGAGGGCCGGGGTTAGCGAGGAGTACATAATTCATACAGGCTGGACGTGATCAAAGAACCAGAGCATTTTGAACGACAGATTCTCGAGTGGATCGGCGCGTGGACGGACAGGGTATTACCGCTTGCCCACGAAATAATGTGTATTACTATTATTATTGTTATTATTGTTATTATTATTATTATTATTATTATTATTATTATTATTATTATTATTATTATTATTATTATTATTATTATTATTATTATTATTATTATTATTATTATTAATTTTTATTTTCGTTCTTTTCATCGCATTCATTCGAAGTCACTCTGCCAAAGAACGCCGCCCAATGGATGCCCTCACAACCATGCACCCCCCTCCCCCTCATCATCATCTCTACCAGCTTTCCCACTACCATCTCCACTACCACCTTCACTACCATCTTCGCTACCCTCGACATTTATACTGCCATCCTCCCCGGGCGCGCCCGACCCGGCACCTCCGCAACCGCCCCCGGCAGAATCAGACCCCACGCTACCACCCCCCCCGGACGCGCCTGACCCGGCACCTGCGGAATCACCCCCGCCAGAACTAGACCCCAAACTACCACCCCCCCCGGACGCGCCTGACCCGACAACTCCGGAGCCGCCCCCGCCAGAACCAAACCCACCGGCGCCGCCTAGGCACGGCACCCGGTCCGCTCAGGGTGGCTCTTCTTGGGGTCGAAGGCAGTTTTCAGCGGACTGGCTCGTAGGGCTCGCTCATGCCTACGCCTCTCCTCCCATGCCAAGTGACGAGCTTCACGGATGGTCCAGCACAGGTCGTCGTTGTAAATCCCCCTCGTAGCTTCGAAGCAGGCTTGGGTCTCCCCCGGATGCAGACGGTCGCTGCTCAAAACCGCACCGACAATAGCCTCAGTCTCCTCGTAGAAGCTAATGCGCGCGGCCTTGGGCATGGGGGCTTCGAGAGGAGTGTTTACGTCGTCCGCGGAGCGGTAGTCGACCTTCAAACACTCAGCGACAGTTACGAGGACATGGCGCAGCAGTGTTTTAATCTCAGCGCCCGCCATATCATCAACGTTACCTCTGTTGTACGAGCGGATGGACCCATTCGCACGCGCCGGCAAAAACAAGGCAGAGAACAGGGAGTGATCACAGACCCGATACTGCCCCAGCGCCTCGTACAGGTTCCGCTCTTGATGAGATAGGCGGGGTGTGCCAACCCGGCCTCACTAGCGCGGAAGGCGACGACAACGGCAGAAAGAGCTTTCCCGAGAAAATATTTCCCTCACCGCCCGCAGGTGTCTCGGACCTCGGGGGTTATCCGCGCGAAAACCGATGCCGCACACGGGGTCAAAAGGTCTGGCCTCAGTCAAAAGTTTGGTGCCGGTGCTTGAAAGGAGTTGCTTCATGGCTGGGTTCTGCGTGGACTTGGCAAAAGTGGCAGCAAGGACAGCGTTTGCCCAAACGCGGCCCCAAATAACGTAGTCGAAGTTGCGCACGCCTCCACCGATGCGCTTGTGCTCGCGTGGGTCTGGCGAGGTCACAATCAAGTCCACCGGGTCATGGTCCTGGAAAGACGAGCCTTTTCAGCAATCACATACTACGCCGCTCAGGACTACGACACGTTGTAAACGACAAACGACGATGGGGACCACTGCGGAAAATAGTAGGGAGACTGCCAGAACAGCACCACCACCTACTACTCAGTTAAATACTCCAGAGTAAGGTAAAAGACCGACGGTGGGGGGCCGTCTGTGGCCGCAGTCGAGGTGTGGGGAACTGCAGTATACTTCTCTCAGCACGCTGGGGCCTTGGTGCACGAGATTAGTCCGGTCCCACGTATATTGGCTCGATATCACCATCGCCCGTAGGCGAAAAATGACCAGAATGCGCTCTTACTGCGCCCGATGATCTCCGTCTCGATCCAAGGGGGCAGGGGGCTCTGCGATTCTTTCGTATTTAACGGCTATACCGTCCGGACAATCTTACCGGAGGCTGTGGAGTCACCACTGGCTCGTCGGGACCGTCTCATTCTTTTTCTGCTCCACTGTAGCCAAAGGAGCACTGCGTTTGTAGGGCAGCGTGCGTGAAGACGAAAGAGGGGCTTCAAACCCGATAGGCAAGTTCAAAAACGGGGCTCGGGTGGGTGGCATCAAAGTACCCACCGGAGAGGGCTTCCTCCCTGTAGCCTTTCTGGGGAAGATGGGCGAGGCAGCAAATCTTATCGACTCCTCCTTGATAGAAAAAAGAGTAGAGCGGCCACCGCTATTGCGAGGAAGCACCAAGTCGAGCTTCACGCGAGACCTCAGGGCTTCGGTGTCGATCTTCCCGTACCTCAAACCGACCGCCATCGCATGGCCGGGAGGAGGAGGCCTGAATCACGAGCGTCTTGCGAATTGAATGGTGTGTTTTGTTCATTTTTTCACCATGATTCGTTCCCCCGGCAGTGCTGGCATCGCTGCGGACACCAGAGGCGGGGGCAGCAGCTGAAGAGGTGGGCGATGGCGGGGCATCACCACGGTGACCAAGCCAAGACTGCTGGATACCTTTTTCCGTGTATGTTGTAGCCGTCATTTTGTCTGTGAGCTGACCCTTTTGACACTGATTTTATAGACGCGTGTGGCTCAAGCGGCGATCATCTTTTTTCTGGTTGGTGTTCTGGTTGGTCGAGTCCGAGGGTTTTCCCTCGCGGTGGTATCGGATCATGCGTGCTTGCCAACGTTGGCACGCCTAACCGTCGTCACAGAGTTGTCCGTGATCAGGGTTCAAACAGCCGCTCGCGGTAATCAAGGGGTGTCTTCACTATTTGAATAAGTGCAAGTATTTGTGCCAGTTTAGGCCATGCCCCGGTTTTCTCGGAGCGTGGTAGCAAGGGCGGTAAGTGAAAGTAGGTCGCTCCATAGAGAGGAGGGTCGGTAGTCTCCATGGAGGCACACACAATAAAAACCTCAACGAGGGGCCAGCATTTGGATTGTAGGTCAAGGCAAGGGTCATTGGAGTGGGTGACCTCGATGACAAGAGGATTGCTGCACGATCCCGTCTGCCATCCAGGCAACAGGAAAGGCGTACGGCCCTGGCCGTGCCGACTAGAGGCGGGCCGGGGCCCCGACGGGGTGGATGATCACGTACCCGTAAAAGAAACAGGTAAGGCAAGAATAAATCGCCGTTGAAGCCTGGTGTCTTTTTATCCCGAAAGCATACCGAAAGCGAGACATCTTGTGTCAACCGGTTCTCACGGGCTCGGGGAACTCTCCACCAACGCCGATGCCCACTGCCTCTAGTACGAGCGTTGCGAAAACACGCCCACCGTCCAACACCACCGGCACTTTCAATCGAGTTGCCCGAAAGCAGGAGGAAAAAGGGGTGCACTCACTATTATATGCACGGGAGCGATACCTGGCGCCAAAAGAATCTCAACGCCAATCACCCCCGACAGTAACACGCAAATTCCCCGAAGCCAGTTAGAAAGAAGGGGAGTGGACACGCTCGTGCGTATCTCAGCTGGTACGAGCGCGACACTTGGCGCTCAATGCCTCATCCCGATACAACGCCACGAAACGCCCCAAAGGGATGCGCGGAAAAAAGGGTGCCTCCAGATTCGCTAAAAGACAGCAACTTCCCGAAAGCTGCTGCCTCACCACAGAGAAAAATGACCGCTCAACAGACGCTGCAAGGGCCTCTGGTCCAGGGGTTCCTCCGTCCAAGGCTCGCGAGACCTGTGGACCAGTGCCGAGAAAAGTATCAAAACGTGGGGGAAGTCAGTGGTGGTCGGCATATCGGATGCTGTAGCTCGTGTGAAGACTTTGCGAAGGGGCTGATCTCAGCCTACGGCCCGCATAGGGGAGAGAATACCCAAGGAGCCACCCTCGTCGCAGAACATGACAAAAAAACATCGCTTGAAACTCGAACGAGGGAGCTGCCGCGCACCGTCGGCCGGTTCGATTGAAAGCGGTGAAGAAAAAATAGTGGAGGATCATAGCACCTACTGTACCTCAACGTGCGGGAGATCGCGTGGAGAAGTGGTTGGTGCCGGTTCGCCTGCGCCCCGGCTCTGGAACAGACGCGTGCGTGGCGGGTGCCCACGCCAACTCCATCACAGCAGGGGCAAATTGCTGCCAGGTGCTTCTCGATCCTTATGAAGCGCCTTCCCGTGCCCACGAACTCTACTGCGGGTATGACACGGAGCGAGTCTGTTGAGCTCGCCCGAAGGCATGAAGAGGCTCTTGGCGAGTGCCTTGGTTTCACATTCCCCCAGCGGTTCGCCCGGTCCCGGAGGGTATGCCGACTCCGGCAGGAGATCCAGCGAGACTGTGTGGCCGGCATGCCTCCCCTGGTTGACCAGCTTGCCCCACTTCTGTTGGGCTTTGCGGTAGCTCGCGGTGACGGCGTCGTGCGCAGCCAGTATATCGGGCTGTGGGGCCCTTGGAGCCTGGTCCCCCTCCACATCTAGACCCCATGGAAGCAGTTTCTATGTAGGTGCTGGGAATCTTCCATGAAAAAGTGGGGGAAGCTTCTATTAATAGCTATTTCCTACCTCCATGGAAGTAGAAATGATTTTCATGGAGGCAAAATCAATTCCGCGGAAGCTTTCGTCTACTTCCACGAAAAAAACAATAATTTTAAATCGTCATCAAAACATACCCTTCTTTATTTTTCTCCAAACATGCGTTCCGTTCTGCATACAGTATGTTTGTATCGCCCATATTGACTCCTGCTCTTATCGACCCCCAAATAACGTTTTAGTTCATTTCGATACATACCTCCAGCATTCTCTTCAGAAACTACTTGCTTCCACTGTGGCCCTACCACCGTGAGGGCGGGGGGGGCGTCGGGGTACTCGGTAAGAGAGATGTACTCGATCTCATGCATGGCCGTAGTCGTATGACCATAGACCCTCGCATCCCTGCAATGCCGAGACGGATCATGCCGGGTTTTCACCGACCAGGTAGACACTGCTTGCACCAAGCGCGAAGCGCCGTGAGGTGTCCGGCGAGTCGCACGAACGGTGAGCTGCCTCCTACTAAGAACCGCTTGTGAGGCGGACTTGCGTACGGGTGACAGCCTCAATGAGTTATATATTTCCGGTGTAGCCACTTCCAGAGACAGCAAAGGGAGTACTATGTAACTGCCTCTTGGGTGCCTTACCTTAAACACTACGTGGTACGATCATTTCCACTTGTGCGGAGAAAGGTTGCTCACCTGGCACAAATGATCGAAAGGGGGTCGGGGCGAGGGGGGGTATTCCTCAAGTCGTAACTACCCTCTATTTGACTCACGCTTTTGGCTACTTCCGTATATATATACTTCGTACATATATATCCGTTGTGTATTTGTTTGCAGATTACGACTTTATGGTTGTCGGGGCGGGCACCGCTGGTAGTATCGTCTCCGTCGAATTGGCTTGATGTGAAGGCTGCAAGGTACTCATCGCGGAACCGGGTGGCGACAACTCCTATCCAAATATCAAGAAACTTTCGGGATACTCTCAATGTTTCCGACGCTCGCAACTACGGTTTGTTGCGATGGGGCTTCCGAATCACGCCTCAAGAGCTCAAGAGGGCCGGCAGAGAGGTAGAACCTCGCGAAATTGTCCTGCTCATGGGCAATTGCCTCGGCGGGCCGCATTCCATCAACTCATGTGCCTTCGTACAGGGGCACACTTCCGACTTTGACACCATTGTTGCCGATCTCGGTGACGAGGGATGGAAGTGGGACGCGACGAAAGAGGCCAGGCAACGCATCAAGAAGCCTCTTGGCCCGATCAAGCGTGGCATCGAGCAAATCGGTGGAACCGAATTCGTCACCGCGTCGGAGGAAGTCCTGGGATTGCCGTTCAATGCTGAGTCGCTTGAAGGAGAGCAGTATGGTACCTGTGCTTCCTGCTGGACCGCCAAAGACGGAAAATCGAGCGGCATTCGCTATACCACCTACGACGCCTTCGCCAAACCCATGTCGATGTCGATGCCCCACGCCACCGATGACAAAGTAGACGTCGTCACCTTTCACCAGGCGGAAAAGCTACAGTAGTCTTTGATGGCAGCAAGGTCGTCGGAGTAATCTGCAAGAATTCTCGAGCCCACGTCTTACAAGAGACCTATGCGAAGAATGAAGCCATCCTCTCCGCAGGTGACTACAACTCGCCGAAAGCCCTCATGCTCTCGGGCGTTGGAGCCAGGGACCAGCTCGATACGCTAGGTAGAGTTGAAGGGTGTAGTTTATAACTTTCCCGATCACTATTCCGCCGTCACCTCTTGGAGTCTTGCCGAGCCCTCCGCTGATGCTCCGATCCTGTTCCCATCTCCGACCTTCAACAGTTTTGGTCCCGGAAACGAAGGGCTGCCTTCGTACTAGATGGAGATTTCTGGTAATTTTGAAGCCATCACGCCCCTTCGAACAGAGAGCGTTGGAACTGTGTGCTTGTCGTCTGCCGACCCCTCCAAGCCTGTTAAGATTGATCCTAACGTTCTCGGCTCTGCGGAAGACTTGTAGATGCACGCAGATGGATTCAAGGCCATTCTGTTTCCCTTCTTCCGGTCGCTGGTACATCAAAACTTGATCTCAGAAGAAAACTTCAAGTTAGACTGGATTGGCGTTGGGTCAGTCGACTTCGTGTGCGAGAGCACATCGACGAAGCATCACCCTACCGGTACTTGCAAGGTCGGCACGAGGATTGATGAGCCCGCCTTGGACAAGAATTTCAAGGTTTTTGAAGTATCGAATACTCGTATCATTGATGCCTCCACCCCTCCTTTAATGCGCTCGGGGAATGCCAATACCCCCACCACGACGGCCGCCATGATTGCTGTTGGCAAGATTGCGCAAGAGTATAGCAATGCCTAGTTCACGACCCCAAAGTGTTTCGAGCCACCGAGGGGTCCTCGGAACACTCCTCGATGGTGTTCGGAGTTGAGACCGTGCTGTAACCCTATGCAGCAAAGGCGGGGGACAAGTGGTACCGGGGGGTCCGTGAAGCAGCCGAGCGGTTCATGGTCAGGTGAATAAAGAAGAGGAGGAGAAGAGTAGGCAGCGCCAAGCAGCCGTCATAGGTGGCGTCCAACGAAAAGGGGGGGAGGGAAGCAACAAATAGGGGAATCGCGATCGAAAAACCAGGAAAGAGACGGCAGAGAGGGTTACAAGGTACCAGGCCGACTACTGTAGTGGGTGGAATCTGTTTACGTTACTCGCACTGCAAACTGCTGCGGCTGCTTCGATTTTTTATTGTTTTTTTCTTGTCTTGTCTTGTTTCGGTTGTTGGCGAATGAAAAGCCTGTCGCTGGTGGTGTTTTGTTTTTTTTGTTTTCTGCTATTTGTTATTTAGTGTAGTATGATCTATTCTATCCCCTCCGGGGGAGCACGACAGCGATACCACCACCTGTATCGAGGATACACCCAAAAGGCGGGTTACCTTCCTTTTCTTTTTCTCCCGTGACGTTTTGGGTCTCTTGTGCAGCATCTGCTCCGCTTCGTGTGTTCCCGACTTATGTTGCTGATGTTCGTTCGGTTGTTTGTTCGTTGTCACGGCCATTTTTCCTTTCCTCCTTTTTCCTTTCTATTTTCCGGTTGTCCCCGGAGGTAGGTAGACGATGATAGCGGGATGAACGCCGGTACCACCACATTGTACTGTATGTACCAGGGCAGTAGGAAGGCGGCAGAAGGAGGTGTCAAACCACGTGGCAAGATTTCGAGTTGCATTCCGAACCCGCGCTAGCTGCTGCATCGGTTTGTTTTTGTGACATGCTTTGCTATGCTCTCTGTTTGTGTTTGTCCATCCCAAAAAAGAACGGGGTACCTTCCCTTTCTTTTCCTCCTCGCGTATCATTTTTGGCTCATGCTCTATTCTTCCGTTGTTTTTTTGTTGTTTTTCTCGTTCATTCGATTTGATTTATTTTACCTTGTTTTTTTGTTTGTTTACTTTTTCTTGTTTCTTTTGTTTCTTTGTTTCTTTTTCTCGAAGTAATTTCCGAGTCAGTCTGACCAAAAACAAATTGAACCAAAGTTGTCCCAACCCCGGGTCCATCTGGTGGTGTCACTTGCTGCACTGACGTATTATGCTACGATGCGATCCCCCTATCAACGTAGGCATTTGATTGGACGACGCCTCCTGACTCTGTCGGTGGCCCACCCATAACTACTTGTGTTCTTAAATTACCATTGACCACCGGCCTGCTGCCGCGTTGTCTCACCCAAAATTACTACCAGGTACCATGTATACTACAGGCGTTCGGCGCGCAAGAAGAAAAATCTGGCTCAGAAACCGGCTACACTCTATCGTAGTCGGGTAGTCTTTTCTGCGTTGCCTCCTGGCAGTCCCGGCCCGGGTGTTTGCGGTCTGCATGCAGTAATTCGCTATTTTCTTCGTCTTCCACCCCCCGATCTTCACGATTTCGTCCACCGCCATGTCTGCCAACGACTTGCTCAAAGAGTCACCCCCCCCCCTCGAAGGGGGTTCATTGATAGTGAAATCGTCTGGTATTCCCGCTGTGCGTAGGTACCCCTTCAGAGTGGCCGTCGTGCGGGGAGAGGATCTAGTCGCTGCCCCCTGACGCCCGTCCGTGAGGACTGCAGGGGATTGGCGACCCGTCGTCGTGTTCCGACCAATTCTCTGGGCGGCGGAGATAGACTCCGTACCCCCACGAAACGCGCAGGATATGTTGGCTTTTCTTGCCTGTCCATGCGGCCACTGCCCCCGCTTACCTCTGCATGCAGCGTCTTACCGAAGTGAGACATAATTTTTAGCCTTTGCCGAGTACAGAACTGTGGAGGAGTACGTGGTGTAGCGCATACGCCTCTTGGTTTTTAATACGACGAGGCAGCCACCCCTCCGGGAACGTTCCCCCCGCGCCAAATGGGCCCAAATTTTCATTGACGCTTCCACCCACGCGACGGAGGATGGGGTGCCGGGCCTTCTGACGGGGACCTTTGTGCAAGGCAGGTGCGAGGCCGACCAACTGGACAAACTCCCCTCGGGGGTTTCCTCGCAATTCTTGCGACAAGCCGATTATGCGCATCCCCGACTTCTCCCAATTCAACAGAATTGTACAAATGGTATGTGTTCACAACGACGCCGGGGGTACGGCAACAGTCACGCCCAGCCATTTTCCGGCGATGCGTTCGAGCGTGAGAAAATAAATGATAGCCATTCCGCGTCGAGGGCGGTGTGCAGCAGGCAGTGCAGTTTGTCCAGCTTGCCCTCTGGGGGGTCTCCGAACGTGGCAGTGTCCGAGTCGCACGGCTTCCCCAGGCGCCTTTGCACTTTGCCGGTCGTAGGCCACACTTCGCTATACCAACAAGAAGCACCCGCACACCATCGACACAACAAGCATTTGGACGTGAATGGCCTCTGGTGCGATCGGCCGCTACTGTTTCGCAAGCTTTCCACGTGTGCTCTGAAAGTTCGCCCTCGAACCTACCAGACACAGCAGTAGGTCGGTTTCCACTGTAGGTTCATATTTCCTCGTGCCCAAGGATCATGCTATCGTTTTACAGCAGTCTATTCCTGATTCTGTCTGAAAATGAGGTGATTAGCTCCAGGTCCGTCCATTACCCACTGTAGAAAACCTCGCCAAACTACTGTAGTAGTCATAAACGAGTGTTAGGTGTAGTCTGCTGTCTCGGCTAGTATTCCGGGTTTTGCACAAAGGGGTATTTGCTTTCTGCTCTCTTGTACCGGTAAGAGTTGGTTGTACCTTTTCCCTTCTGTTTTTTTGCTGCTCGCTTGATGTCTACTCACGGTTCTGCGACCGAGCGCGTGGGATGTAGCCGTCCATCTCCTCCCGCACCGCGCGAATGTGAAAATGCAATGAAAACTCATGAACCCTCCTTGGAAGCACCATGACACCCCATGAAAGCGCCATCGAAGCACCGTGAACGCCCCGTGGAAGCACATACGCCCCCATATTGAACCATGAAAGGCTCTTGAAAGCGCACCCACCTTCATCCAAGCACTATGGAAGCACGATGAAAGCATGACGAAATCTAGAAAGCACCATGAAGGTACTACGAAAGAACATGACCCCTGGAGTGGCAGAAAATGGTGCCGTGATCGCCGTAGCGGACAAAGAAGATGCGGTGCCCGCCGGACGGGGGGTGAGGATGCTGCACCCTCTGGGGTTGCGGCCGCCCGAGCTGATATCATTTTGATACCAACTATTTACAGCTCAACTTGCACCCAATCGGTGTCGGTGTGAGAAGGGTTGGACCTCACCGTGTCCAAGGGCATCTTCAATGATGTCGCCGATGTAAACGTAAAACTACCTGATAGCGTTCAAGGCCGTGGCAGCGGTCGGCACAGCGCGATCTAAGAAACAGAAAGCCGCCCAGGTAGTGCTGCCATCACAACTTTTTTAGTTGATTCGCTCACAAAGCCTCCCATACAAGCGTCGGGTTGCTCCCCCACTCGGTCAAGATGGACCGGCCAGGAGCCCCTTTCCCGCACGAATGGTCGGTTCAGGCGAAGGCGCCCCGCTCCAGGCCCCCGAAAAATGGACCTCGCCGGGGTTAGAATCTGGATGGGATCGGCCCTCCCGCAGAGAGAGATAGATGCCCATCCGCATGTCCGGGGGCGTGAACTATCCACCCTCTATCTCTGCACGCGACGGTGGACACCACCGCTTCTACGCTACCCACGAATATTGCATGCGCGACGTTGTGGTCATTTGGCGCCCTTCATATCGCTTTGCACAGAGACAATTCTCCGTTTCACGGTCGAAGACACTCCCTCATCCGTGCGGCAAACAAATGTTCACCACGGAAATAGGCCGTATTTCCGTCTCTTCCGCGATCACCAGACTCTACAACACACCACGCGTGTCCGATCCTTGCCCTCACAACCAAATATGGATGAGAAGCCCGTACTTTCGATGCCACCGTGTGGAAACGCGAGTGGAAAAGTTCGGGTTCACCGGCTCCTACAGTACACCAAACCAAGATCCCGTACGATCGCATCTTTGGGATGTCGGGGCCAGAAAACTCGTGGAGGCTAGCCCTTTTTACCTTTGATGGGGAATCGGCTACAGGGCTAATGACCTATCTGCACGACATCCGCCCTTGTGGAGCGGTCTACATTTTATGGGCAAGTCTTTGCAAACCACGCAACGTCTCTTCCGCGACCACACGCCGCCCCCGGCATTCCATTAGCACATGTCTCCTCGCCAGGACATCTAGTCTTGACAGATAAAACGTGTTTTCGAAGTGGAGCCTTCCACACGGCAGCCACCGAGCCCAAGTAACATGTTAGCGGCCACCTTCCCCTCGACTACGGCGGCAAAGTCCGTGCTGGGGTATCGGCAAACCCGCCACTCTGGCCAGCACACGCCCACGTTTTCTGCACAAGGGCTTTATCTCAAATGCGGGTGTAGTGACGATGGAAGACTCTCCTTTTACCAATACCAAGATTCACAGCGACCGGGCCGCTGCATCACCCTCTTTGATATGGACTGGCTGCAGATTTCCATCAACAGCCATGCTTAAAGACTGTGAAAACTGCAGGTCGCTGAAACGCGTCCAGCTGTCGCGTTCGAGAAGCACATCATGGTCCATGGCCCCGGACGGAACGACGTACACCTGCACTTCGAGTGATAATGTCGGCCGGGCGTTGTGGAAGAACCGAACGCTTAAACAAACTGCACTGGAGCTCTGGAGGGGTGGGGGGTTGCCGACGGCAGAGGCCGTTCCTAGCCTGGGCGAGGACCGTGTCCCAGGAGACATCACACTATCACACACGGAGCAACGTGGAGCCGCAGTTTTGATTTCCCATTCATTGGACCCCGCTGGAAGATTCTATCTCCTTTATGCGGATGATGCTGATAGTTTGCTTTTTCACGACCAACAACTCGTTGTAGCCATTTTGGTTTGAAGCAGGGATGCTCCAGCCCTGGCCGGATACTACCTCGTCGACACATTGCACGTTACCACCGAATTTCCGGCTGACGAACACGTTGGCGAAACCTATTGCGGGTTCATACCCTTAGCCGTCGCCACGGAGTTATCAACCGGAACGTTTTCTCCGCGCGTCCTTCTGCCCTCTGCTCAGGCGTGCTTGTCGAGGCTGTCCTACTCGATATCCTATCCGTGTCACTTTCCTGTGACACTAGGCGCGCCCCCGCCATCTTATTGTCCTAGGCGAGGTAACAGCCAAAGAAGACGCAGGCGAGGCGTTTGATAACTGTAACTGCATCGATAACGTTGACGAACCACCCTGGAGCAGCATGGCTCCTCTGTGGCATGGCCAACCACTCGAAAAGAGGACTTGGCGCGCAAAAAGCTGTGGAAGGCATCGTGACGTTGCACGCCGTTACCTGATGGACCAAAGACACGAGAACGGGTGAAGAAAATGATTGACGGGCCCGTGCGGGCAGTGTATCGTACCGCAGGAAGTTCCTGCGTGATATGTGGCAAAACGAATACGCCCAATAACCTCTCTTCTCAAAACGGCAACATAATTTCCTCTCCACTTGCAAGTACACCCTAAAATCTGGAACATGGCAAGGGCGGTACCAACGCGAACGCCGATTTCCTCTCTCACCTGCCATTCAACTGCCTGCGAAGGAGCGCGATCTTAGCGACCGCAGCTGTTCAGCCTCGTCCAGCGAAAGAACGCGTTTATCCCCCTCGGCTTGTGACGTATCCTCCTCGGCGGACCCTCTACCACGTGTGCCGGCTTTGATGGACAGGTGCCCTCCAGCGCGAGCGTCGGATAGCCCCAGTTTCGCCAGCACGGGCCCTGAATGAGGGCTGACAATCTATGAGGGCTGACAATCTATATGCTCTGTACGAAGAATTTCCGTGGCTGCCCGTGCCTCCCCGCACATCGCGCTCCGAGGCTCCAACCGGATTTTTCCTTCCAACACGTGTTCAGACGATTATTTCGCCGCTTCCGTGTTTGTGATGCCCGTTTCATCCTCGTCTAGTCCAACGGGTGATACATACCCGGTACATCTTAGTAGACGTACCGCTCGGCGTTCCCACCTTCTTCCCCGTTGTGGAGAAAATCAGCTTCGAAATTTGTCCGAGGGGTGGGTGTGTCAATATTAATATGCGTAGGGTGTTATCACGTCACACGTGTTGTAATATACGGTGCTATGTGTACCTGAGCCCGTGAGTCCTTAATGAACTACTATTAATAGGGGTAAGGGTAGATGTAATTTATTACTTGATGACAGTAGCTCGCAGTGCGGTTGTTTAGGGGTGGCAATAGAGGGAAACGGTACACAACTAACTAGTATATTATCATATACTAATATTTGATTGTTATTATTCCATCGGTCATCTGACAATGTTATCTTTCTTATTTAATTGTTAAATAATACGCCTGTGCAGTAGTTTGATTGAGTTAAATTGAAGTATAGGGCTTCAACACCGGCCGCTCCCGAGCTCCTGCGGACCCCCGAAGACGGCGCGGCCGTGCCGCGCCTCACCCACTCTGCAGCCCTCGAGATCCCGGCGAAAGAACGGCCTCGCCCCCGAACTCGGCGAGCGAGGATTTTGGAAAGTGGGTCTCGTGAAGGCAGGAGCAATCTCTAGTCAGACCTATCGATTGGCTCCGCGTTAGGGCGCTCGACTCCGGGAGGCAGAAACCTGGGTTCGATGCCCCCATACCCTATGTTTTTTATTTTAAGGTGGGTGAGGTGAGTAATTGTATGGGTTTCAGTGTTACGTTTTATGGTTTTAGTTATGGCGATCGTATGGGTTTGATTATCACTTCATTTTACCGCACAGCAGTACTTTGGCAGAGCGCTCGACTCTGGAGGGCAGAAGCATGTTTTCTTTGAGTTTATTTTTTCCAAGTGGGTGCATGGTGGGTGGGTGGGTCCATTGGTACATACATGTATGAGTGTTTTCGTGCCTGTGGATGGTGGCTGGTATTCCTTCCGCAATAGTTTGTTTTTGTCCGCTTTACCGGCCCCGCTCTGGCATAATTCAACGTACCACTACTACAACTGTTACAGTTGTTATATGGTAACCCGCTACTACGCACGAGGCATCATATATACCAGGTATGTTGTATGACGCATAGTATATGGCGTGTGTTTTTTATATGTACTCACGCGCGGTCCGATCGTCCCCCATCTTCTATTATACCTGGTATGCATTTATTGATACCGCCATCTGATAAGGGCAGCATGAACTTTAACATATTTAATGGTAAGACACTTTGCATATACCTCCCCAAATATCGTACACTTTCATACAGGTCGGAGTGCGCTATAGCACGAGCATTCACTTTTTTAATATAATCACGAAATGAGGTGGGGAAAATCATCTTCACCGCCATCTCGACATAGCTCAGCCCGGTAGAGCGACAGACTGTAGTGGTTACCGTGGTTATCTGTTGGTCCTTGGTTCGAATCCGAGTGTCGAGATTTTTTTCTCTTCGCCCGCCTGCTCGCGGTTCCGACTATTGCACCCACCTCCTATTTACCGCAACGCCAAAAATATGGTAAGCAACACCCCAACAACACAACAACACATACATGCGTGAATGCCCTCCCTCCCCTCTTTTCGTATTGGGACCTGGACCTCCCAGGAAAGAAGAAATAGGCACTCGTATACCACCAGTAGTCGGGAGGAGGAAGAAGAAAATGTACTGACGTGCCCTTGTGGCAAAGCAAAAGAGAGCAGAACTCACATTGCGGGAGAATGTGAAATATACAAGGAGGAGCGGGATGTGTCGGAGGAGATGAGGAAAAAAAAGATGGACGTACGTGATATGGAGAAGTTTAGTACACTGGTAGAAAATAGCGAAAAAACGATCGCTATCCTAGGAATTGGGTGGTGGTCACCAAAGGCGAAACAGGAAAGGGGTGCGTGTGCGGTCAATGGTCAAATGACTAAGGCAAATAGCAACAACTGAGTACGCCCCCTTGCCGCAAGGAACGCTAACGCTGTTTCTTCCCAGCCTGTCCCTCCACTACATTTTATGGCAACACACCGAACTTGAGTTGGGCAACCGCGTTTGCCCCAACGGCCACTGTCCAGGCCAAAGCTACGCTGGGAACTATGTTTCCTTTTGTCTCTGCCCCTTACCGTCGCCTCCACGGACATCGCCATGTCGGCGGTACCCCTTCCTGCTCTCTCTGTCCCCCCAGACTCAGTTGGGCGTGCAATGGGCTTCCCCGGGCGCCACTTGTTGTTGTGTTTCGTCTAGCCTCGCGTATCGCCGGGACCAAATTCGCTCCCCCTGCGAGCAAGCCGCGACAGCCGTGGGCTACATCGCCTTCCGGCGATTTGTCTACGCGCCCCATCGGCCCTACTTCTACCGTGCCGATCCAGCACGCCAACGATGTCGCCGAATCACTTTCACCCTTGCTCGGCGTGCTCCCTCCCGATGCACCTTCGGGCGCCAGCACTCCAGCCGCCCTCATCGGGATTTCCATATGGGTGGGCAGAAATCGAACTGTTCGAATCTGTCGAGCGACACTCGCGCAACGACTGGGCGCGTGAACAGGGCGGGCGCCGACCCGACCGTTCTCGCCTCCATTCGGTACCTTCAGCGACACTCAGGAATTCATCAGGAATTAATCAGGAATTCCCCCGGTTACCGGACGACTTTTTCCTCCCTATTCAGTCGCACAAACGCCCCTCGTTGTAAGGGTGCCTCCATACGGACGACGACGACGACGGAAGGGAGCAAAACAACACTATTAATAAGAACAACAATATCAGTAACATTCAAAACAACAATAACTGCCTACCTCGCCTTCCCCTCGCCGTCTTGGGGTAAAACCCTACATCCCACATTTCCAGAGCCTCATTTCTCGTGTGGAACGCCGAACAATAGCAACACCCCCCTCCCCCCCCCCGGAGTTGGAAAAGGGGGGGAAGGGGGGGTACTCCTTAATTGCTTGCCGTAGTCATTTGACCTCACACATCCTTTTCGAGACGGAGCAATAGTGGGGGGGGGTGTACTCGATAGGGGATATGTACTCGATCTCATGCATAGCCGTAGTCGTATGACCATAGGCCCTCGCATCCCTACAATGCCGGGACGGAGCATGTCGGGTTTTCACCGAGACCACAGGCAGGCATTGCTTGCACCAGCGCGAAGCGCCGTGAGGTGTCCGGCGAGTCGCATGAAGGGTGATCTGCATCCTACTAAGAACCGCTTGTGAGGCGGATTTGCATCAGAGGGGGGGGTTATCGGCATATATACATATATATATATATACCTGGTATATATATATACCTGGTATATATATTAATATATATAATGGTATATACTCCGGAGTAGATAATATATATTTCATCCGTTTCAGGTGCCAAGTTTATTTAAACTCACCTCTGATGTGGTGATTGTAGCACCACCAAAACACGCTGCTGGGGGGACCTACGGCTGTTGTACCTGGCATGTGCCAAGCAAAGTACAAGCAGAGTATAATAATCCACACTGAAACACACGGAGTAAACCGGGTGACTGTATCCACTGTTTTGTAATACCCAACCACTCCCACATGACACAAACACAACTATAATATAATCCATTTTTGTAGTGAGTGTAATCATAGCAGCGCATCGTAAATTACTGTCCAAAAGGTGAAAGACATCATTTACGTGTAGAACTACAACTATTATTATTATACTCGTACAACAAACAACAGTACAGTAGTTACTACCACTCTGTAGACAGGGAGAAGTAAGTGTGATGTGAGATCTGTATGTGTGTACTGCAGTAGGTATGTACCTGGTACCCCTGGTATGTAAAACCTGCAACACATCGGACAGATCAGATCCCGTGATCTAAATATTTCAGGGCAGGCGTATCCCTGATATACTGCTGCTGCTGCTGCTGCTGTGTAGCAGGTACCGCGGTATCGGGTAGTACTCTATCAATGATCTACACGGTGGTACGTTCCATACTGACTCGTATCAATTATACCGAAACGTGCTTGTGGGATCTGTATGATACATACAACACGGCTCTTTTGCTCATCTTTTCACAACAAACAGCAAATATAGGAATTGTCCTGACTGTAGGTGATCTACTACTACGGGGGACCATAGTTAATAGGACCAAATATTGTTAGCAAAAATGGATAAGTATGTAGGTTTTTATGTATACCATACGTCCTATTAACTACGGTCCTCCGTAATATTAATATCTGTAGATCGTGACCTGTCCGATGGGTGAATATTATTCAGGGTTCACCTCGGTACCACTTTTTTTGGCCGTCTCAGAAGGTGCGGTATTGCAATACGGCGGTACTTTTTTCGGTGGTTCCCGGTTTTCTCGTTTCTTGACGGTTCCGACTTTGGCGGTTCCCGGTATATCCTAAATCTGGCGGTACTTTTTTCGACGGTAATGCAATACGGCGGTACTTTTTTCGGCGGTTCCCGGTTTTTTGTTTCTTGGCGGTACCGACTTTGGCGGTTCCCGGTATATCACAAATTAGGCGGTACTTTTTTTGACGGTAGTGCAATACGGCGGTACTTTTTCGGCGGTTCCCGTTCTTTTTGTTTTGTTGCCGGTACCGACTTTGGCGGTTCCCGGTGTATCACAAATCTGCCGGGAAATCGCCAAAATACCGGGACCGTCGCCCAGGGCGGTACTTTATTTTTTCATGACGGGAAAAGTACCACTATTTTCGTATTCTGTATTATCGTATTATGTATTATCAACCACATAACTTGTACTTGTAGTCCCCCCCCAAAGAGCACACATACACACATCCCCCCATTTCCCATTTTTCAACCTAACCTATTAATAGTACGAGCTCTCCCCACCTCTCGCCCGCAAGAGCTGCTCTGATATGATTGATTATGAATAGTCTACCGGTAGTTTTCACGTATACTGTATACTACAACAACTCGTGATATCTACTTGGTGGCAAGGTCAACCACCACGTTTGCCCTCTTCTCCTGCGCCGCCTCCGACTTCTGTGCAGCCTTGGCTACCCTAGCTCGCACCAGTGCGTTTGCCGCGTCCAACTCGCGGACCTCCTTAACCATGTGCCTGTTCAGCAGAATGAACTTCATGCGCTCGACCTTACTTGCAAGCATCTTGCTGCGCAGGGTTCACCTCGGTACGCTCGGCCTGACAGCTGGTGGCCTCGACTCCATCATACAACCGAGCCAAAAGCGCGAGATACGGCATTTCCGCCGGAGACGTGACCTTGCCCGTCGTCGGGCATACGCTGTCACTGCCCCGCTGACTCCGAAACCCCAGAAGGTTGAAGTCATCCACGTCGATTTGGTCGGGCTCCGCGAAGTACACCAACGCCTCTCTCGCAATCAGCACGCGCCGCCCGGCGACGCTAGTCTGAGACTGGGCCCCACCGCTGCCAGCACCAGCACCAGCACCAGCACCAGCACCAGCAACAGCTGCAGCCACACGTGCCGCGCGCCGCTCCTCCATCCTCGAAGGCTTCTTCCTCTTGGGCGCAGGCTCCGCGAGCTCCTCTACCGGCGCAGGCAGAGGCGCAGGCGACGGCGTGTCCTCTTCCACGAACTTCTCGATCAGCGCCTTCAATTCCTGTTCGGCCCTGGTTCTGAGGGCTGCAGAGCCGTTCACGAGGTGGTCGCCGTCGAGAGACTTCCGCCTAGGGTCGAGCAATGCGCACATTCGCTCCACAATCAGCGAGGCCTTCCCCACGCCCTTTTCTTCCATCACCTCTAGCAGGACCTGATGCACGTCTTGCGCCTCCACCGTCAGGTCTAACACGCCCATCTGTTCCGTGGGGACGCCGCCCGCTGGGGTCGGCAACACGGTGGCGTCCGGCACCCGGATCGGCTGCTTGTCCTCGTTCAGCATGTCGATCACCTCGTGCATGAGGAACATCGCCTGGCTGATGTGGGTGTCCTTGGCTCCTTGCAACCGTATCGTGGCCTCGGAGACTTCGTCGAGGATACTGCACACCTCGTTCGTGACAGTCCCCTCGTGCGATGTCAACTTCCGCGCGTTGTTCTGGAGTTGTTGCCGGAAGTACTCGATGATCGCCTTCTTCAAGCCCAGAAGGCGCACCATCATCTTGAACTGGCTGGTCCACCTTGTTTTGCAAGGGGGGTCGTGGGGGGTGGAAAGGGTGCGCGGGCCGGCAATACAGTGAGCGGAGGTGTCGATTTTATTTGTTTTCTACGCGGTGATATCCAATGTAGACAAACGACACCGGACATATCAGGCCTCAAGCAGTGCAAGGCATTGAGTTTTGAGTTTTTGAGCAAACTTCCAATTTTAAAGACAACGTAAAGCCTTTCTGTTAAACGTACACCTGAAAACACACCACTATCTCTACATCTAATAAATTAGCAAGTGATTGAATATGAGCATTGAACAAAGAACTTAGTTGCAGCGAAACGAGTACCAGTACCAGAGAAGGCGACCAAGCACAACGCGAGCATTGCAACATTCAAAATTCCAAAATTCAAAACTCCAATTTCTATTCACCTCGTGTCGTTCCTCATGATGAGCTCGTAGACGTCTTGGAAATCCTCCTCAAGCTGCCTTTGGATCTCCTTCAGCTTGTCGTTGTTGACGGCGGAGTGGCTCTAGACACCGACACATGCTGCGAGCTTCTTCATGAGGTCGCCCATCGCTTTGTTCTTGCAACGCGCCGCAGATCCCGCAAAGCCCAGACTCCACAATACCGCGGAGTTGACGCGGTGGCTGTTGCACTTGACGACCTCCACGCCCAACGCCTCGCACGCGTTCTCAACGTTTC
This sequence comes from Nereocystis luetkeana, assembly GCA_031213475.1. Lineage (NCBI taxonomy): Eukaryota > Phaeophyceae > Laminariales > Laminariaceae > Nereocystis > Nereocystis luetkeana. The sequence goes on from JARUPZ010000006.1 coordinate 6,518,027, forward strand.
CTCCTCGATCCACCGTGAACGCCAGGAAGACGTCCTTAGGCTCCACTGACTCCCCCATAAACTCCACGAAGTACTCCGAAATCAGCTGCGAATTTAAAAATTACAATTTACGACCGTGAACAAAGCAACGAAAACAATACCCAACAGCAGAAAACAGAAGAAAAACTAAAACAAACTAAAACAAGCAAACGAACAACAAGAGAACGTCAGCTGAACAGGGCCAACACAAAATGGCCAAACCAACAATGACCAAAACAAGCGCCTCACCCCTTCAGCTGTGTGCGTGCCGGGAAAGGCTCGTGTTGCAAGCGCGAGGCGGGAAACTTCGCTGCCACCCTCCCGTACGTACGACACGGAGAAGGTGATGTACTCCTCGCCGGCTGCAGTCATGAGATCTAGCTGGGCACCGAGGAAAGCTCCCGAATACCCCACGGCCAGACAACCCTCGCGGAGCGCACGCAATTCGTCCACGGCGGTTGCTTTCACTCTGTCGTGAAGGGTGTCCAAGTACTTGTCGAAGGTTTCCCTCGCCATCGTCGTGTTCACGTACTCCGGGGACAATCGTAGGCCTACGAAGAGCTGGAAGCCATCGTCAAACCGCATGTGCTCAGGCCTCAAGTTGATGCAGCACCAGATGACAAAACGGAGGTCGGCCATGGCTCTCCTGCTCTTGTCCATCGGCGGTGTCACATAGGACAACAAAGGCCCTTGGCTCGATGCACCGGCTGATGCATGCCCCGCTGTGATAGTGAAAATGATAAAAACATAATGGTAGAAAAATATAAAATATTCAAGAGGGGACGATGGAGGATGCAGTATATGATTCGCAACGTGCCAGCTAAGTTCATATCAATTAGAACTACACTACACATAAATACCAGTGAAACATAAAATACCCATATCGAAGTAATACTAATAATGTAAGAATATAAGAATATAATAATATAATAAAGCGGCCGCCGCCGACTACCGTGAGCGTTTTGCCGCGCACGCCATCCGACCGAGGGATATCATGCTCCGACTCCCAAATCAGAGGATCTACATCTCACCACAAGCCCAAGAGTTTCTGGCAGGCCTCCATGCCGAATGGGAGGAACGCCTGACTAGGTGGACCCTCGGGGTCCGAAATGCATTGGAGGCAGGTGACGTGGTGCCTCCTTTTCCGACGGCAGTGGCAGACACGCCAGGAGGGGCAGGTCAGGCGCTGGAGAGCGGGCCGTTAATAGGGGGGCATAACGATCAGGGCGGCACTGCTGGAAATGCCACAGAGAACCGTCAGGCCGCGGGGGACAGGGACGCTACGTCAGCGGGACAAGTGGGGACCCCCCGGACAACATCCAGCACAGCCCTGGCCAGGTGCACCCTCGGGGTACTAAACGTGCGGGAAGCAGGTGATGCGCTACCTCCTCTTCCGACGGCAGAGTGGACCCCCGGGGCCCAAAATGCGTTGGAGGCAGGGGACGATTTGCCTCCTTTTCCGACGGCGGCGGTGTCCACAACGGAGGGAACGGTCCCGGCGGCGGAGAGCGGTCCGCAAACTAGGGGGCAGGTGGAGCAGGGAGGAGCTGCTGGGAGTGCCGTAGAAAGCCGTCACACCGAGAGGGGTAGGGATGCCGCGCTAGCGGGACAAGTGGAGATCCTTTAAGCGAGGCCCAGTACCGTCTCTGCAACATTTGCGGGAGCAACGTCCCCTAGATCAACTGGAAGCGAATCGCCCTCGCGCGAGGGCGGCCAAGATGGGATGGAGGCAAAGGTTGGAGGTTCCTGTCCAAGTGCTGCGCGGCCTCTGCCCCCGGCGGCCGAAACGACACCACCGGGAGGAGAAGCCCTGGCGTCGGAGGGTGACTCGCGGATAGGGGGGCAAGTGGATCAGAGAAATGCTGTTGTAGTAGCGATGGCAAACCTTCAAACAGCCAGAGACAAGGATGTCACGCCATCGGGACGCTTGGGGGTCCCCCTGACACCATCCGGCGCCACCCCAGCAATAGCTGGGAATACTTCCTCTGAACCTGGTAGCGCAGCCAGGGAGGGGGGGGGCACAGGAGGCGGACGAGGTCGACCGCGTGGGTCTAGGAGGGGGTCACGAGCGACAAGCACTGGGAGAGAGGCCGTCACGAACCGGGGAAGAATCCCTCGACCCGGCGGCAGTGAGCCACCCTCGGTTCCTGAACCGAAAGGGGGCAGCGAGTCGCCCCCGACGCCCGGATCGAGAGGGGGCAGCGAGCTTCGTTCGGATCCTGGATCAAGAGGGGGAGGTGGCGAAGAGAGAGAACTCCCCAGGGAAGGAGAAGGTGGCGAGGGGGGAGGATCAGCATCGGGGGGCGTAGGGCGACTCCGTGTATCCATTGGCACCAGTCAATACGGCGTGATGTGCGGGGGATGCCGAGCGGCAGTTGCTCGGGGGCACTGAGTCATAGGGCTGCCATGTGGAAACCAGCACGTTATGCACGCGCGGTGTGTGGTGGAAGCTATTCGAAGGAGTGGGTCACACGCAAACTCATTCGCGCTACACGAGGGTGCACAGCCCGCCATGGGAGACGGGAATCACTGAAGGCAGCAGTTCAGGCTGATCCTGGACTCCGGGTTACGGTCGCAGGACTTGGAGGAAGGCCGGACAACAACTACGATGAACGGGGGAAGAGCTTTGCTACCCGTGGGACCATAATTCTTTAGGAATAGCAGGGCCACTCGATGATGTTTCTCTCGAGCATCTCCAACAACGTTTCATCACCGTTGTTAAGGTGCAGCCGGGGCTAGCTACTGCCCATGCCAAGCTTCTCACCCACGTGCTCGGTCTCCTGAACCACGCCCTCGTAGCGCATCGGCTAAACAGACACTCCGAGACGCCGAGTTCGCTCCTGAGGGCCATCAAGCTGTGGTACATAGTGCCAGCACTGCTACACTCGCAGGACAGCCGCGTGAAGCGACGCGAGAGATTCGCGTCCATCGAACGTGGTGACATCACGCTTATTCTCCCGTGGTTGATGGAGTACACCAGTCGAGCATCGACACGGCGCAGGGGCCCAACCTACGAAGCCACAGACGCGGCTAAGTACGAGAGAGCGTCGTCAGCCTGTCGCCACTCGGGCGGGGTGTCAGTGGCAGCACGCGGTCTTCTCGCGGAAGCTCGAGCGCCCGGCGACGAGGTGACATGGGAGCGGGTGAAAGCTAAATTCCCGGGGGAAGACCGTGCCTCCATCTCCGAGTCGGCAGTGGCAGTGGTGGCAGCAAGCTCTACGGAACCGGAGGAAGGGAGTGTTCCCAACTGGCGTTCAGAGCAAGAGTTCGATTCGCAGGTGGCCCTCGACGTAATCAACTCCCGGAATACGTTATCAGGCGCGGAGAGTGACGGTCTACGCTTCTCACACCTGCAGTCGATCATGAGGACCGGCTTCGGTCGCGAGAAATTTGGAGCTAGCATCGAGGCCCTTTGGAGGCGGATCTTCGACGACTCCGGTGCATTCCCGCCGGAATTCTGGCAGCTCTTCTTGCAGTCCAACCTCGCTGCCTTGGGGGGAAAATGTCGCCCCGTATGTGTAGGTATGACATGGAGACAACTTCTCGCAGCTGGGACGATGCGGCAGTGGCGGCCACGGCTGGAAAAGATTAATCGTGAGGCAAGGCAGTTTGGGGTAGGGGTTCGAGGGGGGGTGGAGCAGGTAGCTCTACGCGCCCGGGTGCACCATGAGGCAAGAAACTGGCTCATCCTTACTGACTGTTCCAACGCCTTCAACACTGTAAAGCGGACGGCAGTACTTGCCGAGGCGGCCACTTGCGTGCCCGCGCTCACGCCGTTCATTGCTAAATGCTACGGCGAGAGGCCCGCCCCGACGTTCTTCCAGATTGATTCGGGGGAGCGGCGTAAAATTGACTGTTCCAGTGGAGTGCAGCAAGGGGATGCCATGGGCCCGGCGCTGTTCTGCATGCCACCGCTGTCAATACTCAAGCGGGTCCGTGAGGAGTTCGAACCCCGGGGTGTTGAAGCCTTTGCCTACCTCGATGACGTCAGCATCGGTATGTCAGAGATCACACCGGACACGGTGAGTGTAGTGCCCTGTCTCCAGCACGAGCTGTGCGAAATAGGCATTGCCATTAACCCCAGAAAGACGGTTGCTTTGCCTCCCAAAGGGCATATGCCTACGTCGGAAGAGATAGCATTTCTGAGGGGCATCGGTGTTCGCATTGCGGAAGGGGGTGGGGTAAAGGTGGTTGGCGTGCCCATAGGCACTGATGCATTCGCGGTGAACAGCGCCGTGGAGATAATCCGAGATGGGGGAGCAGAGCAACTCGCGTGCATCCTGCCGCGCATGCTGGACAAACAGTCGGCGAACCTCATCGCCACCAGTTCAATGGTGCAGCGGACCTCCTACATTGAGCGGGTAATGGACCCGGAGCTGTCACTACCCGCGTGTCAGCGGGCAGACACTAGCGCAATGTGGATGCTCGAGCGCCTTCTCGAGCTTCCAGGGACAGCGGACGAATCGCCGTTCTTTGCGGACGGATGCCCGGCGAACCGGTTGACGCTACAGCCGCACCAGAAAGCGCAGGCGAGCCTCTCCACAGGGGCCGGGGGGTTTGGACTGTTGTCGGCTGAATCAAGGAGAATGTCAGCGTCCATCGGGAGCTTAGTGGCGACGGTGCCAGAGGTCCTCGCCGACCTCTCCGGTCAATTAGGGGAAAAAGTCCGAAGGGAGTTGCCCAATTCGGACCTCGTTCGCCGCATATGGAGCAGCGTCAGGGACCTTCGCGATATCCATGGGGTATCGGAGGAGGCAATGGCAAACGTAATCCCGGAAAGTTGGCGGAACAGGGCGTTCCGCGCAAGCGAGGAAGGAGGGACAGAACAGTACGATGTGGAGGTACTGCCGGCGCATGACCCCCAAACGATTAGCTCCCACAAGGCGCAATACAAGCTGGGGCAGCAGATCAACCGGGTACGGTACCAACGGTACGTTGCTTCTCTGGACCAGCTCCCCGAGGTAGCAGGCCCGTCGGATCGGGACGACGTGTTCGGGGGGACGGAAACCAGAGGTCTTGCCAAGGCTCGGCAACGGCGCCTATCGGGACCAGGCGCTGTCGCCTGTTTGCGTGCAAGGCCCGTGGACATGGCACGTATCATACCGGCTTCTGAGTTCGTGTCTATGGGACGGCGCTTCCTGGGAATGGAGGAGCCCATAGCGGCGAGGTGCCCCTGCTGCGAAGCGACGGATGTCACCACACGTCACGCGCGTACATGCCACCGAGCAGGCGCACAGGTTAACCAGCATCAGCCGCTAGTCCACGCGCTGTCTCGCACCTTTAAGCGGTTGTCCATCCGCCATCAAATGGAAAGCGGAGCGCCCTTCAACGCCGACAGAAACCTCCGCATGGGCATAGTGATCGAGAGGGGAGGCCTCCGAAACGCTACGTCGTCAGAGTACCGCAACAAGGCGATACTCCTCGACATCACGCATGCAGACCCCCAAGCGAAGGTCCACATGCGGGCTGGCAGCGCTGATCGAGACGGATCAGCCGCTTCCACTTCTGAGGCGCGAAAGCGCAACCACTACGCTCGTGCAGGACAAGTGTCCTTCGACGAGCGCAGCCATAAACTTGTCACCCTCGCGGTGGAAAGCTTTGGACGCCTCGGGAAGGAAGGTAGCGATTTCATCGACCAGCTGGCGGCGAGCATCGTTGGAGGAAGGGACGGGGGATCTTTAGCAAGAAAAGGGGTTTGTAAGGAGCACCTTTTCCAGGTCATATCGGTGACTACCCAGGTCGCGATCTCGCGCAGAGTGCACCGATATAAGCTCGCCCTGCGAGACCGCCAGGCCGCCAGGGGGAGAAGGGAGGAGGAGGGAGGACTACTTCCCATGGCGTGGGGGTGGAACGCAGATGCGGAGTAGGAAGCATGGCGTGTAGATACATAGTAGGTAAAAGATCTCGGTAAATGGTGGGGGTGCATATTCAAGTGAGTACACGCAGGGAAGTGTGATGATATGGCCGAGGTAAGGGTAAGGGACGCAGGTGTTTTCTGGCAGCTGGGAAGCAGTGCTTCGCTTCTTCTTATATAGATCTTCTTTATTGATGACTAGAGCTGAGGAGGTGCTCTGGTAGAGAAGTGAGAGGTAGGGGGGTGGGACTCGACGCTCAGATATACTCGTCCCACCCCACGCTACAAGCTCTCCTAAATTCCTCTTATCTAACGTACTCCTAAATAACTTTCCTATGGCTACCGAACGTTCTTCTGCTAATATAAGAACTTCTCACTTTACGATCCTATCTGCGTTAAGGAACATTACTCTTGTCTGACGGCCTATCCGCCTTAGAGAACATTCCTAAAAGACGGTTGATCTCAACTACCGGAATATCCGCCGGGTTAATCCATTCTTTGGATTATTCTCGTATTCCTCAGGCTACGAAACTGCCGACTATATTATCTATATCTATAGCCCATGAGCACTCGATTCATATCACATTAGCCCACCCTGAATAGTCGTATATGCAGACCACAAGATGGTCGAAGGATGATGACAAAGTTCATCCCAAAAGACCAGGAAAAGGTGGTCGAAGATGCGGCTATTCGAAACAAAAGAAATGAGGCTATAGATCCCCCCACACCTCGTCATAAGACCCAAACACTGCGAAGGGGTGTTTACTTAACACTGCGAAGGGGTGTTTACTTAGAACAACCACTTAAAGGTAGAGACCGAAGGAGAGGAAGAAATAACTCAAAGCGGAAGCGAAAGCAGAGAAAGGCAAAGCGAAAACCGAAGAAAGAAGAAAGAAAACAGGAGACAGAACAAAAGCCGAAGCGAAGGCTGAAGAAGAAAACTAGTACCGAAGTGAAGGCGAAAGAAGGGCGCACAAAAAGATGCGAACGGAGGTTGGTCGCCGAACCGGGTTGGCAAACTAGGAAACTCGCGAAAGGAGGCAGTGCCCGCAATACAAAAAAACACATATGTATCTGGTAGGAGTAATGCCTTGTCTTGTGTCGGAGGTCCTAACGTGGTAGACATCACTCAAGAGAAACGGGGCACTGCTAAAGTGCAAAGAGGGTTGCGTACACTAGGGGCTATTAAAACCGGGAGACGGAGCGAACAACGCGGCGTCTGGGAGGCCTCTTCGTGGTATGAACTATACCAGCAAACGTAGCAAGGTATTTTACTCAACAAGAAAAACTCAAGAAGATCCGCAAGAAGATTGGCCTAATGCGTGCAGTTCAAGATGGTATATAGCGCAGGGCTAAAACACTAGCGTGTGCAACTCGGCCAACAGGGGCGACATCAAAGATGGTGTCGTTTGCCACAGAGCAGAGGGGCGCGCGGAATACCGAACGAAATATGAAGAAACCTAAGAAAAAGAAAACAAACCAAGATCGGGACCAGGAAACTAACTGAAAGCACAACACGAGTCAGGGAAAATCGATCTTGGTAGAACCGCCATGGTTGATAACTCTGCGGCCTTCCGGGGCGGCAATGCTATCCGGACCCTACTTGGCAAAGATAGAAGAAACACGGGCGAGCTGGAAGCTCGATAAAATCTTAGCTCGATGACCGTCTGAAACAGGGGTCGGTGAAAACCGACGGAGGCTAGGGTACAGCCCAGGCTACGACACGATTTTACCTCGGCGTAGTATTGCCAATAATTTGCGGTAGGCTAGTGAAGTACAAACAAATATGAAAATTATGGTATCGCTACGACTCGGTGGCCTGAACGTAAGAAGGCAACACGGAGGTGTAGGCGGTATGAAGAAAACAAAAGGTAGACGGAAATATATGCACCCAAGAAGCTGGCTGTTGGTGACTATTGAAGACTAACCCTGAAGAACTACTTTAGTATATTGTTGACTAACCAGAAACAAGTACCCAGAACTAAAAAAAAATGCTAAACCAAGGCTATCCAGGGGGGGGAGTGGAAACCGTGGGGGCTCCGCGGGACACATCAGAGTTCCGCAGCAGCCCACGTGCTAGGCTCCCATTCCCATGGCGTTGAAGACACCACGATCCGTACACGGCGTTCCGTGCTGTAGTGTAGCGGGAGGGTTGAAGGTCGATCTTGATCGGTCCGGGGTCATCCAGGAACCGGATGATGTAGGAGCCGCCCGGTGAAGGTTCTGGTGGAGCTCCCGAAGAGACGTCCGGGGGTGAGCGGTGAGCGATTTTGCCCAGCCACCAGAAGCCGTAACGCGCTTTGTACCATATGTGCGCTCCGGGGGGGAGGATGGTGGTGCTGAAGTTGTGGAGCCAGAGGCTGCGGGAGACCAGGGCGTAGCCGGGGGCGAGAAAGATTTGTCCTTGAGATCGTGCCAGTTCGCGGTGGGCAGCGCCGATGCGCATCTGGCGGTAGAGGCGGTTCGTCTGGCGGTGTTGTGTCGGCGCTCCTGACCAATAGAGTAGGATGTTGCGCCGGAAGTGTTGAAGGTCCAGTTCGCGTTCCCAAGAGGGGCTGAGAAGTCCAGCCCAGTGGGTCTCGTACAGAACGGCGATGACCCCGCCGCGGCCGCGTACGAGTTGATGGCCGGTGATCTGCTCGACCTCGAGGCGTTCCGGTGGGGGAGTGACGTCGTCGACGGTGACGTGGTAAGGTGGGGACTTGGCGGCAGAAGCTGTGAGTACGTATGTAGTGAGGTCCGCGGGCAGATGCTTGGGGATGTCGCTGGTGTCGTCGGGGTTCCGGCAAGGTTTGCATCGTTGAACGGAGACGCGTGGCTTGGAGTCCCGTCCCGGAAGGTCGGATGGAAGGTCGAGGAAAAGTAGCTTGTCGTGAAGAGGGCGGTTGTCGGGGGTGTTCGAGGCGGGCGTCGGTCCAACGGCGAGGACCTTGAAGGGCCCATTCCAGTTCAGGGAAAGCTTTGTCTTGAGTACAGTTGCGTCGGTGCCCTTTTTGACGCCTTGGCGAATGGTTGAGGCGGAGTTGTAGACCCAAACCCAGCCGCCGACGGTGAAGGGGGGGGATGCTCGGAGGGCGGCCATGATGGGCGCGTTGCGGCGCTGGAGACGCGAGACGGTGAGTCGGTGTAGTTCGCGGACGAGGGAGTACGCGCGTCGTTGTCGGTCGGTGGCGAGGTTGATGTAGACCAGATGATCGCGGTCCAAGCTTTGGTGGCCGCCGATGTTGTCGGGTTCGAAGACCGAGAGCGGGAGGCGAGGAAGGCGGCCCATGTGGATTTCGTTAGGCGCAAGCCCTGTAGCGGCGTTCACGGAGTTGTTGTAGGCCGACGACACGTGTGGCAACAGCACGTCCCAGTCGGTCTGCTGTTCGTTGCCGACCATAGAGAGCATTTGGGCCAACACATGGTTGACGCGCTCGACGCCGCCGTTGGTGCAGGGGTGGTAGGAGCTGGTGTTGATCTTGCGGATACCAAGGCGCTCGTAGACGATGTTTGCAAGCTTGGAGGTAAAGTGTAGTCCGTTGTCGGAGAGAAGCGTAACCGGGCACCCCCAGAGAGGGATGTATTCGTTCAGGAAGATGTCGGCGGTGCCGGCGGCCGTGAACTGCGCCGCTGAAACGGCAAACATATCGGCGCGCCGGCTGAAGCGGTCTGTGAAGAGAAGGATGTGGACGTTGCCGCGCGGCGTGAGCGGCAGGGGTCCGAAGTAGTCGACGCTGACGGTGATGCCAGGCCCGTTGGGCAAAGGAAGAGAAAGGATGGGCCAGCGAATGGTGTGCCGGGAGGTTTTCCGCGCCTGGCATTGAAGGCAGCGGCGGATCCACCAGCGGGCGGAAGCGTCCATGCCAATCCACCAAAAGAAACGTGCCAGCATGCGGACCGTTCGGGTGACTCCTAGGTGTAGAGAGGTGGTGGCGTGGCAGGTGTTCAGCACCCAGGGGCGCATTAACATTGGCACGTAGATGCGTGGGGTAAGGGGGGCGGGTGGTGGTAGGCTGTTCCCGGGTGGGGGTGGGGGTGGTCGTTGGACCAGGAGGGTGGTTTCGTCGTCCGTACGGTGCAGCTTGCTTTTGGAGGCAAGGGTGAGGACGTCCGGAAGTTGTGGGCGCCGGGCCGAGGGGATGAAATCCAGGAGGTCGTTCGGCGGGGGGGCAGGGGAGTCCAACGACAGGAAGCGGATGGTGGCGCAGCACAGGGGCTCTGCCCGTTGTTCTCGCGCCCAGTCTTTGAAGGTGTAGTGCTCGACGCGGGCGAGGAGGTAGGGGTCGTCATCTGGTTCGACGATGGGCTCCGGGAGGGGCAGCGACGGTGGTGCTGGTGCCGGCGGAGAAGGCGTTGTTGGGGGGGTTGGGGTTGGGTTTGCGGGCGCAAACGGGTCGGGCGGCGCGGGAGCTGTGGCTGAAGGCGCCGTAGGAGGAGGGGGTCTTGGCTGGACCCCGGTCGGGGGCGTGGGCGCACTGGTGGGTGTAGATCGTCTGCGTACGACGGGTTGTGGTCGACGGCCGAAGCGATAGACGGCTGTGGGTCGAGGGGTTCCCGCGGCAGCGGCGATGCGATGGCGGGTCCGAGAAGATATCAGGCCTGAGACGGCTGGTTCCGTGCCGCCAGTGGTGGACGGCGGAGAGATGACGGACGGCCTGGAAGCCGAGCCTGGAGGAGCTCCGCTGTTCACGGCGGCGTTCTCGGGGCCAACAAGCAGTCCAGCGGTGGAGTCAGGGGTCGCAATAGGCCCGACGAAGGTGTCGGGTGCGGGGGAAAGGGTGGGGTGCTCCATACGTGGTCCCAGTAGGCGGAAGTCGCGGAAATCGTCGGTGGTGAAGGGAAGCGGCTGGATGGTTGGGATGGGCCTTGAAGGGGGGGATACGAGCCCACCCAAGCCGATACCCGGGGCGGGAGGGTCGTTCGGCGCGAAGCCGCAGGGGCGGATGAGGTAGATGCCGACGGTGTCCGGGCCGGTAAGGCGGTTGCGTCCGGTGCGGTCGGCGTCGGTGGCGGGTTGGGGGAGCCGGGAGAGGAAGTCGGCGTTGCCGTTAGCCGTGCCCTTCCGGTATTCCAGCGTGTAGGTGTACGCCGAAAGGAACTCGAGCCAGCGCCGGACGCGGGCGTTGTGTTCTCCGACCTTGGCGATGTTCTCGAGCGCCTTGTGGTCCGAGTAGATCTGGAAGCGGGTGGACCATAAATGTCCACGGAGGCGTTTGATCGCCCACACGATGCTTCCGGCCTCGAGGTCGAGGGGTGTCCACGAACGTTCGGAGTCCAGGGTGGCACGGCTGATGAAAAGGATGGGTCGGACTGAGCCGTCGGGTTGTTCTTGCTCAAGGGTCGCGCCGAAGCCGTCGATGCTAGCGTCGCAGTAGAGGCGGAAGGGGCGGGAGTTGTCGGCAACGGCGTCCCAGTCGGGGTAGACGAGGATAGGGGGTTCGGCAAGTTCTTGGAGGATGGCGCGGACGGTGGTTTCCATGGCGGGGGTGAAGTCGAACGTGGCGCCTTGCTTGAGTAAAGCGTTGATGGGGCGCAGACGTCGGGAGAGATTCGGCAGGAACTTGCCGTAGTAGTTGATGCCCCCAAGGAGCGAGCGCACTTGCTTCTTGTCGGTCGGCATGGGCATTCTGGTGAGGGCGGCGACCTTGTCGGAGTTGGGGCTGTAACCGCCGGCGGAGATGGTGTGCCCCAGGAAATCGGCGGTGGTGGCGCCAAGTTTGGCCTTGGCCGGGGAAAGTTTGAGGTGGTGCTTCCGGAGGCGTCCGAAGAGAGCTCTGATGTTGGCAACGTAGTCGTTGGGGTTGGGGTCGAAGACGATGATGTCGTCGAGATACGCGGCGACGCGTTCCAGGCCTTTGATGACCTCGTTGACGACCTTAACGAACCAGCCGGGGGAGGCGCTGCTGCCTTGTGGCATAACAAGCCACTCAAATAATCGGTTCGGTGTGCAGAACGCTGTCAAGGGGATGGTGTCCTCGTCGATGGTGATTTGGTGGAACGAGGAGACCAGGTCGAAGAGGGAAAAGATGCGACCTTTACCCAAGGAGTCGAGGACTTCGTCGACGCGGGGGATGGGGAGTTGTCCGAGGGAGATGATGGCGTTGAGCCTCTTGTAGTTGATTGTGATGCGAACACCTCCGTCTTTCTTGGGGATGGCGACCATAGGGCTGGAGTATGGCGACGTGGAATGCTGGATCAGGCCGGCAGCCAGGTACTGGTCCAATACGGCGTCGGCCTTTTTGGCGAGGATGGGGTTGATCCTGTAGGGGCGGGAAGTGACCGGTGCGCTGTCCGGAGGTACCGTGATCTTGAACGGCATTAGCGAGCACGAGCCGAAGTCGGTGTTCGACGTGGAGAAAACGTCCTGGAATTCGCAGAGGACGTCGCCCAAGTTGTTGATCACCGATGGGGTCCATCCAGAACCGTGAAGGTCGAAGTTGACGTCGCGTAGGTGCAACGGCAGGCGTTCCCAGAGGTCGAGGAAGCTTTTGCGCTGGTCGGCGTCGAGGCGTGCAAGGAGCTGTGGGCACGGGGCTTTTAGTGCGGTAGAGGGGTCGGCTGTTGGTGGACTCTGGTCGGCCACCGGGATGTTGTTGTGGAGGGCATGTACGTCCGGAAATGGAGGGGGGAGCAGGAGGTTCCGAGGAGGTCACCCGGCTCGAGTTCGGTAGATCCAGATAGGGGGACCGTTTGGTACCCGTCGGAGACGAAGATCGCCGTGTCGGAAAGGGGGTTCTCGCGGGGGAGCATGTTCACCATGTAATTCCCGGCCAATGCTGGAGCGCCTGACTGGCGCACCAGGTTGACCTTGGCGAGCTGTGGGGTAGAGGAAAGCGAAATAGCTTTGTTGCCGGCGAATCGGAGGTGGTAGACGTCGTCAGTGGAACGAATGTCGGGAATGAATGCTGAGGCTCCGTTGGGGTCGTGGTGACTTAAAGAGAGCTCACCACGGGTTTGCCGGGAAGGTTGGTGGGGGAGGGCGGGCTGTTGCCGGAGCGTGGTATACGAGCGGTGCTCGAAGCGCATCCAGCTGTCTCGTCCCAGGAGGATGGGGTGCTGCATGGTTCCAGCAGGAACTACGCAGGCCCATACTGCTAGGGCAGCGGTGGGGGTCTGGAGGCGCATAAACTGGATGCTTAAGCGGATAGAGACGGAGGTGGAGAGTGGGGCTGAGGTGCCGAAGCCTCCCCATGAACGGGGGGAACTGTGCCGTTCGCAGGCGTCGGTGGCTGACTGGGAGGCCTTCAGTTGTTCCATCGCGGTTGCGGTGATAAACGACTGGGGCGAGCCGGTATCGAGCAGTGCCACGAGTTCGCGGCGGGTAGTGGCGTCGGGGCCGCTGTGCACGAGTACCTTCGTCGTGAACGACGCGTCGTCGACGGTGATGATGCCGCCTGTAAGGCATGGTCCGTGTTCCGGTATCGGCGGCCGACGGGTAGGAAGGTGGCTGTGGGCTGCGGTGTTGATGGTGGACACTTGGGCGAAGTGGCTGATGGGGTAGGCGTCGGGTGTAGACGGCGGTAGAAGCAGCCCAAGTGGGGAGTTAGGCGGTTGCCGTGGGGGGGTCGGGCTTGTCTCGTGGATGCCGTCGGCGGTGGGGAAGACCCGTGTTGAGTCGGTGGAGGCGGGTGTTTGCTCTGGGTCGTTGGGACTGGTACCAGTAGGAAGTTGGGGGGAGGCGATCGGCGTCGAAGCTTTCTCGGACGTCCATCAGTACCCGGCCCAGCAGATTCTGACCACGCCAACGCGTCGGAATGCAGGCGTCCGGATGGTCGGCCTTGAGGCCTATGCCCCAGATGAGGTCGTGTGGGCTGGCCTCGGCAATGTGTTTGTCGTCCGTTGCCGCCAGCTCTCGCCGTAGCTCCGAGTGTTGGCGGAACTTGGAGAAGTTGAGGTTGAGGACGATGTTGTAGCGGTGTCGCTCCCAAACCAGTTCGTCGAAGCCGAAAACGGTGCGTCCAAGTGCTTTTTGGTCGGCCGGGTCGCGGGTCGCTTTGATGCGGCGCTCAGTTGTGGTGTCCCCGAAGAGCGCAGCCTTCTGCGCCATCATCATCTGCTCGGCGCAGTTGTATGTGACGCCATCGTGTTCGATGTCGCACAGGTACCACTGCGAAAAGACGGAAGAGGAGTCCCAGAACAAGTGAAAGGATGAGGGGGCCTCTGCGGTGGTGTGAGCTGTTGATGGCGTGTTGGTTGTTGGGGGTGGGGGGCGACGATAATTTTTCCTATCGCCACCTGGCGTCGACGGGGGTAGAGTCAGCCACGATCGAGCGGTGCTGACCGGAACCCTCGTGTTCGCGGGGGAATTGCTCGGCAAAGCCGAGGTACCGGGGGGGTCCACGCCGGGGCTTAGACGCCGGGCGAGACGACCCTGAAAGGTGTTGACGATAATTTTTCTATCGCCACCTGGCGTCGACGGGGGTAGAGTCAGCCACGATCTAGCGGTGCTGATCAGAACCCTCGTGTTCGCGGGGGAATTGCTCGGCAAAGCCGAGGTACCGGGGGGGTCCACGCCGGGGCTTATACGCCGGGCGAGACGACCCTGAAGGGCCCTGTCGTCCAACTTTTGGAGGACAGGGGGATACTCGCTAGGAGATACCACACCTGGGGCCCGTGTCCACGCGTTGCACAAAGCAGGCGAGGAGGACGGGGCAGGGGGCTCAGGGCATGTCCTGGTCGACGTTGGTCGCGAGTCTTCCGTTTTTAATACGGGACTGCCCCTCGAGCTCAGGGGCAGCGGTGGTGTCAACACCGTGGCAGCGGGTGGAAGCCCGTCGTTCGCGGGTCCAACGCTGTCACAAGAAAGACGCGCATGCTGGAACAAGCGCGTATGGAGCGGCCAATTAGAGGCAGGCTCAGGGGGCGATGGCCCGGTCGACGAAACGGTAGTTTCGTGTGAACCGGAACCGCTGGTAGCCGTAATCGTCGAGACGTTTCCCAGGGTAGCAATGTCTGGGGTCTCGGCAATGGTCGGCAAGTAGCGTTGCTCACCGCCGGAAGACGTCGAGTGGAGCATCCTGGTGAGGCTCGGCGTCTTGGCCTCCTCCCGCCCACACCTCAAGGCAATCACTTGAGCAAGAGGATCAGTGCTTGAGCAAGTGGCTGGGAAATGGGCTGGGGTAGGGGGGGGGCATGCGGGGGCAGGGGTCTGGGAGGCGTGGTGCACGTGATTTACGCGTGCGTCCTGAGAGCCTCGGGTGGTCGCAGTAGATGCTGTTGATGGAGATGCGGCAGGTGCTCCATCATCGGCTTGTCAGTTGGTGCGGAAGGTTCCCGACTGCCGTTGGTTCGGGAGGTTGGTCGATTTGTTGCTGCCCATCCGCATGTTTGCGGGGGCGGCTGGTGCGGACGTGTTGGTCGCAGGGGTATGAACCGTCAACGCGGAAGACGAGGGGGCAGGCTCGATGCGTTGTTGTCGGAACTGTTGCCCTGGCGAGTGTCGGTTGCCGTTGTCGTATGCACGGCCGTAGTTCTGGCGCCAGTTGTCGGAGCGCCCGTTGTTGCTGCGGTAGTTGCGGGAGCGGTCGTGGTTAGAGAGGCTGTTGTTGGAGTTTCCGCTACGGTTGGTGTTGTTGCCTCGACGGTTGTTGTCGTAGCGGTTGGAACTCCGCTCCAGGTTGCGCTCGTATTGCCCCCGGCGGTAAGAGAGCATCCTCTGTTGCCACTGGCGGTAGGCCTGACCGTCGTCGTTTAGCTGTCCGAGTGCCGGGTTTAAGATGCCGGACGTGGTGAGGAAGCTCTTGGAGCAGGTCTTCTGGCTATGGTCCGTGCCATTGCAGTTGAGGCAAAGGTCACCGTGAGCGCGTAGGGCTTGGGCGTGGGACACCGCGACGTTCCGCCTCCGTCATGGGCTCCGTAGAGGCTCTCGTCACCAGGCTGAGCGCTCGTGTGGAGGGGGGGGCTGCCGTCGTGGGAGGTGTTGTCGAGGTGAGAAGGGGCGGTGTCGCCGGCGATGGCGTATCCGTTGTGGGGCGGGTGGTTGGGGGTGTCGGAGGGGTGGGTCGAGACTCGGTCGGGTTCCACACGTAGCCGCGGCCGGCGTTGGAGTGGAAATACCTTAGCTCGAGTAAAAGGGTGTGGGCGGCCCCGATGAACTCGGACGAGTCACCCTCGGTGGCGGCGCGGGCCAGAACGAAGGTGATCGACGGGTCGCAGTCGGGTGTGAACAGTCGCCAGACGCGGCGTGCCGCTATAGAGACATCTGAGGCGCTATCGGGTCGCGTGTACTCTGCATCCAGCGGAGCTTGGCGTCCAGAAAGACCCAGTCATTTGACTCAAAGCCGAACGTCTGCGGTTGCCGGTGCCCAGTGGGTTTGGGGGCTGGCAAGGATTGGGCCGGTAGTGGTGCCTGGGACATTGTGGTCCCAGCTTGGTACTGGGGGCGCTGGGAGGTGGTGGTCCTAGACATCGCGGCGGACGCAAAGGGTGGTCCAGGGTGCGGAGCCGGGTGGCCGTGGTCGCAGCTGCAGTCTCGTAGGTGGGGTCGAAGGGGTAGGAGAGGGCGGTAACACGAGTAGGAGGTCAGCGCTCTCTTTCGCAAGAAGGACGAGCTGCTCGAGGTGGGCTTTGAGGGCCGCGCGGCGCTCACGGAGAGCCGTGGGATCGCCTTGGTAGTGCCCCGGATTGAGAGCAGGGGTGGAAGTTTCCTGTGCGGAGACTTCCGGTTTGATGGTAGGCCCGGCACTGGTCGTGCCTGCTCCCAGTGGAGAAGATCCCGGTGTGGTGGGGTGTAGAGCGATGTCACTCAGAATGGTATCGAAGCCGGGGGTGCCGTCGTCCGTGGCGCGAGAGGACCTTGCGGCATACCTCGCCTCGCGGGGGTTGGTGGTGTCGGTGGAAGGGGCGCCGGGCATGTCGGTGGAGGAAGTTGGAGAGGGCTGGTGGATCCAGGCTTGGATCAGGGTAGGCGGCTACAATACCAACAAACCGATCTAGGGGACAGAAAGGAGTGACGGTAAGGACGTACAATAAGGGGTATTGAGGGGGGTGTGCCACAATTATAGTGCCCGTCGAAGGATATTTTTATAGTTGAGGACGTCTAGCTAGTAGTAGGCGCCTCGCGTGTGATTGACGGTAGTCGCGCCCGAGTCACTCAAGTGATATCAGTTGAACCGAATTGAACAGAACTCCGTCTGAAATGTCCAATGTTCGTAGTGATAACAGGGCGTGACGATTACTGGGCGTGGGCAGTGCAAGACCTTTCGTTGGGATACAATTATAGTACCCGTAAAGGCAACGTGTAGGTCGAGTCGGGGGGAAAATTGCAGCATGCCGGCACTATTTGGTAGCTGCACAGCATATCGGGCGATTCCCTACTTGAACGGTGGGCAGTTTTTCGTTCCGTGGTAGAAACAGACAGCAACCGATACGTTTCGGGGGTCGCGAGGCCCGATACGTTGTGAGATACTTAGGGTATCGTAGAGGTGGCACAAGTGGGGACAAAAATAAATAAATAAAAATAAGAAATAGACCCCGGTACGTAAAAACATGGAAAAGAGTATCAATCGGCTCCTTTGGGGGAGTCGAAGACGCTAATCCGCCGCGAAGGATGTTGTGTATTGGTGTTAGTTTGACCAGCATTTAGTTCATCACTTTCGGAAATGGTCACTGCCCGGGCCACAGTTACTATGCTCCATATTCGAGCAGCTTGCAGCTGCTGTGTTTGTGATGAGCTGGACAAACATGGGAGAAACAGTTGTTTACTAGTTTGTGTAGCCTTTGTGGTGTTACGGTTCTAGGCAGCCTGTACCCTGCTTTATTTGTAAAAGCTGGTGGGGGTGGGGTGCGTTGGAAAATAACACTTGTTACAAACTTGAACAGTGTCTACCCTGCTTTGATTTAAGGTGGGAGCAAAAAGAAACGATTAGAAAAAAAAGAAGGCACACGTCGAAAACAAAAAAGAAAGGGAAAACAAACACGACCAAACTAATATTCGGGCCAGATCAGGTAGCATACATTCTGTTTTGATGTGCTACAGCTGGGGGGGGGGTAGACGTATACAGCAGTAGGCAAGGTTGCGCGCCACAAAGCCTCGTTTCGTCGGTAACGCTGAGGAACGTGCACGTAAGAGGCTGTAGCCGGACATATTTGTGCAGCATATATATACCTTATTTCTGGCTTAAAACTGGCAAATTTAAATGCGCCTAGGCAGCAGACGGACAAGGTTCGGCAACATAAAGCCGCTTTAAGTCGTTAATGCTGGAAAACGTGCACGTAAAGAGCAGTAGAAAAAAAAATCTAAAAATAATAGACATCGTTTGTATCCTATAGGCCGTGGGGGTGGGGCATAAATGGCATAAATCCGATTAATTTCCGCAGCATGCGTCCTGTATTTATAGTAGAGCAGCAGGAAAGTAGTGCATCATAGAGCCTGTTTTGCATGGTAGAGGCAGCGTGTGGACGGGCAATCTGAAGAGGGGTGCAGAAATATAAGCTGGTCCCAATGAGCAACATTTAAAATCCTCCTGCAGATATATTCCTAAAGAGCTACGTGCAACCATATAAGAATTGTCGACAGGTATACCTGGTATTCCCAGAGCGCTACCCGTACGTGTGTGTTCTTCGTATTGTATATACGTGCAACCAGGTAAGGTTCGCCTACGTACGAGTATAAATATATGCATTCCTATACGGTGGATGTGCTACACCATCACATCAAGAAAGGGGCGCCGACCGTGCATCGTTTGTCTACCTAAATATATCGTGAGGAAGGAAGGGGGGGTTCACGGGAGATTTCGTCACTAAAATAGTGTTACGCACCCCTATTGGTACCTCGCTCGTATACCAAACTTTGTAGGCTACTATGTGTGTGTTGAAATCCTGTATCCAAGGCATTCAAATAAAATACCAGGTACATTCATGGCTATTCTCGCTGTGGGGGGGTCGCCAGTAAGGTTAATTCATACGTATACTATCGCTCGTATCAGGTACCAGGTACCAGGTATGGTCGTTCAATAACTCGCAGGCGAATATCCCACGCAATGGATACCAATGGATACAATTCGCAATTATAGCCGAGCCGTTCGTAGGCTGCTCACATATGCATATAATAGGAATGGCGTATTTAGTCACACAACCGCTGTTCCTAAAAAAAATTTCCACGTATCAGTATACTGCTGCGGGTGTCCTACCAGTACTACAGCAGCTTCTTTGTAGTCGAGGTAAGGGTCAAATCCCATACAACGCTTGTCTATACAGGAAGGTGCAGATGAAATGGCGGGGGGGGGAGAATGTGAGCAGTTCCACCTAATTTTCACGTGCCTTCCCTATGAAAGGGCGGGCATACATCGAGGCGGAGGGGGTCATTGTTGTAAAAAACGCTCTCGTTGTTATGCGCGATGAGCACGATGTCATTTGGGGGGGATCTCCAGGTGCATTCAACCACATGGTGTCACGTGTCGTGGAGGGGAACGATCTCGTCATTCCACGGCGGAGACGGGGTACAGGGCGCGGAAAAACATACCTCATCACACTGCCGAGAGCAGCAGTAGTACTTACCAGGTATATGACAAGTACCTGGTACCTACTAAGAAACAGCAGAGAGAACTTGTACGTACTTGTACATGTGCCTGATAAGGGGGGAAGAATGCGTCTACTCACCTATACTAAGAGGGGAGCAACGTCTACTGTCGCCACTAGGCAGCTTGTCACAATCGTCGGCACTAAAAACGCACTCAGGAACGCAGGTTCGAAAAGAAAACAAACGAAGAAATAAAATAGACAGCGAGGAAAACGAAAGAGAACACGAAACAAGGAACGAAAAGAAACAAAAATAAAAAGTTGACTTCAAAACCAGTTGCCTCCCGGGTAGGGATGGCTCACATGATCGTGAGAAGATCTAGAAGAAGCGCTGCAGTCCTCAGCTTGGCCAGAAGGTTCGTCGAATGCGAAGACGTCAGATGTGTCCTGCCGACGACGCCAGATGTGATGATATGGCCGAGGTAAGGGTAAGGGACGCAGGTGTTTTCTGGCAGCTGGGAAGCAGTGCTTCGCTTCTTCTTATATAGATCTTCTTTATTGATGACTAGAGCTGAGGAGGTGCTCTGGTAGAGAAGTGAGAGGTAGGGGGGGTGGGACTCGACGCTCAGATATACTCGTCCCACCCCACGCTACAAGCTCTCCTAAATTCCTCTTATCTAACGTACTCCTAAATAACTTTCCTATGGCTACCGAACGTTCTTCTGCTAATATAAGAACTTCTCACTTTACGATCCTATCTGCGTTAAGGAACATTACTCTTGTCTGACGGCCTATCCGCCTTAGAGAACATTCCTAAAAGACGGTTGATCTCAACTACCGGAATATCCGCCGGGTTAATCCATTCTTTGGATTATTCTCGTATTCCTCAGGCTACGAAACTGCCGACTATATTATCTATATCTATAGCCCATGAGCACTCGATTCATATCACAGAAGGAGAATTGGTTCGATGAAGTTAGTGGTATTCGATGAATTACAGCTTTTTCATTTTGAATGAATAACGCCCTGCACATTGTCAGAAGGCAAATAAAAATAAAAATAAAAATATCATATTAATAGTATATAATATATAACAGTTGTAATAAATAATAATGGGCAAATAAATATTACAGCTGATCAGCACAATATATCATATGGGTGTGATATCTTATGTTTTGTTTATACATATATCATTTGTTTATTTTAATTATTTATTTTTTGGTTTGTATGATCAAAGATGAACGATGGGCATGTGCTTCCGACTATTTTTTTTTCTTCATTTTTTTTTTCTATTTTCTACCTGGTATTTATTTTCGTGCAAGTTGATTCAAAATAATTTTCTAATAATTTAAATGTTGTCTCATTTGTCTGCTTTTTCTCATTTATTTTTTTCGTTCTTCTTTCACATTTCCTTACCTATTGCCGCGGCCACTGGCGCTTTCTTCTCCGCCGTTGAGCCTTCGTCCTTCATGGCCTCGTCGTACTGGTGGGGATATTTGTGCTTGATGTGCTTGCAGAGGCCAGATAGATGTCCCCGTTCCTTTATTCTGGCCCTCTGATGGCTCCCACTTCATGAGGTGTTTGCAAGGGTCCCCGTCCTCGTTCTTCACCACAGGCACACAACGCTTTTGTTGTCGATGGTTGGGGTGAACCTACTCACATACCGCCAACACCAAGCTGTCAACTTCCTCCTGCCAAGAATAGGCGGCTCGAGTGTGACCTCAAAGCGCTTGCTGTTGCTGCTGATCGTGGTTTCCTTATTTTGACGGGGTTGCAGCACCGCCCGCTGACCGTCAACCACGGGATCGGCTGATGAAGCAGCAGCCTCAGCCTCACTAGTAGTTTAGTAGCAGACCCAGCAGCCACTACACTAGCAGCACCCCCAGAATCTGTACCACTAGGAGCGCTTGGAGTTCCCCCTGCAGCGCTCATTGTTCTGCTGGACCGCGGCTGAGCGTGGTGTGGAATGTGTACTGCTGTGTGCAGGGCGTGTGGTATCTCACTGTCCACAATAATAATAATAATAATAATAATAATAATAATAATAGGTTCTACGCCCAAGATAAATCACTTGTGGGAATAGGTGAATACATACATACATACATACATACATACATACATACATACATATCAGGTACATACATACATACAGCCGGTCGCCCCGGTGGTTCAAGTGGTTAACCTCGAATTCTACTTGTTTGAGTCCTGGGTTCGAGCCCCAGGTGGGTCGGACTTTGACTTTATTTGCAAAAATAAAAAAGGATTCAATTGTTGAGAGCGCCTTGCAGCGTGGGTAGGCACAATTCGATGCGAGTCGACGAGGGAAGAAAAGGCTGAAATCTTCTCGCGATAAAAATGAAGGCACGTACCGTAGCGGGAAGGGGGGAGAAGAGCCTGCTATGTGACCCCGGATCTGAGTTACGAGTTGGAAGGAGAGAGAAGAAGATGTGCGAAGACAATGAATGGGATGAAAAAAAAAAAAAAAAAAACATACATGCATACATACATACATACATACATACATACATACATACATACATACATACGTACATACTTGGTACATACGTGAATACCAGGTAGTGAATACCACCAAACTTTTAAACTCAGAACATACGAACATACAACACATGCATGCATGTATACATATGAATAGAAGTGCGGTCTTTTTGGGCGGTACCCAGTGTTGGCGGGCCTTTTGGGCGGTACACAGCAGTGTTGCGCGGTACTTTTTTCGGCGGTATATTGCAATACGGCGGTACTTTTTTCGGCGGTTCCCGGTTTTCTCGTTTCTTGCCGGTACCGACTTTGGCGGTTCCCGGTAGATCACAAATCTGGCAGTACTTTTTTCGACGGTAATGCAATCGGCGGTACTTTCGTCGGCGGTTCCCGATTTTCTCGTTTCTTGGTTCCCGGTATATCACAAATTTGGTGGGAAATCGCGAAAATACCAGGACCGTCCCCCAGGGCGGTATTTTGATAACGGGAAAAGTACCGAGGTGATCCCTGAAATATTATCAAGCAAGCAACCCTCTGTGACCGCCGTGACGGCGTCGCTCGCACTCAGGTACCGGTATATACCTCTCCCCTTTCTAGTCGCCTGTCTGTGCACATTAAACCGTTCTTTCTACCCGTCGACATCCAGCACAACCAGTGTCCGTGCCGATTATTCAATCCTAGAAGAGATACAAGTTCTGTGGTCACAAAGCTACGCCACACAGAGATACTACGTTGCCACGTACCTGGTATGCAGTAAGCACAGCAGCAGTGGGCAATGCAATGCCATGTCATCATGTCATTATACTATTTAATAGATAGATACGACAGGAACGACATACACATTCTATGAAATGGAGAAACGAAAGGAAACAATCATAGAGGAAACAAAAACAAAGAAGACAAATCGAAAGAGAAAAATAAAGAAATGAAAGCGAAACTAGAAGAAACAATCTGCCGTGCTCCCCCCCCGCAGGTGAGGTGGCCAACACTTACTTGAAAAATAACTATATAGCTAGGGAAAAAAAGGAAAAAATAACAAAAACACCACTACTGCTTGTAAACAGAGTAAATAAGACAAAGAACCAAGGAAAAAAATAACCAAGGGAAAATAACAGGCAGACCAAAGCCCAAAGCACCCTCCAGGTGGCGGCAGCAGTTTGTGGTACGAGTAGCATAGCCAGGTTCTCGCTGCTAATCCGCCTGGTACCTTGCTACCCAGACTGTGCCGTCTCCGCCCTGCGTTCGTCAACTATGCCTAGCCCCTTGGCGTCAGACAATACGAAACAAGCAGAGCAGGTCCGGCATCCAACCACGCCACACGGCTCCTTCAGTACGGCTTATCAACCAGAAAAGGAAGAGAAAAAAACTAAAATGAAAATCACGGAGAATCAGCGCAAAAAAGAAAAAAAGAAAAAGAAAAAGAGAAGACAAGGGAAGACCACGCGTTCGAACCAGCTGCACCAGTTGGTAGCACACTAGTAGTATGGTCATATGTTCTACTTCCTAGTCGGCCTGGTGCCTTGCTACCCTGTCTGCCATCTCCTTCCTACTTTCGTCTACCGCCGTTTCCCTTCTACCCCTCCTGTTCCCCCCCCTCTCCGCATTCCCTTGGTCGGGCTTTCTGCCACTCCTCCTGTTGCCCCCTCCCCCCCCATTCCCTTGGGCACCATCCACGGCGGATGCGCGGCGCTGCCTACTCATCTCAGCCTCAGCCTCGGGCCACCTCACCATGAACCGTTCGGCTGCTTCAAGGATCCCCCGCGGTACCACTTCCCCGCCTTTTTGGCTGCAGTGGACCACAACGCGGTCTCAACTCCAAACACCAAGGGGGCAACTTCCGTTGACCCTTCGGTGGCTCGGAACTCCCTAGGTCTTCGACTGTGCATCTATGCCAAGTCTTACACTGTCCGCCTGGTCTCGGGTTCTCCCCACCAGCTAAGCTATCGTCCCGAACATTACCCGACTGGGTAATCGCTCCTTGCTTTGCCGTGCCACGTCCCCCGCAAAGAAGAGCCGCCGTTTACGAATGGTCGTTTCGATGCTCTCGCAACGTGTCATCTTGAGGGCCTTCGCGTACGAGAGGGTGGCATGGTCAGTACGAAGTCGGTGCTGGAAGCCAAAATGACTCGCAACAGGACTTGGTGGTGAGCCGTTCGAAGCTTGGCAAAGTGTTCCGCTCTGAGGGTCCACGTCACACACCCGTACAGCAGGGTCTCAATCACCTCGGCCTTCAGCATTCGGACTTTAAGGCTAAGGGGGGCGGTCGTCCTATCATACAACTCCGGGCCGAACCGTTTGAGGCATGCTCGCATGAGGCGGATCCGTCGGTCGATTTCGAGCGAGAGGTCAGCGTTTTCGTGGATAATGCCGCCTAGGTATAAGAACTGGGTCGTCTGCTTATACCTCTGGCCTGCCGCTTCGATGACGGTTTGGTCTGGTGTTTGTAGGAGCATTGTCTCAGTCTTCTTTTCCGACACCGTGAGGCCTGCTGCTTCGAAGACAGTCACGATGACTGTCATCCTTTTTGCGAGCCCTTCAGCCGACTTCGAGACAATTCCTGCATCATCGGCGTACGACATGCCCCATACAGACCTTCGCACGCACGCCAATGGCTCCTGCTTCTCTGTTCGAACTACTCCAGCTTCACTGAGTTGGACCAAATCCCTTACGATGGCTTCCTCTTGGCTGAAGCGTACTAGTACGACGTGTAACGCAGCAGCGAAGAACACGTTGAACTGTAACGGTGATAGTACACAGCCTTGCCGCAGCCCCTGCGTGACATCAAACCATTCCGAGTGCTCGCCGTCATCAGTACGCCCGCGAGCCCGCATGCCATCGTGGAAGTTACGGATAATTCTCAGTATCTTGGTTGGTACGCCAAAGCGTGTGAATACCTTCCATAACAGTTCTCGGTCGACAGAGTCGTACGCTTTCTGCAGATCGATGAAGCACACGTACAAGGGGATTTTCCTCTGTCGTCCGAGCTCTTGCAACCGGCGCACGACTCAGTGAAGCTGGAGTAGTTCGAACAGGGAAGGAGGAGCCATTGGCGTGCGTGCGAAGGTCTGTATGGGGCATGTCGTACGCCGATGATGCAGGAATTGTCTCGAAGTCGGCTGAAGGGCTCGCAAAAAGGATGACAGTCATCGTGACTGTCTGAAACGGAAAGCTGGCTGCCTGGGCTGAGGTCTTAAGTCATTGTCACAAGGCAACACATGTAGGGTTCTGCAATAGTTGGCAGGAGTGGCATCTGTGGACCACAGGTTACCACTCAGAGATGCATAACCCAAAAGGAGAACACAAAGACGAGACATCAATGACCAACCTCAGTGACAGAGCAGAGCTTGAGTCCGACCGAGTCGAGAGGTGCGCTCCTAGGTCTCCAGGAGAGTAGGGCGAGCTTGTGGTTCTTCTGTGAAGAGGCTCCAACTGGAGATGGCTAGATGGTAAGTGATTGCTTGTTCCGTGACCGTGGTGATGGTCGCGGGAACTGAGTGAAACGGAAGGGGGATGAAACCTTCCGTCCGGAACGGAGCTACAATATGAAAACGCCTCTATGTCATCATAACTCCTGAGACGGTCAACCGAACCGTAACATGCCCCCTAGCATAATGCGAATGACGGAATGAGCATTATGCTATCGCAATCTTGTGACTATAACCAAGTTTAAAGAGCCGCAAAGCCCTTTAACACAAATAACGGCCTCAGGGATAAACAACCAAACCGAAATCGCAAAGGCCATCAAAGGGAAATCCCCGAGAAAAACCCCTACCCTTGCTTTTTCACTGCGTGTTTGGTTGCCCGACCACTATTCCATGGCTAAAGTCCCCCCACGCTCATTCAGCGATGAAATAAGCGCAGTGTCCCCTAACGCCTAAGCATATAAATCGCTTCTATTGCGTCCTCAACAATTCAACGAAAATCGAACACAACAGAGAAGGCAACTCCGCCTCCTCGGTTAAAACTGTAGGCTAGCCTACACGGCAAGACTAAAATCGAAAACCACGAGAACAAAACGGAAAAGAACCAACACGGCCTCTTCGGTTGAAACACTGGATAAATAAAATCGAAAACCACGAGAACAAAACGGAAAATAACCAACACGTCCTCTTCGGTTGAAACACTGGATAAATAAAATCGAAAACCACGAGAACTAAACGGAAAAGAACCAACACGGCCTCTTCGGTTGAAACACTGGATAAATAAAATCGAAAACCACGAGAACTAAACGGAAAAGAACCAACACGGCCTCTTCGGTTGAAACACTGGATAAATAAAATCGAAAACCACGAGAACAAAACGGAAAAGAACCAACACGGCCTCTTCGGTTGAAACACTGGATAAATAAAATCGAAAACCACGAGAACAAAACGGAAAAGAACCAACACGGCCTCTTCGGTTGAAGCACGAGATAACTAAAATCGAAAACCACGAGAACTAAACGGAAAAGAACCAACACGGCCTCTTCGGTTGAAACACGAGATAAATAAAATCGAAAACCACGAGAACTTAAACGGAAAAGAACCAACACGGCCTCTTCGGTTGAAACACGAGATAAATAAAATCGAAAACCACGAGAACTAAACGGAAAAGAACCAACACGGCCTCTTCGGTTGAAACACTAGCTAAATAAAATCGAAAACCACGAGAACTAAACGGAAAAGAACCAACACGGCCTCTTCGGTTGAAACACGAGATGAATAATAAAATCGAAAACCACGAGAACTAAACGGAAAAGAACCAACACGGCCTCTTCGGTTGAAACACGACACACCAAAAGTAAGCAGAAACACTAGCTAAATAAAATCGAAAACCACGAGAATTAAACGGAAAAGAACCAACACGGCCTCTTCGGTTGAAACACGACACACCAAAAGCAAGCAGAAACACTAGATGAATTAGAGAGATGTTTGCAGGGGAAGATCTTCGCAGGGGAAGGTCTTCGCAGAGGAGGATCCTCGCCGGAATTGCCGGATGAAGGAGCAGATCTTCGTCCATGCAGAGCGTGGATCGTTTCAGTCCTGCAACCGTTCCATCTCGCGACGGGTCAGTTCTTCCCAGTTGTTATCGGTGTAGCGCACTCGCCAGTAGCGGTCTCTGTAATCGTACACTTGCCCCTGCAGTCGCAACCCACCGCCAAAGTCCTTCCAGATGGTAAACCCTATCGGAAACAGCGTCAAGGCTCCGCGACGACGAAGGGCGGGTGTACGAGGGGTGACTGAGACTGGGGTCGTGTCTTTAGTAGGGTCGGGGTTGTACAAGTGCCAGAGTGCGATGAAACCGTCCAACTGCAAGGGTGTAAAACTCTGTAACACGTCATTCCCAGTTCGCCATCCTGTCTCTACTCCCTCTCTCGATCTCCCCTTGTACTCCCATCTAGTGGTGCCGGAGGCAGTGGTCGATCTGCGGCAGCTCACGAGCGAGTCTAACACTGGCGAATTGACTCCTTCAACTGGCAGTTTGAAATCCGCGCCCCACGCATACTGTGCAAACTCGTCTGCTATCGAGTGTCTTAGTGTCAGAGGTCAGAGGTGGTACGGCTTCACATCTGCGGTGGATACATTTCGGGTACGTTGTTTTCTGCCTCGCATCGTTACTTGTACGCTCAGGCCTGTCTGTAATACTTCCGTGACCCTCCAAGGGCCTGTGTAGTGGTCGTGCTGCAGCTTCTTTCCTCTGCTGTCGCGGTGTTTGCTGCTATCGGACTCGCGCACCAGCACGAGGCTACCCTTCTCAGCGATAACTCCGGCTGATGGTCTCGAGATGGCAGCGTTGGCTCGGGCCCGCGCCGTTACTCTTTGGCTGTCGCGCTTCTCGAGCGCCAGGCGGACTTCTCGGAGGTTCTGTCTGCGGCGCTCCACGAAGTTGTCCAGGCCGCCGCTCTGATCTGTCTCTTCTGACAGGGGTACCAAAGAGTCTAAAGACGTGCGAGGCTTGCGACCGAACAACAACTCGAAAGGTGTCATGTTAGAAGGCAGTGACACGTCTGGTAGAGTGCGTTTGATCCATATTGCCGGTGATACGTACTCGTCCCACCTCTCGGGCCACGATCTACATAGCTCTGCATAGCTCCTGCAACCAACCTCCTAGTCTCTCTACAGAACCCTGTCCTCGCGGGTGGTCGGCTGGGCCGAACTTTATGTCCGCATTCATCCAACGGCATAAGTGTGTCACTACTTCTGCTCTGAACTCTCTGCCGCCGTCGCAACGTACTGTCTTGGGTACACCGAACGTTAGGCACAGCTTGGTAAGCGCTCGTGCTACGCCTATTGCTTGCTTAGTTTCTAGAGGGATACCGAAAGGGAACTTGGAGGCTCGATCTACTACCAGCAGAACGTACTTGTTACCTGAAAGGGAAGGCGTGTCTATTTTCGGGATATCCATCTGTAGTTCATCCCACGGTTCTAGTGCGCGGCCGGGAAACATTGCGACGCGTCCGCTGTTGGGTCGTTTACGTCTCCTGCACCCGCATGATAACACGTATTGTCGCGTGTCGCGAATGACTGAAGGCCAGTGAAAGTGCTCTTAAGACTAGCGCTAACGTGGCTCCTACTCCAGAGTGACCATGCAGAGTGTGTACCAACGCGAGTACATCGGCAACCATGGATTCGGGTATGGCTGGCAGGTTCCTACCTTTTCCGTCGGCAAACCTGATTACATCGCTCTCGTCTAGACTATACCCAGTCTCATCTACTTCCGCGGCGTTCGCATTGCTATCCTCCCGCAGACGCTTGCTAACCTGACCCAGATGAGCGTCGTTCCGTTGCCTTCTCGCGAGGGATGCCGGATTGGTGAGTACCTCGACCGCCCGATGGATGACCGGCGTCCTCCTACCCGACGACAGCGGAACCTGCCCCCCTGCTGAAAGCACCTCTTTCAACAGCTCCATATAGCGGCTGGTCGACTCCTGACCCAGATGAGCGTCGTTCCGTTGCCTTCTCGCGAGGGATGCCGGATTGGTGAGTACCTCGACCGCCCGGTGGATGACCGGCGTCCTCCTACCCGACGACAGCGGAACCTGCCCCCCTGCTGAAAGCACCTCTTTCAACAGCTCCATATAGCGGCTGGTCGACTCCTTCAAGATCTGGTCGTTGGACAGTACGATCAAGGCATAGGGGCGATAGAGCAGAGCACGGACACGGCTTCCGAGCGAGCAAACGACGGACGAGCAAGACGCCGGAGCGAGGAAATGCACGGCGTCGTAGCGGGGGAACGACACCGCGGGCGGCGGGCGAACAAGACACTGGAACGGGCTAACGCACGGCGTCGGAGCGAGGGAGCGGCGCAGCGAGCGGCGGACAGGCAAGACACCGGAGCGAGGGAACGCACCGCGTCGGAGCAAGGGAGCGGTGCAGCAAGCTGTGGACGAGCAAGACACCGGGACATGGGAGATGTCATGCCGTCGCAGGCTTCCGACGAACGCGTCGCCCTCCCCCCGTCAACGAGAATGGAAGCGAAAAACGAGGCGAAGGGGAGGAAGAGAACTGGAGAGCCTAACAGTCAAGCAAAGGCAAAAAGACACATACATGTCAGTGCAAGATCCTCCTTGATGTGTCCTTTTCACGGCCAACATTTAAAGAGAAAACAACAAAGCGGTAAGGAACAAAGTAACTACGATGAACACGAACATACACAGCGAACACGGGACGCAGGTAAACTGCTGGACACATGCGACAGAGTACGGGTGTCAGTAAAGGTCATAGCCAGCGCAGTCGGGTGCACGGGCATGCGGGTTTGCAACAAACACACCAGCAAACAAACGACCGAACTATCCACTTTAGCGAACAGAATAAATAACAAGATCACACATGACAGCCACAAAACGGACGAACGACAAAGAACTAAATAAAAACAGGCAGCAAGCCCCGTGGCAAGGCTCGGACCTAGAGGGGCCTGGTTGCTGTCTCCCTTCAGCATGGGCGACAGCAACAAAGGTCCCAATAGGTACAGACCCGACCATTCTGTTTATTCACCCCGTCTAAATAAACAAACAACGAGCGGACAAACAAAAGAAGGCGGATAAAAAGAAACCAAAAGAAAAGAAAACAGGTATAAGCCCCGTGGCTAAGGCACAGGCCTAGAGGGGCCTGGTTGCCGTCTCCCTTCAGCATGGGAGGTAGCAACAACGGTCCCAATAGGCGCAGACCCAACCAATCTGGGCATCCACTCTCTATCCGAGAAATGAAGCGAACACAACGAACACAAAACATACAACAAGATGTGCTGCGTTCCCAGCGACGCAGAGCAAAGCGTCGCGGGTTTAACGAGCGGCGTACGGCGAGGGCAGCCGATACGCAGACAGGCAAATGATAAGCGAATGTCAAGATAAGATATAGGACGAGTACAGCAGCAGTGGAACACGGGACGTCAGCAGAATGGCTGCCGGTAAGCACATATATACATGTACGCGGTATACGAGAGTGTGTTAGTCTCCTGCTGCCCGCACAGCGTGTTGAAATCGGCGGTACAGATCAGCCGAACATATTAGTATTCCAGAGAGACCTCGTTGTTATCTCTCTGCCGGATGGAGACGGCAACAATGGTCCTCTCAGGCTCAGACAAACCCATATATATGTTATGCATGCGCCAACAAGGTGAGATAGGAAAATCATAATGCATCCGGCCGTTTCTGTCTCCCGCTCGCCCTTCGTTGCAGGAACATGTTGCGATGACGGAGCATAGAAAATAGTACAAATATCAACTCCAATAAAAGCGGGAAAATCAGTACAACCAGCAGCAGAGCAGCATAATGAGATAAGCGCAGATATCAGCACCGATACAAGCGTGAAAATCAGTCTAACCAACTGAACCAGAGTAAGATGTTGAGTGCGACTCACACCTGTAATGAATAAGCGGATCGACAACGAATTGTATTCCAGGTGGCAAGTGCATACACTGGATACGCTCAGCAGCTGTACGCCCACAAAATAAACGAAGTAAAATTGTAGTCAGCATACTAACAGACCGTGTAGGTAG
Source organism: Nereocystis luetkeana (assembly GCA_031213475.1). Classification (NCBI taxonomy): domain Eukaryota; class Phaeophyceae; order Laminariales; family Laminariaceae; genus Nereocystis; species Nereocystis luetkeana. The sequence goes on from JARUPZ010000006.1 coordinate 6,548,811, forward strand.
GACAGGCACAGACCTCGTGGAACTTCGTGTCTGTCATCCACGACGGGTGAAGAGACAACACCGCTCCCACGAGGCACATATCTATCTCTTCTTTACTACCTGGTATATTTGACAAATACAGGTAGGGGAGGCACAGACCCTTTGGAGGCTCGGATCAGAGACCGTAACCACGTCCCCACAAGGCACAGACCCATCTCCAATAAAACAGAACGCATGCTAGGTAGTAGGTAGGATAGGGGCAGACCTTGTGGAGGCTCGGTTCAAGACCATAACGGCACAGCAGTACCGTAATGCATCCGGGAAAGGCGCAGACTCAAAAGACGTGGTCGTCCTTCGACCGCAGACCCATCCGGTTATTACGACAGTGGCGTAAAATCACGGCACAGCAGTAGTACAGTAATGTAACCAGGACAGGCGCAGACTCAATAGACTTGGATGTCGTTCAAGTGCAGACCCATTTATTACGACAAGAGTGAGGAAATTAGCATTGGCTCAGCGAGAAATCTCCGCATAACCGTACTACCGTGGCGTGAAATCACGGCACAGTAGTACAGTGGCGAAAAATCAAAAGTGAAAAAATAATAAAAGTGAACAAAAATAATAATGATCAGAGTAAAAAAATAACAACAGCGGCAAAACGTGCAGAAGACGAAAGAACATACCGTTAACAGACACACCGCAGTACAGCAGTACGGGAAATTAGCATAGGATCAGCGAGAAAACCACGCATAACCGTACTAAGGCAGTGGCGCGAAATCACGGCACAGCAGTAGTCAGTCGGGCGGTAGCAAAATCGCAGTACAGCAGCAAAATCGCAGTACAGCAGCGCACACGGTGTTGTTAAGACATGAAAATGAATAGCAAAAGTGAACAAAAATAATAATGATCAGAGTAAAAAAAAATAACAACAGCGGCAAAACGTGCAGAAGACGAAAGAACATACCGTTAACAGACACACCGCAGTACAGCAGTACAGGAAATTAGCATAGGATCAGCGAGAAAACCACGCATAGCCGTACTAAGGCAGTGGCGCGAAATCAAGGCACAGCAGTAGTCAGTCGGGCGGTAGCAAAATCGCAGTACAGCAGCAAAATCGCAGTACAGCAGCGCACACGGTTTTGTTAAGACATTAAAATGAATAGCAAAAGTGAACAAAAATAAATAATGATTAGAGTAAAAAAAAAACAACAACAGCGGCAAAACGTGCAGAAGACGAAAGAACATACCGTTAACAGACACACCGCAGTACCAGGTACAGCAGTACGGGAAATTAGCATAGGATCAGCGAGAAAACCACGCATAACCGTACTAAGGCAGTGGCGCGAAATCACGGCACAGCAGTAGTCAGTCGGGCGGTAGCAAAATCGCAGTACAGCAGCAAAATCGCAGTACAGCAGCGCACACGGTGTTGTTAAGACATTAAAATGAATAGCAAAAGTGAACAAAAATAATAATGATCAGAGTAAAAAAAAATAACAACAGCGGCAAAACGTGCAGAAGACGAAAGAACATAACGTTAACAGACACGCCGCAGTACAGCAGTACAGGAAATTAGCATAGGATCAGCGAGAAAACCACGCATGACCGTACTAGGGCAGTGGCGCGAAATCACGGCACAGCAGTAGTCAGTCGGGCGGTAGCAAAATCGCAGTACAGCAGCAAAATCGCAGTACAGCAGCGCACACGGTTTTGTTAAGACAATTACAATGAATAGCAAAAGTGAACAAAAATAAATAATGATCAGAGTAAAAAAAAAATAACAACGGCGGCAAACGAAAAAGCAAAATCGCAGTACAGCCGCAAAATCGCAGTACAGCAGCGGTTGTGGTGGCCAAAACGCAGTACAGCAGTAACATCGCCGTACAACAGCGGTAGGCCGGTACCGTGAACCTACTGAAGAGAGATAGAGAGGTCGACATGCAATACCACAGTGTATACTCGTACGTACGTAATTTTGCCTACTGCTGTAGTCTATTAAAAATGATCTGACTCACAGTTATAACGTTATTACCAAGACACATAAAAATGAAAAACGTGGCTTGCAAGGTTTGCAGGGATGCTTATCGACCTCTAACTTGCCAGAACAATAACTAAGAAAGGGGGATGGAAAAGGACGTGCGTTAAATTAGTATGTTGCGTTAGCCGTGAGGCATTTTTATTTCACAGATAACAGCAGCAACGAAACGTGGCGAGGCGGCGACGGCAGCGGCAACATACACGCACGTGGTAAGGGCAGCACACACGCACGTGACGGCAAGCGACGGCAGTAACGACGTACGTGACAGCAGCTGGCTTGTGGAACACGAGCCTGAGAGTCTCAGCGAGCGCACTTGGACACTCGCGCTCTCAAACCCCGCATCATCGTCAGGCTTACGCTTATTTTTCATTCATTCTTTATTTTGGCTGCTGTGTGGAAAAGGTGATGGGGGTCTGACAAGTGCGCTGCCGGCTCCCACCTGCGCCATTTGTTCAATACACGTCGAGCCAAGCACGCAAACTCAGGGTACCAGAGTGAGAATCAACGATGTGGACACGCGCCAGGGAGCAAGTCGCTTCCTGGTTGTGTCATGCATCATGAATTATACCAGGTACTCAGGCATTCCCCACCGAAATAAAATAATTAATTGAGTACAGACCCCCTAAATAATGAGCACCCGTTCAGAGTCATGGGTGTTAACGTACGCGCGGGACGCGCAGTACTGCTGCTGCTGTATCCGTGATACAGCCTACCCCGTAGTAGGTACCAGTGGGGTTGAGTTTCCACGTGGTCCATGGTTGCATGTGGTCAGCGGTGGGTCATAGTTGCTTGCAGGAAGAGCGCTATCAGCGCGTGTACCCCCCGTAGAGGCAAAGGAAAGGCGAGGTGCAACACACACAAAAAAAAAACAATAAAACGCTGCCACCCGCAGCTACCAAAAAAGTTACTCAAGATAAAAAATAAAATCGAAAGGAACAGGTCGGAGGCGCGAAGGCCGCCGCTCGTTCCGGCACGGGAAATGCAAACCCGTGCAGTAAGCGCGCAGCATGTACAGGGACTGAACACCATGAAACGGAAAGCTGGCTGCCTGGGCTGAGGTCTTAAGTCATTGTCACAAGGCAACACATGTAGGGTTCTGCAATAGTTGGCAGGAGTGGCATCTGTGGACCACAGGTTACCACTCAGAGATGCATAACCCAAAAGGAGAACACAAAGACGAGACATCAATGACCAACCTCAGTGACAGAGCAGAGCTTGAGTCCGACCGAGTCGAGAGGTGCGCTCCTAGGTCTCCAGGAGAGTAGGGCGAGCTTGTGGTTCTTCTGTGAAGAGGCTCCAACTGGAGATGGCTAGATGGTAAGTGATTGCTTGTTCCGTGACCGTGGTGATGGTCGCGGGAACTGAGTGAGACGGAAGGGGGATGAAACCTTCCGTCCGGAACGGAGCTACAATATGAAAACGCCTCTATGTCATCATAACTCCTGAGACGGTCAACCGAACCGTAACATGTCTTCGAAGCAGCAGGCCTCACGGTGTCGGAAAAGAAGACTGAGACAATGCTCCTACAAACACCAGACCAGACAACCCTCGCACCACCGCTCGTCATCGAAGCGGCAGGCCAGAGGTATAAGCAGACGACCCAGTTCTTATACCTAGGCGGCATTATCCACGAAAACGCTGACCTCTCGCTCGAAATCGACCGACGGATCCGCCTCATGCGAGCATGCCTCAAACGGTTCGGCCCGGAGTTGTATGATAGGACGACCGCCCCCCTTAGCCTTAAAGCCCGAATGCTGAAGGCCGAGGTGATTGAGACCCTGCTGTATACGGGTGTGTGACGTGGACCCTCAGAGCGGAACACTTTGCCAAGCTTCGAACGGCTCACCACCAAGTCCTGTTGCGAGTCATTGGCTTCCAGCGCCGACTTCGTACTGACCATGCCACCCTCTCGTACGCGAAGGCCCTCAAGATGACACGTTGCGAGAGCATCGAAACGACCATTCGTAAACGGCGGCTCTTCTTTGCGGGGGGCGTGGCACGGCAAAGCAAGGAGCGATTACCCCGTCGGGTAATGTTCGGGACGATAGCTGGTGGGGAGAACCCGAGACCAGGCGGGCAGTGTAAGACTTGGCATAGATGCACAGTCGAAGACCTTAGGGAGTTCCGAGCCACCGAAGGGTCAACGGAAGTTGCCCCCTTGGTGTTTGGAGTTGAGACCGCGTTGTGGTCCACTGCAGCCAAAAAGGCGGGGAAGTGGTACCGCGGGGGATCCTTGAAGCAGCCGAACGGTTCATGGTGAGGTGGCCCGAGGCTGAGGCTGAGATGAGTAGGCAGCGCCGCGCATCCGCCGTGGATGGTGTCCAAGGGAATGGGGGGGGAGGGGGCAACAGGAGGAGTGGCAGAAAGCCCGACCAAGGGAATGCGGAGAGGGGGGGGAACAGGAGGGGTAGAAGGGAAACGGCGGTAGACGAAAGTAGGAAGAAGATGGCAGACAGGGTAGCAAGGCACCAAGTCGACTAGGAAGTAGAACATATGACCATACTACTAGTAGTGTGCTACCAACTGGTGCAGCTGGTTCGAACGCGTGGTCTTCCCTTGTCTTCTCTTTTTCTTTTGTTTCTTTCTTTCTTGCGCTGACTCTCCGTGATTTTCATTTTATAAATTAGTTTTTTTCTCTTCCTTTTCTGGTTGATAAGCCGTACTGAAGGAGCCGTGTGGTGTGGTTGGATGACGAACCTGCTCTGCTCGTTTCGTATTGTCTGACGCCAAGGGACTGGGCATAGTTGACGAACGCAGGGCGGAGACGGCAGTCTGGGTAGCAAGGTACCAGGTGGATTAGCAGGGAGAACCTGGCTATACTACTTGTACCACAAACTGCTGCCGCCACCTGGAAGGTGCTTTGGGCTTTGGTCTGCATGTTATTTCCCCTTAGTTATTTTTCCTTTGTTATTTTTTTCCTTGGTTCTTTGTCTTACTCTGTTTACAAGCAGTGGTGTTTTTGTTATTTTTTTTCTTTTTTCCAGCTCGTCCTTTTTCAAGTGTTGGCCACCTCGAGGACCTTTAACAATCTGGGAGAAGGGATCTTTAGGTTGGTAGGCTATTCTGGTGTTTTGGTTCCTGTTGGGATCAAGGTACGGGCGAAGACCCAACCCAACCCCTGACTCTACCCTAACCCTAACCCTAACCCTGATCCCAAACCGCAGCCAAAACGGGCCAAAACTCGCCATAAACGCGGCTGCGCCGCGTTTGCATCAAGCCAGGAAATTTCTCGGTTGCGGACGACGATTCCGAAGTGCAGATGGATGACGCGACCCATTTTTCAAGTCAAAAACATCTGTAAAGATCCCTTCTCCCAGACAGACTGCTAAACCTACTCGCCACCTCGCCTGCGGGGGGGGGGCACGAGACAGATTGTTTCTCCTAGTGTTTGCTTTCATTTTTATTTTTTTTTTCTTTCGATTTGTCTACGAGTACTTTGTTTTTGTTTTCTCTTTGATTGTTTCTTTTCGTTTCTCTATTTCATAGATTGTGTATGTCGTGCCTGTCGTATCTAGTATGATGACATGGCTTTTGTTCGATTAATAAAGGATAGGCCACTGAGCTACTTAGTCAGCGCTGACTGAGTAGCTCAGTGGTCTATCCTTTATAAACGAACAGCTTTGCGTTGCCCACTGCAGTGCATACTGCATACGTGGCAACGTAGTATCTCTGTGGCGTAGCTTTGTGACCACATAACTTGTATCTCTTCTAGGATTGGAGAATCGGCACGGACACTGGTTGTTGTGCTGGATGTCGACGGGTAGAAAGAACGGTTTAATGTGAAGAACACACACACGACGAACAACATATTAATCGTTGACCGTGTGGGGCGGAATCCGCACTGTCTGTTCCTCAGGGAGTAGAGTTCCTCGGTTCTCTGATCACTGCTCAGTATTTTTATTGCTTTCTTCTTTGGATATACGACAGATTTCGATTTCGATGTTTTTCAGGAACAAATTTCAAATTTTACTTTTGTCATCAAAAACAAATATATCACGAAAAATAAAAATACCCAAGGGGGGAGGTATTCTTCCATTGTTTGCCCAGGGTTGTGTTGACCTGATGACCTGATACTTCACAGGGGAGGGTCGGTGTTCACGCGAAGCATCCGGGGCTGAACAAACGCGGGTTCTGGTACGACAGCTGGCGGTAATGGAGAAGGCTCGAAGACCAAATCGGGGGGACGGTGGTACGGACGGTGCACAGGTAGGGTTTGTAGGTATAAGGACGTCGCAGTTCTTCAACTTTTGCTTCCTCTATTGTTTACAGCAGTATTACTCAGCTGTACCTGGGGTAGGTTTCGGATTGAAATGGAAATGTTTCCTCTGCGAGGCGCGGCGTGATGTACGAGGTACGACGACGCTGCCGCTGAAATACCGCGGAGGGGTTGCGATTTGTAACTTGTTACCGCGTCCTTTTCGCGGGGCTAGGACCATAAGGTAGGCAAAGGTGACATGGGGCTGTAAGGACAGCCTTGTTCCAGCTGGAACGGTGGTGAACGTCACCAAGTGCGAATAATAATGCAGAGACAATACCTGGTATACCTGGTACCTCCGCCCACTTGCAGCAAAAGGCCGCACGCAGTACAAGTATGATGGCACCGTTTTGCTATGCGCGTGTGACTGACCAGCAAGCTCTTGTCTGCTGTGTTGGCTGTACAGCAGTGCATTGGTTGCCTCGACTTTTAGTGCCTGTCGCAGAGACAGCTTCACAGCCCTCGTCCACCCATAAGTCGGGCCGCTCGCCATATTAGTTTACCCAAAGCGTGGATTCGAAACTCCTGGGGACGCTCGCGTTTTCCGTCTCAGCTCCTGTTCCAGTCCGGCGTACTCGTCGTTCCTGTTGTTGGGCTGCGTTTTGTTTAACTTGTTACGGAACTTTGAACTTAGAAGTTTCTCCGGCGGCATCGTGTGTCTCTCGCAGCAGTATCGTAGCTACCTGCAGTGCCACGGAGTTGTTTGAATTCCAGCCAGCACATGCCTTGCTTCCTGCAGTACCTACCGATGACCCACCGCTGATCCTGCTGTAAATAGTACCAGGCACCAGGTACAGCACCTGCAGTACCTACAGTACCTACCGATGATTATCGCTGATCGTGCTGTAAATAGTACCACAGGTACAGCAGTACCTGGTACTAAAACTCTGTACTACTACTGCTGCTGTACCAGGTATAACTCATAGCGGCATTCGATGTCTACTATTAATACCAGGTATTAATATTAATATGAATACTCTGTGCAGCAGCAACGGCAACAACACATCAGCAGCAATCAACACAGAGAATTGATAGCCGCAGTGCTTGCTGACTGTACGTTTCAGATTTGGGTGCTACTCGTACGATACTCTGTTGCTACTGCTGTCGCTGAGTGATAATTTTGGCATCATGTGGGCGGGGTACTGGCAGCCTCAATCATAAAATATTCTACTGACTTCGTCAGGAATATCAATAGTGGGGCCCTCTATCCGTACTGCTGTAGTGCCGGCTGCCCTATGAGTGTCTGTGAAATCGCTTGGCATATGTTTGATTGCAGAGTAGTGGTCGGTTGACTGTGGAATCGCTTGGCTCATACCAGGTACCTGGTACGGGATTAACTTGACCAGTGTTGTGGTGTGCGGAGTATATAGTGCCGGTTGCCGCTATATATAGTGCCGGTATTGTTGGCTTTCATAGCGCATACCGGCACTACGCGTACCTGATATATATTAGTATATTAGAGGGACCATTACATAACTGGATACTGGATTGACCCATTTCATAGGTTTCCATGTGATACTATGGCGTGTTTATTGGGCGTTCATAAGGGCGAACCTACAGTCTCCTGCAGCATTTGTTGGCAGGCTCAATGTAGATTGCTACAGTTGTTACTGCTAGTGCCTGGTACGTACGTACGATGTGCCAGTGCCCAGTGCCCAGCCCTATGGTAAGAACAGTTCGTAAAAATGTGCCAGGTATCAGGTAAACTTTAAGAATGTGAAAAGAGAGCAACTGCAACGTATGTACTCGTACCAAGTACCAGTCTGTATATAAAGACATCAAGCTCTCTTAGCCGATACTTCTGCAACAGCAACAAAGCTCTCGTCGACTTGTAAACCAAACTCCTCTGTGTGGTCCTTCTGTGTACGATGTGAATGGTTGATAATCAGATTGGCGCACGGCAGCTGGATCCTTTCGCTGGAGCAGACCCCCTGGCCCCGGCGGACCCATTCGCAGATCTACTGGACTTGTCCTTTTCTCGCGCGCTTGGTCAAACGTCTGCAGCAGGCAGCAACGCTGCACCGGAGAAGCCTGCCGTAACGAACATCAGGTGATCTACGCGTACAACAGCACTGCTGCTGTCATAGGGGCACTTACAAGTTCCACGAGGGTACCAGTACCTATTTCGACGCGAGTCGACGTGTGAAGAAAAGGCTGAAGTCTTCTCGCCATAAAAATGCAAGGCACGGACCGAAGTGGGGAGGGAAGAGGAGAGCCTTCTGTGACTATGGGTATGAGCTATGACTATCACAATTGATAGAAGGGAGAGATAAGAGAAAGGAGATGATTTTTAATGGCGAAAAAAAATACATAAACTTGCACCAACCTGGTTTTCGATAAAACGTTTGACACACTGTGCACGAGGCGAATATAACCAACCCTTGTAAGCCAATCAGATAAAACCCAATCAACCATTGTATAGCTGTATTCCCTTTATCTTAGCATCGATTCTATTTTCTGACACAGCAGGGCCCCGTTGTTACCCCTTTCTAGCTGCACCCACGTTTCGGGGGCAAACTGCTTGGAATTGGTACATGTTACGAGGGACGAATTTGCTGAAATCTTCTCGCGATAAAAATGAAAACACGAACCGCAGTGAGGAGGAGGGAGGAGAGCCTATCATTACTGCCATGTCACCCTGGATCTGAGTTTCGATTTTGATAGGAGGGAGAGAGAAAAGAAGGGTGAAGATACTAAATGGGAAGGGGGAAAAAAAAACCTGTATCAGGTATACATGAAGGCCCATTCCACTTCGGTTTTGTGTTGGAACATGTTAAATTGTGTACGCACCCCATTTTGATATGGTAGCAATCGAATGAACCCCCCTGTCTCGCCATCTCAGATATTGTTGTCGAACGAGTAACTCCACAACAAGGCAAGGCGCAATCGACGCAGTATGGAGGCGCACAGGCTTGTCAGGGCGTCAAGGCTAGCCAATCACGCACGACGAAGTTTAAACACGGGTGTGCTGCCGTAAAACACGCAAGATAACCCCCCCGCCCCCCCCCCCCAGGATAAATTTCGGAGCCGATCCTCCCCGAGAGAAGGCGGGCATATACAACGAACACAATTGTGGCTCCCGACTCCGGAAGGATTTGGAGATATTCCTACGTATATACGTATGTATGTAGGCGTTTGCACTCTCCTCCCCATTGTGGAGAAAATCAGCGTGGAAGTTCGTCCGAGGGGTGGATGTGTCACTATTGTGTTACCGTGTCACACGCGTTACACGGTGTTGTGTCAGTGCTCACAGTGCTCGGTTGTGATGTGTGTACGCATGCTTTCCGTCTGTTGCCCGCACCACCTATTGATGGCAGCGCCGACCCGCAGCCAGCGTCCTCGGGACGGAAATCATCGCCGCCGGTGGAGGATGGCGTTGGTTGGGGTTTGGACCCCCTTGCGACAAGCGAAGGATCTCTGGCCGCGAAAAAAAGAAAAGCACAGGTACATCAGTGCAGTATAACCGTACAGTATTCGAATATCGATGCGTACCCGACTATACCGATAAAGGACAGTTTTTACGACCGGTGTTTGACATCGGAGAAAGGCAACTCCGAGGTGGTGTTCAGCCAGGAGCACCCAACGTCGTGATGGAGAGGTTCGGGGATTCAGCACCCACTACTGTTTACGTACGAGTACATACTGCTTTTGCACCATATCACCACCTTTCTCGCTGAGTGTTTGTTGCACTTGTATGTCGGCACAATGTCAGACATATGCAGGTGTGGTCGGTCTCCGGGAGATCCTTATTTCGTAGATGCCACACAGTATACCTACAGTACGTAAGACAGTGGCCCTCCCTCCGCACGCCTGGCCGCCGACCGATTCTGCCACGCCATTTGGTCTTCCTTCAGGAGAGTCGCCTAAAGAGAGACCAGTTCCTCAACCAGATGAGCTCGTTTCTGGAGGACTTTGAGAGCAACACGGCGGACATCGTACCACCAGAACCACCAGTTCCACTTGCGAGCGTGCAGAGCTCGACGCCCTTGCCGTCTCGCACTCCCAATCAACCTCGACCGAGTCCGGAGTCGACCATTGTTGCAAATGTTGTCGGTAAGCAGTCGTTGTGGCCAAAAGCGTCGAAAGACGGGCCGCATGGGGCATCTTTGGCTGTCCCCCCCGAAGCGAGCAAGGTCACCCATCTGAACTCGAGCGCTGCTGGTCCAGGTTCCTCGCTTATGCGGGAGGACGTCTACGGTGAGCCTATGGTATTTAATCCATTCCGAAGTAATTATCTGGTCACGGCCCGGGGCACACGTACGATACTTACTTTTGGTCGGAATTATTTTGCAACTGGTCAGCGATCATACCCCTTCTCTCAGCGAAGCACACTTTGCTGTAGACACGATTGATGATTGCTGATGCGTATTATCGCATCGTTGCCCACACGACTAGTACAGTGGTTTGTGCGCGTTTTGGCAACGTATGGGTGGCAAATCAGCTTTGAAGGGAATGCTCTGAGCACACGGAATACCGTGTAGCACATTTGACCTGGTTACAGTATCTGCTATGACACGTACGAGTGCTCCTAGTGTAGTGTAGTGCCGATTTGCGCGCCTCCTCAGTTTCCCGATATCGCGAGAGTAAAATCGTCAGTACTTGCCCTCCTAACCTCGACCCTCCTGTTGGCCTTTCCGACCGTCCGTTCCTCTTACAACGGAAGACCCCTTCGTCGCGAGTGAGCCCCCCAGGCAAACGCCTTCAAAACAGGGAGACCTGTGCGGGGCGATGGGTTGGGGCACGGATCCTCATCCGCGTGGTAGCTTGTTTGACGATGACTTCGGCCCTGAGGAAGCCGATGCTGATGTCCAAGATGGGGAAACCCAGCGGGAGGGAGGCGTTATTGCGTCGGTTTCAACCGGAACCCCGCCGCAGCGTGTGGTACGTGTGTTGGCATATTGTCCGCAGTCCGGAGCGGAGTCTATTGTTCTGGACAAAACATGTTGTTTTATACCTGGTAGCTATATTAACAATAGTGTCATCAGCTGTGAGACCGAGGGTTTCGTCGAAGCTCATATTTGCAAGCTGCGTGTGATACTTGATGCTTCGGTCAAAGCGTGCGACGGGGTGTGTATCACTTCATGTTCTTGTTTTTACTCGCACGCCTCCCCACTAGGAGCCGCGAAGAGGTGATAATACGTAGTGTGTTACACACATTTCGATCGCGCGTGCTATGGGTTGTGTATGACCTCATGACGGAGGTAAGTCGATGACTACAGTAGTACCCTGGATGATAGAACCAGGGTCAACAGTACGATTTTACAAAGACGGTTAAGCTACGTAATATCGTTTTGGCCACGATGTTATTCAGCACTTCCTGTCTCTTGCTCGTTCCAGCTGGCGCCCTGCTGTTTCGTGTGCTCATGCCGTTGTCGCCGTTGTTTATGCTGCTTCCTTCTTCCGTTTCCCATTGCTTTTCAGTCGCCGAGCCCGGTTCCTTTTTCGGCCCCGTCACAAGACGCGCGTGGCGAACAGTCTCAGGTAAGCGGCGCTGTTGACGCTTGCTTCGTATACTCCTGGGATCATCTATCGATTCTTCTGATGAGGGTCAAGTTCGAGCGAGATGCTTAGCCTTGTGCTGTGGCTGCTTGCATGCAGTGTGTTGTAACCACTACCAGCCTGGGTCCAAATATGGAGAACAATGAGTTTTGAACAGCCACTACTAATACTGTACGTATTCCTGAAGTAAATGTATCTCTTGGGTCCATGGTTCACGAGATGTTGAATTCCCGCGAGACAGAACGTCCTGAGTAAGACGTTTCCCCTACGTCCTCTGTCGCTCGCTGTATGGTACAGGCCCGCTCGAGGAGGAAGGCGAAGCCGTCGAGGGGCATGGACTTGGGAGAAGTGCGCCGTCGGACCTCTCTCCTCTCGGGCGAGGCTCGCGAATCCCCCGTTGCTGGCCGCACGCCGACCCCCTCGCGCTCGGCAGCCCCTCGTCCCACCGATGTAATTGAGGCGCACCAAGACCTCGCGTGGCAGCGACAGGAAGCCCAGACATCGCCTAGCTCGCCTAGTGTTTCTGGTGAGATGACACACCCTCTGCATGCTGCACCGGCGGCGGACCCTCTCTTGTTTGGCGGTGGGTCGGGAGGGAAGTTCGATGACCGCGGTAATTACTTCAACGAAGATCTGCTACTAGCTCGGGCGCAGGGAAGTAAGACTAAGAGCCTAGCCCCTCTCGAAGACAGGAGTGGGGGTCTGGGGCAGGGGGCTCGGGGAAGCGACAAGCTCAGGGATTCTGCTGGAAACTTTTTCAACACGGCGAGGTTGGTGATGCTGATATTGTTTTGACAGAGAGGTATACCCACTCCGGCAGTAGCACTTTTCTTTATTTGGGCGAATGCGAGCTTATTGTCTTCACTCCGCCCGAAAAATTGGAACCCCTTTCGAGCTGGGTGAAGCCGAGTTCTACGACCGCCTACCGAGATTGATCTATCTAACTATGCGATTCTCCGAGTTATCACCCAACGCGCACAAGTTGACGACATCGTCAGATATCCAATATTGCACCTGATTTATTATACTGGTAGGTGCTGCTTGTGAGGAGGCCATCCCTTCATCGACGCTGGCGCAGACTTGGTCTCGCCTATTCCCTTGTTGCACTTTGCATGTCGGCAAGACCGCTACTTATATGGCCTTTAACGTACGACCACCAGTAGCTGACTGAGTCCGTGCACCGTTTGACTCCAGGGACGGAGCGAAGACCTTCGTAAAGGATGCCAAGGCCGGGGTTGGTGTGGTGGGTGCCAGTGTCGGGTGGGGTAATGCGCACGAGGAGAGTGGTCAGGGATCCCACGAACGCGGTAGGCAACCGCGGAGAATGCAGCAGGAAGATGCCAACGGTGCGCGAGAGTTTGAGGTGAGAGGTCCTTTCGTCGAATCGAACTTTCATGAACGGGGGTCACATCATTGGTCACTTAGCTTCCCTTTTTTTCGAGGGCGTTATTTTGTGTCACTCGTTCTATTTCGACGAAGTGTATGCATCGTCGGCCCACGTAGTTCAAATCACAAGCTGTATTGAGCGAAACCCCCGTCATCGTAGAAATAGACAGCACACACAGCCAAATCTAAAGGGTGTGACGAAGCTGACGCCGATATCCTTGCGACAAACTTGCCTTGGATGCCTCCTATTATTTCTCCCGAGGCGCTTGCTTCCCTTGACTCACGCTTTGCGGGGAAACTCCTCCGGCATTTGATCGGTTGGTCAATATTCTCGTCGATTTTGGGGCGTTCCAGTATTGCAAAGCGTGCAACGCCATATGGTGCGACCGCGTATGCACTATCTCTCCGTCACCGACTGCCCGTATCCATAGTGTAGTGCACCTGGTCGTATTTTTAGTGCATTTGTTCGCCATGTACGTCTTTTGTGCGTTCCGGTTCTGCCTTGGCCAGGTGACGTTCGGGGAAGGCCGATTGGGATTCACGCTCTTTCGAGAAGAGACCGGTCGCCGGAAGGGACAGGGTGTTGTTTGCAGGGTGCATCCGGGAAGCACAGCGCAAACGCTCGGGGTGCAGCTCGGTGACACCGTGTCTGGCATCAACAAACGGCGGTGAGCGACAACGTGCGGCGTGTCGGTAACACTCCCCTATTTTGGGTTTCGGTGATGGCTAATTCGCACTTGGCCCCTTTAGCACTGCATCTACCTGGTACCAAATGCGTGTTTGGGGACCAGCTGCTCGGAATTTGTGTGGGTTATTTTCGCAGTAGGAAAACAACGCCCGAGACGCCGGCACTGCAGATGTTCAGGTCATGCTTGCGCTACAATTCCTCCGTTATTTTCCGGTGCCCGTGCGTTAATGTAGGTACGGTACATACGACGAGGTAATGGAGGTGCTGCCCAGGCTCCCACGACCTGTGCTAATTAGCTTTACCCGCAAAGGGCCAGGACAGGCTGGCGGTAGCCCGGGAGGCTTGGCGGCGGCTGCGAGACTAGCGTCATCGCCTTCAAGGGACGCGCAGGTGAAATTGACATGGAAAAATTCGGGCTACGTACAACCTCGACGTTTTGGCATTTCCTACGCGACTTCGTATAGTAGAATACAAGGTACCTGGTGTATGTTTGCGATGCCGAGTACCCTTCGTGCCGCGGCGTTTTTTGGCTTAGGTTTGGTGGCCATTTTTTGACAGGTATGCGACAGAACCTTTGGTTCAACACCTTTCGTCCTCTTCGGCGGCAAGTCTAGCTATGATTGACTATCGCCTTGGCTGTCAGATGATGATGCCGCACGGCTGCTCCCTTTTTGTGAGGACTTGCTCTATTGGTAGTGTTGTAAAAGCGCCTGGTAGTTTCTGCACCCTTTTTCTACTGTAAAGATGATGCCACACTATTCCCATGTATTTTTGCCCAAATACATGGTGTGCAATTTATTTAGGGGTGAACTACGCAAGCGACCTGTCGAATTTGTTTCACTGTCCTGAAAACGTTTTGACGGATCCTTTTCTTGCTTGTTTTTCCCTCGCGGGCTTGGTTAGAGTGGAGGTGGAAACCCATTGGAGTGGCTGGCCAAGCTCAACCCGTTCGACAACCAAAAGCGCGAAGAAGAGGAAGAGCAGCGAGCCGAACGTGAGTCATGCTGAGCTGCTCGCTGAATGCGATCGGCAGTACCGATGGCCGCGTTTGACCCATTTGAAGGGCCAACGACTGTGTTCGATAGTCCTCTCGTGTATTGGGGCAGGCCGGGATAGCTCTCTATGCAGGCCCTCCTGATGGTAGGGCATAACAGGTGTAACTACTGTAGATATGAGGGCATCCTTCTCTTTTCAACAGATCGGAAAACGTGCTGTGCCGATTTCGGCGTACGTACCGTACCGTGTCTCTCGTGTGAATGGCAAAATATGTTCAGCTCTTTACAGCGACGGGCGGTTCGCAAGGAGGTCCCGAGCATACCTGATGAGCCGCGATTTGTCGTCGTGCCGGCATCATCCACGAATGTATATACATAGCCCCAGCGCACGTGCCTGGAGCATTGCATGCACACATACATGTGGCATCGACTTTCCTCCCTCTCTGCCGCAGCAGTTTGTATCGACAACTCTCCACCACGTTTCGCGCGCTTTCTATTTGCTTCATGGGTTCACCATCGCAGGTAATAATTCGCTGGACGCCGCATCTGTGCGTGGAAGCTCCATGCCCTCAAACGAGGTCAGTAGTAGATACCTATGCTTCAGCCATTAGCCCGCGCGTGGTGTGTTGCCGTGCTGGAGCATGTTGATGTGTTGATGAGATGTCAGTCTGCTGCCAGTGTATTGTTGTATGGCGCACGTCGCACGCCGGAGCCTCAGCTGTCTGCAATGTCCAAAGTGTAAATACCGAGTCGTTATTGGTGTTTCGCCTCAATCTCCGTTGTTTGTGTGCAGCGCGGGCTCCCGGGGGAGGTGTTTGCTCGAGGCCTGCGAGGAGGCGTTTTTTCGTGGTCATACTACGGAACGTCTGATGGTATCGAGGCCAACACCAGAGATACCTACACGGAGCACGTCATGCGGTGCCAGTGGGGGAGGACTGCAGACACCATGCAGTCGTGGATGGTTGCTCGCAGGTGCGAACATTGTCGTTGCCCTCGCGACCCTCTGTGCAACAATCTGTCTTCGTCGCGCATTCTGTGGGCCGTGGCCACATGATGGCTGCCACATATTATATCATAGACAAGTTGTAAATGCCGCATCTGCCAGAGTATGAAATATTAGTATATGCGGCACCGAATCGAGAATCATACCATGGTTGCGCAGAGTACAGTTTGTTCGCACCGTGAGGGGACTGGAATGCGCACACTTGTATTCTGGTATACCTCAAGCCACATGGCTCTTTTACGCTGGGATCGCGAATAACCCCAGCCCTCCTCATCCTTTCCCTCGCGCTGGGCATAAAACTAGGTACCGCGAGTTTGACGCGCTGGATTTGGATCTCCGTGACACCTACCCCGACCGGAGAGATGCCCTTCCGCGTCTACCCCCGAAGGTTCGTCGCCGCTAGAAGTGGGCGCCTGTGAGCGATTTTTCAGACGTGGTTATTGCGGAACCCGGATGTCTCGTATATGCCGTGCCCGCCGCAAGCCGACGTCTACAGCACGCTCTCGCTTTTGATCGCGTTGCACTCTCTTCGTTGGTTGTTCCGCGGTGCAGCCATAGTTTTGAGAGGATAAACTCGTGCCATTAATATAATATGCCTCGTAGGCGCTTTGGAGCGCTCCTGGGTGCGTATTCTCGTTTGCACCATGCCGTTGTTGCTATGGGCGCGCTATGCATATTGCGAAGAAAGGTCCTCTGATTGTGCGCGTTTTTTTGTTCAGATTTATTCTTATTGTTCCACCTGGCGCCGTTGTCGATAATTCACGAACACCTCTGAACTGCAGGAATTTTTCAAGATGGCACCAGATGTCGTCGAGCGTCGGACGAAGGGCTTGGAAATATACATCACGACAATCATCCGTCGCTTCCCAGACATGCTCGAGTCTTCTCATCTCGATAGGTATATACCACGTACAAGGATAATGGGGGAAGGGAGGTGTGGGGGGGTGTATTCCGGCGTTGCAGCCGCATCGCTTTGTTTCGCGCAGGTTTCGCGGGGCCTGTTCGCTCTAGCTCAAGCGTTGTCCTTTTGTTCGGTCCGTTTGTTTTTCTTGTGGTCCATGATTCGTCAGATGATACACCTCGGCCGACATAGCCATAGGTATCAAATGCATCTTGGAAACCTCCAGCCGCACGTAAAAGAGTACATGTTTTTCTGGAGCTGAAACAACAGCCCGGTCGCGCGTTGCACACCAGAGACGATCGAACAACGCATCGCACGGTTACTTTCACCGTCACCGCATAACCCCCTACTCCTACATAATCAATACCAGTATTGTTTTGTCGACAGGTTCCTCACGATCTCTGAGCGCCTCTCGGGCATGAAGAGTCCAACGACGGCAACGCCAGCCGGGAACGGCGGTGGCCAGGCAGTGTCATACAGAACTTTGGGTCCCCATGGGTCCTCGGCCAACGTGTTTCCAGCATCAGAAACGTCTATGGACGCGGTCGACGCAGGGACGGGGTCGTCCAGCCTAGTCGGGACGGAGTACATTCTGAACGTGAGCCCGAGTTTCATCGTATTTTTCTCTGGTAATCAGTGAGTCTGAGTTTCATCGGCATTTGTGTGGTTTGCCAGATACCAGATATACAGTTGGTACATACCTGGTGGATATTTAGCTACATAGGCTACCTGGTATGTACCAGGTATCAAATCAAGTACGGTGTGAAACGTTGAGCCTCGTGCGTTCGTCAATAATAGTTTCACGCTTGATCACGGGATTGAAAAACATGGACGTGTGCTGCGTCGATTTGCCTAAACCAAAGGAGGCAAGAATCCATTTGCAATTATGGTGGAGACTTCGTGCTATCAGCGATAACATCGACTCTTCTCTCTGCAGCTGCCTTTGCCGCCTTCTACCCTTCCAATATGAAGTGTTGACTCTCGTGTGCGCTAAACGGATCTCGTAGTTCTTGTTGTGCTGAGTCCTTTCCACCCATTTTTGTAGCTGCTAATTTTAGCGCTGGTGCCGCCTCTGTCTTACTTGTTTCATGGATCGATCGATCGACCGGGCCTTTAGACGGGACATGCGGTTCTTAAAGTGAGCGCTCAGGACGATAAACACCAGGGCTTTTCGCGGGTCAGGTCAAACCTCACGGGTCTGACCCGACCCGCGATTTTTTTTAGGTTTGTTGACTTGACCCGACCCGACCCGCGAGATTTTGAAAGCCTCTTGACCCGACCCGACCCGCCACCTTCTGATTGACCCGTGAGACACGGGTTTCATGCGGGTCGGGTCACCTTGACCCGCGAGACCATTTTTCTTGGCCCGAAGGTTCACTTCAACCCGCGGATCTGGCCCGTGGGTCGGCACTTCAAAAACAATTTAATGTGCATTTTAGTGCCCCACAGCGATATATGATCTGGCTGTAGTGGGTATGAACGGATGCGGGCGCGCGTATATGAACTTGGCAATGTTTTAATGTTTGAATATGATACCAAAGGAGTATGAGTGAGTATTGGTACGAGAGAACCCTTTGGGTAAGAGAGCGGGGAGTGATTGAAGTGTCGAGCCAAATGCGCGGGTCCGACCCGCGGGTCATGCTGGCCCGACCCGCGAGTGACCCGCTTCTCGCGGGTCATGACCTGACCCGACCCGTCAGCTTTTCATCACGTCTTGACCCGACCCGTGAGATTTGAAAAACTCTTGACCCGACCTGACCCGACCCACGAGATTTGAAAACCTCTTGACCCGACCCGACCCGTGGGGTTTTGAACACTTCCTGACCCGACCCGACCCGTGACATTTTGAACACCACGCGACCCCGCGGGTCGGGTCATGACCCGCGAAAATCCCTGATAAAACCCCATGACTGTTACCAATTTTTCTTATCTCCCTTTGTCTGGTTCCCCCGTGGCGATCACGTGCGCAGCTCATGTCCTCTGAGGAAGCTTATCGATTGTCCCAGGCAAGGCATTCCGATCCTGTGGACGTATCAGTAGCAGAGGACCTGGTCGGCGAGCTTGAGGGCCACCTTTCGAGCCTTTCGCCTATGGTGAGAACTACACAAGTTAATCCCTTTGGGACCGCAGAGGCAAAAAATGTCGAGCCTAAATGATGATTTCAGCATGAGCCACACGCCAAACAGCCCGGGCTGCTGGAGTAGAGATGTGTCCGAATGCCACGCTCTTCCTAGTCGGTTGTTCTTGTCGCGCTTTTGGGGGGGGGTTGCTTTTGGTGGGTCACCCTAGGGTCAATTGCTGTGTTCAGTTCTTGCCGAGGTAGACACGACTAGCAAGCAGCCCTTGCAGACGTGGTGGCGGGAGGCCGAACGCCCTTGTACCGTCTGCTCCATCACAACCCACACTCACTGCGAGCATCACAGGCCCACGCGCTAGGGTAGATTCAATTTTTCGTACGGTTGGCACAAGTTTGTGCTTGTTCAGGTCCGCCCATGATCTCGGGCGCTGAAAAGCTCAGAGGGTGCCTCGATATCGTCTTGAGTGGTGTTAACAGCAAAGCGCGTTGGTGCGCTGGTAGCGCAGCCCTGTATGAGTTGCAGTTATTACAACCAGAAGCTTAGCGGCAAGTGATCCCGAAGCGCACGCGGTAGCGCAGCCGAAACATCAGTAGCATTTCTTACAAACAGAAGCTTTACGCCGAGTGATCCCGAAACCCTGCTGTAAAACTTGCTCAGGCACACCTCCTGTCGGACGCCAAACTCTACAGCTTGGTCGAGCGGTGTCAGAAGTGCTGGCCGCGTATCAAGGCGGCTGCAGCTGCAGCTGTGTCAGGCGAATCGTCAGGAAATTCCGAGGCACTGCTGTTACCGCGGTTGCTGCAGTGCGACGAGGGCATGGAACGCGCCTTTCACCGTCTCAGGGGTGCTCTTGCAAGCCGCGGCTATATTGGGGGTGCGACATAGGCAGGACCCAGATAAATAATAGATCCAAACGGTGTATCTATGACCTTCACGGAGGCACAGCGGCAACACCAGTGGCAGCAGCGAATTATAAGAGACGACAATCACATTACTGTATTTGTGGGGGCATACCAAATGTACAAGCACCTTGAAAGGTTGGACGAACAACAAAAACACAAATAAGACTGGTCCGCGAGAGCTCTACACGGCGCACGCAGATATTCATGTATCTGGTACGAAGTATCTATCAATTATTTGCGCGAAGGGCCACATCAGGTTCCCACCGATGGCACGCCCTGCACACACTATTGTATTACGCACTACTGCTGCTGTGTAGAGCCATGGAACCGGGCTTGAAAGCAAGAGCGCGCTCTAAAAACGCCACGTTCGCGCTTCATGCCAAACTGAGTGGGAGTTCATCAGTCATCAAGCCTTGACGATCGCGCCTCACAAAGGAAGCATCTGTGAGTATGACTCCGTCGCGTAGCCGCTGTGACAAGCCAGGTCGGACGCCTGGAGCGTGTGCCTCACAAAGGAATCATCTGTGTCCCGTACGACTCCGTCACGTAGCCGCTATGCGCGTCCAGCTCGAACACTGCCCATGCGCAGTAGTTAGCTGCGAACAGAAGGACGAGAGGAGGGGGGGGGCTTTAGAGGTCAGCTGAAACCAAACATCTCTCGAGACCAACTGTTGTGGAAACTTTTCAGCCATTATTTCTGGAGTTTTCAGCGATCTCCCAAACCCACAAATCAGAACCATCTATTATCGGACAGGAAGTCATCGATAATTTTGGTCTGTTCCTAAGGGGGGCAAAAATCAGCGAATCCTCCCAGAACTGAGCCCAGTTGTTTTGAGTGGTCTCTCGTGCCTCTAGAAACCGAAAATTACTTGAATATGGGGTGTCATCACTACAGCAGCAGTACTACTGCCCATCACACCTACGGGCTACGACGCTCGTGTAAGATATGGCTTCTCCCTCACATGGAAGCGATGGCAGCAGCAACGGCAACGGCAGCTGCGATGGCGATTCGACGTCGCCGGCGAAAACCAAATCGGACTTAGATGCCGAGACCACGCTCGCGGCGGCCGTTGGCTCTGCTTGCTTGACACAAACAAGACTCAGTCAATGCTATATACCAGGTATCTATAAAACCAGTTTCCAAAATCAGAAGCCATAATAGAGGGTCCTTATTTATCATGCAAGTATCTCTGCAGCCTCAAAACTAGAAGAATAATCGCCAGAAATCACGGCTCAAAGGAACCCCAGAATGGTCTTGACAATATAAAAATGAACTATATCCAACAGGAATTCGTAGTCCCTCAAACTTCAACGAGAGGAGAGGCGCCGCGGAGGTTTGCCCGTAGGGCTCCTCTGGCACGAAATATGTGATATAAGGCTTCGCGAAAAAAAAGAGTGCATGCATTCGCTGATCAAGGGTAAGAATGTGGTTGGATTAAGCCTGACTGGCTCACCTTCGAAAACAATCTGCGACGCCAGGGATTCGCCCGCTGCGTCGAGCGTGTCCCCGTGGGCTATCACGAGCACCGGACTTTCGCGGAGTCGCTCCTCGCGCACTTTCGCGATGGTGGCAATGAAGCGCTCCTTCGCTTCCACTCCGCTTTCATCCTCTGGCGGCTGCTCTCCGATCACCCCTTGTAATTGCACCCCTGTGCCGAGTGCCTCGCGCATGCTTGCCTTGTCAAGGTAGCTAAACATCGGCGTCGGTTGCTTGCTGCCCTTCCCATTCGACTCTCCCCTGTTTGCCAGCACCAGCTCCGCGATCTCCTTGCGCACCTTATCCATCCGCTCTCCTACTTCCAGATGGACAGTTACGCTTGCAACGCCAAGCGTTCGGGCCACCACACCCGCCGTCTGCAGACAGCGTCGAAAGGGAGAGCACAAAATATAAGTTTGTGAACCCAGTCCGACCCGGCTGAGTCCCCTTCCTTGCTGAGCGGGAAGCTCTGTGTCAACAATCGGCGAATCGTACGGTCGGAGAGCCTTGTCTGGCCAAGGTATCGCATCCAAATCTACGTTCTTGCCATTCGCCAGGCCTTCCTCGCCACTTTTGCTCGCGGCGGCCATCGCCTTTAGCTTAAGTTGCCGTTCATGAATGGCATCATCCAGGCGAGACGAGTGGCGCATCACGGCTAGGAGGTGTTCCGGCTGCGTCTTTCCTCGTTTGGATGGGGCATATGCCTTCGGAGAGCCAAGAATCCAATCATCTCGAACGTATTCTTTTGGCCCCACGCCGTTTTCAGCCGACGCTCGTTTCGCTCCGACCGCGGTCGATCTCCTTTCCTCCTCCTCTTCCTCCTCCTCTTCCTCTTCCTCCTCCTCTTCCTCCTCCTCCTCGCCCTCCTCCTCTTCCTCCTCCTCCTCACCCTCCTCCTCCTCTTCCTGCTTCTCCCCCCCGTCCTCCTCCCCACCCTTCTCTCCCTCCTCCTCCTCCTCCTCTTCCTCTCCCTCCTCTTCTTCCTCCTCTCTCTCTCCCTCGATGTCTTCGTGGTCGGAACCTCCCTGACGCGATACCAGCCCGCTTCCCTCTTCATCCATTGCGTCGTAGTATCCTTCCTCATGGTGCTCTCCTTGCGGACTCGCTCCTGCTGGACGCTCGCCATCCGGGGTAACCAGCCAGATACCATCGCTCGTCTCGGTGTCTTCGCTCACGCGCATCTGTTTCGGGGAGTGTACATCCGGGCTACCTGCAGAGGGAACCGCCTCCTTCGGATACACCCTAGCAAGGACCGCCGCTGGCTCCTCTGTGCCCATCCTTACATCCCCGGGATTCTCATCCAAGGAATCCTGCGATAATCTCTCCATGTCCGAACCTGCAGAAGCGGCAGGGTAGGCGCCATTTAACAGGCATCATTTGATAAGTGTCACATTGCCAGCTGAGCTATTATTCAAAAGAGGACACATGCATAGTATTGGTGCTCCATGCCACTAGCTGCTATTTATAAAAAATCAAGTGCAACTTCCGTGAGGTGCATAAATATGCACCGATACGGCGGTGCCATAGCAGCCTTTTGCCTTGGAGTACTACTGCTTTGGTTCTTTCAAGTTTATCCCAAATTGACTAAATTATCCAGTGTATCTGAACCTGCATTCTGGACCTCACAACGCAGTTCACAACAGTACCTGCATCCTCTTCTGTGCCAGCCACAGCAGCCAAGCCCTGCTCAAGGGGCTCATCCGCGTCGGACGGGGGCTGATACCGTTCGCCCTCCACCGTTGCGGGTGGAACAACGCCGTCCACCCCCCAAGTAGCTCCCGTGTCAGGACTTGAGACACCCGTGCCCTCTGGAGATGGCAATCTACCTACCGGAGACGAGGACGTCGCTTCGGCCGTGACACCCACCCCTAACTCTCGCAAAGCGGGCGTTGTCTCTGGCGTTTCCTCCTTGCGTCGTAGCCACGTCGTATCGCTCGCGTACGAAAACTTCTTCGGGCCTGGCTTCCTATTCATACGAGGAGCGACATCGGGCTTCTTTTCGACGCGATCATCACTATTACTAACAGGTGGCATCGGTGAAGAAGGGCTCGTCGCGGTCGCTGCTTTGGCACAAGACGACGCGTCTGCGGACGGCACACTGATGCCCCCCCCCGCACTTTCCCCTCGAGCACTGCTACTAATATTGTTAATAGGACGGTGCTTTTCCCGGCGTATTCGCCGGCTGACCTCGCCTGTCGCAGGAAGGCCGACTCGGGGAGGATCCCACTGCAGCCCGTCGCGGTCTCGGCTGTGCGCCGGCGTTTTCAACATCGGGTCAAACGCAAACTGCAGCGCACCAGGGCTGGCCTTCGGCAGGTGCATTCCCGCTATCCGAGAACACCCCTCCGGCGGCTTATCGAGGCGTTCGTGTTCTCGGCTGGGATCCGTGACTGACAGGGCAGGGGTTTTATCATGGCATTGTACGAGTAATTCTGGCCCCAAGGTGGCTTCCTCCGCGATATTTTCAAGGGTCCCTTCCATGCCACCGCCGCCGCTGTGCTCGGGTGTTTCGCGCGCTCCTCCCACTCCCCCTCCTTTTCCGTTTCGAGCTGGGGTCGGTAACATCGCGCGCCGGGCTGTAGTTACGTCTTCCTCGATGGGCGCATCATCTTCCCGTCCTGGGGCTACCTTCGACCCAACGGATACCCGAGCGGCTAGCTTCTCGGTGTGATCTTCTTCGAAACCTGAGTCGTAGTCTTCGTCTTCGCTGCTATCCGACTCGTTGTCTGAGAATCTGGTATCTGTGCGCGTACCGATTTACAAGTATGATGAGTACGAGTGTACCAGGTACGAGGTACGAGTGCACCTTCTCCAGGGGATGCATCCAATCGGTTTATGTGTACTGATACTATAATACTCAAAACAGGTGTGCGGGGAGAAGAGCCCGAGCTTTGAACTATCAATTCGAGGCCCAGTATTGCAGCATACGCCCACGGCTGATACGCCCCGTGCATTGGGAGCTCCGAGGCCTACCTGGTTCGAGTCCTAAGGAGAGAGACGTCAAGCGACCTGATGACATAACATAATGGGATCGGAAGAGGAAAAAGCAAACAGAAAAATAAGAAAGGAGATGAACCTTCTGTATTTGTGGCGATATGCCAAACCACGCTAATCACGAAATCGCTTCTCACCAGCACTATCGATATCGTAGCCCCCGATTGTCAGTATCAGGTTGTCAGCTTGGTCTATTAAGCTCGATAGCCACGAAGCTTCCTCCTCGCCGCCCATACCCCTTTGATGCTTTTCCAGACAAAATGAAGAATACGGGTTTGCATGCGTCTTACGGAAGCTTTATAACAAAAGGGAGCGGGGA
The DNA here is from genome assembly GCA_031213475.1 of Nereocystis luetkeana. Taxonomy (NCBI): domain Eukaryota; class Phaeophyceae; order Laminariales; family Laminariaceae; genus Nereocystis; species Nereocystis luetkeana. The sequence continues at coordinate 6,573,325 of JARUPZ010000006.1, forward strand.
GAGAAGCAATGCGGCGAGACTTGCGAACGGTTTCTGAAAATCCTGTTTCCTCATGTCACATGTGTTTCCAAGCAAGATTATAATCGAACCGCAACCTCTGCAGTTGCTGTCTGAGAACGCTCGGGCAGTGCGGTTGACACCTGATAGGCCATGCCACGGCGATGATGGTACAGCGGAGCGCTGGCCCAGCGCTGTGCCGTAGGTACCCCTTCCGATCCAAACTGTAGCTGCATTTGTACGTCTCTCTTGCGATTTTAAACATCACACGTGCCTGGTACCTTGTAAATACCAGTGCAACAAAGTCACAAAAGCGTGTGCGGATGATTTTTGGCTTTCAAGCTCGGGGGGGCACTGCGCCAACGCTCACTACTAGCGCTGGGTACAGGCGTTCAGCCCTCGGCGGAAGCCCCGTGGCTGACGAGTGTCACCGATATTGTGACTGTGCAGAAGATGGAGAGGGAGAAATGGGTCTGCCAGCGGCCCCTGCCTTTCGAGGTCAGAAGCTAGGGAAAAGTAGGGGGGCGGGGGGTACCACCAAGAAGGGACACTGCCACCTGCAGTCTCGATCAGGCCGGGGAAAGCGGCCAAATGAGAGAAGGGGGCATAACGATGGCATGGGACCGATGCTTGCGTCGCGTCCAGCATCTCGCCAAGTACTGTCAGACTTGATGGACCTCAATCTTGCTCTGAAATACGACAAAGTTCGGAAGCACGGCGAAGCCAGACCGCAAAAAGAACGATCGCACCATCACAATGGGTCTACTGCTCGTAAATTCGGCAGAAGAATCGACGGGTACACCGCCGGTGAGAAAATTACGAAACTTTGAGGCTATACAGTATAACGGGCTGTGGGCTAGATTTGCTGACTCGGCCAATAGGTAGGCGAGGGGCTCAACACATGTCCTACTATTCGTTCGTTGACGCCGATCAGTTTGTTTACCCGACGCCTCCCTCTGCACGACCAATGCTCTTTCACCAGCCACAAAAACTTCTCCACCAAGGCGATTCTCGGCCCCATTCGATAAACGAGAAAGCCAAGTGTCCATGAGGTGAGTTGCGTTCGAACTGGTGCCGCGGAGTTTGCTTCCTGGCACCCCAGAAGCATACCGCTAGATCCCACAGGCCGATTCATCAGAGATTAGAGGTTGGAGACCATAGCATCGTACCCGACAACTCCATCCCCACAACAGCAATTGCTCAGCATCTGCAATTGATGGCCTTGTTCACGTTGGTCCTTGTCACCACTGCTACCTGGTGACACACAGGCCCTCAACGAAATCTGAGCACTATCGAGCCGAGTCCGGTAAGGCACACCCCTCTTCGGCGGTACCGAATGTAGTCAACAACAATCAATTCGAAGGAGACGCGGGTCACAACCATGACGCCATGGAGCAATGCGGCCGTTGGAATGGTGACTTGCGATCGGCGCCGTCGAAGGTTCCTACGGCCACAACCGTTGCCACATCACCCTCGGGCCTCTTCGAGGCCTACCCCGGTGTAGAGTCGCCTGTTGGCCGGACATCGCCGGCCACAACCCTTGCCAACCAGTTCAAGGCACACAAGGTAGCTTCCAGAACAGCGTACGCTTGCTCTGGATCGTCGGATTGGAGAAACGTATACGGCAACACCCAACAAGATGTGGGAGCGAAAGGTTTCAATGGGTCAGGGTTTAGTGGCGAGGAGGAAATGGGTGTCTCCTTAGATGGTGACGAGGGGAGGGAAGCACAAAGAACCCATCCGCCTTGCCACGAAACGTCAAGCCAGCAGAGCGAAAAAGACCTGTGGTCGGCGCTCAAGACTTCATTGCTCTCGAGAAGTGAGGCACACGCAGACCCACCACATGATAAAGTACGAATAGGGAGGACAGAAGAAAGGGGGGCGCTAAATGACGATGGTCGTCAAGTTGGCAATGGCGGCATCAGGGGAAATGACGAAGCCAGGGGCTACGGGTTTCTGACAGAAGCACGGGATATGGAGCAGCTCGATCAAGAACGAAGTGCCATGGATCGGACCATGCGCCCACACCGCATCGCCTCAGCTCGTCTCTTGGAGACGAGCCGGAATCCACCATCACCTATCAAGGTACGAGTAGGCACTTTACGTTGGCTGAACTTGGCGATGGCGCGGACTGCCCATAGCACATGTTCTATTCGTACGTGACCATAAACACTGCAAAAGATACCTGGTATGCTGTGAAGTGACTTACAAAGACAATTCTACATTTCGTACAGGTGAAACACCCTCGAACATTCTCGGCCAGCGCTACGCGTCCCCGCACCTACCAAAGCGAACTGAGCAGCAGCGTTTGGACGAGCTCTACGGGCACCCTGGAGTGCACAGGCGTTAGAGCTGAGTTAGTGCCTCGAAACGGGGATGGGCAGTCCGGATTCAGCGAGGAATCCATCAATCTAGCTGATCATCATGCTTTCCGTGGTGATGCCGGGACCGGTCCGCAAGACGGGGGTCAACAGCAAGCGCGGAAGGTAGATTCGGGTCGCTTTCAGTGGGTTACCAATGACGAAGGGGTGGCGAACTTCTTGCAGAGGCCTCCATCGCGTCAGAAGGAGGCATTTCCCACTCATTTGGCGGACACCGTCCCGTATCCCGCGTTTCAGGTATGTTGTTTGGTTTTGTCGGACACGACCACGCACTCGACCAAGATTATGGTGCTTTGCACCGTTTGCTTCGACGCTCGTTTACGTGTAGTCCATGAGCGAGCGAGCCAGCCAACCTTGAACATCTTTCCTTTGCCAGAGGAAGAGACCATTGCTGAAGTATCTCCATCACAATACGACAACAGTGTGCTTCGCGACGTACTCCACATTCGTTTTTTTTCAATATGACTAGGCGGAGATTCCGGTGACCGACGATGAAGCCAAGCAGAAGATCGACGTAATCCGCAAGAATGCCGTGGAACAGGCCCGCCCGTCGTCGCGTCACAAGCCTCCGGGGCAAAGCCTCTTCCTAGAGGTATCGGAGACACGACGACAGGTTCCCCCCGCCTTCTCACCTTCTCAACGCACTGTGGTGCCCGGTCCAGAGCCCTCTACCGGCCTTCCGGCGGGGATACTATCAACGGACGGTGTTGCTGTGGAGGTTTGTCAAAAATAATGCTGTCCTACGAACAGAGTATGATCGGTACGCACCATTGTCCAGCTTACATAGTACCGAGTATAACATTAGCTCCCCTTTGAGGAGCTTTCACTCGCCTGGAATGCTGCTTGCCATTTTGATTGGTAGCTGCGACAAGCTCAAGCTATAGTACCTCTCCAAGGTTATTCATGGTTCTAAATCTTCTGCCTTTGTTCTCGTGTCGTCTGACAGTTGGATACTCACTCGTACGTGCAACCGTGTATTTGCAGGAGACAACCAATTGTGAGGCCCTTGGTACCATTTTTTCCTTGGACAGACGTCACGATAACCCGGATCGAGACGGTGAGCGGACTTCGTACAGTTTTCGGCGAGACACCCATATGTAGTATTTCAGCCTGCGCAGCAATATCCTTTCGGCGCTAAACGCTTTGGTTTATGCACGATTCACGTCCGAGTTCGTGGCACATGCGCCTCTAGACCCGGTGCCTAGACTCGATAGTGGCTATCTTTTACAGCGGTAAAATACCTGATGAGGCATTCCAACCCACAATATGTGTACGTGTTTTTTCCCTTTGCTGTTTGACGGCTGACTGCCGAACACCTATTTTCCCCTAACGGTACGATTGTCTGTTTTAGGTTTCAGCGTTCTCCAGGTGCAAGGACCGTGCCCGTTCCGCATTGAAGTCACCAACTCGTTCGTGCAGCCGCACCCCCCCATGGTATCTGTCGCTCTAGAAGCGACCCTCGCGGCGAATCATATCGGGCCTGGAAGTACAGGGAAAAGTTGTCCCCCAAATCCTTCGTGCGGTTTTTTTGGATCAATGCCATGCGAAACTGGCGGGCGATCCTGCACTGGGAAACAGCGGGCACCAACCAACACGACGCCTAACTTTGCGGTAAGAGCTAAACAGCCATAACCGTGGCGACTATCGTCACCCCCTTCCTTATAAGTGAAGCATCTGCGGTCAGGATGGCAGCGCCATGACCGTGGCGAATATCGGCGTCCCCCAAGTTCTGAGGGAAACATCTCTGGGGCCCTAATACCCAACCTGCCAATATGAACGCGTACCAAGATATCGCGACGGTTCGCAAACAAGCGGTGTTGGTGACAAACTGGGTGTGTACTTGACACGATGAATCACGCCAACCTTTTATAGGAAGAGTGTTACGCCGTTCTCCAGCTGCCTCCTGAAAGTGTCCGTCTAACAAACTGCTTACAAACTAATTCCAGGTGCCTATGACAAGTCCCCCGAATCAGCCGCGATGTGATGCAGCTGGGATGGGAACCTGTGCCATGTCCTTCCGCATGCTCGGCAGTAGACCCGCTGGAGGTATGTCCTCGAGTGGCACCAAGAACGTTGTCTCCTCCGCCTCTCGGCACGAGGAGGGCGCCACAGTTGGCGACGTCCCGTCGCCTCCGCCGCGCCTGGGCAATAGCAGTCGCAAACCTGAGCGCGAGGGTGATCTTTGTGGACCAGAAGGACGTGTAACGAGGGGACTAGGGGACGGAGCGGTGAAGGAGGGTATTGGATGGAAAGGAAAAGCTGTGGCAGGGGGTATTCCGTCCACATGGCGTGCAGACACCCCGGGGTTGCGGGTTAATACAGGAGCGTCAGGGGTTCACGTTTCGGACTGGTCGTTGCAGAGCTGCGACGAAGCTGATGATGGCGCGGTAAGCCAACGTGCAACCTTTCTCGGTCTCATGCATATAGATACATGGGTCGTACTTTTGTACGGTGCCTCGAGCAGCTGTGTGATTGATCCTGCGAGGGAGAATGAGATCCTCCCCCTTAATCGAAATGGTCATGTAAGGAGGAAACGTCGGCTAAGTCCTTCCTCGAGCACTGCCCAGGACATTGCAGAACCCTCGCTTTGCGGGGAATATGGGTTTGTCCCCGCTCCGTAGTACTTACTGCTTCTACCGTAGAGTATCTACCATACGACGTATCGGGCGAAATATAGTATAACTAGTACAGTATCCTGTCATAAGCAGTTGTGCTTCTCCATTGCGTACAGGATGCTCCATTGCGTACAAGACGCGCTTGCCACATTCGGTTTCTCGTAGTGTGTGTGACTTTGCCGCTTTGCAAGAGCGTGTGACCTAGGCTATGCCCGCATATTATTTTACACGTCATGGGGCACCAACGCCCCCCCGCCGCTGCGATCTTGTCTCGTCGCTGAGACATCGTCTCGACGTCTCCAAATATCAGGTACGCCGCGAAAGACCCGGTGGTACCAAACTTCCCATCGACGTTGCCTCTATCGGGGGTTTTCACTACAACCCGCCGGACTTGCAGTATGATTTCACTAGGGAATGGCCCGGCACCCCCGCCCCCGTCGCATAACTCTGTCCTAGGTCTAATGACATATATATTTTAATCCTCCCGCGGATTGGTACAAATAAAGCTTAAGTTCACCACACTTCCACGTTCTCGTGTCGTGAGTCAATTTAACCTATAGCTCCCGTTGCAACATCAGCACAGGCTGCTGTTGCTACTGGTGCTTGGACGCGTTGACCCGACCTGACCCCCGAGAGGGGCAGGTGCGGTGGAGATAGCCACCCGGGAGAATAATCTCTCCCGGGTAGTGTGGGGCAAGTGGCGAAACGGGTGACTACATTTCATAGAAACATGTTTACAAGACCATGCTAGTCGCACACAGCGTAGGCCAGCACACGCGAAGGACGCTTTCAAGGGTAAATTGTAAACCGCAGTAGGAAAACGCCCAACTCGCTCGAAAAAACCCTGCACTAACTGGATTTTCCCCTGTTACAGTTTCTGGATGGACCGGTGTCTACGTTGGGCGAGTCCGTCGGCACACAGCACGCGCTCCTTGAAACAACCCTGGGCCAGGTATGAGTGAAAACATGCCTGACAGGTATTTGCTATAATGGCCTAGCACAACGGTAGCATGACGGATGTGAAGTGCTGATGTTCAAGACAGAAATATAACATTCAAGCGTCGATGTATCGTAGGCGCGGATACAAGCGACGCAACGAGCCGAGTGCTGATAGCATTTGTGCGGAGTTGAGGTGTAGTTGGAGCTTGAATGTGTGAGTGCGTCAAGGAAGTGGGTTATCGATTTGATACAATTTGGTAATGTTGAGCTGTGAACTGAAAATTACAGCAATGGGTTTATTACTCGTGGATATACATGTTGATGGCGACTGCGCTCGCTTTGTCCGAAACCCTCTTATCTTGGCTGTCAAGTGGGGGTAGATGGTGTGAAAAGCACGATATGCCGTCAGGCGGGTCGAGTCCTCCACAAGCGGCATACCGCGAAACTTCAATCGGGTCGTTATTTCTATCGCATTCGTGTGCTGTTGCAGTAATTATTTTTTCAGTGCACACACGTACTCGGCATGCGTCCGCTTGCGCAGCTCTAAATAGGCAGTACCTTGTACCAAGTAGACTGTCGATGCTCATCGTGTCTCAATGAACATGTGGTTAACAGGCCCGTCGTCAGACGCCAAACTGCCCGCTTCACTCTCACGTAGACGAGGGCCGACTTCGTCAAATTATTTTTTTTGACCGACCCACGCGCCCTTGCCAATATAACTTCGAAAGCCACAAATCACCCCTCTTCCATGCCTGCATTCCTGCTCTGGTTGCCAGGATTTCTTGAGCTTGTTCGCTCCGTCATCGGGCCACGAAAACTCCGTCTGTTCGGGAGATAAATAGGCCATGCCTCAAACGGCGAGCCGAGCTGGAGGCGAGATTATGGTGCCGACCGCGAAGCTTGAGGCGGATGTGCAGCAAGGTTCCTGCGTGTAAGCTGCTTTCCTTTGGAATAGATGGCGACTACAATGCGGAGTTCAGGAGCCTGTTCTGCCGTTGAGGGCATGAGACGGGAGGCGACGGAAAAAACAAGTTTGTGCAACTTTGTGTCCTCTTACACGAACGTAATGTTACAACTGCCGGTATCGCTGCCGCTACAACGCTCGTGTGCGAAAGCCCTCGATACTGGGTGGGCCCACCTTGGGCGACCTTCTGCTTCCTTTTGGACCACCGAAACTACCGCTAACACACAATCAACAGACCTGACAAACAAAGCCCCTTTTGTACCAGGCGGCACAGTAAACCGTGACGATGCCAGTACGTGACCCGTAGCCATCACTTTCCATCCCACATTCATCATCGAGGGTAAACAGCACCAAACGGCGACATCCATCGTGTTCACGTGAAGGGCCGAGTGAGCGGAAATGAGGCGCTGAAAATACTCAGGTCAGGAGGGAAGTACACCTCTCAAGTTTCACAAATCCTAGCTGAGGTGAACAGCTGCATTGACTTTCTCGCACGACAGGGGCATTGGGTTACATTAGGCCTTCGTTGGTGCACGCTTTGGCAGATTGTCGGGGAGAACGCCTTCCGCGAGAAGGTTCTCCTTCATCCTCTCGAATACACCAACCATGGCATGATGTATTTCCTTGATCTCTACGTCAGGGAGGGCGTCGACCATCTTGGACACGTCCTGCGCACGTGAAAAGGTACAACAGTATGTGGGAAGCCAACGCAAGTGCAGGCCACAGTCAGCCAAGGCATCGGCTTTTGCCATTTCGATTAAAACTTCGGTTATCCGAGAATGGTACTTGGTCTTCACGATTGCAGGCGCGCATGAGTAGCAATCAATATGTGCCAATTAAACGCTTGGTCTGGTTGTGCCTGATTTTTTTCCAAATAGTCGATCGCACGACCTTTGATTTTGAAATATGAAACCAAGTGAGGCTGCACCACGGACGCCAAACCCTCTTCTGAAAACAAACTCAACCCATCGCCTGGGTTAACCTCTCCATGTTTTTTCTCGTCAAGTTCCACTCACCAACGTGTTGTTCGACCGCTTCGCGACCAAAATTTCATCCTGTTCCTCTATAGTGAAGTTCGAGTACTCGAACGTCGGGTCGATGACCTGTTTGTACAAATCCAGTATCTCGTTGTGGCTGATCGCCCCCGGGTTGCAGAAGTTGAATACTCCCTGCAATAACAAAACAAACGCAACGGCAAGTCAAGTAGTACACAGCTGCCTGTCTCTGCAGGTGCTCCAGCGGGCGCCGGTGTGCACAAAACGCATGTTTGGGAGGGCTTGTAAGCAAATCCCACGGAGACGCTAGTCACTCGTCTCTAGGGTGTGCCGCTCGTCTTGTTCCCTTACCTGCAACTTCCGCTCAGCCATGATGAGGGACACCGGCAGGAGGTCCGTAAGCACCGTCATGGAGTTGGGGACGTTCACCACCTGTTGCCGAACGGAATTACGACAATCAAGAGAGCCGTCAAACCAGCGTCTGCTGTGTCGTCAAACCAGTGCCTGCTGAGTGCGTTTTCGCCAATTACGCAGCATGTAAAGTACCAGGAATGCATCTACACTACCGCAGCGAGGGAACGGAGTGCCTCACGAGTCTATTGACACCCGTGTGCGAATCTTTTATATCGGCCCCGACTGACCTTCTCGTACTTGACGATCTTGGTGATGAAGTTGCGCGGGCCCAGGTCATCCGAAATAGGCATCCGTACTCGCAGGATGCACACGTTGGAAAAACTTGCGAGCAACTGCAAAATAACAGGCGGCGAAACACCGACATCCATAAGCTTACATCCAGTGACGACGGACGGGGTACTAGCCTACCCGGCCATCAGGAACATAGCGTTCCGTTCACAGAGTCAGCGACGCGCAGACGCCTCCTGGGGGCCGTTCAAAACTAGCTGGCTAATCGCATCCATTAATAGGTTGCTTCGCAATTCAAGACCGCCCCAGAGTTCATTTTCGCATCCTCCACACACAAAACACACATCCATTGAGCGCATACTCGGCCAAACATCCACTCCAGTATGCGTACCTCGAGTTAACTTATTCTAGGTACAACATTGAGATATTTGCCCCACAAAAAGCAAGGGGTGCTTGCATGCTTGCAATATCAATGCAAAGACGCGTCTCCTAGCAATTTTACCTTCTCTACCATGCCCTTCGTGTCAGAGTAGTACGACCCTGTGAAGTTCGGTGGCTCGTCTTCCTTGAAGCCCTTGCCCCCAATCGTGTGCTCTGCGTCGTACTCGTAAATGCATCTGAGCAGGAGACAGCCATCCATGCATAGTTTCAAAGCCAATCGACGAAGGCGTATGTCAACGTGCGCACGCGACTGGTAGTGCAACGCACACACCAACTAAAGCTCACGTCGTGAGCCGAACTCGTCACAGTACAGCAAGACTCACAGAATGTGGCATGAGTAGAGGCGGTGGATGTCAGGTTGTATGTCCTCTGATTACTGATACTACAACAGTAGTACGAGTAGCTGGGTGTTGTTGACACATCGACATGTTCCATGGCTATCTCGTACGCACCACCGTGCGTCGAGCGTTACCCACTTACCCCGTGGCGTAAATGGTGCAGTGAATGCCCTTAGCGGAGCAAACGTCTGCGAGGTTCAAAGTCCCGATGACGTTGGATCGGATAGTTTCGGGGCGATGGCTCTCGCACCAGTCCACGTTTGGCCGTCCCGTCTAAAGTACCGGACGAAGAGAGCGACGAAAAAACGTTTTAGACCAAAACATACGACTGCCAGTCATTGGAGGCACCAAATTGTTTCAACGTTTGCCGCATACCGTATTGAGTTTATAATTGGGACAAGGAACATGTTATGAGACGGATAATCCCGAGTGTCTACAGTACGGGAATATACGAAGTAGGCATATTGAAGAACTACTACTACTGTATGCCTGGTACCTGGTATATTATCACCGTGGAATCAGTAAGTACGGCTCGTGAATCGGCATCGCCGAAAATGGTCAATACAAAATGCAGACGTCCTCTGTGTGGCCTTTTTTTCGGTTCACCCTTCGAGTCTTTTTTGCTCCGCCTTCGTTTTCGTCGAGTTGTGCGCAAGCCCTTTAGCACTGCACTGCACATGAACACAAATCTGAGTCTAATATGACGCTTCCCTTCGTATGTGCCTAAAACGGGTGTGCAATCCTGAAGGGGTTAATCGTGATAAGCAGTCAACGAAAACGACAACGCAGCCTTCGACATTGCCACCGGTACTCAGGACCAATCGGCGTTAATTTTTGGTCTAACATCAGGAAAGACTCTGTAGACTCACCACTCCGGCAGCGTTGAGAACGTGGGTTGGCTTGATAGACTCGATTTCCCTGAAAAGTGGGAGTCGTGGACGGCATAAGGTCTCGTGAGAAGGATTCAGCGCCACAAAAAAAAGCGCACAGCACAAACGCAGTGTGAGTGCGGACGGTGTAAAATGCAACGACTACAGTATACCAGTATTACGTATTGTGCCAAAACGGGTTAACCAAGAGCCCAGGAGTAGAAGAGGTGACGCGTGTGGTGTGTCACGAGTGTATCGCTTTTGGGTAAAAACTTACTGTAGGATTTTTCAGGGCTGTTGACGGGTCCGGTCGAACCTCGCGGGTCTGCCCGACTACCCGACCCGACCCGCGATGTTTCGATCACTTCCTGGTCCAACCTGCGGGTCAGGTCCTGACCCATCAAGAGCCCTGGGATTTTTGGAGAGCTTCCTGGTACTCTGTACCAGGTAATCTACATACTGTGTGTACGAGTATTCGACTCTCTTTACCCTCGTGTGTACCAGCCAGGTATGTAGGAGAGGAAGCGCGAGATACGTGTGCAAGCCGATGCACGACTTCGACCCAGTGCAAGTCGATAAACCACTTTGACCCAGACCAATCAAACGTTTCGACCTTTACCTCCAGCTTTATCATGTCGAAGTCGTACTGTTGTAAGCCGTAGGACACTCGAATTCGTTCGTAATTTATAATACACCCTTCGCTCCGTTTACATTTGCAACATCCGCAAGGATAGTCTCAACCTTCGGGCTTCGACTTACCTGGTACCTGTATGTCCTTTCCATTCCAAGGGTTTACCCACCAGGTACACAGCAGTACTACTGCTGTACTGCAATACCTGTACAGCAGTACCAGGTACCTGGTATGTATCAATAATGTTCTATTTCACGCGATCCTGTTTGCAACCCCAGGTTCCCACCTTATAACGCTCTCACGGTTCTCAAGTCGGGAGTCAGCAAGGTGGACCTCCTTTCCATGCTCTTTCAGGAGCGCCGTCAGTTTCCCGCCAAGCCAGCCAGCCTTCCCGAAAAGAAGGTAAACCTGCCCTCATGTTGTCACCGAGTTGTCACCGAGAGCAAGGGGGTGGGTACCAAGACGAGGTACGCGTATGTACACCACCTCTGTATCAATCCAGAACCCGTATCCTACAAACGAAGCCTGGCCGACAGGCAGTGGGTAGCATTGAACTGACGAGAAAACTGGTCAACCCACCGCTATGATTGAGAGGGAAGAGAAGCACCGAGTATCGCATGATTTATAAACATACGCTCGGTGCGCTTGTGGTCAGGGCGCAGGGATTCCGCCATTTGCGGAAGGATTGCTTGGCAACCTGCTCTCGAGCTTTTGGAGACGACACTTACTTGGGACAATTGTTCTTATTAGATTGTTCTAAAACAATTGAACCCTCAAGGAGTCGAGCTTGCCTGCTTTTCGGTATTCCCGTTTGCAGTCATTGCTTCGCGCCGTTGTCTGTCCTAGCGAGGGTACAAAACGACACTGCACAGCGAGGTCGTGTGTTTTGGTTGGGTCTCCTCTGTGCCGCCGTTTTTTGGTCGGAGTGGCCGGTGTATAACCCCCCTACTAAAAAAGCTTCTGGTACTATACAAACCCAGCAAAGGCTAACACTACTTTACAAATATTCCCATTGTTTACAAACAAGGCAACGAACACCTTTTTACATTACGTTGCTGTGTGCAATACAGCAGTTGACTGCCGCCAACATCCGGACAGCCAGACCATGTCGTCTTTCATGCAGGATATAAGGGATCCCGAGGAGACTTTTGGACTGCTGGAGCTGCTGGGCGAAGGGTATGTACGACTTTCCTAGTTGCTCGAAATCTTTTGAGTAATTTCTGTACCGAAAAACCTACCAGGTACCTGGTACTACGTAAACGTCTCGCGTTTTACGAAGAACCTTTTGTGCTCGTAGACGATCACCGAGTTTCTTCTCCGACAGCAGTACTTCTGACTTCTGAGTCTTGCGAGTGTACAGAGACGCCACCAGTACGCTGTTTGGCTTTTGGCGTGTTATGTCCGCTGCGTACAGCGACACGCTGAACTAGACAAAGTAGGTCACCTACAGCAGTAGGAACATCTTGAAGTAAAATACCTGATACACACATCTCCCACGTGCCATTCTCACGCAGATCTTATGGAGCAGTCTACCGAGCGGAGCGGCGGACAGACGACATGGAGGTAGCCGTCAAGATCATCCCTGCTGACAACCCGGCCGACTTGCTCAAAGAAGTGGATATTATGCTAGCTTGCACAAGCCCATACATCGTACGCTTACACGACTGCTTCTACAAGGTTAGTGACTTCTCGCCCAACCATCGTCGAAACGCCTGAACGCTGCGATGTTCTTTGAATTGCGGAAGACGCAGATAGTCCGCCCAAACGAAAAACATGGTCTGCAACGGCGGTGGTTGTTGGCGTGGGCGTAGAATTGTAGAATTATAATTTGGAAATTGGCGGCTCTAGTCTACTCCTTCAAGAAAAGATAGTCTAGAGCGGTGCCTCTCATCTCCCCCGTCCCACCGCTGCTATGCTCTTCTTTCGACGTGCAATTCGGCACTCACAAGTCTCCATTCACCATGTCAGCTATTATTAATAGTACAAGTATAGAGCTCGTACGAGTACCAGTACGTAATACCAGGTACGAGTGTTGCAGTGGAGCTTTACGTACGATAATACGATCATTCATTCACAACGCCGACATTGGTCGTCGGTCGGTTTTCGGACAGCAGCCTCGACACGCGATGATTCTTCACTAAAGTGCTCTCCGCCCTGGCTTGACGATCATCGCTTCTTCCCCTTGGCCGTGGTGTGGGGATACGTAGCCAGATGTGTGGGGATACGTAGCCAGATGTTCCGAAAGTTTGGCCGTGACAGGACAGCCAACTGCAGAACGCGGAGTACAAAGCAGTGCGTCCATAGTATCACACCAGTACACAACAGTACACTACGACTGAAAGTAGCAGCTCTCAGCAACTTCCTATGATGACAAACTATACCAGGTACCATGTATTTCCTATTTAATAGCAGCCCTACCCGGGGCTGGCGGTAGAGCGTTGCGAAGAGTGGCGCGTTTGCCCTCTCAGCTTCTCAGCCTTTCGCCTCTTGGACGGGCTCGTGTAGTCGGTGTACCGCCACCGTGTCAAAAGTATACCAGGTACTGGCATACCAGGTACTGGTGAGCGGCGCAGTTTAGTTTTGTATTCGGGCGGGCTCTTGACACGTGATATTACCTCAACCGCGTTGTTCACACGAACAGGAAGCACTGCTGTTTTGTAATACAAGGACCGCAGGAACCCACTTTTATATCGTATCGGATTAATATGATACTCTTGCAGTACAGGTGTGGGGTGCTTCGAGTCTCCAGACTCAGTGTCCAGGGAAGCGGACTGACCTCCTTGTTCTGCCTTTACAGAGGAGTAATCACGTTTTTTAGTAGTCAGCAACTAGGGCTGTGAAACGCAGCCAATTCATCCATTTGCCGATTCATCAATTGAATCGTACGATTCAATCGACAGCAGTGGTTGATTCATCTACGAAGTGCTCATAACGTCTTTTGCCGGCTCTTTACCAGCCGGCGAGGAGGGCGATTGGGGCTCGCTCCGCTCGTTAGATTTCACTCGAGTCAACCGAAACCGATTTATATCCAATCGAATTTTCATCTCTATTCACAGCCCTATGTACACGCAATGCCTTCATTTTCTTCACGAGGACAATCGCGCCTCAATATCCCCGTGGCTATTCATTCTGCGTTGACGAGTGTCAACCCCTCCTCAAAAACACCAGACGATTATTTCAACAAATTAACGGCTCGAATGTTTTTCGTCTATGCGTTGCATCGTCACATCTGCCGAAGAAGCATTTATATCTCGTGTGTGCCCCCCTGCTACCCCATACCCGGTATACATGTCACCACGCCATTGTTTTTCGCTTGCAGGACAATGAGGCGTGGTTAGTCATGGACTATGTGGGCGGGGGGAGCGTGAGCGACATCCTGGAGGCATGCGAAGTGACGCTGTCAGAGGCGGAGGCACGAGAGTGCACCGCGTGGACGGTGCTTGCCTTGGATTATTTGCACAGCAACAGGAAGTTGCACAGGGTGAGAACTGATAATATAGTATTACTGCTGAACCTGAGTTGGCCGGGCGCCGTCGTATCCGCCTATAGTGGTACAAAACATGCTCGCAGGGGAGGCAGAGGGCTCATATTTGTCGTGCGCTTCCCTCTGTTGCCGGCCGTGCAGGACGTGAAGGCCGGCAACATCCTCCTCACGCTGGACGGCAGGGCGAAGCTAGCGGACTTTGGCGTCTCCAAAGAGGTGCGTCGACCGTAAACGGTCTAGAAGACGAAGGGTTTTGTTTTCGGGAGAACTACACCATGGGGAAATCCCTCTTGGTAAGCTGAAAGTTGGCGGGGACCGAGTCTGAAGAAATAGACAAGACTGCAGTTGTAGTCACCTTCCCCTCCGACAACAGCAGTTCGTGCTGGCATTTGCAACAACCACGAGGTTTGCGTGATCTTCGTTTTGCACCCCCGTCCACGTTTCGCTGGAACTACAGACCTGAGCGGTGTCCCCCCTCCCGTCCGTATATACCAGGGCCTCGTTCGGTGTTGAGGACAATTCCCTAAGATGGCGGGAATCGCGGTGAATCAACCACAACAGAGTTACCAGTGAGGAATAAACAATGGCAAGACCAAAACACGGCGAATCGTATGGCGGTGTTTTGTTTTGTTTGACGAAGTAGCATACGCGGTATTGCCACGGGAATTTTGACATGGATGTCCGAAATAAAAATCCCGTGCTGAGTCGTGAAACAAAACAAAACACCGCCATCCGACTCGCCGTGGCTTGGTCCTGTTATTGTTTATCCCTCATTGGTAACTCTCTTGTGGTTGATTCATCCCGATCCCGCCATCATTATCGGGAATTTCCCCGAACAAGGCCCTGGTATATACGACCATCACATGGTTCTTTTCACTGCGTGTTTGAAATTATTTACCTGATACCTGGTATTAATTTGGTATAATGGCAAGACGATCGCCCCCGTGGTGCACAACCAGGGGTGACCGTTGTAGCCGGTTTAGCCATGAGTTCGATTCTAGGTGAAGGGATTTATTTCATTTGTAGACGTCGCGCGTTTCTTCAATTCTGCGGCTAATGCAGACGAGAGTACCGCGCTGAAAACGGCCTGTTGAGCGGCCCCTACTGGCAAAAAATATAAGAGCACTGCAGTCTATTAAAAAATCTAATCCGTTTTTTTTCAGTTGCGATACTCTTTCTGGTATAATTTTGACCTTTCACGAGTCCCTACCGAAAACGGCTTTTGTCCAGTCCTGATGCTCAGACCATCTCCCTCGCAAAAGTGTAAGAGAGCGGGTGTCGTAGGCAATATTTTCGTGTTGAGGCGCCGGATGAATCTGACGCCTTTTTCATCACGAAAAATGCCTCTTACTAAAAAACAACTCTCCATACCTCTGCTACCCACAGACGGGTGTGACGAAAAGAAGTTTTGACCACTTGAAGATATTCGTCGACAACGCCGAGCACTAATAATAGTAGGCACACCTACTTCGGCGTCTAGTTTGACCGCCCATAGCGTCCTGTGCCGCCACAGCAGAGTGTAGGTACCAAACAGGAGCGCTCGGGTATGCTCAAAAATCTTGTTTTTGAGCAATTTCGTTTCGTGATGTAAACACAGCAGCAATGCCTGCCCTCCCTTGCAGACCCAAGGGCCGCAATACCTCCTAGAGACCGTAGCCGTAACGAGTACCTACAGCAGTACGCTATATGTTGGTCGGAAGATGGTCTCAGGCCTAGTATTGGTGCTATACCGTGTTCGGTAAGGAGGCGTGATATGTCGTTGTCGTACCAGAAATAGTATTGCTGCTGTAAAAAAACACGAATAATCTTTTACTTAGTATAAAGACGCACGTACTCTTCTTTGTTTCACTGCGGAGGGCCCTTAAGGGCGTGTTTGATTAACTACACATTTCAACGCCACTCGACAAGCGTTGATATTGCCGAACCTATAAGTTCCTGAATCTGAAGTAAATTGCTAATTTTGCACGGCCGGCTAAAGCGTAGGGGCCCCTCTTGAGCTGGGTGACGCCGGAGATTTACGCCGTCCGACCGTTTCTGTGCCCAATTTATGTACGTACTTCGTATATATTTCTCCGTATGCTTTCCACCTGTTGCCGACAGTTGCTCATATCCACTAACGTGCTCCTAGTGAGGGCCTAACGTGTTCCTAGCGAGAGCTACGAGTACAGCAGTGAGCATTTATTATCCACCAGCGAATTCCTACCGAGAGCTACCCTATCTGAATAAAAAGGAAAGCAGTGACGAGGCAATCGTAGAAGGCCAGGGAGAGAGGAGGGTCAACATTTTTTTCCTCGGGTCATAGTATGGCACTGGATAACACAATGCTATCAAAAGAGCTGTGCATTGGCACTGAAAACCAAGACGTCTCACATTATGCATTCCATGCATGGTTCAGCAATCGGCGAAGCCTCTACGGTATTGGCCTCCCGCCAGCGACCCCGCGGAGGTGCTTTCGCAAGCGATTTCTCGCCGGTTCTCTCAGACCAAAAAACTTGTGTTGTTGAACCCCAATATGTACGTACAAGCGCAAAAATCGGCGCGTTTCGCGCGTCTTTTCCCCTTTTTGGGCTGCGCTAAGCGGAGATCGTAGATGGCTATTCATGTTCAATGTACAGTATAACTTCAATCTTCAATTAAGAATAGGTATATTAGATAATAGTATGAACTTGCTGAGCCTTCTTGCCCTCAATGGGTGGGTACCGCCGCCTTCACGATTTCCAACCGACAATGGTGTACCCGGAGTGAAGGTTTCCACACCATGAGGGCCGGTGCCGTTATTACCCCTGGAGATAACAATTTTCGTCCCCGATTCGTTGGAGATGTAGATACTTGGGAGGAATTTTATTCCGGGGATGGGACCGTATACTCCCCGGGTGCGAGCGGCTTCACCAACCCCGGACCAATCAGCAACCAGCAAATTGAGTTGGGGTAAGTGTCAACACGGGGGATCACCGTTTTCGTCCTCGGTCTGCTGGAGTTACAGATATATGGAAGGATATTTTGTCCGGGTATGGGATATTATCCTCCGCGAAGTGGCGCTGGCTCCATGAACCCCAGCCAATCAGCAATCAGAGAGTGGATTTGGGGTTTTCGTGCTGGGCGGTATCGACCCGGAGGATCACCGTTTTCGTCCCCGGTTTGTTGTTGTAGATGTATGGAAGGATTTCTGAAGCCGGAGGAATCAGCAATTCGCCAGAGGGGTTAGGATTTCCTCACCGTTTCGGGCGGTATTGACCCGGGGGATCGCCGTTTTCGCCCCCGGTTTGTTGGAGATGTAGATGTGTGGAAGGATTTATGATCCGGGGATGGGACCTTATCTCCCTGGGTGGCACTGGCCCTACGAACCCCAGACAATAATCAGTCAGCCAGAGGGGTTGGAAATTCCACACCGTTCGGGGCGGAATCGATCCGGCGAACGACCGTTTTCATCCCCGGTTTGTTGGAGTTGTAGATTTGTGAAAGGATTTCTGATCCGGGGATGGGAGCTCATTTTTTCCGGGTGCCGGTGTCTTCACGAACCCCATCCAATTAGCAATGAGCCAATAGGGTTGGATTTTGCACACCGTACGGGGCGGTATCGACCCGGAGGAACACAGCTCCCGGTTCGTTGGAGTTGTTGATGTGTGGAGGGTTTCTGATACGGGGATGAGGTCCAATCCCCCCCGGGTGGCGTCACGGACCCCAGCCAATCAGCAATCACACAGTCAGGATGGGGTTTCCACATCGTGCGGGGCGGTGCCTACCCAAGGGGCCACCATTTCGTCACCGGTGTGTTGCAGTTATAGATGTGTGGAAGGATGTCTACTCCGAGAATGGGAACGTATCCTCCCCGGGTGGTGGCAGTGGCTCCACAAACTCCAGGCAATC
This sequence comes from Nereocystis luetkeana, assembly GCA_031213475.1. Taxonomy (NCBI): domain Eukaryota; class Phaeophyceae; order Laminariales; family Laminariaceae; genus Nereocystis; species Nereocystis luetkeana. Next base: position 6,591,488 of record JARUPZ010000006.1, read on the forward strand.
AGCCAGAGGGTTTGGGGTTTCCACACTGTCGTCCCCGACTCGTTGGAGTTGTAGATATGTGGAAGGATTTCTGGTTCGGGGATGGGACCTCATCCTCCCTGGATGGCGCTGGCTCCACGAACCCCAGGTCAAAAATCTACAGCTCGCTTTTTTCCGTCTTTTTGTTGTTGTGTGAGCCTTTTTTTATGTACGGGGTATAATACCTGGTATGAGGTAGCTTTGTACACGTTTGTTTTCGCGCCTGGCTCTTCTGTTTAAATCACGAAATCACACCCAGCTTCATTATACGTATGATATGTATAGCTAGCCTGGTGTTGTCGAGCATGTATTGCACACAGCGCAGCGCTATGCCCGGCACAAAGGAGCAAAGCACGTACGATACTGCGACGCACGTACGTACGTGCCGATCAGAGCTCGACAAGGGGACAACGCAAGCAAGCAGAGAGAGTTGGCGAGAGCCGTCATGTCTTTGAAAATATCTATAGCTCGCTGTGTCCAAAACAAAATGCAACCACTTACAAGCAGCTGCAGTTGGTGATGCTCGAAGGGATTTTCTTTGTCTCCTATCTCAATCAGACACAACACTGCTCTTATTTATCTCAGTCCTTGCACTTTCGTACGTATGTACAGCTCTGCGTAGGACGTATCGATTACCTTGTCTGACCGTGGTCGCCTTTCCCCGTTCCTCCGCTCGCATTGAGAAGGTCAATACCATGGCAAACAAGGCCCAGACAGCTATTGGCACTCCCTACTGGATGGCACCTGAGGTTATTCAGGAGGTACGTCTGTTACAGACTCCCTTGCAAGGGGTCGGTGAACAACCCGACCCGACCGCCAACACTCAGCACGACTTAGGAACACCCAGAGATAGTTGCGGCAGCGTCAGGCTCTTTGGTTGCCCAATGCTTCCGCTGCTTAATCCCGTCGTTGATACGATCGGAACGTTACTGATGGTGCTCACTCGAGGGGAAACCCTGACTCTGACATGGTTGGGCACTCGCCTGCGCGGCGGCACCGTTGGGTACTCATTACCGACGATTCCAATTTGGGCTTCCTATGTCCCACGGAGGGACGGTCCCAGTGTCCTCGGTCATGTTTGGCGTGCCTTCACAATCCCGCCCATGTCGGAGTTGTGCTCGCCTGCTATTCCGTGGCACAGGTTCCATACGACGGCCAAGCAGATATCTGGTCCCTGGCGATTACGTGCATCGAGATGGTGGAGGGTAACCCCCCGCTACACAACGTGCACCCCATGCGCGCCATCTTCATGATACCGTCCAAGCCTAGCCCGACCTTGTCCGAGCCCGCCAAGTGGTCGCTGGTGAGGACTGAGAGGATGGGATGACCCTCTAGACTGCTCTATGCTGTAGGGTGTTACGGTACGTGTATGATACTGTTGGTCCTTGCTTTTTTTGCATGTATGCTCCTCTCTTTGACATGGAGACGCACTTCGTCGCGCCTTGTGTACTGACACTACTCTACCGTACTTTTTTCGTTTCACGCGTTTTTTCGCAGGAGTTCAACGATTTCGTCGTGAGATGTTTGGAGAAAAAACCTGAGGAGCGCCCCACATCGCGAGCTCTGCTGCGGGTAAGTGTCTTGCTTGTGCTCGTGAGCGACATCGCACTTCAGATCACGCGGCAAAAGTTAGGCTTACTTATAGATATGTTTTTCCTGAGCGTGCTCGGTTGGTATATCCCAGGCATCTCAGAGCTCCCACTTGCACACCGCCTCCTTCTATTACTTGCCGGCGAGATATTTTTTTCTTTTTTGTTTTGTGTGCGTGCGTGTAACCAGAGCACGGCACCGCGGGCGAGCGCAGCGCCATCGCGGGTGTCAGCGAGCGCTGGCGGGTAGAGGGGGGAGGACGGAGCGCGGTCGCCGTTTTCGTGGCTAGGCGTTGCGTGTTCATCGAAACACGAGGGAGGCATGAATGGGCTCTGCCTGGCATCCTGATGTCGGGTTGAAGATAATATATACGAATCTATAAGGGTCGTTTTGGGTTGCAAAATATTATATAAGCGGTGCTTATTTTTACGACCAAGCGGAATTTCAAAGAGAGGACATCACAGTCTGAGCACCAACTCTGTCGAGCTGGCGAACGAGGGCCACGGTGAGCACCGAGCTTTACGCGAGGCGCGTGATGGGGCTCACTGGGGCAGAGCGGGAGGCAAGCTTGATTCGGACCGAATCGGTGGCGAGGTGGTCGCGAGAGGGGCCGGCAGCGTACAAGGCTGAGATAACCTATTCTGTTCATTTTCTTTTTACCGGCGCAAGGTGTTCCAATCAGGCGGAAATAATCACATAATAGGGGGCGGCTAAATATATATCTTCAATTGTTTTCATTCTCGTTTTTTTAGGTGCTGTGCCGTGCTGTGTCTTGTCTTTCGTACGTATCAAAATAAGAAAAAAAAACCCTGGTATGCACGTACGTACATGCATGCGGCGTCCGGGTTGTCATCCTGGATGGGGCATGGAGCTCTTCGCATTTGCAAGTCGCCTGTTTGCACCTAATTGTTTGGACAGTCTGTTCCTTGCCATTCTTATTCTTCCTCGTGAGCAAGCGTAGCGGCCGGTACCGCCCGCTACGCGAAGCGCCTTGTAATGTACTGTTGTATGTAGTCGTACTTCCTGGTGTCTGTATTGAGGACAAGTGTCAGTGTGATGCCACAACAGTAGAGGACGGACGCCCCTTCTGCCAGTATCCCTACACGATCGGTACCGTGCAATCTCCATTTTTGTTGCTGTAGTTGTCTCACACTACAGTAGCTCATCACTGTATTCTAGTCCGTAGCGACAAAACTGACTTGGCTCCAATGATTCCGGAGTGGAAGAATAAGAGCTAGTAACGAAACACACAATGTGCTGACCTCAGGTATTGCGCTCAGATATACTGTTATGCGTCACTGTGAGCTCTGCATTGTGCTGACCTCAGGTATTGCGCTCAGATATACTGTTATGCGTCACTGTGAGCTCTGCACAGTGACTCGTTATCGTGTCTATGGTTCCACTCTGCCAGCACAACATTCGCGACCGCCACCTTGCCACAGGCTAATATGACCAGTTTAACTGCTCGCTCTATTTTCTGCAATGATAGCACCCCTGGATTGCAGCGAGCGTTGCGGCTATCCAGGAGCATGGTGGAGACGGAGGATCCGCTGTCATTCGTGATTTGGTCGCGCAACATCTTCCCGTTCTGACAAGCTTCCGCGAGGTGAGCTTTATCGGTAGTGATTGATGTGCTTAAACGACGATTAACGTAGTCGACGTCCGATTTACCGGGATGAAATAGCTTTTGCCGACGTTTCAACGAGATAAGGTGGTGTCGTGTGCCTTTCTGCCACACATGCATTTATGGCAGCGTTTGCCGACCGTTTCAAGAATATGTTTCGGTCCCGTGTGCCTCGAAGAAACGGCCTGCCCTGTGCATTCTGTTATGCCGTAAGCAGCCATCTTTTCTTAGCTGGCGTCCTCCTCTTTCCGCGCCTACCGCCAACATCAACGCCAACGTCAATGCGAGATCCGAAACCCCTGATACCAGCGTTTCAATGTGATCAGCAAACCCCCTGCAGTGGCAGCAGGAGAACTTCCGCCAAAACGCACGTGTGCTGACTGTATGGTCGCTAGATTTGATCGGCAGACCCTAAACCCCCAATACCCGTGGTACAGGATGCTAGTGATGCTAAGGCCAACTTGGTTGGTGAACAACCCGAGGATATTGGTGGGAGCAAGACTGCTACTCTGCGACGGATGAGGTACGTAGGATTATCTACTGCAAACGAATCGTGTCATATTTCGTAATCAGAAACGACTACTCGTACAATAATATGCTCATATAGTATCATATAGGTATGACGCTTCATTGAAGTGTGGCCGCTGATATCGTTTGCTCGTTAAATAGTACGATCCGCAACGCCTCTTGGCGTCGAACCATATGTTTGCTACGGCGTTGCACGAGGACGTGCTTCAGCATCAAAGCCACGAGAGCGTCGCGGTGTGCGGCATTACAGTTTTGTTTTCCCTTTTGTAATATTTCGCTTCATCACGATTTTCCCGCTATTTGAACGCGTGCTACAGTTGGGGGTGTCAATGACGCTTATTCCGCCGCAAGGTGTCTTTTAATTTCGTAACGACAAGGGCAACCAAATGAAAATATATTTTTCCCCGGATATCGCATTTTCCATAATGTCTTTGGTCAAACACTACATGTACGCTAAACTTTGTTCGACGCGTGTGGATGGAAATTGATTTTGATACTTGGTGACCATGACCGTATGGTTGCAGTGGTTGAGTTTACTTTAGCAGAAAAAAATATTTAATTTAAAAATGAAATGGTCGAAAAGGCCACATATGACTCACCTCTTCTCGCGCAGTCATGGTTGTTCCCTTGAGGTCAAGACACTGAAACAGGATCACATGGTTTGGGTTGTAGACTATCTGCCACATCAAACAGCAAAATCCGTATTGTTCCAGAGGAGCTATCTACTCCCCCAAAAATGCCACTTCGGAGCTAAGAAAAACAAATATCTCACGAAACCAGAACGGTAGTGCTGCTTTGGATGTCCCGTGTGTTTAATTTTTTAAATACTCAATCGTACATACAAAATATGTACGATTGTGCTTATGAGAGATCGTTTGAGCAACAAGCATCATAGCTGCTGCTGCTACAGCTGACGCGGCAACGCCCGCGGGATCGTCGCCGGGCATGGCCTGCTGCAGCTGATCGTCGCCGGGCATGGGCTGTCGCTGCTGACCAGCGCTCGGCGTGGACTGCTGCCGCGGTTACTGCTGATCGTCGCTCGGTGGGGCTGCTGCTGCTTGCTGCCGGTGATGCCGATGATTCTCGCCAGGCATGGCTTGCGGCTGTGCGATGACGGTCGGTCAGTGGCTATGTACGAGCGCTGGAGGTCGGCGACGTAGGCGGACGTGGAATGGCCAGCTGGTGTGGGCTTTAGGCTGTGTGGTCAAGAGCGCTTGCTCAAAACGCGCATATGGTGCAAGCTGCACCAGCACAAGGCGCAGCCACTCGAACCTCGTGCGAAGAGAAACAAAGAGAGAGCGGCGCACACTTCCGAGCTCTTGGGCTCTTTGGTCATTGATGACGAGGATACTTCGCTACTTCTGACTGATACGAGTATGCTAACGAACTTTGTTTCATTCTTCATTTCAACTTTGTTTCGCAACATAGTTATAGCCGTAAACTGCGCTAATCAGCCTTTATTGACATGCCTAACAGTAGGGGTACGTAATACCTTACCGGCAGTTTCCTGAGGGTCCTCACTCAAGGAGCGTTTCACCTCACACAAACAAACTCTGCCTCTGAGAAAAAAGAAACAAGCTTATTCCGATAAACAGGCATTCCCATGGCTTACTGTAGGTACACAAGGAGTGTTATAATACGCCTGTGGGGTGGGATGGGTAGGTATGAATAGATCCTTACTTGTGGAGCCCCGTCAGTCAGAAATGTTGTGGCCAAAATGTGCTTCTCTTATCCCTATCTAGGCACGCGTCTAATGCTAAGCATGTGACAGCTTCAACGTTTGACTTGTTGTCGACTGTGGACGCTACTTTCTGACATGAAACACTCCTGTGTTGCACTGCCCTGTACCCGGTTTCACGAGTCGTTGTATTTTCAGAGCGGCTGATGTATGCGGTCATTGGTCGTTGAGTCTGTGGCTATTTCGTTTTCCTGACTGTTCCGTGGTATATTGTTGTCTCCGTCCCATCCCATGACATTAGTTCAAGGAGCGGGGAGCCTTGCCGGGGAAACGGACAGTCCGATGGGGGTTTCATGGGGGCAGCAAGTCCGGCCGGGGCCTTCGGGTGCGACAGATCGCCAGCACGACAAGGTGACTGTCACGGTGTGACGCAGCATTTGACGGGAAGATTGGACTTACTTTGGCTGTCGAGAATACACGCTGCGGAGTCGGAGCTGGATGGGTATGCAGGAAAAGTTGTCCCACATTGACGACGTTTACTTGTAGTATTACAATAACCAGGCGGTGCAAGATGATAGGATATTTCAAGACTTTACATCGCTACATACAGTACGTGTTTATCTAAAATCGAGCTTATTGCACATGCGGCAAGTCGCCGTGACAAATGCCAAGCTCCCACTGCTCTGTACATGAGAGGTGCGCTAGCCAACACTCGTCCTTAACCTCTTTAGAACGGCACCCACGTTTTGGGGGCAAACTACTCACGAGCAGTCTCTTAATAGTATAATTTCTGCTACAGTAAAAGCGTCAACATGCCAAAAACACGCGGTACATTCCGCTGTGGCAATGCAAGTTACTCAGGAGGCCAAAGTCGTGGACGGGGAGAAAAATTGTAACACCCAAGATTAAAAGGCGTTATTGCTAATTTCCCGGCTGCTCAGATGACACCATCGGCGAAGAAGAGAGCGCTTCGGATGGCAGCGTGATCAGAGTTCCTATAGGTGACGTCGGCGATGACGATGGCTACAGTTCCGGTGGGAGCATGATCAGAGTTCCTGTAGCTGGCCATGCGGACGGCGACGACAGATCCAGCTCCAACGGGAGCGTAGTTAGGGTAGACGTTCATGAGGATGATGCCTGCAGCTCAGACGGCAGTGTCCTCAGGGTGCCTGTTGATGTCGGCGAGGCTGATGACGGCAGCTCGGACGGCAGCGTAATTAGACCGCCTGCCCTCGAGGAGCTCTCGAAAGACGATGTGCCCAGGCAGCTAGGACACAACGGGGGAACGCCAGAGGCGCCATTGAATAGGCTTACCGCTGAAGCGTTAGCTGCTCAAGGAGGTCTGGGACATGGGTGCAGCGAACAAACTGTCGCCCCTCACGAGGGTGCAGGTCAAGGGCCATCGCATGCCATGAAGATGAACCTCCAAGCGGCAGCCAAATATTTCGCCAAGGGTGGGCAGGGCGGAGCCTCGAAAGACTGTGGCGCTATGGCTGCGACACAAGGAAAGGGGAGAGGATCAGGGCAGACCAATGGCACGGGGGAGGGCAACTCTCAGGTGAGCCTATACGACAGCCCCCCCCCGAACCGCTGCCGCTCGCCTCTCGCTGCATTGGCTGGCTTCGCAGGTGTAAAACACTGTATACATCTTGATGAACTCCCATTAATCACGAATTGCATCTTTCTGTTGAGTAGCCCCGACTCCTCAGATTTATTCACCGAATCACCGCCTCCCTTGTCCCCACGATGCACTTCGCTCGCAGGCGCAAGCGGTATTGAACGAGATGGAACGGCTAGATATTGCGTTTGCAAATGATCTGGCCAGACTGAGGGAAACCTACGACACAAAGAAGGCCGCACTGCAAGCTCAGTTGCGTGCATGCTCGGACAGGCAAAGAGCTACACCCTCGGTCTAGGCTTCCTTCCTTCCCTTCCGAACGAATTTTGACGTAATTTAGCAATTTCTCTACAGCGCTTAAAAATGTTTAAAAATTAGTCATAAATACAAAACTACCTCGTACAGGCTATGTATGCTAGGGTTCTACAGGACCGCTGGCATACTCTTAAGTCGCTTTAAATTATTTTTTTACGGTATACGGCAGGCACGGTAGCGTCTACGCTTGGCTTGCACTAACACCGCACACGCGCTTTGACAGCAGTGGTCTTGTGTCGCGAGAGTACAGTTACGCGTTTCTAGTGGTTTCGACCCCCCATCAACCAACGGACACCTCCGACCAAGAGTGGCATCAGTGAGGGCCGCGCCAGCTTGCTGTCCGTCAAGGCGCCGCGTGTGGTACCAAGCGCTCTCGTGCTGAAACTGCACAGGATAGCCTCCATTTGGTCAGCCAGCGCCTTGGGTACCAGAACTAGCCACGCCGAGCCACCTGAGGTATACGGCGAAGCATTTCTCGATGTCAGTACATGTCCCAACGGTGCGTTCCGAAGCAAGTCTGGGAGATCCGGACCTCTGTGCAATGTTTTCACCATGCTTATATATCGAAAACAATGCCCGCTTCAGGAAATCAGGAGCAACGCACCAGTTCCTGTGGATGACCTTCCTTGCAACCACCCATCCTGTTCGTCCGCTGCATGTTCATCAGCTCCGTGCCATGCACCATTGTCCATTCGCGGATCTGAAGCATTGTACACGCACGTATGATACGTATGATACGACTACAGTCAGACAATATACGGGAAAGAGACAATTTGTGACGATCTACACGAGGTGACGTTATTGAGGCAAGGGTTCGAACAGATTAAACCTGACCTTGAGATGAGCGATCGACGAATGCGTCCGAAATTTCGTGGGAAACACTTCTCGATATCGCCCCTGCGCCTGTCTTCCTCTTTCTGGCACGACCATCAAACCGAATTGAGGTGATGGACCGTTCGAGAGAAACACCTTTCGTGCCCGCAGTTTTCTGTTTGGTCAATGCCTGGGTCTACCTAACCCCAATTTACCCCAATGAAAGTCTACTTATCGAAGCTAACTCTCAAATTACCCCAATGACAATTTGAATGTCAAAGAACACTTGTAACAGCTGCAAAACGTGTTGTTGGTGTGTATCAGACTATTATTATTAACATTATTGACATTACGTATGTCTATGCTACAACTTCTGCTGCAACAGCGTAATGTAGCAGCGCAACCATCTCTACCATAACCTGCAAACGTACCATTATAAAGCAACTCCTCTCCGAGCTATGATACGTATTATACCAAGTCCGAACTGAACAAGACTGATCGCAATAACCAAATATTTGCCATGGGAATTTCCGAAACGCCAACCTTTTGCATGCTTCTCTGTCAAGGCCTCCTGTTGACGTAGGACACGATTCCGATGCCACACGCGAGCCGCTCTCATCTTCTTTCCTCGAAGAGTCAGTTCTCGCCATGCCTGCACACGCGAAACCATAATCGTGTCTAATTACTCGCGGTGGGCACGCTAAAGGAGGTACTGGTTCACTCACGTTCTTACTCTTCTCAATGACGAAACAAGTATCCACCGGCTGGTGCCGTCATCGCAAGTGCTTGACACTATTCGCATACGGGACAAAAATGGATAAACCGTGCACGATGAACCATAATTAGGCAAGCAGACAGCCGCACGCCTGCACACCACACCTGGTTCAGAAGGATGTCAGCTTCGTACATTCCGGCTTGGGCTCGGTCCAGGGTGCTTACCTGATCAAAGTGTTGCATTGCACAAGTGTGAAAACCACGACCACGATGATTTCAATGCGATCGACGACACGCCAACAGTTCGAATGCGCCTGCTGCTGCTGTTTTATGATCTGTACTGTTTGTTTAAACGTTTACGAGGTACCCCTTGATCTTGACACTGTCATGCCACCGTGGAGCAGATGTGTATTTGAGGGAGGTGTGTAAAAGAAACCCATACAAAAGCACAATTAGGATGGTAACGCAAAATACCCTACAAAGTGGATGCCAACTGCTGGTGCGCATATTTATATCTTGTACCTGGTACCTGATACCTGATATGTTATATGTTAAGTGTCACCACTACGCCGGGGTCACGTACTTCGCTGGCTACCCGGAGGGCGTGGCAGCGCGGTACCACCCATCCCAAACCACGCATCAAACGGAGAGGGGTCCTCGTTCCATGTTTGGGCATCGACGGCCTTTTCTTTTTACTGTTTCACAACCATTATCACCTACGGTACGCCTACGGCAAACAAAATAACCTCTCAAAATTGTCAACGTCTCCGGGACCAAATTGCCCGTGCGCTCACCACATCTGCGATATCCTCGCCCAGCAGAATCTCCGCCTCGTGTAATCTTAGAAAGGCCAGGGCTGTCGCGAAATACACATCGGAGCCTTCGAGGAAGGACACCTTCGAGACAAGACAAATAACACGGCTTGTCAAACGGTTGATTTGGTCCATGAACAAGGGTTGTGAATCTGCAGATACCGACGTACTCGAAGGCTGCCGCGTCAGCGAATACGCCCGCTACGGCGTATGTCAAGCTTCGCTTCGACCGGCCGGGTGTTCAATCAACGACCAGTAGGCGACACTTCAAGACTTTCGTCTTCAACCCTGCCTAATCGACTAACCAATTTAAGCGATCATTTTGGTCGTTATGTTGCATTTTACAGTATACAATACTAGCCAGGTGCCGGTATACCATATTACAATACCAGGTATACCGTATCCAGTACGCCCAGGTTGTACTGTCAACAGCTCGTTTTCTTATACGAGGTATACATGAAGAACAACCTATTGATGGCTGTTGGGGGGTTTGGCGTCCTGCTCTCGCCGTGCTATCGTACTGCTGTACTGATATATGGCATATGGCATACCACTCTGTCCCGTAATATAGTAACCGTATTTAACAATGAGGCGCGCAAGCGCGAAGCGCGAGCCTTTTGTTCTTGGTTTTCTAAGGTAAAAAAGCAGACGTTCAGTCTGAGAGCCAAACCCCGCCTGCTGGGGTGCCGTCTGTGCCGGTGCCGGCTGGTCTCTCTCCACACTCGCACCAACTCCAACTACTACTGCGACTTCACGAAAAAAAAAGACAACCAAACTGAGAACAGCGCTCGAATGCATTTCATCGAGGGCAATAATAATACGAAGTATACATGAAGAGATACCAGTTCCGTGGTCACAAGCTACAAAAACAGAAGGAGACACAAGGAAGTAACCTGAAAAAAAAAACACGGACACACGAGAGAAATAAAACAAGCCACAGGAAAAGATGGAGGAACGAGCTTAGGAGGGGCGAAAACAAACGCAAGTCAAGAGAACGAAAGGAAAAACGAGGTATGAGTACGGATAGTCAGCAACGTCACAACCAACATCATTCCACCCTAAATGTAACCGTTCCACTCGGTCTGCGATCCCTTTCTTACTCGTGCAAGCACCAAAACATCCCGGGACATGTACAGTGCGCAACGTACCTCAAATATCCTTAAAGCTGTGCGGGGAGGGAAACAGTTCACGAAACCGACCACCAGCCACTGTGTCAGCTTCAGCTCCAGCGGCATATCCACTTCTCTTGCGCGACTGTGGAATCTTGGAAGCTCGCTTCGCAAAACATCCTTGAGAGCCGCAATATCTGACCTGCTTCGCCGCAGTCACGATTAAGACATGTCAGTCTAATGCCGGCGGAAGCTTTCACCTGGGGCGTCATACACCAAAAGCGAACGTTGTACTCTACTAGGTATGCATTTACCTGGCTCCCAGCATGGATTTGGTGTGGTACTCCGGATTAAGGTCTTCGCAGAAGAAATCAAGCAGCCAGAAAGCCGCCTCTTCCGACACCACCTGACCCAAACCGGGGAAGAGTATGGGTACACTGAGACCTGATGCTCTGCGGTCATGAACTAAAAACTGGGAGAGCTTTCATGTGCTCCCGACCATTTCCATGTATCTCGAAACAACAGGTCACACACTTCCTCTTGATGGAGCGAGTAGGTGGCGACGGCTGCCCCTTAGGGCCCATCTTAACGGGGAACGCTATATGGGAGTAATTAATCAGTTTCAATGAATTTTAATTTGATTTCGAAAAAAAACGTGTTTTGTGTCCTATCGGGGAACAACGTACTAGTTGTCAATCGAAAGAGAATTCGGAAAAAACGCACCGCGTCAAACAACGCCCAGCCGACAAACAACGACGCGCGTAGACGAGAGCGAAGGTTTGCGCTGCCGCGTGCGCGCCGCCGCCGGCCTCTTTTTCTTTTTGGTCGCGCAGGATAGGAAGCTATCACTCTCAGGGTGTCTTGGGTGGGCGGAGGGAGCCCTCAAGCGCCACGTGCGGAACATCAGAGGTGATGCAGCTATCGAGGTCTCGAGCGTATCCTCCGTTTTTTGCTCGTTTGCTCGGTTTTCGCGATTGTTTGCCGATCGAGCAGGCCGAAAAATTGGGATTGCGGCCGCCATGATTACTTTTGAGGTGTCACCGCCGGGGTACGATGTGCTATGGTGTGTGGGCGTGGGCGCGGCTAATGCTCCGGTCACCTCCCGTTGAGGTTCGCGTTTTATCGCCTCGATCGTGGTCACCGAAGTGGCCAAGAATCCCCCCAGACTCCACCGAGGGTGTTGACCACCATGAACATGCTACATCAAGATCGAGGAATTCCCAAATTCCAAATTGAAAAAAAAAAATCACACGAAAAAAGTCCCAAAAGACTTTTCACTCAAATTCAAATTTTCTACTTTGCCTGCTTGGTCGTTCACTCTTCGGCCAATCACATGCAAACTAAATTAGAAAAAAACAAAAAAATCAAATTGAAAAAACTAAAAGTCCCCGTTAAGATGGGCCCTTACACAGAGCAAGGTCAGGGTTTCAGCGTATAGGGGGGCAGATGTGTTATTCGTACGCGATACAGTTTTCAGGACTGCCTATTTTAATATGAAGCCGGGCTATACGAAGTATTAGTATGAACAGTAAAAATAAGAGTAGGGCGGTTGGCGAACGAACCTCCGTCAATAGCACACGTCAGCTAAGCACTCACAGCCCGCTTGATATGTCGCACCTCCAAAAAAAAGCCAGCAACAAAGTTCATGCCTTGGCAGTAGCCCACGGCCGGATTGTGGACCGAGTAAGCGCGTAGAAGTCGCCGGATGGTCGCCATGCCCATTGCGCTGTTGACCCGACTCTTTCCGTTCGCAAATACGCGATCCACATCACCCTCAATCTCACGCCACACTTGAAGTAGAACCTGCCCAGACAAGAACGCCCGTCGCGGTCGTTGTAAGGGACATGCCATTCGACCACCGATTCCGTAGGTCGTTGTAAGCGACATGCCATTCGACCACTGATTCCGTAAGGCCTCGCATATTTACAGAGAGACGCCATGAGTTTGTCACGAGTATCCTCGCTACCTGAGACTAGACGCGAAGCATCAAATTACTGCCCCGTGACCTGCTGCAACCCTGAATAGAACGCTGCCGACAAAAACAGCTGGTCTTTGGTTTAAGACCGGATGTGGCGCAGGTACTCGTTTATCGGATGCTGCTCGTGGCAGGCTAGGAGTCATGCCGCAGGGACAGCACAAGAACCACGAACCTCCATCTCATGCGGCGTGAAGGAATCGTCTGAAAGCTTCAACAACCCGGATGAGCTCCTTCCATCTTCCTTTTTCTCGGTGCGTGCACCTTGCAAGCTACGCTCTGTACATGGCATTGGTCCGGTATCCTCCATTGAATTTGCCGAGCCACCTTGCGCCAGAGAGGAAGCGTTGTCCTTGAGCGCGCCTCGTTTCCGCGATACCCCATTCAGACTCATTCCTTCCCTGCAGTCCACGGTTGGGGTATCTTGACGCGGGCTAGGGACAGACCTAGAGCGTTGGTCGGCCACACCGTGCGAACACCGGGAAAAAGAGCCGATCGACCCGCTCGAAGGGCTGGTGGGTTCGCAACAGACTCGCGGGTTGGTTGTGTGACTACGTGGCTTCGGGGGCACAACCGCGGGAGTCGCGGGTATCGTGTTCCCTGAGGGTAGTCCTGAGGTAGTCCCCAACTTGTCGTCCTGTCGTCTGGATGTGGACGGCTTTGGCACACCAGTATCAACCGGCTCCTTTTCCTTCTGTTCTCTGTCCACCAAGTGCGTTTCGCTGCCTTCGCCCCCAAGCTGGCCACATGTCTTCACCAGACTCTGATAGTATCCACTCTCGAAGAGATTTTTCTTCGAGCTAGCACCTGCAAATACAACACGCGCGTGTCAAGCGCTGAAATCCGTCGCAAGGCAGCACCCAACGAGTAGGAATACAGCGATGGAAGAACGGCACTACAGCATTGATTCGTTGCCGCGTGCAACAACACACGCACACGGGCACTCTCAAAACATCGCACTTCTAAGAACTAGCAACAGTCGAGTTGCCATAAAAAAAGGGGCCCACCTGACAGAGACATGTACACCTCCTCTCTCATTTCCCTTGGTACACCGTTCCAGACAAGATCACGGAGTTCGCCCTCCCACTCCTCCACACCGCGCGCATTTCTTCGCTTTATTCGCGGTGATTCCACGCATCTGCTTCGTGCCTGAAAATGTGACAAAACTGTCTGTCCCGCCTCGGAATTCCATCGCTCCTTCTGCAGAGGCTCTTGCAACTCCCAGAGCCTCTGGGCCGACAACAACTTTGACGTGTTCCTGTTAAGGGCGGGGCATTATGGAAAGGGGGTTCGCATTGAAGAGGTATGCATATTTCTTGTTTCGCTTCGTGAAAACCTTTGCTGATATTGTGCGATTTTCGTACTGCCGCAAAAAAAAAAAAAACACGTTAACAGGCCTACGAAACAAGACAAAAAATCTACGCATGATACTTTGGTACCTCGTACATACGAGTACGGGTATATCATCTTACACGTACAAAATATGGTCATTTGAGCGTTTTGGGTAATTTCTAAGGCATGTCAGGTACACGGGAAGCTGAGAAAGTCGGCGGGTTCGTCAAGTGACACATCACCGAACCATTCAATGTGCTAAATCAGGACAACAGTTAATTTTCCCCCCAAGGTCTACTTCCGAGGAGTTGCACGCTCGGCATGGCACCGGCACGAAGAAGGGGTACGCGTGTGTCGAAACGAGGGGAAGATTGGACCGCAAGATTTACAACCCTAACCAAACTTCTAACAGCGAGATCAGCTTGTAGAACCACTACCAAGCGCTGGTTTCAGTACCACGCTCCTCCCCCACAACATACATATGAGCTTGGGCGGTGTCGCGGAGAGCAGCAAGCTCAATTCCATAGGGTGGAGGCAGCCGTGGGATACTCATTGCGGCATTCTCCACGACTGCGTCTGCTCTTTGACTTTCTACGAAACGCCACTGAACAAACGATACCTCATTCCACTCAAGCTCGTTTGGGCATGCGGACCGCGCGATCTCCGTGATATCTTAGAGCATACGAGATGAGAGACTTCGACGGTTCCTTATTTGTCGAACGCGCCGACTTATCGAATATAGCCTGTATTCCGGAGGCTGGAGAGGGCCAAAAGTTGGCTCGTCGAACCCGATTCTAAGCGATGGCCGTTTTTTTCTCACAGACCACCAAAAAGCACAAAATGTTAACAGTAGTCGTACATAAGGACGCTGATCACACTCGTACTTTTCACTGCTGCCATAGTGCCATACAGCGGGAAAACAGGGGCACGACTACACGACTACACGACTACACGATTATACCACAACTCTTCACCTTTAGGGCTATTCAGTTGTTATTTCTGATTTAGATGAGGGCGGTACACCGTCGAATCTATGTTGATAGATCTACAGTAGCTCAAGATACGCGGCAGTACATGCGGACATATCGGCCACATATAAGCGAAATTCCTCAGCATTGGCTTGTGTTTTGTAGGCGAGGCAAAGCAAAGACCCGAAACGAAATTAAGGACATCACATGGTTAATTTTTGGGTTTTACGTGGTTCCTGGTACACTACCTACCAGAATATGGAGCGTCCTACGCATGTACCAGGTACTCAGGTCATAGCGCCGAGGCAGTACCTGCGCTTGAAATGCCGACTCGATTGCAATACAAAAACATGCCAAGCTTTCTGTTGAATCCTGCAAACGCGCATCCCACCTGGGGTCCACGGCCTGGCCGAAGCTGTCATGGCAAGGCTTTTTTGACCTGTATGGGGGGCAGGAATTGACAGTTGATGGAGGCGGCAAGTGAGACCACTAGCCACGACGTTTGCTCCGTCACCTTCAAGAGACCGTAAGCTTCGACATTTATTCAAGTAACATCACCAGTTCTCCACGCCTTAAGTACTGCCATGTCGATTTCGGACCTGAAAACACTACCCGTACGTCTGTGACAACGCTCTTGTGATCGGTCGGCACACTTTCGTACCCATTCGCACACTTGCGAAACAACGTCTCACCGGGCAAATGTACATCCGCCCCACGATGCTTCCAGCCTTGCCTCCACGATATAGTCGCCAGATGCTGCCGGTGTATTTTCACTTGCGCTGCAATTGTGCTGACACGAACTTGACGGGGACATAACCTCGCCAAACCATCGGTCCGTTCTACACGGCGTCTCTGCTGCGTCGCAAGCGTGCAATGCTGCATCCGAGTGACCAGCTTCAGTCGAACCAGCCTTTCCCTCACGCGACTCGCCCAAACCAGCTTGTGTATCTGCCAGTTTATAGCCTGCAGCAGGACGAGATCGGGTTTCTTGTGTCCAGATGTCCGAAAACTTGATCCTCAGGACGCCCAACGTGTCCGCCTCGAAGCCTTCAATAGGCAACCCAGTATGAATGTCAGCCGCGTTGTACACTTCAACCAGCATCTCCAGGCAAGAATCTCGAAAAGAGCGGTCTTCCTGTCGCTCGCATCCCTGTCGCGCCTGATTGTGACCGCAATCTTTCGCCACCCCGTCATGGCCCGGGCAGGAGTGTGGCGTCACGCATGCCGTTGGGATCTCCCACAAAACGCCTGGGTTACCCGAGTCACCATCGTCCGATGCTGCAACACACACCAAGCCCGAGTACCGGGGGACACGGGAGTGAAGTCGAAACAGGGTAAATATGATACAATCCATAGGTACCTGGTACTGCTCTGGGAACAATTTCTACGGTACATGAGACAGGTCTGTCGATGTGCATGTAGAGATCGGGCAAGTAGCAGTTGCCAATTAACTTACTTACAGTATAGTACTACCTTATAAAAAAACACGTTCAAATAATAAAGTTTCCCCACCTGAAACTTGTCGGTCGTCTACCGTCGTCCGACGAGAATGGACTTGCAAGCCCTCTGCAGGGAAGGTACCAGAACGGTGATGTCGATTTCCAAGCCGCAGTACGCAGTACGGTCGGATGTTCCTCCCGTTGGCGAGCCTGTATCTAACTCGAAGGTCAAGGACACGGAAGTAGACGAGCGAAGTTGGACAATCACTTCGGGTGTGCTGCTTGATGCCGGACACCATCTCCTCGTTGGTAACTTCCACTATCTCCTGCTACAGGTTCTCGAACCCTCCGTGTGTAAGGTCCTGTGAGAATAGTGATTCCCCCGCACTCAAGACATTCGATTTCGAGCATCGAGTGCTAGATGGCTGACATCTTGATGTTCTCGGGGTATCAAGGGTCCCCTGTCCCCGTGTAAGGGTTTCCACATGTGAACATGATTTTTTTTATTGTGTCTGCGCACACAAACCACACCACGTTTACGCTACGCAGGGGAGGGAGACTATCGGCGCAGGCTGTACTCGACCACGTGAGTCTGGAGTAGTGCTTGTGTGACGTGTACCTTATAGTGCACTCGCAAACGTTTCCATTCTCGTTAGCTCTCTTGAGTTTTTTCGCTGCCAAGCCTCAATGGCACCGCCCGCACCATGGCCCGTCGTCCCATCGAACAGCGTACACAAAGCCTGACGAAACTCACGCCGGTCGGGGCATCTGGTCCCAAGTGCCTGGCTCGTAGCAGGCCGGACGCTTAGAAGAAGCCTACCGGTTTGTTTGAAACGTGCGTTTGTTGCTGGCTCTACCAGCCAGTGCAATTCTCACTCCCCACTCCCCAGATGCGCATTCCAGACATGATGTGTAGACCGTGTCCACTTCAATATGCTCCCGCCAGCAGATTCCATCAGCATCAGACATCAGCGACTCACGGACAGGTTATATTTCCAGCTCGTGTGCGCGATGAGGAACTTCCTGTGGCTATTGGGGGCGGCTGTTTCTTGCACGATGGGCCACGCGTTTGTTGGTGTACCGTTACGGACCACAGCGTTGGTTGCTGGCGGACGTTCTTCAGGGCGTTACTGCGCTACTGCTGTGGTGAGAGCAGTATGTACCTACCGGTAGTGCTGGGCTCCGGATTATAAAAAAACATGAGCTCTGACTGATTGATCATTCTGCATTGTGAGCTGTGAGTCGGCCTGAATTCCCGACTTTTACCGGTACGCGTACGTACGTAATACTTGGCATTGAGTGACGGCTTTTGGTCCCTTGACTGGCCTAAGAAAGGGCGGTCTACCGCAGCAATATTGACCCCCCGACGCGCTCAGAAACCATTCAGCCATTCGCGTATACCTACGCAGTTCTCTGTTATCGTTAACCAACACCGTGAACTTGCAGACTTCCGCGATCGCCCAAGAGCTACTGCAGTACGTCCTCGCAACTCTTGCCCCGAATTGTGAATCAACACGCAAGTCTTGAACTCCACACAACCAAACCTAGTTGTTCCGCATCTCCGCTTGTCCGAATGGGCGCAATCTTCTGCTGAAATCAACATGTAGGCTTTAGGGCGACTGATAGGCCGCTCCTATAACTGATTACGGTGCGCTTTCTTTTGCTTATTCCTTGAGCCTTTGCGTCTAATCCTTGCCTTTCTTTGGTCGGTACTTGCTTGAAATGTGCCAGGTGGGGGGGGGTCCCTGTCGCCCACCTTTTCATCAAGGTATGGGGCAGGGTGCCTGGCATGAAACAAATCAGTACGTATGCATATATCATCCTATAATTCGAGGAGGAAATATGATGCATCTCGCATCAAACAAGCCTTCCTGCAAAGGATGAAACCCAATATACTGGATGCACGGCATATGGTGCCGACTCACTGCCTTACCGACTGACTGGGTTTCGCGGAAAATGTCTCCTCTCGTATAACGCAATGCCAATATTGTGACGCGGCGAGTATACTAACGTTCTTCTCTTGGTGTTGTAGTTAACATTCGACCGGGTTTCCCACCGCTTGGTGTCCCTTCGCCGTCCGTGATACAGGCACAGCGTCCGGTGGGCATCGCTAGGGTGGCAACCACTGCGCTCGAGGCGAAGAAGAAAGGGAAGGGAGGCGGGAACAACGAAGGGGCCCAGCCGCGGGAGCGGAAGGAGAAAGATGATGTCATAGAGGTTGGTCGAAAGCGTGTTTCGCCACGTCCGTCATCTAAACGAATCAACCGGTTGTATTCAGCCAACGGGTTCACATGGCCACACCTACCACACAAGCTAAACATAGCGCTATTAATAGGCGCAACAGAAGTTGCTATCGTTACTCACAGATGCGGGTGAGTAATACGTTCCCCTAAAAAGCATTGCAATGGTTGGAATGTACTGGTATAGTCTCCATGATTTGCTGTTGATTGGTCTTGAGTTATTTTCACAGTGAATAGATTCCAAGCGTTCCCGACCTGTTCATTGTTTTTCAAGAGGAAAAACAAGTCTCAAAAGACTAAACCTTGTTTAGGAGGACCGAACGGGCACACATAACGAGATTAACTTGAAGTGATCGGTGGTGGGAGTGTTGTGCTAGTTGCCGGGAAGCTCACGGGGGTATGAGGGTGCAATGTATAATATGGGAGCATGCGATGGAGCATGTGTAGACGCCACAGGACTCGCCTGCGGCAGGAGCCACGCGCTATGGCCATAGCCTGACCAGGAGACTCACGAGGGAAAACACAGGGTGGCGGACGAGCCTCTGGCGAGTGCCGAACTGAAGTTCATAGAAACTCTACGAGCCCTCGTCGAGCCGCGACGGCGATATCACAAAAGTTCTAGATTTGTCCCGAAGGCACCAGTTGGACAGCCAGCACTGCCTGCTCTGAGGCATGCCTTGCGCTGTATTTGCATGTGAAGGTAAACTTATCCTCTTTGTGGAGAGCACTCGCTGCCCCCGTGACGGTACCCTTGTCTCAAAGCCAACCTCCACGGTCCCACCGCAAAAGTCGATTGGGTTATTTTATTTTTATCCTACTCAAGGCGTGTCTTACCCCCCCAGAGAGCATTGGAACGAACCGAATGTAATATTATGTGCCACATGAATTGGTGCTGACTGAATATGGAAAACGAAGAGCTTCAGTGCAGCCCGAATAGTATTTTCGGAAGAGGAAGAACAAGTGTTGTACCCCTTTTCTTTTTTGCGAGGACCGAACGGGAACAAAGAGCATCTCGTTTGATGTAGATGGACACAACCGAAGATGGACGTGGATATCAGTTTGCGCCCAACAATATGTTGGTGTCGTGGTATGTGAAAGATATACCGTTGTACTGATTCGGCTGGCGAGGCCCAGGATTCTGCATGGACCCAAACAGCTGTTTTTGCGGAAGAACGGAACGAATGATCACGAGCAGCCTCGTTCCGTTCCTCTCGTTCCCATGCTGTTTGGAGGGGCTAAGACACGCGGACCACCTACCAAGCCACCGGGGACGCCGATGAACACGAATAATCTCGTTCCATCTCAAATCAGTTATACCGGTCGAACTAACCTGAGACCCCCCGACCCGCGACAAGCATCCCTCGACGCATCACAGCCGCGATCGCTTCCAGAGCACTACAAGCAGTAGTTGCGTTCGTGATTATCTCCAGGAGTACTCGTATTAATAGGATATTTCAGTCTTCACGCACGTTAAAGGGCAGTATCAACAAACGTCGTCTCAAATCGTTCAAAACAACACCCATAACGAGTCTGTTCGTTTCTCAAACGAGTTAAAAGTTCGTTGCATCTATCTGCCTTTCCTCTTGCTTTGAACTCAGATCGAAGGTGTGGTGAAGGAGGGTCTGCCCAGCGCGATGTTCCGCGTGGAAGTTGGGGCTACAGGCAAGGTCGTCTTGTGCACCATTAGCGGAAGGATACGCAAAAACTTCGTCCGGATTTTGGTTGGCGATCCAGTTCGAGTGGAGCTTTCGCCGTACGACCTCACACGCGGCAGAATTACCTTCCGCTACAAGTACGTTACTCGCTACAAATGTCCCGTTAATCTATTCATACTGCAGGAATATACGGCTTTCGGGAATAACAGTTCTTGTTTGTCCTCGCATGCGCTCGATAATCTAGAACAGTTTTTGTTGATCACTGTACATAGGAGTGAGTGAGTGCATTGCGATCATACAACGCACATGCTGCAGTACCGGAAGAGGAAATTGTCAATGCCTTTGCCTGACCAGTTGGTGTTTGCCACTTCGAAATTACCCTCCCAGATCGGAAAGGGTGCTGCGCGTTTTGAGGTTGAATGTAGCAAGATGCGCTCTTCGTGGTGTGGCACGGTTGGAGTCGTTTTTGTGCAGGACAAGCCATCTGGTCTAAAACAGTACCTCTTTCGTGCGCCCTCCTCCCCATCCCGAATTCTGGACTCGTCTGCTGTTCTTGCGTAACCTAGGAAATAAGCGGGTGGGGCATCACATCTCCTGCACGTGCCGGTGACATGGAGAACGCATTTGGCCGTTCCAAACCACGCACAGTTTTTATGAGTTTTATCCAGACAGCGGGTCAGCTAAATGCTTTCCTTAGGCGGCCGGCTTCGTCGTGGAGCTGTTGGAGCTTCGTGCATTCCAGAGGAGTAACGTTGCAAGCTCGTGTACCCGATACCCGCTGTGCCTTACTCTCGTCGAGATGTTCTTGTACGGAGCTCACTTTCGAATCAATTCCTTCATTTTGACGAGATCGTAAATAACGCGATTGGTCGGCGTGGACACCCCGAACAGCTTAGCTTTCTTCACGACGAAGCCGTTGAGGTAGTCCACTTCAGTAGCGCGACCGCAAGCCATGTCCTGCTGCATACTCGAGAAGTTCTTAGCGTTTAGACGCACTACGTTCAAAACTCTCGTCAAGAGGTCGCTTGGGACGGGAATTTCACTGGCCTCCATTACTAAGCCAACTTCAGCGCACAAATCCTTGACCAACGATAGCCCCTGGTCACTTTCCAGTATGGCCCCATTTCGACAGCCCATAATTGCTGTCAGCCCATTGATCGACGCGTTCACGGCGAGCTTGTGCCACAAAATGTTTTCAATGTTGCCCTCCAGCGTGACTCTCAAGTAGCTTTGCTGAAGGGACGCCACCGTGGCATGGGCATCCTCAAGAGGAAGCGTCGAGCCTGGTGGTACTCCCACCCACGTTTCCCCGAATCCAGAATGTACACACTTGAACCTGTTTGACGGCAGAATCATGGTTGGGGCGCGTGGTACAAGTTCAGGCTATTAACAGTTGTTGCTAATCGTACATATGCTATTGCACAATTAAGGTAACTGTCAGCCGTTGCACGAGTCCGCTCGTGCAACCCACAGTGCGCTGGAATACTCGTTTGCGTGGCGAGTTCGCTCTGGACGGACACGCTCGGATTTTTTTACAGACTATAAGTGGCTGGTTATTTGTGTCGCACTCATAAGATAAGAGGTGGCCGCTAGCGCTAGATATCCCATGCACCAGCGAAAACTACAGCAAGTTAGGACTAAGCTGTCTAGCGCACACGAAAGATGTGCAGGTATCGCGGTACATGCCTGGCCAGAAAGCTTGATGGGAAAATGGGAAAACCCTGCGTCAACAGGATCGACGGGATGGCGACAGCTGCCGTTTTTAGCCTGTTTCGTGATCACGGGCTAGCTTTCACGGAAATGAGCTAGGTAGTATGATATCATCGTCATCATCAGGCGGTGAGCTGGCCGATCACACAGCTGTTTATTACGTGGACTATTGTGCTATAACGTACACTATGGAATACCTAAACGGACTATTTCGTATGAGTGCGGCTGATTCCGCTACTACGGTTCGCTTTTAGTGTGTGAGGGTTGGTCGTCGCACGCACCTTGCGGTCGTGAAAACACCGTGTGTTGTGGTCGCGAGCAGGTAAGAAACGCCAGCCAATCGGCGGTTGGACATGAGCTCATCATAGACCCCCATACCGTTGCCGAGTACAACGACGACTGCATTGCTCGTGAGACGATCAACTACCCTCTCCAAGGCTGGGCTAACGTCCGGTGTCTTGGTTGCGACCTGTCATGGATGCCATGGACGGACAGTTCACACAAAAGAACAGGTTGTAAGTGCAGCAATTCGGCAAGAGACCGGTGACAAACTAAACAGCACACGACACAATACACAATATCGCCGCAATACAGAGTATTTTTTTCCTACGTTCCTACGGTGCAACATGGGGAGCAACAAATCAAACCCTTCCGCGCACGAGTGTATAAAGGGTCCTACTCGATTTCCAACGAGTTGGTCCGAGAAAAAGTGGGTGCAGGTCCAATGGGGTCAAATATCACATTTGGCAAGGCGTTATGTCGTTGCGAATGATCCCGAGGAAGGGTGCACTGGCCGGAGGGAAGAATTGTGTATTACCCACCATTAAACGCTCGACCGGATTTTCCCCGGAGGCAGCTTCCACGCGAGCCTCTGCCAACCAGCTGCGGGGAGTCGGATTGTACTGTTCTTCAACGCAGACGGTCGCGGTTGATGGCCTGCCCATTAGCGACCATGTTTCGTCTCTCAAGATGATAGTGGTCGAAACACCTGCCACAACGATAAACCCGCGCATCGTCCGAATCCAGCCAAACTGTCACCGAACACTCATTGTTAAGGATGCCAAGCTTTTCATGTCTCCCACATATTTGGAGGTCAGCATGCGACAGATGTGCAAGCTGCCCCCCCCACACATCTCGATTGTGCACAAAATGGGGGGAACCACCCCCGGTTTCAGATGCTTTCATCGTTCATCAAATCGATTTGAAATCATGCTATCTTCTATTCTCCCTCTACCCGCACCTGTTAAGGTTTTTTGCGCGTGGCGGAATGTATTCAGGCGATTAACTGGCTATCTTGCGTGTTATCCGCGAGTAATAACTGTACCAGCGGGCAAATTACATCATACAAAGCGTATTTCGGGTTGAATCATTCGGTGCCAACGTTTTTTCTACAGGTTTGGACCTTAGTGTCTTCGGGGGCTCGATGGAACATACCAGTAACATTTTTCACATGTTTGGTGGTGCTTTCGATTTTTCTCGGAGAGCGATCGGAATTGTAATGTTCGGGTGCTCGGCCACGCATCGAATGCTTTCCTACTACTTTTTCGATTCTGAACATAATCCAAGCCAACACCCCGCCCTCCTCGGGCTGAGAGGCGTAAAACCATCCGGGCAGACGAAAATATGAAATTCGCCCGGCCTATCAACTGGCGGTATTTATGTGTCCTTGGGGTTGGTGGTTAGGGGAATTTTACAGCAAAATACTTTTGGGGTTTCAGAGGGAATGTAAAAAAAATGGCACGGACAACACCTGCCGCCCGAAGGGCTGCTACAGTAGGGCAACCACGTGTCCGCACTACGATGCGAGATGAAGCACGACACGCGCGCAACAACATACTACTCGCGTGTTTTCACAGTCATAGACGGTTGGTGTTACCGCAAATACCATATTTTTGGCCGCTATACCTGAGTTCGAAAAGGCCTCAAATGCAACCAGTTCATGGTACGTAGGGCGGTCGGTATATCATTTTCGTCAGCCCAGAAAAACTATCTCCCCCTTCCTCCCCAACCCGATGATGCGGGTTCCAGAACATACACACTACTACACTACCACCGCCATTGCGTGTGCAGTGTGCTTCACAGGGCATCCTCGGCGACAACGCCCAACAGCGGGAATGATGGTATTATCGCGGAAATATGCTTGCTGGTTCGCTGGTGGCTGACTGGCTAGTGGCTGATGAATACGCTGCATCGGTGCGGCTCTATATACTCTTTTGCGATCTTTTCATTGAGCAAGCGGTAATTTGCTCGAAATAAAGGTACCAACAACGTAGCTTCGCAAAACGATGCTGGTACGGTTTACTGAGTACTTCGTACCAGGTATAGGAGTATCGGTACCGATGCACGACTCCAGAAATATTGAAGCAAACACAGAATATTAGGGTAAGAGTAGATCGCGCAGGCGTAGCACCCGTAGAGCTTTACGAGGATACCGACGTTTAGCATGATGCGACACATCACGGTTGGCAGGAGGGCGGAGATCAGAGCGATCCGTGACACACCTCTAAGTATAGTGGCAAAGGCGTCTTTAGGAGGGTAGGTATGGGGTGCTCTATGATATACCAACGGATAAAATTACAATTAACGCCTCCTCAGGCTGGTGAGGGGCCCCCAGGAGGCGTTTTTTTGGAGGCATAACCGCTTCACGTCCGATCACAATCCGGGGAATATATCATACAGTGGGGTCCCGCTTTAGTGCGGCCACCGCACTAAAATGGGACCTTCACGCCGTCACATATATATGTAGGTATGTAAGCACGTACCCGGCGCAGAACAGCCGCAACTGGGTGTCGGAGAGCAATGATTGTGTCACCCTCCTACTAATACCAAATACCCTGGTATACTGCTTGCAGTATGGTTGCATTATATACTCGGGCTAGCCTGCGTCACAGAACGGATGCATGTGTGTTTTGCAGTCGAGCGCTGTAATACAGCAGTGCAGCCTCTTTGCGATGCTGTGCGGGAATGAACACGTGAATAATGCACGAAAAAAAACAATGTCTAATTGTGCTCCGGCAACATTCTGTCGTCGCAGGATTTCGTGTCTAGTTTGGTATCAATGAGGCCTCTCTGCCGCAATCAGCCACACGCTCTCACCCAGGGCTTACTACTACCCCCCCGTTGATTCGCCGGTAATCAACTTGGCATCTCGTCGCAGAGTATTTTTGTTACCCCCGGTAAAATAAACACAACAAAACTGACGTCGTTGTCGGCGTGTCTCGAGCACAACCATGGGCCGGCGGGATGGTCTGTTTTTCCCTTATCTCCTACTTTTTTCCTTGTTGTAGTATCGGGTCCGTCGCGAGACGAACGCTTCTCGTCGAATAATCTCGCTCTCTCCGTTTGCCACACCCGGGGATGCACTTCTTGTGTCCCCGCCTGCATAGGTTCTAAGATTACTCCTCAGGTAACCTTTCGTCGTCGCATGTAATTCGTACCTGGTACATATTTGGGGGTCAGTGAGGCCTCTCTGCTGCGGCATGAGATTACACCCATATAATACCTGTCGTCCCTTTTACTCTTTCCTCAATGCCGTAACATAATACATACGAGCTCATTTCTATCTTATCATCCTTCCCGCGAGCTGTTTGTCGTCTTTATACCAAAACTTCTACGATACGTATCTTGACATCTAGTGGGCCCGGCTTCAATTGTTTCGTGGGGACGCTACATATGAACTTACAAACTGCTGTTCGGACAGCGGCAGGATGTGGTGCTGTACAGGAGTGTATGGTTTAGGGGTCTTGATGGCTGTGATAATTTCATGACTGCCTGAAAAGCTCTTATCTTTGATACGTTGATACGTTGATAATGCATATGTCCCCGGTGAGTGCGGTAGCGCGCCAAAGTGGAAACCGCTTCGGTGTGGTACCACATTCAACCGGGCTAGGGCGGGGTCCCACACAAGTGCGGATATTGTCATCTGACGAACCACCGCACTTAAGTGGGACCCCCACTGCCAAGTGGACCCCCCATGCTGTATGCAATGGTCGATTCTGGGTTGATAGCGGGAGACCACAAATAGTCTGTGCGAGCTCTTTTCCTGCGCCTCCCTCTTTCCTCCCTCTCTCGTTTACTCATTTATTCATTCGTGGGAATTTCCGTTGCATGGGGTGGCGTTTTGTCGGGTCGTAAGGAAGTTTCTACCAGTATATCTATACTTACCTATTATACCGTAATAATGCGACTAAATGCCCCCCGGGGCGCTATGATTTTGCAGGCGTAAAAAGACACCCCGGGGCGTTTACTGTGTGGCCGGGGCATGTTCTGAAAACACATTTCGGACCTTTTGCCCCCCCGGGGCGATACAAAATACACGAAAAAAACACACACACCTCTCACACGAACAGAGCAACAGCACAGCAGCACCAACAAGGCGCCTAGCACGATGAAAGCGTGACGATCACTCAAAACTCTTGGGGAAGCTTGCGCCGTCCGGGTCAAGCGGCGCCCACGATGGGCACGCCGGCGCCAGCTTCGGCGCCTATCGCGCAGGTGGTACAACGCGGACCACCCCCTCGCGTTTAACCTCCGATATTTCAACTGGAACGTTCAGTGGTTACCCCTTAACCCTTTCAGAGCTGCAGTCCGTCCCGGACAATCCATTCAAATTCTGAGTAGTTTGTCCCCAAAACGGGGCTGCGGTACTAAAAGGGCTAACATGATAGCGGGGGTGCCTACTACTGTGTGGCCACGGCATTTTTCTCATTCTTGCTCTGACGGGGGGGGGATACTCCGGGTTTTGCCCATTTTCGCTGAAAATAGCCCATAGGATTCTTTCATACGATGTGAGGGGCGTTTACTCGGATTACTACGGGTGTACCAGGTCAGCTACCTGATACCTGATATCAAATATGACGAGCAATCCTCATTACTATACTGCAACGACTGCTGTTCAATCTGCTGGTGGAGCTCTCAGCCAGTATACTCGTAAGCATACTAAGCATACTTCGTATACGTGTATACTATTAATAGTACCTATAGCCCATTTTTTTCTGTCAGAGTACAGGTGTACCTGGTATATTATATATATATATATATCACTATGGCATTAGACGTACCTGCTTTAGGTTATCGCCGAAAACAAAAATACCGATGCCGCTTGCCGATGCCCAAAGCAGTTGTTTATACTATTAATCGTAGTACGCGTACAATAGCCGCTCGAACTTCCACAACGATATTTCGAATTTCGGCTGTCTTCGTTGTGGATTTACTGTCGTAGCCTGTTAATACTTTCTTCCGTTCCCCTCGCTGCCTCGGCAAGGAATGCTGCGAGGCATGCGCTATCAGGCTAATAGCGAGTGGGGTAGGTCTTTCTGGCGGGTGTAAGGCCGGGGTGTAAGGCCGGACTCACCCTCACGGAGTGATACCTTCCTGCTGCTGCCTGTGGCCGCGAGGCTCAGGCGGCAGTAGAGTTGGGTCGTACGTGGTGCGTCAGGCACGGAGACCTACGACTCGCGCGTCTTTTGTTACGCAGCTGCGGCAGAGCAGCAATGCTCAATCGGGGTGTCCGTGCGCGGAGGCAGGCGCCACCACAGGCCACACTACGGCACAGTCTATTGCGCCGGTAGGAGGCTGGATTCGACGACGAGGGAGGAGGGAGACTGAGCGTCGACGTGCGGGGAAGAGACGGATTGACCTCCCCCTGCGCGAGAATTTTATTTTTCAGATCAGAACCGCAAGTGCGAGGGGCATTTTGTTTTTGGATATACCCGCGGCCATGTTAGTTCAGTTTGCACATTGGTTTTAGCTCGTGTGCGCTTTCTTCGTCTGGTGTATTTTGAGGCAGCCGAATTTTCGTTTTTCATAGTTTTTCGGATCTTCGTAGGGCTCCAGCACCTTTGTGTGACCACGGACTCCTTAGTCAGAGAGTTAATGTGAGAACAACATCGTACAAGGAGTAACATATTTATAAAATATCAGTACGTAAAAATACATGGAAGTGTGTGTGTTTTCCCTGAAGTCACTCCGCCCCTCCCGCCAAAAAGTCCTACAAATGATGTCATGTTTAGGCCCAACGTAGGCGCTTGCAACACATCGTTAGCGGAAGTACCTACAGTACCCTCCGCTTGCCTCGCCAAAAATCATCTCACGGACCCCGCTTCTGGATCTGGAGCAAGTCACACGTCACACAACAAACCACACGCGAGGAGCTCGGTTTCGACGAAAACCGCTACCTATGATCTTACTATTGTGCACCCAGTAGTATATACCGGTACTACTGTACCAGGTACCAGTATGTATTATACCTGGTTTATATTACTATATACAATAGTCCGAATGCCTGGTATAATGTACTCGTATATATGTACCTCGTAAACCGGAATGTATAAAAATGTACCAGATACATACTGCAGTACGAGTTTATACGTACGAATGGTAGCACAGTGTACTCTATTAATACCTGGTATTTATTATTATTAATAGAACGGGCACCTCGTGCAAACAAATTGCCGAATTCCGAGCTGAACACAAGAACAAAAGGGTCCGACTCAGTTCCCAAGTCCAACGTGGCAACGCTGATTGGCTTGTAGCCTGGAGAGCAAAGTCATACTGGTACCCTGATATATTTTATGAAGGACCAACGGGCACTGCTGTTTCGGCCAAAATCGGCTCTATTTGACATTTGGGGCATGCGCACAACGCACAGACCGAATTCCAGTGCTGTAATAAGACTAAACCTTTCAGACTAATTCCCTCATGTATGATAAGGGTATTATTCAAAGTACTGGTGTAAACTGAACGCATTTATTTCCATTCTTCCATTCCATTCCATATTCCATCCCATCCTTCCATCCACGGCGCAGAAATGGCTACTCGTCGTACGTATATTGGGTAGGGTTGGGAACTGACGCATTATATATACAACTATATATTGCCAATACACGTATGTGTACACCTCGTACTATTATTAATCGCGGAAAACGCGAAAGCGTGAGTTATTTACATTCGATGAAAATCGACGAGCAGTGGGAATGCTGAACCCTATGCGCGACAAAAAATAAAGGCACGTACCGGGGGGGAGAAGGGTAGACACCTGTGACCACGGCTTGTCCAGAAGCTCGTTGAGGGTAAAACCTCCCACGAGTTAGGCTGGAAAGTACAAGTGATGATTAAATAAACAAAAACAAAAAAATACTGGCGGGATACCTATAATTTTATACTACGTATGCTATAGATTATAACATTGAAAAAAAAATCGAAACCGACCTTGAAGAATACCAAGTATCAGGTATACAAGAGAGTAAGGAGAGCAGGAGAGAGACGGGGACTTTGTGCACGATGGACGGTTTTTGTCTCCCGCTGCCAACCCAGACCCATACCGTGTAACACGCAAGATAACCCTAACCCACCCCAGTAGTCGGGAGAAGGAGGAAGTAGATGCATAGATGTGCCCGTGTGGCAAATCAAAAGAGTACGAGAATGTGAAACGTACAAGGAGGAACGGGATTAATTAGAAGAGATGAGGGAAATAGACGAATGTGACATGGAGGAGATTGGTACACTATTTAGTATACCAGGTAGATAGCAGCGAGAAAACGATCGATATTCCAAGAGACAGATGGTGGCCGCCGGCGGCGAGACTGAAAGAAGAAAAGATTAGCAAAAAAAACTACCTGGTATGTAATTTATGGAAACAACGTAATGAGCACCCAACCGTTGGAGGTGTCTCTATTAGGAGTAGGAATGGTGCTCCGTCTCGAAAGGGATGCGCGGTATATGGGCAAATGACTAGGGCAAGCAACAAATTAGTACGCCCCCCCCCCTCCCCCCCCTACCCCGCGGAGGAATTTCCAACTTGATTTTCTCCACAGCAGGGAAAGCGCAAACAAAAGATGCGCCTTAGGAAAAATCTCGCTCCACAGCCACCGTTTTCGTTGTGTCTGCTCCCCTACTTTATTACAAGAAAATCGGCTAAGAAATTCCTTCCAGGGCGGGGAATTCTCTTGTTGCGTCATACATTTTGGAAAAAACATAAAACGTCAGCAGCTGTGAAATCGATTTTTCCCTCAAAACTGATCTTGGCAAGTTTGGGAGAAAATCGGCTCGAGAATTCATCCCAGCAGGGGGAGGGTTATCGTGTTGCGTGTTGTCTTTGGAAGTAATATAAAACACCTCGGCTGGGAGATCGAATATTAGTTTTTTTCCCCCAAAAGTCATACTCGCAAGCTGACAGCGAAGTTTGAATAAAAAGTTTGAATTTCAAAGATGACCCGCCAATTTTTCAGAACACGCTTCCTAACTTTTGGAAAAGCCCGAAAAAAGCAAATCTGGGGCCGATGTTGGGCCAACATCGGCTTGAGAAAACTCAGGCCGATCTTTGGTTCGAAGCGGCGAGATTCCGAATCCTCGACAGAGACATCGATCAACAAAACCAACGATTGCGTCATGAATTCTGAACGGAGTGCGCTCGTTATAGGGGCTCCGACCCACCCTAGGGTCATCGTCTTTACACCATGGTCGGTGTCATGTGGCGGGAGCTGACCAGGCGTACGATAAAAAAACATTTGGCCGTTGGTTTGCACAAAACAGAAGACAAAACATCTCCATCCGTCTCGAATGGCAAAAAATAGACTTTTTTCAGGTTTGTGAGGATACCGTACGACGCCGCCGGCAAGCTCTCGCCCCCTAGACCATGGATCCACCTGTATCTTCGAGGCCGTCATCTATGGCCTTGCCAGATACCGAGCGGGTTGGCCGTGGGCTGAGTCTATGTCGAGATCGAGCGTCGATCGTCGCACGAGCTGGTTTCGATCACCGTGTAGACAATTTGCAACCAGAAAAACACAAAATGCGCCGCCTGCAGCCGTTGGGGGAAGAAAAAGAAAAAAACAAACATTTTTCTCTTTTTTTCCCACAGCGGTGGTACGACAAATTTTTCGGCTGTTTTTTTGAAAGCAATATATCTGAAAAAAACTTTTGAACTTCGCGTTTCCATTGGCATAGGTCTTACTCTGATAACATATTATACGTGGTATATATTTGCTCAATGTTGTGATGGGAAGCGACGCCAAAACGTCCAAAACAATCACCTTCGGCGGGACCCCTCATTAGCCGGGGGGAAGCGGCCGCTTCGCTTCAACAGAGTACCGGTGCGTATGTTAAAGGAATCTTGTTTACTGACTGTTGATTTTTAAAGTATACCAGCTACTCTGTGCTGGCTGCGCCACCCAGTACCCAGCCCTATGAATTGGTTGAATTGTTCACACTGTTACTTGGGTTCGTGCCGGAAAGGGTTGCACTTCATCAGCCAGATCATCCCAGTACTCCTCAAACATTTTCGAGAAAAAACACAATACTGCAGGTACTTCGTGTACTCGCAATATTTTTGGGTCATGTACTGCGGATACTGCCGGTACCCACAGTATTTCGGGGTTCAGTACTGCGGATACTTCCGGACTTCACAGTATTTCGGGTACTGCTGTGGACACTCCCCGTACTTTTCAAGTATTTCGGGGTTATGTGCTGCGGGTACTGCAAGTACTGGTAGTATTTTGTCCGTTGGTACTGCGAATACTCGAAGTACCAAAATGCTCTCAATATTCGCAGTATACTAGGAGTACAAAGTGGTGGTCCCGTAATACCAGGTATGGCGTAAGACATACATGGTACTTTACGAAGCAAGTAGGGCTACAAGGCGACCGAAAATGGCTTGGCACGACTAGGAGCTTATAGGAGGCGATTCCCCTAATATAAATACCATTCTAAGGCGGGCGATCGCCTTATTCAGACGACTCCGACACAAAAGAAAGTACCAAGGCATCCTGAGGCACCGTCCCTCCCCTCGCCACACGAGCAGTCCATTATTATCGCAACTGCTAGCTAGCACAGCTCGCCGTGGCAACATATGGTTGTTCAGATATGTCGGCGACCTTCGGCCACTTGGAAGAGTACGCTGAAGCCAGCAGCCACGACGAGATGCCATGCCTCCCCTCCCCCCCCGCTCAAAATCCATTCCCCCTCGACGGCGAAACCCACTACCTCACGTAATCACCCCCCCCCCTCCCTTTCCCCCGTCCAAATCCATCGCTCTTCCTGAGCCGCCTCCACCGCACCCTTGAACTATTGTCTATTAATAGGATAAAAATATGGAAACCCGAAATCGGGGAATTTCGGTGGCCCGCGTGTGGTTTCAGTGTTACGAGAGGAGTTTGGTTTGGCCTGCGTGTGGTTATAGTGTTACGACAAGGAGTATAGCACTGCAGTAGTCTTTCTTATAACTATTAATACTATAGGTACCGCATTTTACGCCCTCGGCGAGTGGCTCTGTACCTCACTCTACCTCACTCGAAATTGGCCAAGAAAGCGATCTGTTGGTGGAACGTAACAAACGATTCCATGGTGGTGCACATGCCGGTCGCCCCGGTGGTTCAAGCGGTTAACCTCGAATTCTACTTGTTTGAGTCCTGGGTTCGAGCCCCAGGTGGGTCGGACTTTGACTTTATTTGCAAAAATAAAAAAGGATTCAATTGTTGAGAGCGCCTTGCAGCGTGGGTAGGCACAATTCGATGCGAGTCGACGAGGGAAGAAAAGGCCGAAATCTTCTCGCGATAAAAATGAAGGCACGTACCGTAGCGGGAAGTGGGGAGAAGAGCCTGCTATGTGACCCCGGATCTGAGTTACGAGTTAGAAGGAGAGAAGAAGATGTGCGAAGAAAATGAATGGGATGAGAAAAAAAAAAAAAAAAAAAAATCGCGAAACCAAAAATCATAAAACCCTCTGACCGCAAATAAGTAGGATAGTTTGCTCGGTCGAGTGGCTCTGCGCCGTTGCAAGGCAAGGACTTTAGAGTGACCCCCCCCCCCTCCGTAGCATCAGTCTGCGCCGCCCAAAACTGGTTTTCATGAGGGCATACGCCTTGAAGAGGCCGGCCAAGCGAGTGAACGTTGAAGGTGCATCGCAGAACAAAAACTGTTTGCACATAATGTTCTTAGATCGTTAGGGCGATACTGATGTCTAGTTCGTATTAATAGTAAATGTGTAAGTGTACCAGCGACCGGCGTTCTCCATGACATGCAAGGCATTTTGCACTCAGGTGCAGTACGATGCTGAAACAAATGACACTAATCTGATGAAAGTAGCGGATTTCATCGTATACAGGTCCACATTGCCCTCTACTACAGATTCTCCCGATGTAACGCTGTTGAGCTGGACGTCAAGCTTACGCGAAAAATAATGACCTGGGAACACGATAGAACACACGTTACCTCGTAGCTCCAAACCTGAAAGTTGCCACTCAAGAATAAGGTGTTGTGTTCGCTAAACGGATGAATAGTGCCTACATGACGCGATACCTGGTACCAGGTACGCCTTACACAGGTGCGGTACCTACATAATGCGATACGCCTTTCGGCTATAAAGCGAGTACGACTATAATGCGACTCCAAGCCGCTTGTCCCTACAGTAGGTCGCCTTATAATTGGACCACCACTTTATGAATATTTTTCGCTTTGATTTTTTTATCCCGTTTGTTTGTAAAAAACACCAATATATCACAGGATCCTTCGAGTTAGGGTTAGAGTAAATTACTTTCGGGGGCAGCTGGAGTACTTGGAGTAGGGGCAGTATTTCGGGAGTACTACTGTGAGTACTCGCAGTATTTCCGGATTCAACATTTTGAGTGCTGCAAGCATACTCGGAGTATGCGAGGTATACTGGGATCATCTATGCAACGTTCTTGATTGATTGGAGAGCTGCCTGTACGTACTTTCTGGCTGCTGCCTGGATGTACACACTTTTGCACAAGCGAATTCAAAGGATAACTCAGGAAGTACAACATCAACTTTTCTTAGGAAGCATGGACAGAATAAGAACCGGCGAGAACAGTCGAGATGAAGAAACTAATATGATCGACTCACGAGAGCCCAAAGACGCTAAAAAACTGCCTACGTACGCACGGCAGGAAGTAAGAAAATATCTTCGTTTATAATAGCAGTAAAATATTGAGCCTCGATGCCAAAGCCGGCACCTTCTGTACCACTCGAACCTGCTCGACTCGAACTGCACAACTGCACAAATCATGAACCACATGCAAGAGCAGAGCAAGTTACAAAGATAATATATCAGCAGATACAATAGTACATACCTGATACTAGATAGTAATCTATATACAAAGAGCGCATCAAAAGTTCCACAGGAGTTCGGTGCTGACTCGAATAATATGAGGTAACCTTCCTCAGGTCAAGTACAGCAGCATCGTCCGTTTGTTCTAATATTTCGTGCGAAAGCTGTCGCGTTCGTATTATACAGGCGCAGCCGCCGCCGTCGCGAGCACACATGGACTAATTTAGATTCCTGCCTACCTCTTCCAAAAGGTAGACTAGAGCAGCAGCAGAGGACCACACACAACCGATCAAATATTTGTTGATATGGTTGAGGTGCTCCGTACGAGCTGTTACTACACAGCCGTGACACAACGGAAGGAGTGCATCTTTTCTCCGCTACCTGCCATCATCGGCACTTTATCTGCTGCTTCTGTGCCATGCCCAGAACTGTTGATACGCTGTTCATGTCTGATCTTTGACGACGG
The DNA here is from genome assembly GCA_031213475.1 of Nereocystis luetkeana. Taxonomy (NCBI): domain Eukaryota; class Phaeophyceae; order Laminariales; family Laminariaceae; genus Nereocystis; species Nereocystis luetkeana. The sequence continues at coordinate 6,626,155 of JARUPZ010000006.1, forward strand.
ATCAGCAGTTGTGGGGGAGCACACCATTTCAGCCATAAGGGGGGCTCGACATCGGTAGCAACGGTTGTGTCTCCACTGTGTGATTTGGTGGCATTCCCCCCAAAATAACGGATGGCCGAAAGGCAAACCTGGACCAATCAGACCAACGACCAGCAGGAAAAAATTCGCCGGTCGCTCCTGCATTTATGGCGCGCCACCGCGCACATTCTGTTTAACTCGTTGGAGGGCCGAGTACCTCACCTCAGATGAAGTTGGTGCTCGGAAATGTGCAGATGGGCTTCGTTGTTCACATTATCTTGTCGGGCAGTGCACCACGTTTTTGTCTGTGGAAGCAGGCGATAGGTCCAGGAATAGGTTGGATCATGTTTTCCCCGGCCCTCGAGGGTCCAAGTCGGGGGGGGGGACTGGTCATGGATTATTTTTCCTGTCCCCCCCGAAATTTCAGTACCAGGTATCACCTACTCTGGTACAAGAGCCACAAGAGCCACATCAGTATGAAGCGTTTGTTGCCGTACTTGTGCTGCCGTACTGCTCCAATTTGTGCATGTTTCTCAATAAAATGTATTGACACAGACAACTTTCATAGCAGCAGTGCACCACCATTCGTAGGGCTGGGCATTGGCAGCCTCATTCAGCATATTTATTCTGACTGCATCAACAATCAGTAACAACCTGGATTGCATCAGTCTGCTGATTGAGCGAAGCGAGGCGGCCAGGCGTGTGAGAGCTCGGTCAATCGCCCTGGTGAGCCCCCCCCCTGGAGTTGCCGCCGGGAGAAAAAAAATGGCACGCGTTTTCGCATTACTTCCCATCATAATCCAGGCTCAATACCTCACTGGCCCGGGGGTAGTTACGGTCATCGAAACGGGAAAAAACCCCAGAAAAAAACAAAAAAAAAATGGATTGCTCTCTTCACTCCTATCTCCTCCCGAAACGCATTGTGATGGTTTTCCGTAATATCTCATGGCGTGTTTTTCGGACGTACGTATCATCACAATATACTGGAAGCATCAATCAGTAGACTTCTACTGCCAGTGCCCAGCCCTAAACCAGCCTTTCGCACATTATTACGTAGGTATCTCCATTGCATTGCCTTCAGGCCACGGAGGAGCCCTCAGTCCTCAGGTACACGTTGTCAAGTAGGCGCTCGTATGGGTTTCGGCAAGACATACAAACGACTTGGACCTATAGAGTCAGTTAAGACTTTGCAAACAAAATCCGTATTTCGACGATTCATGAAAAATATGCAAATAAATAACAATGCAGAGCTTTTTAGCCCTTTTTTGTCTTTTTTCGGGCACATTAATTTACTTTAGCATAACGGGGACCACAGTAGTCATGACCTACAATAAAACATAAAGACTAGTTCAGCATTTTTATTAAGCATTAATTATTGGTCCTGATTACCATGTTCCCCCGTAGTAGTGCCGATACCAGGTAGGCTAGAGCATCATGGGAACGTTATTGCTATACGTTTGAGCCGGCGTCCCCTGTGGCTTGGTAGGTGGTCCGCGTGCCTATCAATATCAATTTCTTGGGTTCAAGTCTCACCGAGTGCATGCTCGTAGGGCCTTTTTCTTGCATTTAAAAAAATGATTAGCGGAAAGCGCGAGAGCATGAGTTAGCTACATTCGATGAAAATCGACGAGCAGTGGGAATGCTGAACCCTATGCGCGACAAAAAATAAAGGCACGTACCGGGTGGGAGAAGGGTAGACACCTGTGACCACGGCTTGTCCAGAAGCTCGTCGAGGGTTTTGTCCAGAAGGTCGTTGAGGGTAAAACCTCCTACGAGTTAGGCTGGAAAGTAAAAGTGATGACTAAGAAATACATAAAAAAATGGCAGCTACTTCGGCTACATGGTCTTCATAGCTAAACAGCCTGGAGAACAGCCAAGTGATGATGAAAGCCGTTTGTTCATCGGTGATGTAGCCATCGTACTATCGTCCTACTGTACGGGCTCTCGCGCGGGAAATGAAATATTTTTACGTTTTTCGGAGTTTATTGTGCTGCTGGCTAGCAACTTCGAGTTCACGAAAACACCTCGTGAGTCGTTTCTGGCGGCCTACCACTACTGCTGCTGCTGCTGTTGTTGTCTGGAGCACCCGACGCCCTCACACTTGGGGGTTGCTTATTATCTCATCTGAGTACTCCTATTTTCGACCAGTTTCGACCACTGCAGCACCTCAAAGTCGAGGTGTGGGCCTCTGCGGAGAACCTGATATAGGCCAACCTGAAGACAGTCACAACAGGCTGCTGTGATGATACACTTTTGGGTCACCATCTGCTTTCTGCCAGGCGCGAACCAGTCGAATATGCAAACGCAGGGTGTCAAAATAGAGAAGGATACTTCTATTCCGATAAAACTTCTAGACAAAAGAGCCAGCTGGAAACCCGGGGATGGGGGGTGAATAAGATCCTCCTTGCCTTTCATGGTGTTGGATATCGGAATGATAATCGATTCCGATCTCATATGGGCCAAGAACTCGATATCCTATAAAAACTCGATGTTCATCGGATCGGATCGGGTTACAAATAGCTCTGATGCCGGTATACGATAACGGATACCAGTACAGCAGTATGCAAGGCGGAAATACAGCAACATCGTATTCGAGGCTTCGCCGCCGTGGGCTGACTGGCGGACGCCCGCCTGCGGCTTCGCGCATGCCGGTAATGGCCGAGGATGGCATAGATACGGCTTTAGGCAAATAGAGTCTGTAAATGCGACATTGCTGCCGAGGGGTGCATTAAAATAATCAATGCCCCCACAGCAGCATGATTACAGATGGGCCCGGTGTCAAGAAACGTCAATTTGGTGTCCAGGCTCCAAGTTTCATTTTCTGTATTATCATCAGCTACAATTGTTACGTTGTCGTGGTTTCTTAATTTTCTTGACCAAAATGCAACCTTTTCAGCGTCTAATATCCTCATTTTTGCGTGTACCGCAAAAACCGCGCCTCACGTAGGAGAAAACAACACGGAGCATCTCATTGTTGAATGCCAACCGCACCGCACGTTTGATTTTTGTTTTTTTCCATCCCAATTACTACCAGGTATCTTCGCTCTTTTCGTTTCTGTCCTTTTTTATACTACTGTATTAATAATCGTAACTCAGACCCGGGGTCACTAAGCAGAAATGCTAGAGACTCTTCCCCCTCCTCCCCTCCCCACTACGGTTCTTGCCTTGGAAGGAAATTTTATCGCGAGAAACACTTTGGCCCTCTCTTCCCTCGTCGACTCGCATCGAATTGTGCCTACTTACGCTACTCATTTTTAATGGGCGCTCTCAGGCTGTTTCTTACAATGCGGTTCAGATTGTGAGCTTTACATTCAAATAACCCGATTACAGTTCCAGATGTGAACTTCGCAAATCGAAACAGTCTTCCTGTGCGGAAAGATCGATTTACTGTGCGTGCAGAGATTCGAGCAAACGCTGAGACCAATTGCTGTTGTTGTAGTCTGGCGCCGCGAAGAGACGCACCGAATGCGCTGCACCACGTAGGACCAAAGCGTCCGAGCCAACGCTGACGGCCTTTGGTCTGACGGCAAAGAGACTTGCCGAGTGCGCTTGAGTCAACCTGTCCTGGTATTGAGTACCGGTATTTCACAATGTGATTGCCTACTGCTGCTGCTGCTGATGCTGCTGTAGCCACGAGTACGTACCCACGGAGAGGTGCGCGCCAAGTGTGCGCTTCTCTTGGTATCTAGTCCCGAGCCCGCGCCAGCCGACTGTAGTCTGGCCACGGAGAGACGCGCCACCCGCCGACTGCGGGCCGGGAGTGAAGCAACGTCGCTACACAGCTGTGTCACCCCCCAACTCATGGATCGTTCTGTTGCTGCTTGCTGTTGTGGATAACATCTTGAATTTAGAGACCATGCCAGTTTTCGATTTGAAGATCTGATGACCCAAGCAGTCGTCGGATTCGGGGCCAAAAGCTCGGATTTGGGGCCAAAATCTGTCTTTGTTTCATTCACAGCCTCTCTCTCTCTTCCTACTTCAACCAACTGCACCCGTCATCATCTCTATGAAACTCTTGCCCATCCCCTCTGTTCAAGCATGCCAACGATTCAATACCTCTTCACAAACCCCAGATTTCCTCGGTTCAATCTTCCACGACTTGGGCCATCGGATTTTCAAATCGATTTTTTTCTGGTCAGATTTGCATATTCGGACTGCATAAGTAGATGCTTTCATTCTGGGGATAGAAACATACAAATCTGAAGCTCGACATCGAACCGCATAGGAAACTGTCTCGTCAGGTGATTCCGTTTTTTAGTCAAGTTCGCAAATACACTCGAAAGTCCGACCGACGTGGGATTCGAACTTAAGGGGCCGCGTTAACGAGAAAATATTTTTATGACATTCCGCCAACATTGTTTTCGTTTGATTTGACTTGCGCATCTGATTGGTCTAAAAGTAATTCACCAAGCAGGCGTTTTGACTCGAGATTCGAAAGAAACGAAAAAAACGATTTCGACAAAAAGTCTTGAACTTCTTTTGCTCTTGGTGTTGTTCAATTTGGGGAGTTTGTCCAACTCGACGTGGCATGTTCCTGAAACCGAAACAAACCACGCAAACTTGAGCCGTGTCGTCGACTGTTTCGCAGGTAAGGTCAACCATTTCCGAGAGACAGGGCCACCGAAACAGCCGCACCGGGAGGTCCGACGACCCCTAGCACAGAGTAGACCATCCGCGGCGTCTCAAAAAATTACAAGGCCGTCGAAAACCCAGTTTTTCATCCCTCTTTGCTTCGCAAACCACACGAGCACCCACCAGGTCACGACTTTTCTCAGCTATTCGATCGCTATATCCCCATCGCTGCTGCCTGCATGCGGCTTCGGGGCTGCGCCAGCCACTCAAGACATGCCAAGAGCGATAGCCTCTTCGGCGGTGCCGGCAGAAACAATCGGCCGCTGACCGCGGCGCCCCGCGGAGGACGCGGGCCGTCGCTCGCCTCGTTTGTTGCCCTCGGGGTGTTCGTTGACCCTTGCGCCCTATTCGAGTTTTTGAGCAAATGCGCTATTCCTCGATAGGACCCAAAGGCATATTTTCCACGAAATTCTATTCAAATCAAATCAATTTCATTTTTTCCTATTCGATTATATTAAAAAAAGGCTTCTCGTTAAGATGGGGCCCTGAGACCTATGCCAATGGAAACGCGAAGTCAAAAACTTTTCTTTCGAAGGTATTGTTTTTAAAGAACAGCGGAAAATATACCCGTACCGCCGCTGTCGGAAAAAACGGGAGAAAGCTTCTTTTTTTTTCTTTCTCACGGCTGCACGCGGCGCAATTTGTTTTTTCTAGTTGCAAATTGTCAACACGCTGACAAAAATCACCTCATGCGACGATAAGCGCTCGATCTCGACATAGACTCAGCGCACGGGCAACCCGCTTGGTGTCGGGCAAAGTGAACAAGTGTATATGACGGGCTCGAAGAAATCAGGTGGACCCTAGGGGGCAAGAGCTTGCCGGCGGCGTCCTACGGTATCCTCCCAAACCTGGAAAAAAAAACTATTTGTTGCCATTCGAGACGGATCGAGTTTTTTTGCCATCTGTTTGTTGTGCAAACCAGCGGCCAATTGTTTTTTATCATACACTTGGCCACCGTCCGCCACATGTCACCGACCATTGTGTGGGCACGGTGACCCTAGGGTGGGTCGGAGTCCCTAACGAGCGCACTCCGTTCAGAATTCATGAAGCAGTCGTCGGTTTTGTCGATCGATGTCTGTCGAGGACTCGGAATCTCGCCGCTTCGAACCAAACATCCGCCCGAGTTTTTATGAAGCCGACCTTGGCCCAACATCGGCCCCAGAATTGTTTCTTTCACGCTTTTCCAAAAGTTTGGGACTTTTTTTTACTAAACGTGCCCATAGGAAGCGTTATCTATTTTTTGTGGCGGGTATTTTTAAAATCCAAAGTTTTTATTGATACTTTGCTTCCCCATTGGCATGGGTCTAAGCACCAACTCTTTTTAGTAGCCTTCGTGGGCACCACTATTAATAGACCACTGGGGCGACTACGGGGTGTGTATTTCTGTTTTAGGGCACCAGGGGAGACGACACTGAACCGACCGTTAGCGTATTGATATTGCAAAACAGCCGTCTTGACGGCAACACTGCTGAAACATTGTGACTTTTAGCGTTCGTTACCGTGCGCCACGAGCTCCGACTCGGCCGCGTCGCTTATCTCGGGTGGCCGTCGATCGCTTCTCTTTCTTGTACTTCTTGTGGATGTTTCTTGTATTGTTGCTCATTCTGAGCCGTGTTTCTTGAACCCAACTTCCCCTCTGTGTTGACGATTTGAGCATTTTTTAGTTTATTTGTTAACACAATAATGGTATACCGTAGATAGAGTGATGCATACTTGGAGTACAGCAGCAGTAGCAGTAGCCGCACTGGTCGTGGGTGTGAATACAAGAGCAGCACCACCACCAGCAGCAGCAGCAGCAGCAGCAGCAGCACCACCAAGCGATAGACAAAATCCAAAACCCGTACTTGAATATGTACATATGTCATACCTGGTATCATACTATGTGAAAACGGCTGACAGGCAACGCCATGGGCCATCCTTCAAATATCTACCGGGTATGTCACAAATAATGCTTCGAATACGTACAACTGCTTACTGCCTCTCTGTAGTATGACAACGACTAATGAGAAAACTGCGACCACGAAGTGTCTTTCTCTCTACAGGCAGTAGCTATACGATGACAGTCGGGCACAGGTTTACGAACTTCTACAACAGGGGTCCGTTGTATTCACGGATCTCCAAGGGGTGCATTCGCACAGGGACCCCTGTACCAGTAGAATCATATTGTATCTGTGGCACCAGGTATACATCAGGAAACACGAAGGCAGCCCCCCCAACCGGGTTCTCTCGTCTACGAGGTACCGTATATTTTAGGCTCCCCCTAAATACAGGATGGGTATGCAACAAACTTCCTGACGGGCGTTTGTCGTCACGTTCAACCTTGCACGTCGGCCCAGATCAACGACCCCAGACCGCACACTAACTCCAACCCTTTGGGGCGCTCGAGGTCGGGAGGGGCAATAATGGCGCGGCTACGTCGCTTGTTTTGAAGGCGTTCTTGAAAAATATTCCGGGCGGCCCAAAGGCTAGGTACGTTTGGCCAGAAAGACCAACGCCCGTCAGGAATTTTGCTGCAAACATGCCCTGCATTCACGTCGAGTCCTGCATTTACGGTGACTATTAATACTGGCATGTCTGTACACTAACCGTGTGCGCCCAAGTATATGGCTGCACAGGGGGCCTAAATAAACTACTACCTGGTAGGGCTGAGAGTACTTGGCTGGAGTTCACCGCTATATACGAACGTACAGTATTTTAATAGTATATATACTCGTACGAGAGCTCACATGTAGTTGGGTGGCGAAGCTAATTCTTAATATTAACACCAGAAATATATATACCTGGTATATATATAAATAAATAACTTGGTCGAAAAAGAGAGCAAAAAATAACCTCCCCCTCACCAAAAGATGGCCAAGGGGCTGAAAGCGCCGTGAAAAAGTTACATTATTAATAGTTTTTACAAAACAAAAAGTATGATGCGTGAAAGCAACAAGCCTCCTTACACATACGGAAACCCAAAATTGTCGCATTGACTGCTACTTTTGTCGTATTGCGTACGTAGCCGACTACTGGTATGAACAAAGTCGGCAATCTATAGTCACAGCCAACTCACAGCCTTACAAAATATTTTATAGGGTGTGTTCGGTAGTGTACGTACCAAATTAGATCGGGAGTATTTTCTCGGCAAATACTTGACTAAAGACTCTGGTAAGGTTCGGTACAATACCGAACACTCCGGTAAGGTTCGGTACGACCTCAAAACCCTACCGAACACTTCGGTGAAGTTCGGTACGAACTCGCTACTGGTACCCGACACCTCGTTGAGTTCGGCACGACCTCAATACCGGCACCAGTCACGACGGTAAGGGTATACCGCGGGTATCTATCTACCCTACCGAACTACTGCTGTTGCAGTTCGGTACGGCCTCAACACCCTGTCGAACACCCCGGTATGGTTCGGTATGAACTCGACACCGGTACCTGACTCGTCGGATAGTTCGGCACGACTTCGATACCGGTACCCGACACTCATAGGTAAGTTTGGTGTGCCCTCAATACAGGTACCCGACACTCATAGGTAACTTCGGTAAGCCCACTAAAAATACCAAGGCTTTCCACGGTGTACTCGTAGCACCGAACCGCGGTGCGGTTTTTCTAAACGTAGAATCCTACGTTGCGGTGCGGTGCGGATTTTTGTTTCGGAGAATCACACGGTGCGATGTGGATTTATGTTTTTTTATTTTTATAGGTTGAGGTGTGGTTTGACATGGCACGGCACGGTGCGTAAAAACCGTGAAAACCCGCACCAAAACCGCACCCGCACCGTAGCAAATTATTCGATGTTAAAAAAACTAACGCCTGACCGCGGTTTTGTCTACTTTAAATGAAATTCAACGGTGCGGTTAAAGGCCGTTCCTAAAGAACAAAAAATCACGATTCGTGAGATTTTTGTCTTGGATCGTGTTTTTTGTCGTGAGATCATGACAAAAAAACACGACAAAAAAACACAATTCACGACGCCAATTCTTTTACATTTTCCCCAAAAAACCCAATATATCACGATTCGTGACTTTTTCGTTTTTTCTCGTTAGACCTGAAATGCCATGGATCGTGATCTTTGGCCATGCCAAAAAGGCATGATTCGTGATTTTTATTTTTGGTTCGTTAGGGTCATTCTTATCGGAGAGCGTTTTTTCCATAGATTCCAAAGTTTGGAAATAATTGGAGGTATGTATCAATATACGAGTTCTGTCACTATTCGTGAAATTCTCCAGAACCAAAAATATCAAGTTCGTTAACATTCCAATATTTGGAAAAAAAAACAGAAAAATATGGAAGATTGAAAAATTGCGCGAAAAAAATGTCGAAATTTTGGAAAAAAAGCTCTCCGATAAGAATGACCCGTATTAGGAACGATTGTAGACGTATTAATAGTACATATTTGTACGGTGCGGTTAGGTGCGGGTGTTTATTTTTAGAATTCCACGGTGAGAATATCATGCGATGCGGAGCGGTTGAACTGCACCACACCGTCAGAAAAGACCGGTCTGAAGCGCCCTGAAAAAAAACCAGGGTACCCATATACTCTACCGAATGTACCCTACCTGGTACATTTTTTCAACAGGAATTTTCAGTTTTAACCCTCCTTTTCAGCGGCCACCACACAACAAGGTAACGGTCCATAATTACGATGGAATTGGTGCAGTCGTGCAGTCTACAATCTACAGCAATAGGATTGCAGTATTGCAGTATACTCTTCAACAAAGTGCTGGTGAGACCATGCACCCGCGCCCCCTACTCGTACATGTACAAGGATCCATGCAGGTTTACAAGCCACTACAGAGTAGGTGTAGTACCGTAGTTTCCTGGTATCCACCCAGTATAGCATGATGCGAGTTCGAGTTATCGCAGGTGGGGTATTATACGGTGCGATCGTTTTTCAGCGGACGTTTTCTCGACAAGGGCATAAAGTCGAACATTATATTTTCGGATGGCTCTCGACCAGATCTTTCCGAAAATACCTTGCTGTTCGGTATTGACAACCTTCCCGTTATTATTATTATCATTATTAGTATTATTATTATGCTTGCCATCCGACAATGTGCAGCATGAGCTCCCACTAGGCCCAATCTTCTAAGACGTGTCTTAAAATACGTCTTAATCCGTTTCTCAGAGAGAGGCCCGTCTTACTCGCTATATCGCGTCTTGGCACGTCTTACATTCGTCTTGGCACGTTTAGATTCGTCTTAGCACGTCTTAGATTCGTCTTAGAATGCACCAGGCGCCGGTCGAGGCGTCTTAGGGGGTCGACTCGACCACAGCGAGCTGTGGAAATAGGTGGAAACACAGCGAGGACGGCAGATGAGTCGACTGCTTCAACTTGCTTCTTTCGAGCCTTCTTTTTTCGGGCCTCCATGCGCTCTTCCCTGGCACCGGGGACATCGAACCCGGTTCTCCGTATTTTCGAGGATGGCATTCTTATTTTTTTTTGAATGAAAAACAAAACATGATGATCTGTATCCTCTCTCCCTACTTGGCACAGTTGGGTTGGGGGAAGGTCCACTCCAATTTATTTCGACATACTACCTGAGGAATACTGCTACCTATACCTCTGTTTTTTGTTTCAAATTGTGTTGGTTGTTCACGTCGTAATATATACTGGTACCAGGTACTTGGTATTTCAAAAACAGAATTGCACATCCTGATGGTATACTTTACGGCGACTACTCTCCTGCTGTTCGTTTTCTCTGTATTTTTGCGAGTATTGCTCTATACCGTGGTACATTAGTATAATACTATATAGGTGACATAATGCCTTATTTGGGACGCCCAACATAATATGACAACAACTAACTGCTCTCTTTCTGTGTTCGGTGGGCAGGGCAGTTATTATTGTTATAATATTAGTAGTGGTTTGCGCAAAATCCGTTGGTATGCTTACACCGCGGATGCATCACTATACCACCGGTAGCAACGTGTCGTTCTTTGAACGACATCTTTTAGGACAAATACTGCTGTTTTCTCTGAAGACTTTCTGTTTTAAGTTGGTGGCTTCGTAGGTTGTTATCGATACTAATACTACTACTATTAACACTATTAATACGTGAAAAAATATGTCTGAGTTTGTTGGTATCCACGGCTGCTGACGGTATGATATATTCGTCCTCGTAGAAAAACAAACGACGCAATAAAACCAGGTACCTGGTGCCTTCTATTCGCAATGCGATTTCGGAGCTTTCACTTCGAATATGGGCACGTATGTACGAATTAATGTACAAACAAATACACATCTATATAGATACCTGGTATTCAATTATGTACTGCTGTGCGTGACGTCAAATAAATGCCAACAAACAAGGAACTACTACGTAGGAGTACCAGGTACCTGGAACGTACTAATACTGTTCGTCCATCAATATACAATACGTAATAATCGCACTTAGCAGGTACCGGTAGCTTGATGATGCTTGGATTATTGCCGTATTTCCTGGCGCTTTACGCTGTTGTGTGGTTGCTGTGCTGTATTGCTGTACCCGTGCCTCGTTGAAGTAGCTAACTCTTAATTTTCGACATAATTCTTGCTTTAGTACTGCCAAGAGCTTAGCCGTGCCTATATACGAACCTAAGACGTGTGCCAAGACGAACCTAAGACGTGCCAAGACGAATCTAAGACGTGCCAAGACGTGTCTAAGGCGCGCTAAGACGAGTCTAAGACATGCTAAGACGCGCTAAGACGAGTCCAAGACGCGCTAAGACGCAAAATATGGATTAAGACGATTGAAATTCGTGCGACTTAGTCGAAAAATTTTCGGCCTGCGGCCGTCTTAATACCTCGCTACGCTCAATTTCCCAGTCCGACTTACGGCTCGCTTCGCTCGTCTTAGAAGATTAGGCCTAGCTCCCACCAACGTTGACTACTCAAAACATTCCTGAAAGAAGAAATCCCCGGAAACAAAGGAAACCTGCCTTTTATGTCTATTTAATACTTCCTTCTACCTGGTCTACGATAATACTCTTGTGTTGTCTCTGCTCCTTCCTACATCTCAGTTTGAACTGGTCACTTTTTAAGCCGCATCCAAACTCCACCCTCACGCCATCGGTGTGGGTCTGTCATCGAAAAATCGAGCGCTAAAACACGATCGCACACACCCTCCGTGATAACCCGCATCCTTATTTATGGTACTTGTACACATTCGACATCGGACATCGGATGCCGGACATCGGATTTTTTATCGGATATAGCAGGATATTGGGAAACTTTGGTTCGACAACGCGATGCGATGCCCGACCTCCCGACAAAAACATGATGTCCAACACAACACTACAACAAGTGCAGCTAAAACACTTATTTTTATTACTGATCAACTTGAAGCAGTGCCGGTCGCCCCGGTGGTTCAAGTGGTTAACCTCGAATTCTACTTGTTTGAGTCCTGGGTTCGAGCCCCAGGTGGGTCGAACTTTGACTTTATTTGCAAAAATAAAAATAAAAAGGGATTCAATTGTTGAGAGCGCCTTGCAGCGTGGGTAGGCACAATTCGATGCGAGTCGACGAGGGAAGAACAGGCTGAAATCTTCTCGCGATAAAAATGAAGGCACGTACCGTAGCGGGAAGGGGGGAGAAGAGCCTGCTATGTGACCCCGGATCTGAGTTACGAGTTGGAAGGAGAGAGAGAAGAAGATGTGCGAAGATAATGAATGGGATAAGAAAAAAAGAAAGAAAAAAAAGTGCAAGTGTCAAGTGCGTAAGCACAACCTACACAACTGCTGTACAACAACAACAGCAAGCAGTACAAAATGCAACATTTTTTATTGCACATCGATGCAGCTGCGTGCAAGCGTGAAGTTTTTTATAGATTCTTTCGCAACGAGTCTGCGAAACAGGTACCAGGTACTCACTCGTACGAGGTACGTACTGGTGTCGAATACGAGTAGTCAATTGGAATATTCGCGACGCAGAGCTGCTCCCGAGCAGCAATGCACAAATGGGTCAAAATGTAAAACAGCAAATCATTATCATCCTCGTACTCGTATCACAAATCAAATCCCAAACGAAAGCTCAAACCCCCCAAAGCAAGCCTCGCTGCGCGCTCGCCCATCGATGTTCTGTATGAATTGATCACGTTACCTGCACGGGCAAGGCGGGCTGACCATAGACTACCGAGTGAACCACCGCCCAGTATGTGCCATCGACCAGTAGCCATGGACCCAGCTCTGAATGGCAAATCGGGGTCCGTTCGTAATTCTATCGAGGGTGAAAAAATGTACAAAAATTCTCCCACACAGAGCTACGATTTTATTTATACAAGTGTTTTCGTTTTTCGTTTGTTTTTCTGACCAGCGCGCGGTTAAGATTTTGAGCGTCAGATTTCGACCCGATCGCATTTCCAGCTGTGATTTTAGCAAATCGAAACAACAGCAGTCGTTTTCTTCCTACTACTGCCTACGCTCAAATGCGCTAAGAACTATGTGCGGAAAAATCAGATTTATTTTGCGTGCAGTGTCCAGTCCAGCTCCTGCTGCTGCAGTAGTCTACCAGGTATATCAGTACGTACCCACGCAGAGGTGCCCGCCGAGTGCACTTCTCTTGGTCTCTAGGCCCGAGCCCGCGCCTTCCGACTGTAGTCTGGCCACGGATAGACGCGCCACCCGTCGACTGCGCGTCGGGTGTGACGCAACATGGCTCTACAACTGCTGTGTCGCCACCCAACTCGTCGATCGTTCTGGTGCTGGATAACATCTTGAATTTGAGACCATCTATTCGATTTGAAAAATATCATTTTGGCCCAAGTCTTCGGATTTTGAGTCAAAATCTGATTACTGCATATCGTAAAAAAACCGTTCTAATTTAGCATACCAGTATGATATTCGGACTCTATAGTAAATAGTAAAAAATAAAGCAGATGCTTTTATTGTTGAAATCGAAATGCATAGGAAATAGCCTTCGGTTTTACCTTTTTGTTGTCGCATTTTGGTATATCGATTTAGCAAAAGCAAAAGATCACTCCGTCGCCACCGATCGTGCTTTCTGAATCTTCATTCTTTTGGCCAATCAAATCGCTCCAAGCTTTTTCGAGAGGATGGGCCTTGGGACTGCTTCCCCGATGCGATCGTCGAGTCCCCAGATCGGTTGGAGGCAGGATAGAAGTGTCTGCCCCCCAAAACGATCACCAAGCGGCTTTGATGGTGCGGGGGGTTACTCTCCATCCCTAGCTTGAGCACAGTTCTTGCTCGACTGGTTTGTGCAGGCGCAAACAGCGGAGGGGATAACGTTCCTACAGACGGACTTCGGCTCTCTGGCCCTTTCTTCCGTACAGCACCCCGGCTGTAAAACACAGCTGGTGCATCATGTCGGCGAAACCAGTCGGGGAAGGGGCAACGCATGCTCAGGCGCAGCACGCTCAGGTGCAGGAGGATAAAGTGGGACTGCTGCAAAAAGTGGCACCTGTGCATGCAGGCCCGTTGCGAAGGCGCACGCGGTTCCTGAAGGCCCTGCACTACTTTGAGATCCGATCCTGTGTTCTCCTTCTCTACAAGTCTCGCAAGCGCTCCGCCAACCCGGGGTTTCTGGAGTCATTCTTCTCTAAGTCGGCAGAGACAGACGCGATCGACTCGGAGATTGTTCAAGCAGCGTCAACCCAAGGGAAGTGGAATGCCGCTTTCGACATGTCCGGCGCGAATGTAGTTGCGCTCTCGCCCGATGAGAAGGGAGGATCTTTTCCCTTCCGGATTACGTTTGAAGGTATCTTCATCCTCAGCGTGTCTGTCATTGATGCCTGCGACAAGGACAGCCCGCAACGAAGCCTGTACCTGGCGGCGCCGAGCGCCGAATCGAGGTGCGTCTCGAGTCTGAGCAGCTTGTTTCACGCGTGTAAGTGACAGGAATCGGAACGTTGATACTATGTATACACCCCCTGTAGGCAGCTCCACGCGATCCGAAGAGCTTCGGCGTTCATCGCATGTGTTTCGGGCTACCAGTTATTTTGTTTTGTTTTATCCTATCCATCGAAGGACTTCAACATCGAAGGTTCTACGGCATCGAAGGTGTCCCCGGTTGGTTCTCGTTTGTGACGCAACAGAGGGCGCAAGGAGCAAGGCAGGCTGACGTGGAGGCAGGAGCGTAGCAGCTTGAGCGTAGAGACGCCGCTGCCTCGTTGGATAGTAGCGCGTCCGTTGTGAAGGTTGACTGATGCCGATATCGGTGCTTTCTTGACGGGCTCTAAAAACGGTCACGATCATCGTCTAGCAGGTATTTTATTTCTCTTCGGGTTTGTTTGTTTTGGAGTCTGACGCGGAATCTTGCCAGCGTCACCTTCCCATCATTATCAGTGTTTCAAGCCGCGGGCTTTTGTGGTGATGTCAGCGGCACACAGATAGTTGTTGCACACGATCTTTCTCGGTGAGGATGCGACTCCTTGCGGCTTAGTTGTACGTGACACCTACACACTCGTAGTGTCACATGTAGGCTTTCCATGCCCCATAGCAAATATCGCCATGATGCATATCCTTATTTTAGCGCAGTAGGTCTACCTTATATCACGCGACATTCAAGCAGCTGGCTTCCCTCCTCATGTCCTATGTATGTACTGGTTACTGCTGTAGTACTGGTACGTATCTTCCCGTATTACTCTCTGCCGGTACCAGCCATCAGCCAGCCGTACCAGCGACCAAGCTCAGCGACCAGTGACAGCACAACCAATTTTCTACCGGTAGTTTAGCACCGAAGGGTACGAGTTCATCGGTACGAGTTCATCGGCTTCAGACGTTCCAGCCATTAAAGTATGTACATGAGGGCAAATTTGTTTTCGATCTTTGATACCGGGTAGATCATGTTTGTAGCAAGCATTACAACAGCCACGGACGTGTGGAGTCAACTACTGGTGAGCTTAAGCTTTATTTTTACCAATCCGTCGGAGGATAAAAAAAACAAAAACAAAAAAACAAAAACTGCTTTATTTATAGCACGGACACTAGCACACTAAACCTCTACCTGTCGACATCCAGCACACCCTGTGTCCGTGCTAATTCTTCATCTCATAATTGAGATACGATCGTATGTAAAACTCTGTGGTACAACCATGCACTGTGTGTTTCACATCGAACCTATCGTTCTACCCGCGTCGACATCCAGCAGCGACTGGTTATGTGGATGGAATAACGGTTTACTTTCGAGTATATTGTAATGTCGAAGGTCCACGGATTACGGGTGTGTCGGTGTGTGTTTATTTATACAGCAGTAGAAAGAACGGTTCACCAGTAAAATGTTGTATTGCCGGATATCGACGGGTTGTGTGTATTTAGGTATTGTAGAAAGACCGGTCTACAGTCTGTATGAGCAATGTGTATTATCGTCGACCGTCGACTTACCTGGTATATATATCATTACGCAGGATGTCGGGGGTGTTTGTGTTTCTATTGAAGATGTCAACAAACAACGGTGCACGAGTGCGACTACGTCAACGAGATTTCGATCACGACTACCGGGACGTTTACAAGTAAAGTAATCCGTGGGTTTTAGGCCTTGCGTTTCGGGTTTGAAATAGTGTTAATTCTTAAAGCCCTTAAGACCGGCAACTATTATCACTAACCGTAACCCCATCCCCAACCCTAACCTTATTTCAAACCCGGAACTCAATGCCTAAAACCTGGGGATGACTCGTAAACGTCCCCGTAGTCGTGATTTAATGTCGCCCACGTAGTCGTGACTAGCAGTCCCCGACATCCACCACACCCTTACTCCGTGCCGATTCATCATACTAGCGAGATAAAAGCTCTGTGGTAAAAAAAACACGACACAGGTACAAGATGGTACTGCAGTAATACCGAGTAGGAGAGTCGACAATGCTACGCCAGCTAAGAACACAGATTCTCAAGGATGCGTATTTCCCCACCTGGATCCCTAAACATTCCGGGAAGCAGCCTTTTTCAGCAAAAAATTCTCCCCCCTTATTTTCTCTCATTCCAGTTTTTTTTTTTTTGGGGGGGGGACCATTTTTTTCATGACCGCGTGACCCATGTACTACTGCTACTGCACATACAATACGCAGAAGTATGCGATTCGTTCAGGCCTCTGGGCAGTTACTTGGGTAATTTTCACTAGTATTAATAGTAGCAGCAGCAGCAGTAGCGCACGCACAACGCGAGTACAGCAGGGGTGGCCCCGTTTTAGGCATACCTGGTACTTTACAAGGCGAGTCCGACCCAAAAATGGCCGGACATGACTATTATTAGGAGCTTGTACAAAGCGAGTCGCCTATTAATAGTATCGAAACTGTACGTACTCTACCTATATACGTACCTGGTACAAGGTAGTTCCTACCAGGTATTGTTGTTGTTGTTGTTGTTGTTGTTGTTGTTGTTACTCTGGAGTGGAAGAAATACCTCGGTAGTAAAACAGAGGCAAAAAAACAAACAAACAAACAAGCATACGCACTCCACCACTGCGGACACCAGGGAAGCAAAAAGGAGACTATTAATAGCAGACAAAAACCTAAAAAAGATGAAGCGAAGTTAAAAAAACTAAACAAAAACAGAAGCAGATAGCAAAACGCAAAAAAGGCAAAACGGACCATACAAACAGAGACACAAAGAGGTACAAACGGGAATGAAAGAAATATGAAAAAAAGAGGGAACAAAAAAGCGATAATCACGGGCGGGGGGGAAAGAAAATTCGAAAGGCAGGCACTGGAGCATACAGACTCGCAAAGTTGCCCAGGTGGCACGATGCTAGTTACTTGGACCCCCAAAGAAGGGAGTGCATCATGACGATGATGGCCATATATATATTAGCTGGCGATCTTATTGTTCAGACGACTCCGACCCAGAAGAGTACTTTCTTCTCAATACGTATTGTACCGCGTTTAAGGCTGTTTCCTATGCGGTTCAATTTCGAGCTTCATATGTGTATTTCTGTGTTTTTTTTATCCCAAAAATTAAAGCATACTGGTATGCTTACGTGTGCGGTCCGAATATGCAAAATCTTACCGTTTTTTTCGATTTGATAATCCGATGGTCCAAGGCGTCAGATTTTAGCTCGTTATCGGACGACCTGGGCCATCAGATGTTCAAATCGAAAAATAGCATGGTATCTAAATTGAGGATGTTATCTACGACAGCAACCAGCAGCAGAACGATCGATGAGTTGGATGGTGACACAGCTGGATAGCGACGTTGCTTTGCTCCCGACGCGCAGTCGGCGGGCGGCGCGTCTTTCGTGGCCAGACTACAGTCGGCTGGCGCGGGCTCAGGCGTAAATAGATACCAAGAGAAGCGCATTCGGCATGCACCCCTCCGTGGATACGTACTCGTAGACTACAGCAGCAGCAGAAGCAGTCAGTCGCGATACAAAACACCAAGAGGTTGACTGTATTTATAGTGCACTCGGCACGTCTTTTCGCCGCCAGACCAGAGGCGGTCAGCGTGGGCTCGGACGCTTGGATACTACGCGCAGTGCAGCGCATCAGCGCATCTCTTCGCGGCGCCAGACCACAACAACAGTTGGTCTCGGCGTTTGCTCGAATCTCTGCGCGCACAATATATATATATTTTTCGCACAGGGAAACTGTTTCGATTTGCCAAGTTCACATCTGAAAATGCGATGGGATCAAAATCTGAAGCTCAAAGTCGAACCGCATAGGAAACGGTCTTTTTAGGCCACTTGGCAAGTGGCTATGCACCTCGCTCAGAATTGAACTTACTTTTTTTGTTGATGCAACGTATATTGCAAACAAATCCGTGGTGAATGCATATCGCGAAACCAAAAATCACTGAACAACCTCAGGACTAAAATAATTAGACATTCACTCGCCCGAGTGGCCCTGCGCCGTTGTGAAGCAAGGACCTTAAAGTGACCCCCCCCTTTCGTTAAATCCGTCTGCGCCGGCCAAAACTGGTTTTCATGAGGGCATGTACATACAACAACAGTAGAAGAGGTCGGCCAAGCAAGTGGATGTTAAAGGTGCATCGCAGAGCAACAACTATTTGCGCATCATGATCGGAGATCGTTAGGGCGTGTTACTGATGTTTCTCTCGTAGTATACTTCGTTTACCTGGTATAGAAGTGTGCTGGTGTCCGGCGTTCTTCGTGGCATGCAAGGCATTTTATACTCAGGTGCAGTACGATGCTCATACGATTGACGATAGTCTGATAAAAGTAGCGGGCTTCATTGTATAAAGGTCCACAGCTTCCCTCTACCTCAGATTTTCCCGATGTCACGCTGTTGAGCTGGACGTCTAGCTTTCGAGAAACACGACCTGGGAACATGATACAACACATGGACTCGAGCAGCTCCAAACCTTAAATTTGGCAATCAATACTGTAAGGTGTTGTGTCCTCTACATGGCTGAATAGTGCCTATATAAGGCGATACGTCTTATTTTGCTGTTCGGCTATATGGTAAGTACGACTATAACGTGACTCCGTGCCGCTTGCCACTGAAGTCGCCTTACGTACGAGGGGACCATCACTGTACCTGAGCAAGCTCATGTGTTCATGGTGGGTTAGTTGGCCTTTCATTTGTTCATGCCCTCGTTGGATTCGTCCTGCAGCCTTCCATCGGATGTTGGATAAACACCACGTACGTACTGCTGTAGTGCTGATAGCGATCTTTGATGCACGAATATACTTATTTACGTAGCGAGTAGAGATGAGCACCGGACTCCATCTGCGAAAAACCGAAAACCGGAGAGGAGGCGTTATCCTCAGAAATGAAAGAACAGTTTAACTGGTTTTTGTTTGGAATGTTGTGTAGGATCTCCGGAATACAGGTCCCACCCGGGAAACATGCGCTAGGTTCTGAAGATTACACGGGTCCCGCTCGGTATACTCGGCAGCATGAGCTACAGTAGATGATGCAAGATCGCGGATTGGCGTGCCTTGAACGATCTAGATCATGATTGGGAATCGACGATCTTTCCGAGATGTCAAAACATGGAAACCGCGGGTGATTTTTCGTTTTTTCTTCTATTTGCACCTTGTCGTGTACCCCCACGTTCGAGCCGGCGTCGCCTGTTTCATGAGAGGTCTTACGTGGGGTACAATTCTCATACTCGTAGGGACTTCTTGCGTACAAATTGATGAGCGGAATGCCCGATAGCGTGAATTATTGATGGCAACATTCGATGAAAAGCGACGACAATCGGGAATGCTATGGTGTACCCTATGCGCTCTCTCCGTTTTACCTTGCTTGTCCAACTTTCACGCTGTCATGTTCATGTTGACGTTGTTGATTGCTGCATGCTCGTTTTAGTGTTCAGATGTGGATGGAATATACCAGAATTAAATATAATATCAACCGGCTCTATAATTTGAAAACCGGCTATTGGGAGTTGCAAACGCCTGCCGGGGTTTCCTAAAACCGCGATTATCATTTTTTTAAAATCCGGTGCTCATCTCTATTGATAGTTGGGAGGTACATCAGCAATACAAAGTGTAACACACGAAGTGAACAGCCACAACAATGTGCTTGTGCTGCTGCGTGAGAAGAGTGTTGTAGCAATCGCAACCTTGTCCGCGACTGTGCTCCTGAATGCCTCAACGAAATCCCAACGTCCCAGCTGCAATTTACCCGAGTTTACCTAATCCCTTTTAATATTTTACCTCGTGATAAGAAGGTGTATTTTTAATTATGCATCTTCGATTACTTCGCTCGCCGTCATATCTTGCGCACAAAATGGGCGGCGTTTAAAAAACAAAAACAAAAGAAAACACGGGGGTTTTGATTTTCGATAGAGGCGTTAATTGATCGGGGATACGGGACGTGAATACTTTCATTTAAAAGTAACTATTACCTCAAGCCCCATTTTTTTGGGGTAATTACTGTTACCGGGAACAACCTTGCGTATATTATACATTGTTGTTGTTTGTTGTTGTTCTCACATTAACTCTCTGATGAAGGAGTCCGTGGTCACACAAAGGTGCTGGAGCCCTAGGAAGATCCGAAAAACGAAAAAAAATCGAAAATTCGGCTGCCTCAAAATACACGAGACGGAAAAAGCGCACACAAGATAAAACCAATGTGCAAAACTGAACTAACATGGCCGCGGGTATATCCTCTCAACTATAACATAGAGTACCCCCGTTCCCACCACTAACCAACTCGTGGCTGCTGACTACAGCGGATGCTGTCTGAAGTGCTGCCTGCACCGTACGAAACGCACGGTAGTCGTGAAAACGAAAGAGGAACACACCTGCCTGCTATCTGGAGTGAGTGCTGTCAGAGTGAAGACTCGCGGATATGCAGTGAAAAAAGGAGCAATCGAACCTTACTGCCACACGAATATCAACGATCGCCATCTCTTCCTGGACTGTCTGACACAAAAAGGTGCAGCACAGTTATGATACCACGTCCCTGATAATTGCGTAGGTTATTCCCCATGAAGGGTATACAACTCGTTAAACTACAAAAACCAGTGACGAGTACCGGTAGATACTATTCTGCCTCGTGAAAAACAAAACCAGGAAAAAACAAACTATGACTGCTTCTCTCGTGATGATAGTGTGCGCGCAAATCATGGGTCTCCATGCACCGTCTTCCTGCCGCTCTTCATGGCCGCCTCATCGCCTTGGCCCAATCCACCCGCTCCTTTGCGCGTGAACTCGTTGCCATTCCCTTCCAGTCGTTTCCCTTTCTCCGTCATCCTGAAAAACAAAATGCTCCTCGCACTTGCGGTTCTGATCTGGGAAATAAAAATTCTCGCGCAGGGGGAGGTCAATCCGTCTCTTCCCCGCACGTCGACGCTCAGTCTCCCTCCTCCCTCGTCGTCGAATCCAGCCTCCTACCGGCGCAATAGACTGTGCCGTAGTGTGGCCTGTGGTGGCGCCTGCCTCCGCGCATGGACACCCCGATTGAGCATTGCTGCTCTGCCGCAGCTGCCTAAAAAGACGCGCGAATCGTAGGTCTCCGTGCCTGACGCACCACGTACGACCCAACTCTACTGCCGCCTGAGCCTCGCGGCCACAGGCAGCAGCAAGAAGGTATCACTCCTTGAGGGTGAGTCCGGCCTTACACCCGCCAGAAAGACCTACCCCACTCGCTATTATTAGCCTGATAGGGCATGCCTCGCAGCATTCCTTGCCGAGGCAGCGAGGGGAACGGATACCAGGTACTTGGTATCATACAATGTATACTAGCAAACAGAGACACCGTTGACCCGAAAAAATCCGTCGTTGTCGAGAGTTGCGGTGCGGACATCTACCTATTCATTTTATCCGTAGATCTGACGGGGCGGCGTTTTGAACGGTAGGACATCGTTAGCCGACATGTGATATCTCGCTAGCCGTTTTGTTTTGGTGGTATGGTGTTGGTTGTTCACGTTCCAGACTGTGAGAAAGAGTAAATGCTAAGAGCATGAGAAGAAAGGATCGACCCATCCCACTAGTTGTCCTATTCGTACACGTTTTTGTACAACATATACTATTGGCTCTAGTTCTGCTTTTCTATTTATCAATACTTCATTATTAATAGTATGTTTTAAAGTATATTTTTTGCCTAGCTTACGCAAACATGGTGTGTTTCTTGAGCATAATCATTGTGAACACGAGCATAATCGTCAGAAGTGAGCATAATTTTGAGCATAGTACCGTACCGGCTATATTGGGAATCCGATGCCTCGTGAACCCTACAATTTTGCTTGAGGAAGTTCAGAGTAAGCGCCGCACAGAAAACTACTGGTGCAGGTACTGCCATGTTTGCTTCGACAGACCAAGGAATGCATTATGTGATACCTGTACCTGGTACCAGATAGCAGCAGTGCAATCGACGGAATAACTCGCTTCCAAAGAACTACAAAAAGTGTCGTAGACATATGTAGCAGGTACCGGTACTACTCCTCATTTTGCGTCTGTTGTCTCGTCTATTGTCGTAATCACACAAGAGCACGAGTAGCAGAGCAGGTGAAAATAGAGCGTTTGTGCTACAGTTGTTATGCAAAGTATAAAGATCCACCTGCTATATTCCCTTGTTTTCAGGTTCGGTACGAAGCCTTTTCCACATATTTTTCCAAGGTTACGTTAGGTGAGGTATGCGCTTCCTGTAGGTATACCCGGGTAAAACACCCGGGTATGTACTGACCTAACCACTACGTACCTTAGTTTGACCTCCAATACGTGCCCAAGTTTTCGGTACGTTAGGTACGACCTCCGTACTTACCAAGTTTAGGTACGTTCTCTGATCCTTTGATACTTACCTGAATTTAGGACGACGTGGTCCGTATGCCATAAAGCGGCATACCAGTGGTTTTGCGCGAGTTGACGGTATATGGTCTGCTGTGCTGTGCATAGCGGCAGCTCAGGCGCAAACAACAGTTGCTTTTCGAAAATGTTGTACAAACTTTCGTATATACGTGAAAACCGGTCGCTCGGGCGGTCTAGTTAGTGTTTACCTACCGTGGTGATATTTTGTCTTTATTTGCAGAAATAAAAATAAACCATTTGCGGAGAGGGCCTTCGTAGCGTGGGTAGGCGCAAGTCGAGGCGAATCGACAGGGGAAGAAGGACTGTAGTGCAGTCTTCTTTTGGCAAAAATGCCAGGCACGAACCGTAATTGGTGGGTCGGGGGGGGGGCGGCGTACTCATTTGTTGCTTTCCCTAAGTCATTTGACCATTGACCACGCATCCCTTTCGAGACGGAACACCTTTCCTACTCCTATTAGAGACACGTCCAACATTTGAGCGCTCATTGCGTTGTTTCTATATATTACATAAAACTTTTTGCTAATCTTATCCCCTTCCTGTTTGGCCGCCTGTGGCCACCATCTATCTCCTCAGAAGATAGCAATCGTTTTCTCGCTGCTACCTGTTAATAGTGTGTACCAGTACCAAACTCCATGTCACATTCGTCTATTTCCCCCATCTCTTCTTCAACACATCCCGTTCCTCCTTGTACATTTTACATTCTCCTACTATGTGAGTTCTACTCTCTATTGCTTTGCGACACGGGCACATCTGTGCATCTATTTCTCCTCCCCTCTACTGGTATACATCTTTCTTCTTTCTGGCAGGTCCAGGTCATGTACACGAAATCGCAGTTCCAGCGTTTTCGCGAAGTCCCTTGGGCCGTGCAAATACGTTTAATTCGTATTCCTTCGCTCAATCCCCCGTATATATATTCACGATTCCACCTTGTTCCTTAGCGATTGCGTTTCCCTTCATTCTATACTTTCTTTTACGTCTGCCTTGTACCTCCCAAACCCGGCGGACATCACCTCTTCTTGGTTTCCACCTAGATCCCTATATTTTGAGTGGTTGCCCCCAAATCGCGACTGCAGTACTAAAGGGGTTAAGGTGCGCCGTTTTAAATGCCAGATCATTCCATGCCGCATCCATCCAACCGTTGTCGCTTACAGCCGTACCACAAAACAGACCGAGGGATGAGTTACCAAATAGCAAGAGCCAAAAATAAGCCTTTTGCGCCATTTATAGGTAAGCGAGTTATTGGCTCCCTGGCCCTCGCTCTGACTCAATTGCACCTGTTGTTGGATAAAAGGTCCCATGTACACCTACCTCTCTGACCACGGTTTCTGCTCAAGTCGGGCTTCACCTAGTTTTGGCTTGAATTGTACCTACAAACGAAACTGAATTACGGCCACGGGGCCGCTGGGAAAAAAATACGATCAGATTACGATACTCTGTATCGCGGGGAGGGTTGTATTGTTTCATGGGTTCACTGTTACAGAGTACCGCACGTTCATTACTGAATCTGGGCTGGCTAGGAGGAGCTTTCCTCATTGGTAAAGTGGCCCTTTGTACTTCCAAGTTGAACCATTTAGAGGTACAAGTGAAGCCAAAAATAAGCGAATTCCAACGAGTAGCCACACAAAGATGTTCCTGGAACCTTTCAGCCAACGATAGGTGCAATAGGTGGGCTGGCCAATTAGAGGAAGGGCCAGGAAGCTCTTTCCCCAGTGCAATATGTAGTTTACCTACCAGGTACGTATTAAAGACATCTTGTGGGTCTCATGTATGA